>JAQPPZ010010853.1:0-698458 GCA_028583015.1 Wollemia nobilis
GCTTTCGTGGTTCCACAGTCCCGAGCACAAAAACAGATTTCATCGATAGAGATTAGTGATTTGAGTATTAAGCAAGACTTTGTTTGTTAATTGTTTAGTGTTATCTGCTTTTTCATCCATATCAGTAATAGGTTTATGTGTAGCATTTGGATTTATCGCTTGAATATACGAGTGCTACTAATCCCCTTTTTTGGTTTGCATGTGTGCAGGTAACAGGTATCTTGGATAGGCTACTAAAGCCGGAGTGGTCCCGTGCTAGATACCAAAGCCCACTCACCCTTTGAAGCTATAGCTGAATACGAGGAGAACATTGTACATTGTGAAAGATCTGGAGAACTCCCAAAGAGAAATTTGTATCACATTGAGACAAAGATTGTAACATCGTACCCAAGCTACTTGGGGCAATCCGAAATATTGCAAATCTGTATCGCAAGAGTCAATATATATAAAAGATTTCATTATTTTGGGTAATATCTCTGTGTCTGTGTGTTTTTATATTGCAAGTGTTCAAGTATTTTAGTTACAAAAAAGATGATCACGGTGGGACCTCCTAAGGGTTTCATTTTGTTTTGCCCTGCTTTATTTTAATATTACTAATATCTGTTTGCATTTACAGGTGCTAAGGAATTTGAAACACACGGGAATTAGTTAACCTGTTACTGTGGAACCACGCATCCACGATTTACCTTTTGAGGAAATGCTCATTCATGGTTGCTGCACTATTGAAATGTGGACCGACGGTTGAAAGCTAGAAGGAGTAGCAAAAAGGAACATAGGTGTTAAGGAATTTGAAACGCACGAGAATTAGTTAACCTATTACTATGGAATCGTGCATCCACGGTTTACCTTTTGAGGAAACACTCATTCACGGATGCTGCACTGTTGAAATGTGGATCGACGGTTGAAAGCTAGAAGGAGCAACAAAAGGAACACACGTATGTACCCTGTGCCATCTTTTTAATTTTTCCTTTAGTTCTAGATTTAGGTTGCATTTAAGTAGATTAAGGGTTTCAGTTTTGTATGCCAATGCTTGCATTTAGGTCTTAGGATAAAAAAATCTACTTAAATCTTGCATTCATAAACACAATAGCAAAGCAAAATAAATGAGAATATGCATATGTATAGTAGGGAATAATCATATTACATGTACCAGGTTAGAAATAACCCAGATATTTCTTTTTCAGGGTTTGGGCTTGTATTCGACTTTGTTCTATTGACAGAAAGGACCCGCGCACCCATGGTTGGGATCTCCCAAACGTGCATGTGTGGTTGGCAAACTATGTACTCATGGTTTACCAGAACTAATCGCCCACTCGTGGTTAGCCCTGTTAAATAGAATTTGGCTGAGTCTTACCTGAATTTGCAATTTTGCCCCTGATATGATTTTATCTGCTATTCTATGTCTTTCCTACTTTATGCATTAGGCATAAAAATAGAATTGCATGTTAGATTTACATCGCATAATAGAAAACAAAACCCTCACACACACGTATATTTAAAACATTGGTCTAGTTGGATTTCATCACCAACCCCCAATTCAGATCGATGACATTGGAATTCATCTCCTTCCATCGGCTTGCCCCTTAGATCATCCGTAGACAGGATAAAAGCACTCTTTAAGCTGGTATAAGTCATTGGTGTTCAAGCTATCTCCCACTATTGGAACGATTATTGAATCAAAGTGGAAGAGCTAGGCAAACCCCCCACTGGGATTTAAGTGGTGTACCCTAGCCTCTTTTGAGAAATCATGCTTGGTGCTAGTGTTCTTAATCACCATCTTCATTGAGTTCTATTATTCTATTCCAAAAATAACAAAATATCTTCAAAAACACACCAAAAAAAAAAAAATCCCTCAAAAACTTAGTGCAAACTAGGGTCAAACACTTTGTATGTTTATTTGCTTGGCATGTTCTATTGCATTGTACTTTCTTTTTCATTCACATAGATTGCACATTAGTGTATGGTAGTGACTTGTAATCAAGCTAAGAAATTAGTTTCAAGACGAAGTCAATGTTCATCTCCTATGGCCTCTCAGTTTGGTAATGTCCCTCACACTTCGATGGTAGGACAAGTAGATCTGCGCCTTTCTATGTCCTCAAGTCTTGATGTAGGGTCTTCTAGTAATTACCCCAACACAAACAGACATTATGCATAGATCTACTCATATAGCTATACCTGAGACACCTAGGAGTGAACCTCCTGCAGCAGTAGACAGTCAGGTCACCATGATAGATATGGACATTGTTAGAATGTACTTGAATGTATCTAGAATGGTCTTTCCATCATTACCACCACTCTTCCTCCCATCACATGTCGTACCCTCATCACAACAAGAATCCATATTTGCCTATCCACAACAGTCACAACAAATTTTCACCAATCCTCTCTTTGAGTTGGTTGTTGTAGCATTAGCCAATAAACCATTGTCATCCAACCAAATTCCCCCACATTATCACAACAAATTACCATTACCACTAATCCCTTGTATGAAATAATTCCTATTGTTTCACAAGCCCCAATATCCATTCCTCCATCCACACTTGTAGGACATACATCTCATACCATTCTACAATCAGTGGTGATACCCTTTGCTACTTACCCCCCATATACCTCCACTACCATGGTTGTTCCACAACCAATTCAGTCCACCACATCACAAGTAGCAATCCCTATGTCAAATGCAATTGCTACACAACAAGCTTTCTTACAGTTGCAGCAAATGATTTTAGATAATGCTACCCGTAGCATTAACCCTGACCCTAACCAACATTTGCAAGGGATTGAGCAAAATATTCCACCTACATCTCATCAACCTAATGCCTTTATCCAAGATCCATATTGGGTAATGCGTCCTCCCTCTACCACTGTGGTTCACAATCAACCACCGCACCCATATGCTAATGCAGTAGGTTAGCATAATATCATACCTTCATCACCCCATCCATATCATAACATCCCTCAACATCCATACCATAACACATTTCCACCAAACATGTCTTATCATCCCCAACCTACATACAATCCACCCCATTACCAACAACATCAAGTACATTCAAGTGTTAGTCCTGTAGATGATCCTAGATACCAGTTTTTATAGATTTAGATTGATAGTCTTGCCATGCAAACCCCAGGCTTGCAATACCAAAAGCGAACTTTAAGGCAACTAATCGATCACCCCATTCACGCTTCGATACCAGAGCCACCATATCCACATGATTTCCAAATATCGAAGCTTGAATTTAAAGGAGAAGAGGATCCTCGTGAGCATGTAACAAAATTTGTGAATGCATGCTTCAGAATCAAAAGCAACGATGCATTACTATTATATACATTTCCTCAAACATTAGGGGGGGAAGCCCAATACTGGTACAACCATCTCCCGCATCAAAGTATTTTTACCTTTGAACAACTAGCGGACCAATTCTTGGAAATATTTGCCCTAAATGTTAGAAAACAAACAACATTGACTAATTTGATTTACCTAAAACAATATGACGATGAATCGGTCTATGACTTTGGCAACAGATGGAGATTAATCATGATCAAGTTACCATTTTCAATCCCTATACCAGAGATAATACGAATGTTCATGAAGAGTTTTGGTAGACCCATCTCTTAATTGCTACAGCTACAACAATATAGAACATTCAATGAGGCACTCGCCCAAGCGAAACTGATTGAAGAAATCAAAATTCAAGAAGGCAAGATTAAGCCTAAGAAAAAAGAGTGGCATAATAAGAATCAAAAGGGAAATAACCACAGTCAGTCCAAGATCACACAGGTTAATCAGATAGTTTTGAGCCAACCATAGTCAAATCAACCGGTGCAAACACAAATCCAACAACCCCAACAACAACAACAACCACACCAATCGAATTATCAAGCGGTTCCACCCCCACAGCAGACACAAAATTAGACACAACCTACGAAAAGGCAACAATGCCATTTTAAGCCAAACATAAATTACACGTCAGTATAAGAGCCATATTCATTAGTATTTCAGAAGTTGTATGCGGCAAAATTTTTTAATTTACCGAAAATGAAACTCGATGATCCTAACAAACCAAAGACAAAAGGTTACAAAGGACACCTCTTTTACATCTATCATAGACAAAGAGGACATGATATTGAAGGTTGTCATGGATTTAAAGGAATTGTGCAGGATTTATTAGAAGCGGTTACAATCAAAATTGACAACCTACTAGCCCAAAATAACCAAAACCTAGGCATATATCAGACACCTTTGCCACATCGAGAGGTGAATCAACAACCAACGAGAGCATCAACTTCTACAGTTCCTCCCAATCATAAGTGTCTCAACTACCATAATGTTTTTTAGGGGCTATCAGTATAGTCACCCGGGGACAAAGGCAAGCTAATCACACAACCCAGGCTTCGGTAGCATCACCAACTAATGTGCCCATACAACTTGGATCGAGTGGGCCACCACAACCGTTCCACAATTGCCCTGCTGTTACATTACACAACCGATTAACATAGAGTTTCAAGATGGCTTCAGCAAAATTGTCAATTTATGAACTAATACGACAATCAACACCTCATAGGGAAGCATTGATGGAAATTTTAAAGTCTATTCAAGTACAATAAGAAGACCCCAATTCATCCAATTCCTTTGTGGGTAGTGTGCAAAAGTGCATGGAACCCTCGATAGTATTCTATGACTTCGAGGAAAAACAAATATCAGTAGATTCACCTGACCCGCCATTGCACATATCAACTCACATTGACAGGAAACCCTTCAAGAGAGTGCTTATTTATACAGGTTCTTCAATCAACCTCATTACCACACCTGCTATGACGAAGCTCAACGTCCCATCATCTCACATCACAACATCCATGTTCACTCTTAGGGCCTTTAATGACGCTTTATTCTCAACTGTAGGGAATGTTGTTCTTCTCGTCACCGTGGGGGTGAAAACAAGTTCTCTTTCACATCTTGGAAGGGGAAATGCAATATAACATACTTCTTGGATGCCCTTGGATTAGGGAAATAAAAGGTGTGCCTTCAACATTACATCAATGCTTTAAATATGTGCATGAAGGCAAGGTACATTGCATACCAGCTGACACTGAACCTTTCAAATACTACAACTTTATTTCAAATCCTTATGAGCCTTTACTCCCATCAACACATATAACCATCCAACCACTAGTCATTAGAACCATTCCATCAAGAACCACATCATCAAAAGCACCCATTCCAAAAGAGTTGCGTATAGTTGATCCAACTTTCACATCTAAAAGCGTTAGCTCCATGCATCATTCAAACACCACATTTCATTTTCAAATTACACCCACTCATCCTGCTAATCAATTTCCAGTTGCATCTAGTACACTTCCAGATTCAAAGCCACCATTCACATTCAAAGCACAACCCACATCATCAGCCACTACTTCACAGTCATTAGAACCCGTAGTCTCACAAATATGACCACCTATTAGAGATAATCCAATACCGCTAGTAGAGCCAAGAGCTAAGGATCAAGAACCCTCTTCATCCATCGAGCCATTAGCCACACAACCATCTAGAGTTGCAGTGCATCTTTCCAATCCAAGTATTGGTGAGTACATTATTGAAAGTGTCATAGTTACACCACCTATCGAGTCAGTCAAAGATTACGGTCGCCCTTGCGACCCACCTTTAGCTATTGGTGATATATATAGATAATGGATTCTTAAAAAAATGCAATCAATTTCGTATATGGAGGGATGGATTCTTCATAAGACCCACCTCCTCAAAATGACAACTCTTTACAAGAGTTTAATGAAAACATTGATTATCTATCGAACCCAAGTTTCCCAGTCAAATGTTTTTTAAGGGTTAGTTGGCAAGGATATGGACTTGAAAGACATGAATAAGGTCCTCATCACATTATTGAACTAGAATATAGAGAGCCAAGTGACCGCTTCAATCTAGGCTATAAACCTTCCATCGCAAGCTCTTCGCTTAATCAAGATTTCCAAGAATTTGACATAGAATGCAAACAAGAGGAGGAAAAGAGCGATGATGATGATGAACCTAATGATGAGAATGAACCTAATGATGAGGATGAACAAATAGAAAGTAGATACCAAATCTATAATTTTTACCCTCGAGATCAAGCTTTACAACAAGAGGCAGATTATGAAGATCCTACTGCGATAGCAAACCTTAGGCAAGACCTTGAGCCACTAATGCTAGGACCTCATACAAATGCTAATAGATTCTGGATGAGTGACAGTGATGATGATGAAACTAAAATAATTTTTATTAACCATGCTCTTGAGATACAAGCCAGGGGAATGCTCCAAGATGAAGCACATCCTGAATGGTTTAATCAAGAAGAAGAAGAACCTCAAGAAGATAAAATATATGGAGAAACCATGCAGAAGGATAAATGGTATCAACAAAAGTTTCCAATAGACCGCACACTTTTTTGGCTAAATAAAGAGCGTGAGGGTCTTGAACCAAAGCCTCCTCCATCACATTGGCAAAGCATACAGTAAAACCAATCACACACATTAGGTCAGTTGCAACCTAGAGAATATGAGTCATCAATTCTTGAATTGCAACCACCTCATTTCCATTAAGTCAACATGATTTCTGTTGATTTGCTCACCCCAATCTGCAATCCATATAATGAGACAAAACTAATCAATATTGACACCAGTATCATAGCCATGGACAAGATTTCATCCCCATCATCCACTGCTGACTTCATCATGTTTGAAGAGTTGTTGCACGTTTCAAACGCTTATATTCCGCAACAACCTTCATCATCAAACAATTCAATTTTTCAAACTGAGATAAAGGGGGACACCCCAGACATATTTGAAAATGTGACAGATGATATCCACCTCATCCCGACTCTACATCAGCTAGAAGAAGGTTCTCACATGCTAATAGAAGAGTCTATAGATGTGAACCTTAGTGAAGACGTGGACAATCCCCAGATTGTTAAAATAGAAAAAGAATTATCCACAGAAGAAAAAGAAAACATCATAAACATGCTTATTAAAAATAAGGAAGTGTTCGCATGGTCCTACAAAGACATGCTTGGCTTAGATCCGGACTTGGTAGTACACAACCTTACGCTAGCACATGATGCCAAGCCATTCAAGCAGAAGCTTAGGAAAGTTTATCCAATAGTCACATTAATTGTGAAAGAAGAGTTGCAAAAGTTATTGGATGTACACTTCATAGTACCAATCGATTATCTTGAATGGCTTTCAAACATGGTACCCATTCGCAAATCGAATGGGGGGATACGAGTATGCATTGATTTTTGATATTTAAAAAAAGTGTGTCCCAAGGATGATTTTTCTTTGCCAAATATCGATCAATTACTAGACTCCTATGCTGGTCATGAAATGCTCTCATTAATGGACAATTTCTTCGGATACAACCAAATTTGGATTAATCCCGAAGATCAACATAAAACAACGTTTACAACGCCTTGGGGGACATTCTGCTACAGAGTAATAACTTTTGGATTAAAGAACATAGAGATACATATAGGCGTGCCATGACGTACATATTTCATGATTATATGCATAAGATAATCGAATATTATGTAGATGATCTTATTGCTAAATCAAAAATACGTCTTGAACACATAGATGTGATAGAAAAGGCATTTGATTGATTAATAGAACATAAGGCAAGGTTAAATCCTAAGAAGTGTGTTTTTGGTGTAACATCAGGAAAACTTCTAAGATTTATTGTCTCCAAGCGAGGCATTGAAGTAGACCCAAGCAAGGTAAAAGCAATATTAGAAATGTCACCTCCCAAAAACTTGAAAGAGTTGCAAAGTTTACAAGGAAAAGTCCAATCTATTCGATGATCCATTGCACAACTCTCAGATAAATGTAGGCCTTTTAATCGTATGTTACAAAAAGAAGTGATATTTTATTGGAAAACTGAATGTCAGGAGGCATTTGATGATATAAAGAAATATCTAGCCTCACCGTCGGTTCTTACGCCACCAAAAACAGGAGTCCCATTTCACCTATACATTTTTGCAACAAATTTTGCTTTAGGAACAATGCTTGCACAAAAGAATGAGAAAAATAAAGAGCAAGCGATTTATTATATCAGTCGAACATTGGTAAGTTACGAAACAAGATATGCTTATGTCGAAAAGTTATGCTTAGTAGTGGTTTTTGCCACCAAGAAACTTAAACATTACATGCTAAGAAATACCACCTATGTTATAGCTAGAGAAAACCCTTTACGATACATGATGATTTGCACTTACAGCAACACCCGCACTGCTAAATGGATAATGCTTTTAACGAAATTCGACCTCAAATTCACAAGTCAAAAATCCATAAAAGGGCAAGTAATAGCTGATCAATTAGCGGAAGCTCCGCTACATAATTATACACCATTAATAATTGAACTTCTCGACGATTCAATATTTTTTGTCATAGAACAAGAAGAAATAGTTTCACCTAAGGATGAAGCAAATATGACAATGTTCTTTGATGGATCAAAGTGCAAAAAAGGGCAAGGTGTAGGAGTTGTGTTTTACACACCTGAAGGAATACCCATTCCTTTATCATTCAAACTTGACTTCACATGAACTAACAATAATGCAGAATATGAAGCCTTAATACTAGGTCTTAAATTAGCTATAGCAATGGGAATAAAAGGAATAAGCATTTTTGGTGATTCTCAATTGGTTGTCTACCAAATAGAAGGGGAATACCAATGTAAAGAGCCAGTCTTAAAGAAATATCATGAAGTAGCATTATAGTTGCTAGGAAAATTTGACTAGTATGAAATTAGTAACTTGCCACGATCGACAAATAGATTTGCGGACGCAATGACTTCCTTGGGATCTCTCATCTCTAAAAATGAACATGGAGAAATGGAACCGCTAATCATAACAACAATGTCTAAACCATCAATTCAAAAAGCAAAATCTATAGGTGAGAATAATGTTTGTTTGATACATGTCGAACCTTACAATTCTTACCTTGATGAGATAAAAGATTTTCTCAAATCAGGCACACTACCAATAGAAATGACACAAACTACAAAAATAACATTCAAACAAAGAGCCATTCGTTTCACTTTACTTGGAGATGTGTTATATAAACTTAGTTATGATGGAATACTACTACGATGTTTAAATCCAATTGAAGTAGAAAGACCAATATCAGAAGCCCATGATGGTACTTGCGGTGGTCACTTTAGCGAAATGGAAATTGCAAAAAGAATATTGCACATGGGATACTATTGGCCGACAATGGAAAACGACTATTGCAAATATGTCAAAAGATGCCAAAAATACCAACATCATGCAAACTTGACCCATGTGCCATCACAAAATTTGCAAGCCCTTTTCACATTGGGGCCTTGAATTGATCGGTAAAATAACACCTACTTCATCAGGACAACATAAATTCATCATAACTGCTACAAAATACTTCACAAAATGGGCGGGAGCAATTCCATTGATAACTACGACTGGACCTTGAATAACGGAGTTTATACTTCAGCATATTATTTGTTGTTTTGGAATACCCTCAAAAATAATTTTTAATAATGGAAAGTCATTTAAGAATAAGGATGTTAGAGCATTGTGCAATAAATTCAAAATACTACACAACTTCTCAACACCTTATTACCCACAAGCAAATGGGCAAGCTGAAGCAACAAATAAAACAGTCATATCCATTCTTAAGAAAGTGGTAAAAGATAATTATTGAGATTGGCATACTCACCTCTCTTTAGCACTATGGGCTAACAAAACAAGCATAAGAACGCCAATGGGAGCAACACCATTTTCACTAGTTTATTGTGTAGAAGCAATATTACCATTGGAGCTCGAGATACCATCCTTGTGAATCGAGATACAGGAATTCATGAACGATGATACAACTAGACAGGAGCATCTTGACCAATTGACAATAATTGATGAGAAACGTATCAATGCTCTAGAACATTTACGAGTATATCAAGATAGAGTCAAGTGCGCTTACAACGCAAAAGTCCATCCTCGCGAATTTCAAGTGGGGGACCTAGTGCTCAAAGAAAATCAACAAAATACTAATGCTTTACCACACTTAAGGGATAAATTTGCAGCAAATTGGTTGGGCCCATATATAGTAAAGCAAAAATTGGGACAAGGAACGTACAAACTTGCTAATTTAGAAGGGAAATTGGAGCCAGAACCACTAAACATTATACACCTAAAGGCATTTTATACATAAAACGACTCGCAATATATGTATATATATGTACATGGCTAAAAAAAAAAAAAAAAAAAAAACAAAGATTTCATTTTACAACATTGCATGCATTTCACATTGTAAATAGACATATTTTAAATTGCATTTTTCATATTGCATTTGCATTTCAATTATATGTTCATACAAAAAAAAAAGAAAAAAAAAAAAAGGAAAAAAAAAAAAAAAAAAAAAATATATATATATATATATATATATATATACATATGGTTCACGTTGGTGAAGAGACATGATGGTTCACGTATGAAGAGATGTGATGGTTCATGTTATGAAGGGTTGTGATGGTTCACTTTATAAGTTAATAATATAATAATTAAATGATTAATAATACTAACTAATACTAACTAATAATATTAGGATTGAGGATCCTAACATGCCACCCTTCTTAAAAAGAGCTTTGTCCTTAAAGCTCAAAGTGAGAAGCTTTATCCTTTGTTTTCCAAGAAGGATTTGTGTAAGTTCTTGGACTCTTTTAATGGCATCCTTTCGTAGGCAGGGATATCGAGAAGGATGAAGCATTAGTGGGGGGTTGCCAAGAACAATAGTAGAATATTCCTTAGGAAAATCATGATGACGATGGGAGGGCAACCTTTGGGGTTTATCAAATACTTTAGAATGATGCATCAAAAGTGATGGTAATGATTTCATATCATTTTTTGGTTCCTTGGTAGAGCCAATGGAGAAGGAGTGTGTAGTCACTTTGCATTGGTTCCAAATAGGTTTGGTCATATGGCAAGAACACACTATTGGTGAGGAAGGTATGTGTAGGTCTTGTAGAGTGCATGTTTGGCTAGCATTGATCACTTTGGGTATGTTTACCTCATCCTTGCTTGGTACATCAATCACTTCTTGCACATCGACCTCATTGTCTTCATTGTGGTGAGTAGGTGCATTGGTCACTTTGGACACAACTACCTCATCTGCTTGCTCTATGGAGAGACAGGGATCAACTTCCTTCAATAAATACAATGTTAGTGTAGCACATTTATGGTGGGGTCCAAATTGTTCATCACAATTATCATAGAGTCCTTTTGCTCGTTGTTCCTTCATCTCATCAAAGCTAAGATGTTTAATTCGTAAAGTTCAATTAGATTTGGGGGTTGTGTAAGTGCTTTGTGCACTTCCATTATGCATAGGTTTGGGAGCGATGTAAGTGGTTGATGATTTTTCCATAAGTGGTTTCCCTAATCGTTGTTATGCATTGATTTTATCTTCAGCTAATTTTGCCAATCCATAGGTCTGCATCATGGTATAGGGATTGAACCTTGTCACCTCCATTCTAATTTCCTCTTTTAATCCCTTAATGAAGCCATTGATGAGAATTGATTCATCCAATATTATGTTGTGTTTGGTGATATCCTCAAATTGAGTTTGATACTCACACACAAAAGTGATTTGATGAAGATCTTTGAGCAATTCCCACATGATTGGGTTCCACATGGCTCTGATACCAAATGGTAAGACCCCATGGTCTTCCTATAAAATTATTAACAAATTAATGTAAATGTAATCACAGGCCACTCAAAGGGGGCTCCCTTGTAATCGCTTTGCCACTATAGGGGGCTCCCTCCTTAGAATCTATGCTTATTATTCTTCTTCTTGGATGATTTGATATGGATGGCCAACCTAATATATATATCTACCCTAAATCTATGTTGGTGAAGAGACATGATGGTTCACGTATGAAGAGATGTGATGGTTCATGTTATAAAGGGTTGTGATGGTTCACTTTATAAGTTAATAATATAATAATTAAATGATTAATAATACTAACTAATACTAACTAATAATGTTAGGATTGAGGATCCTAACAAAAACTCTCACACACACACATATAATTAAAATATTGGTCCGGTTGGATTTCATCACCAACCCCCAATTTAGATCGGTGACGTTGGAATTCATCTCCTTCCACCGGCTTGCCCCCTAGATCATCCGTAGATAGGATAAAAGCGCTCTTTAAGCTGGTATAAGTCATTGGTGTTCAAGTTGTCTCCCACTATTGGAACGATTGTTGAATCAAAGTGGAAGAGCTAGGCGAACCCCCCACTGGGATTTAAGCGGTGTACCCTAGCCTCTTTTGAGAAATCACGCTTGGTGCTAGTGTTCTTAATCACCATCTTCATTGAGTTCTATTATTCTATTCCAAAAAGAACAAAATCTCTTCAAAAACACATCGAAAAAAAAATCCCTTAAAAACTTAGTGCAAACTAGGGTCAAACACTTTGTATGTTTATTTGCTTGGTGTGTTCTATTGCATTGTACTTTCGGCAATGTCCCTCACACTTCGGTGGTGGGACAAGTAGATGTGCCCCTTTCTATGTCCTTGAGTCTTGATGTAGGGCCTTCTAGTAATGCCCCCAACACGGACATAGACATTATGCATAGAGCTACTCACACAACTATACCTGAGACACCTAGGAGTGAACCTCCTACAACGATAGACAGTCAAGTCACCATGATAGATATGGACACTATTAGAATGTACTTGAATGCAGCTGGAATGGTCTTCCCATCATTACCACCACTCTCCATCCCATCACGTGTCGTACCCTCATCACAACAAGAATCCATATTCGCCTATCCACAATAGTCACAATAGATTTTCACCAATCCTCTCTTTGAGTTGGTTGTTGTAGCATTAGCCAATCAACCATTGTCATCCAACCAAATTCCCCCCACATTATCACAACAAATGACCATTACCACTAATCCCTTGTATGAAACAATTCCTATTGTTTTGCAAGCCCCAACATCCATTCCTCCATCCACACTTGTAGGACATACATCTCATACCATTCCATAGTCAGTGGCGATACCCTTTGCTACTTACCCCCCATCTACCTCCACTACCATGGTTGTTCCACAACCAATTCAGTCCACCACATCACAGGTAGCAGTCCCTATGTCAAATGCAATTGCTATGCAATAGGCTTTCTTACAGTTGTAGCAAATGATTTTAGATAATGCTAACCATAGCATGAACCCTGACCCTAACCAACATTTGCAAGGGATTGAGAAAAATCTTCCACCTACATCTCATCAACCTAATGCCTTTATCCAAGATCCATCTTGGGTAATGCGTCCTCCCTCTACCACTGTGGTTCACAATCAACCACCACACCCATATGCTAATGTAGTAGGTCAGCATAATATCATACCTTCATCACCCCATCCATATCATAACATCCCTCAACATCCATACCATAACACATTTCCGCCAAACATGTCTTATCATCCCCAACCTACATACAATCCACCCCATTACCAACAACATCAAGTACATTCGAGTGTCAGTCCTGTAGATGATCCTAGATACCAATTTTTACAGAGTCAGATTGATAGTCTTGCCATGCAAACCCCAGGCTTGCAATACCAAAAGCCAACTTTAAGGCAACTACTCAATCACCCTATTCACGCTTTGGTACCAGAGCCACCATATCCACATGATTTCCAAATACCGAAGCTTGAATTTAAAGGAGAAGAGGATCCCCGTGAGCATGTAACAAGATTTGTGAATGCATGCTTCAGAATCAAAAGCAATGATGCATTGCTATTACATACATTTCCTCAAACATTAGGGGGGGAAGCCCAAGACTAGTACAACCATCTCCCGCATCAAAGTATTTTTACCTTTGAACAACTAGCGGACCAGTTCCTAGAAAGATTCACCCTAAATGTTAGAAAACAAACAACATTGACTGATTTGATTTACCTAAAACAATATGACGATGAATCAGTCTATGACTTTGGCAACAGATGGAGATCAATCATGATCAAGTTACCATTTTCACTCCCTATGCCAGAGATAATATGAATGTTCATGAAGAGTTTTGGTAGACCCATCTCTTCATTGCTACAACTACAACAGTATAGAACATTTGATGAGGCACTCGCCCAAGCAAAACTGATTGAAGAAATCAAAATTCAAGAAGGTGAGATTAAGCCTAAGAAGAAAGAGTGGCACAATAAGAATCAAAAGGGGAATAACCATGGTCAGTCCAAGACCACACAAGTTAATCAGATAGTTTTGAGCCAACCACAGTCAAATCAACCGGCTCAAACACAAATCCAACAACCCCAACAACAACAACAACCACACCAACCGAATTATCAAGCGGTTCCACCCCCACAACAGGCACAAAATTAGACACAACCTGCGAAAAGGCAACAACGTCATTTTAAGCCAAAAAGAAATTACATGTCAGTACAAGAGCCATATTCATTAGTATTTTAGAAGTTGTATGCGGCAAAACTTTTTAATTTATCAAAAATGAAACCTGATGATCCTAACAAACCAAAGACAAAAGGTTACAAAGAACACCTCTTTTGCATCTATCATAGACAAAGAGGACATGATATTGAAGGTTGTCATGGATTTAAAGGAATTGTGCAAGATTTATTGGAAGCGGGTACAATCAAAATTGACAACCCACTAGCCCAAAATAACCAAAACCTAGGCATATATCAGACACCTTTGCCACATCGAGAGGTGAATCAACAACCGATGGGAGCATCAACTTCTACAGTTCCTCCCAATCAGGTTAATTATGTGTCTCAACTACCACAAGGTTTTGTAGGGGCTATCGAGTATAGTTACCCATGGACAAAGGTAAGCTAATCACACAACCCAAGCTCCGACAACATCACCAACTAATGTGCCCATACAACTTGGATCGAGTGGGCCACCACCACCAGTTCCACAACCACCCTGTTGTTACATTGAACAATCGGTTAACACAGAGTTTGAAGATGGCTTCAGCAAAATTGTCAATTTATGAACTAATACAACAATCAACACCTCACAAGGAAGCATTGATGGAAATTTTAAAGTCTATTCAAGTACAATCAGAAGACCCCAATGCATTCAATTCCTTTGTGGGTAGTGTGCAAAAGTGCATGGAACCCTCGATAGTATTCTATGACTTCGAGGAAAAACAAATATCAGTAGATTCACCTGATCCGCCATTGCACATAGTAGCTCACATTGACAGGAAACCCTTCAAGAGAGTGCTTATTGATACAGGTTCTTCAATCAACCTCATTACCACACCTGCCATGATGAAGCTCAACGTCCCATCATCTCACATCACAACATCCACATTCACTCTTAGGGCCTTTAATGACGCTTTATGCTCAACTGTAGGGAATGTTGTTCTTCCCGTCACCATGGGGGTGAAAACAATACATGTTCTCTTTCACATCTTGGAAGGGGAAATGCAATATAACATACTTCTTGGATGCCCTTGGATTAGGGAAATGAAATGTGTGCCTTCAACATTGCATCAATGCTTAAAATATGTGCATGAAGGCAAGGTACATTGCATACCAGATGACATTGAACCTTTCAAATATTGCAACTTTATTTCAAATCCTTATGAGCCTTTACTCCCATCAACACATCTAACCATCCAACCACTAGTCATTAGAACCATTCCATCAAACACCACATCATCAAAAGCACCCATTCCAGAAGAGTTGCCTATAGTTGATCCAACTTTCACATCTAAAAGCGTTAGCTCAGCGCATCCTTCAAACACCGCATTTCATTTTCAAATTACACCCACTCATCCTGCTAATCAATTGCCAGCTCCATCTAGTACACTTCCAGATTCAAAGCCACCATTCACATTCAAAGCACAACCCACATCATCAACCACTACTTCACAGTCATTAGAACCCGTAGTCTCACAAATAGGGCCACCTGTTAGAGATAATCCAATGCCACCAGTAGAGCCAAGAGCTAAGGCTCAAGAACCCTCTTCATCCATCGAGCCATTAGCCACACAACCATCTAGAGTTGCAGTACATCTCGCCAATCCAAGTATTGGTGAGTACATTATTGAAAGTGTCATAGTTACACCACCTATCGAGTCAATCAGAGATTACGGTCGCCCTCATGACCCACCTTTAGCTATTGGTGATATATATAGAATGGGTTCTCAAACAAATGCAATCAATTTCATATATGGAGGGATGGATTCTTCATCGGACCCACCTCCTCAAAATGACAACTCTTTACAAGAGTTTAATGAAAACATTGATTATCTATCGAACCCAAGTTTCCCAGTCAGATATTTTTGAAGGGTTAGTTGGCAAGGATATGGACTTGGAAGACATGAACAAGGTCCTCACCACATTATTGAACCAGAATATAGAGAGCCAAGTGACCGCTCCGGTCTAGGCTATAAACCTTCCATCGCAAGCTCTTCGCTTAATCAAGCTTTCCAAGAACTTGACATAGAATGCGAACAAGAGGAGGAAAAGAGCGATGATGAGGATGAACCTAATGATGAGGATGAACCTAATGATGAGGATGAACAACTAGAAAGTAGATACCAAATCTACAATTTTTACCCTCGAGAGCAAGCTTTACAATGAGAGGCAGATTATGAAGATCCTACTACGATAGCATACCTTAGGCAAGACCTTGAGCCACTAATGCTAGGACCTCATACAAACGCTAATGGATTCTGGATGAGTGACAGTGATGATGATGAAACTGAAATGATTTTTATCAACCATGCTCTTGAGATACAAGCCAGGAGAATGCTCCAAGATGAAGCACGTCCTGAATGGTTTAATCAAGAAGAAGAAGAACCTCAGGAAGAGATAATATATGGAGAAACCATGCAGAAGGATAACTGGTATCAACAGAAGTTTCCAATAGACCGCACACTTTTTAGGCTAAACAAAGAGCGTGAGGGTCCTGAACCAGAACCTCCTCCATCACATTGGCAAAGCATACAACAAAACCAATCACACACATTAGGTCGGTTGCAACCTAGAGAATACGAGTCATCAATTCTTGAATCGCAACCACCTCATTTCCATCAAGTCAACATGATTTCTGTTGATTTGCTCACCCCACTCCGCAATCCATATAATGAGACAAAACCGATCTATATCGACACCAGTCTCATAGCCATGGACAGGATTTCATCCCCGCCATCCACTACTGACTTCATCCTATCCGAAGAGTTGTTGCACTTCAAACGCTTATATTCCGCAACAACCTTCATCATCAAACAATTCAGTTTTTCAAACTGAGATAGAGGGGGACACCCCGGACACATTTGAAAATGTGGCAGATGATATCCACCTCATCCCGACTCCGCATCAGCTAGAAGAAGGTTCTCACATGCTAATAGAAGAGTCTATAGATGTGAACCTTAGTGAAGACGTGGACAATCCCCAGATTGTCAAAATAGCAAAAGAATTATCCACAGAAGAAAAAGAAAGCATCATAAACATGCTTATTAAAAAGAAGGAAGTGTTCGCATGGTCCTACAAAGACATGCCTGGCTTAGATCCGGACTTGGTAGTCCACAACCTTACGCTAGCACATGATGCCAAGCCATTCAAGCAGAAGCTTAGGAAAGTTCATCCAACAGTCGCATTAATTGTGAAAGAAGAGTTGCAAAAGTTATTGGATGTACACTTCATAGTACCAATCGATTATCCTGAATGGCTTTCAAACATGGTACCCATTCGCAAACCGAATGGGGGGATACGAGTATGCACTGATTTTTGAGATTTAAACAAAGCGTGTCCCAAGGATGATTTTCCTTTGCCAAATATAGATCAATTAGTAGACTCCTGTGCTGGTCATGAAATGCTCTCCTTAATGGACGGTTTCTTCGGATACAACCAAATTTGGATTAATCCCGAAGATCAACATAAAACAACGTTTACAATGCCTTGGGGGACATTCTGCTACAGAGTGATGCCTTTTGGATTAAAGAACGTAGGAGCTACATATCAGCATGCCATGACGTACATATTTCATGATTATATGCATAAGATAATCGAATATTATGTAGATGATCTTATTGCTAAATCAAAAATGCGTCTTGAACACATAGATGTGCTAGAAAAGGCATTTGATCGATTAATAGAACATAAGGTAAGGTTAAATCCTAAGAAGTGTGTATTTGGTGTAACATCAGGAAAACTTCTAGGATTCATTGTCTCCAAGAGAGGCATTGAAGTAGACCCAGGCAAGGTAAAAGCAATATTAGAAATGTCACCTCCCAAAAACTTGAAAGAGTTGCGAAGTTTGCAAGGAAAAGTCCAATCTATTCGATGATTCATTGCGCAACTCTCAGATAAATGCAGGCCTTTTAATCGCCTGTTACAAAAAGGAGTGATATTTTCTTGGACAACTGAATGTCAGGAGGTATTTGATGATATAAAGAAATATCTAGCCTCACCGTCGGTTCTTACGCCACCAAAAATAGGAGTCCCATTTCACCTATACATTTTTGCAATAGATTTTGCTTTAGGAACAATGCTTGCACAAAAGAATGAGAAAAATAAAGAGCAAGCGGTTTATTACATCAATCGAACATTGGTAAGTTACGAAACAAGATATGCTTATGTCGAAAAGTTATGCTTAGCAGTGGTTTTTGCCACCAAGAAACTTAGACATTACATGCTAAGCAATACCACCTATGTTATAGCTAGAGAAAACCCTTTGCGATACATGATGACTCGCACTTACAACAACACCCGCACTGCTAAATGGATAATGCTTTTAACGGAATTCGACCTCGAATTCACAAGTCAAAAATCCATAAAAGGGCAAGTAATAGCTGATCAATTAGCGGAAGCTCCGCTGCACAATGATACACCATTAATAATTGAACTTCCCGACGATTCAGTGTTTTCTATCACAGAACAAGAAGAAATAGTTTCACCTGAGGATGAAGCAGATATGACAATGTTCTTTGATGGATCAAAGTGCAAAAAAGGGCAAGGTGCAGGAGTTGTGTTTTACACACTTGAAGGAATACCTATTCCTTTATCATTCAAACTCGACTTCACATGCACTAACAATAATGCAGAATATGAAGCCTTAATACTAGGTCTTAAATCAGCTATAGCAATGGGAATAAAAAGAATAAGCATTTTTGGTGATTCTCAATTGGTTGTCTACCAAATAAAAGGAGAATACCAATGTAAAGAGCCAATATTAAAGAAATATCATGAAGTAGCATTACAGTTGCTAGGAAAATTTGATTGGTATGAAATTAGTAACTTGCCATGATCGAAAAATAGATTTGTGGATGCAATGGCTTCCTTGGGATCTCTCATCCCTAAAAATGAACATGGAGAAATGCAACCGCTAATCATAACAACAATGTCTAAACCATCAATTCAAAAAGTAGAATCTATAGGTGAGAAGAATGTTTGTTTGATACATGTCGAACCTTACAATTCTTACCTTGATGAGATAAAATATTTTCTCAAATCAGGCACACTACCAATAGAAATGACACGAACTGCAAAAAGAACATTCAAACAAAGAGCCATTCATTTCACTTTACTTGGAGATGTGTTATATAAACGTAGTTATGATGGAATACTACTACGATGTTTAAATCCAATTGAAGTAGAAAGAGCAATATCAGAAGCCCACGATGGTACTTGCGGTGGTCACTTTAGCGGAATGGCAATTGCAAAAAGAATATTGTGCATGGGATACTATTGGCCGACAATGGAAAATGACTGTTGCAAATATGTCAAAAGATGCCAAAAATACCAACATCATGCAAACTTGACCCATGTGCCATCACAAAATTTGCAACCCATTCAAATTTTGTGGCCCTTTTCACAATGGGGCCTTGACTTGATCGGTAAAATAACACCTGCTTCATCAAGACAACATAAATTCATCATAACTGCTACAGAATACTTCACAAAATGGGTGGAAGCAATTCCAATGACAACTACGACTGGACCTCGAATAGCGGAGTTTATACTTCAGACATATTATCTATCATTTTGGAATACCCTCAAAAATAATTTTTGATAATGGAAAGTCATTTAAGAATAAGGATGTTAGAGCATTGTGCAATAAATTCAAAATACTACACAACTTCTCAACACCTTATTACCCACAAGCAAATGGGCAAGTTGAAGCAACAAATAAAATAGTCATATCCATTCTCAAGAAAGTGGTAAAAGATAATCATCGAGATTGGCATACTCACCTCCCTTTAGCACTATGGGCTTACAGAACAAGCATAAGAACGCCAACGGGAGCAACACCATTTTCACTAGTTTACGGTGCAGAAGCAATATTACCATTGGAGCTCGAGATACCATCCTTGCGAATCGAGATACAAGAATTCATGAACGATGATACAACTAGACAGGAGCGTCTTGACCAATTGACAATTATTGATGAGAAACGTATCAATGCTCTAGAACATTTACGAGTATATCAAGATAGAGTCAAGCGCGCTTACAACGCAAAAGTCCATCCTCATGAATTTCAAGTGGGGGACCTAGTGCTCAAAGAAAATCAACAAAATACTAATGCTTTACCGCACTTAAGGGATAAATTTGCAGCAAATTGGTTGGGCCCATATATAGTAAAGCAAAAATTGGGACAAGGAACGTACAAACTTTCCAATTTAGAAGGGAAATTGGAGCCAGAACCACTGAACATTATGCACCTAAAGGCATTTTATGCATAAAACGACTTGCAATATATGTATATATATGTACATGGCTAAAAAAAAAAAAAAAATAAAATAAACAAAAGATTCCATTTTACAACATTGCATGCATTTCACATTGTAAATAGACATATTTTAAATTGCATTTTTCATATTGCATTTGCATTTCAATTATATGTTCATACAAATATATATATATATATATATATATATATATATATATATATATATATATATATATATATAGTTGCATCCATCCCATCCCTTGCTCAGTAATCTTTAATAGTGGTGATGATAAGACCAAGAAAACAAATTCCAAGAATTGGGGGTATTCAACTAAGATTCTTTACAACTCACAAATCATACACATCATATATGATATATCATACAATTTT
Source organism: Wollemia nobilis (assembly GCA_028583015.1). Taxonomy (NCBI): domain Eukaryota; kingdom Viridiplantae; phylum Streptophyta; class Pinopsida; order Araucariales; family Araucariaceae; genus Wollemia; species Wollemia nobilis. Next base: position 21,119 of record JAQPPZ010010853.1, read on the forward strand.
TAGTCACTCAAACATGTCTAGTGAAAAACCAAACTTCATGAAGTGTCCAATTTTCTTTAGGACCAAAGCACTTTCATCACATTAAGAAAATCTTGAGTATGGTAGATTGACCCAAAAGCAATCTAGAACCAAATACACTTTTACAAATCTTAAAACATCTTGAATAATAGAAAGATAATGCCAATTTGGGTAAACCTCAAAGCAAAAAAAGTCAAATTCTTCGCTTACCCTATCACGCAACATAGTCCAAAAACAAAAATAGTGGTTATCACCACTACCACAGTGAAACAAAAAATATAAATAAATGTAGAGTAGTAAGGATAGGGTAACATTCTCATCATACTTCGGTTGAGAATCCGATTCCCCAAAACTCTACACAAAAAATAATTAACAACACACACCACAGATCTCTAAAGCTGAAAAGATCGTACTATGTTCCCCTCAGAAAGTTATGTAGTCATCACAAAGGCTTAAAGATCAAACCATTGGACTATGGAGTGAGCCTCCACCGGGGCTATAGATGCTTGAATGGCAGTGGAGTAAACTCATGCAGGGCGACATGTCTCTCTCTCAAGAGGGAGACCTCTGAACGCACATACGGGTAAGCTAGCCAAAAGGAAAACCCAGAAAGGTACCATCCAAAAATTACTCAAGATGGGGCAATAAACATCACAATCACATGCACTGGTTCTGGATTGCTTAGGGTCATCGACACGCAAGATTTAGAAAATGAACTTCACTTGCACACAATATGGTCCTAAAGAAAGTAAGATAACATTCAAGAAAAATGGTTAACATTACTAGCTTCTTTGAGTATTTGAGAATATTTTCAGTTACATATCAAAAGCCAAATCATTATCCATATCACCATCCACATACCATTTATACATACCACATACATCACCACAAAGAATAATCAAGTGGGATACCCCCAATTGCAAATATGAATGAGTAAAGGTCAACTACTCTGAGCTAAATAAGATTACATGAGCACCATGCATACCTTCATTCAGTTACATAACTATAAATCAAAATGCATTTTACATGTTCACTTGCATTCATTATCATAGCATTAACATAGAAATATAAGATTGCATAATATAAACATTGCAAAAGCATAAACAAGAAGAATACATATACAAATAACGCATGTGAATACCGAAATAAAATGCCATGTATATATATATATAAATACGAAAGTCTACAAAGTACAAAATGCCCGAAGGTAGTATACATCGGAGCAATGAGGCTCATACTAAGATAAAATATACAAAAAACAAAAATAAGGCAAATACAACATCTAGCTAGTGCCAGCAAGATCCCTCCATGGACCCTGCGCTGTAGAAGCCCCATGAGAGCTAGAAGTACGATGAGTCCTATGACTCGTCTCAGTCCCTCGGGTAGCAGTGGCAGCAGATGATGAAGGAGGAACAGGTAAAGGAATCTGATGCTCATGAAGAATGTTCTCCAACATCTCGATGTAGACAGCCTGCTTACGCAGGCTCCTCAAATCAGCACCCTGGCGAGCGACCCTCTGAGAAATCTCTGCTCGTAGAGAAGCAATAGTCAGAGCAGAATCATCACCTCCAACACCTGACTACAACCGAGAAAGCTCACCCTATAAATGGGTAATCTCACCATCGAGTCTGGTGATCTCTGCATCCTTAGCAGCCACAATAGTGCTGCTAGGTCCAACCCGTAGCCCGTCCACCTCAGCCTGAAGATGAGTCACCTCACCCTGATACCATGCTAACTCGGCCTTCACTCGACCCAGCTCCAAATCTAGGCTATCTCGCTCAGCCTGGAGAATCCCCCACTCCTCCTCTGACCATCGAGGAGGTAAACCCTCATCATCATCGCCACCACCCTCCTCAAGTTGTTGAACGTCCATGCCCATGTCAGCTCTCGAAGAGCTACCACATCGATGCTTCGTCGACCAAGGAACCCATCCACCCACATCAACATCATCACCACTCCCATCATCATCTACAATGATGCTAGGAGTCCATAGAGGCTGACTCGCAAACCAAGCATCATACTCAACAGTCATGCCAACATCATCCAAGTCAAGCACCTCCAAGTCTGAGTCATCAGCAGGATCATCGACTCGCCAAAAATTAGGAGCAACAGGTAACCCCAACTCATCACCCCATCACCTGTACGTAACAAGTGCATCCAAAACATCTTGAACAAGACCAAACTACCATAGTACATGAGAGAACTGGATAAACTCCATATCCCTCAAATGGGCGCCAACAACCCATCATCCTCGCCTAATGCGACGAAGCTCTACTGCATCCGTCGCCCAATCCAAACCCCTCCAAGGCCGCCAACACATCAGGTCCCTAGTCAGAGAACTCAAGATATCTCTAAACTCGATGCACTCACAATAGATCGACTGACCTCCTCATTGAGTAACCACTTGTATGCCCGGGGAGAGGTGGCATCCATGCCACAAGGCAAACCAACAGGGTGACCAATGATAACATGCTCCCAACACCAAATCTGGAGCAGCAAACTATAGCCCAGGCCCTTGCGCCCATGCCTCTTCACCTCATAGAGCTCGCTATAAACCTCGCAGAGAAGAGCGGGAGCCCAAGCTAACCGACGAGGATCAACTATCAAGTCAAGAACAATAGACACCTGGTTCCACGGGATCCTCGATCCCATGGAATTGGGCAACAACATGTTGCTCAAAATGTACATCATAAAGGTAGGCAATGCACCCAAGCTGCCAGTTGTAAAGAGATCCAGATACGCAATGTCGCCCCTGCTACAATCGATGTCCCACATCTCACCAAACAGAGGGAAAAGGGCCTCCTTCTTGTCAAGGCCAACACGAACGGTAGGACCCTCGATAGGGACACGAAAGATACGATAGATATCCTCGAGAGTGATAGTCAACTCCCTTGTTGGGAGCTAAAATGTGCCTCTGTCTGGATCCCAATGCTCAACAAGTGCCGAAAGGAGATCCTCATCAGTTCGGACGGTGCCTAACCGCCCGCAACCATCTAAACCAATGGTCTGAAGTAGAGTCCAATCATCATCAGAAAGTGCTTTCCGCACTTTTCGAATGGTCCTCGACCACCTATGCCGAGAATCAAGAAGCTTAACCTAAAAAGAAAACATATAAAAAAATAAAATTTAGCACAACATGCTAGAAATAAAAGCAAAAACGAAATTTTTTTACCTATGCATGGTAATAAACAAAAAAAAAAAATTTTTTACCTACCCTAGGTAATAAAAGCAAAAACGATTTTTTTTACCTATGCATGGTAATAAAAAAAAAAAAAAAATTTACCTAAAAAATTTTACCTACCCTAGGTAATAAAAGCAAAAAACAATTTTTTTTTACCTAACCTAGGTAATAAAAACAAAAAAAATTTTTTTACCTACCCTAGGTAATAAAACAAAAAAAAAAAATTTACCTAATCATGGTAATAAAAACAAAAAAAAAAATTTTACCTACCCTAGGTAATAAAAGCAAAAAAAAAAAAATTACCTAATCATGGTAAAAAAAAAAAAAAATTTTTACCTACCCTAGGTAATAAAAGCAAAAAAAAAAATTTTACCTAATCATGGTAACAAAAAAAAAAAAAAAAATATTTACCTACCCTAGGTAATAAAAGCAAAAAAAAAAAATTACCTAATCATGGTAACAAAAACAAAAAAAAATTTTACCTACCCTAGGTAATAAAAAAAAAAAAAAAAATTACCTAATCATGGTAACAAAAACAAAAACAAAAAATATATACCTACACTAGGTAATAAAACAACAAAACAAACAAGAAAAAAAAAAAGGACAACACGCCTACCTCGGCAAACCGGCCGCCAACTTCCGCTCCAGTCGAGCCACCACCACCGCTCCCCTCGCCAACCTCCATCTCACTCATCACTTCAACCAATAAACCAATGACAACTGGCAGAATGATTTTGAAAATGACAACAACCTATAAATAGTCGCTTTTAGCGATGAAAAATGTGCACCCACGTTTTCTGCGACGTGTGAAAATGCAAACACGCGTTTGGAGGCGCAAAAACATAAAAACATAGTTTCATAAAGGAAAACGCAAATCCGTATTTTTCGCCAAAATAACCGCAAGTCAACGGTTTCAAAAAAAAAAAAAATGAAAATTCCAATCCACCTAATCATCTGGAGTGAAACTCGTATCTAGTGGATTATCCTATACACCTAGCGGTTGCAACGACTAGCAATCCATGCAAACCGGTTGGATGGGTAAATCACCATAAGGAAACTCATTCAAAAATCACAAAAAAAAAAACAACAATGAATCAAGTCGATAAGTCCCTAAAATCTATGAGCTTAAATGTGTTCTAAAACAGATTTGCCAAGGTAATCCTACAAAAACCTTCCGTTGGGTCAAAAGCGGAACAACAAACAACAATTTGGTAATAATCAAAAAACCGCTTGAGCATCAAATCCTCGACGACTGGTTCCTTAAACCCATCATTTGGAAGGAATTGCTAAAGTCATAGTGGATGAAAACTCAAAGAGTGGTCAAAAATTTTACCATGTATTCTAAACATTAATGAAACCAAAAGCAAAATTGCAAGAACACAAATAATCCCAAGCTTGGGGCACAAAGAAAATCAAGACAAAATTCATTAACAAAATCAACATCATTCAATAAACAACCCACTTTCAACATTCATATTTTATCAATTGGCTTATGGGTGTCAACCTTTACCCAATCGTCAATTGAGGGGTAAGCAAACAAATCAAAATTTTAAATTCATTCATTCTATGTGTCAAAGAGAAATGAACCCATTCATCCAATAAAGTTAGATGTCATTAGTTTTTGCACCGCATTGTGTTGTACACAATGCAGATACAAAAAGGGGCAACTGTAGACACCAAAATCTAGCACCCTTTAGTTCACATTCACCACCTCACCATCAAATCCTGCATAATAAAGATATATGCCTAAGTTCTAACTTAGGGATATAAAATCCTGCACATCATTATACTTTCCTAATTTATTTAATTAGGAAAATCACCCTAGGATACCCTGTCTACCCATTGGACATGTGTCCTGGACACTTCATCCAACATCCATGCCACATCTTACCCACTCCTGTCCCCTTTGTCCTTGCACATGAGACAGATTCCCAACACCCATGCCACAACTCCTTTGTTGTTGTCCCCTTGTCCCTTCACATAAAACAACATCCCACATCCCACTCCACTTGGAGCCACATCACCCAGTTAAGTGAGCCACACTGAGTGACTCATTGTAACTGCCCCTTCCACCTGGCAGTCCAGATTTGCCACTTGGCAAGTCAGGCTTGCCACCTCACATTTCCCTCCAAAGCCCCAGGCAGCCTATAAAGACACCATCAATCCACCAAACAAAGGGAGCTGAATTTGCATACCGACAGGCTGCCGAAATAGATCTAGATCCAACGAGAAATTGAGAGTGAGCTTGACTCTGACCGTTGGCTCGAATTTTGAGGCAATCTATTATTCAGCCAAAATCGCCCGTCCATGGTTCCACAGTCAAAAATGTGCATCCACGGTTTCACAACCGCAGGTCCACGGTTTCCAGCCCACAACCATGCTTCCGCGGTTCCACAGTCCCGAGAACAAAAATGGATTTCATCGATAGAGATTAGCGATTTGAGTATTAAGCAAGGCTTTGTTTGTTAATTGTTTTGTGCTATCTGCTTTTTCATCCATATCAGTAATAGGTTTATGTGTAGCATTTGGATTTATCGCTTGAATATACGGGTGCTACTAATCCCCCTTTGTTGGTTTGCATGTGTGCAGGTAACAGGTATCTTGGATAGGTCTGCTAAAGTTGGAGTGGTCCCGTCCTTGGATACCAAAGCCCACTCACCCTTTGAAGTTGTAACTGGATACGAGGAGAACATTGTACATTGCGGAAGATGTGGAGAACTCCCAGAGAGAAATTTGTATCACATTGAGGCAAAGATTGTAACATTGTACCCAAGCTACTTGGGGCAATCCGAAATATTGTAAATCTGTATCGCAAGAGTCAATATATATAAAGGATTTCATTATTTTGGGCAATCTCTTTGTTATTAAATATATCTATTAGAAGTAAAAAGTAACTAGATTGCTCGATTATTTACAAGAAAGAACAAAACATCAAATTTAGGGTTATAATTTAGATGCTCTACCTATAGTTACGCCTCATGAAAGATGTTGGAAGGACCTTAGCATATTTTTGTCAAATACAATGATGAATCATTATGATCTATGGATTATTAGGGGTGATTTTAACACTCTTCTATCTCCTTTGGAAAAGAAGTGTGGTATTCTAGGATCTTCTAAATCAACGCAAGATTTTGTTTCATTTGTCAATTCAAATGACCTTTGGAATGTTAGTCCTTCAATTTTTCAATATACATGGGATAATAGACGCATTGGGCAAAGTCATAACAAAATCATTAGATAGAATCTTGTTATCTAATAAATAGTTGTAAATAATATATGCAATCTCTTTAGATATTTTGTTATGAGTAGGATTGTGTTAAAAACTCATTCTTTTCACTTGTGATTTAATTAATAATGGCCATCCAAAGTCATTTTGCTTCTAGTCTATGTGGCTTCAAGACCCTAATTTTTTTCTAGATGGTTATGTTACGGTGGGATAAATCAAAGTTTGAAAGATCATGTATGTACATGTTTGTTCAAAAGATGAAATATTTAAAGGAGCAAATGAAGATTTGGAATGCCAAATATTTTGGTAACATTTTTAAAGAAAATAAAAAATTGAATCCAAGCTTAAAAATTTACAAGAGATAGTAGAAATTAATGAAATGAATCAGGATTCTTGTGTGAAAGAAAAATAATTACCTTTATTATTATCATAATTCATTGAAAAAGGAGGAGTCATATTGGTTCTAAAAATCTAGAGAGAAATGGCTTAAGGAAAGAGATAGAAATATAAAAAAATTCATGTTACAACTAGAACAATTTTTATATCACATTAAGAATATATATTTTTTTCTTGATAAAAAGGGATTGTACTTGGGTCCCCCACCCTTAAAAAATTACATATCTCTTGTTTAGAGCTTGATATTTTACAAATAGATACACTTCTCATCTCAATGGAGATGCTATGGTTAGAAACCTACATCATTTTACATAAAATGTTTGAATTTTTTATTTTCATTTTTTGGATCTTTTCAAATCTCTGTATGAATACAATTACTCCAAAATTTAGCATCTTTCTTGATATTTTCCTATAGCAGCCTTCACAATGCCAAAAAATCACCTCTACTATCTATGCCTTGCATCTTAGTAGAGTAATATTTCCAAAACATTGCACTAACATAGTCCGCTTTACCAAATATGGATTGCTAGTTTCCTTCCTGAAACACAAGTGCAACCACAAAAATTATAATAAATAATTCTAAATGAGCACACATTATTATTACAAAATAAAATAGATATTACCAATGGAAAATATTAAAGTAAATATTAATCATTAATTGATTTAGGCAATCAACAATTTTTGTCAGCTTCAACTAAACTTTCTACTTCCTTTAACCATAGAAAAAAGATGTTAACTTCATGATCCTCAATAAAAACCCCTCTATTGGCTAGCTTATCTGCACATTTGTTTCCTTCCCTTAATATATGTGTAAACCTAATTTCTTCAAACTCTTCAGCAATATCTTGAATTTCCACAGTTATTTCTTGTATGTTCCATGGATCCTTTGCTTTCCTTAAAATCACATTATTTGTTATGAGAGAATCACCTTCCATACAAACTCTATTCCATTTAATTTGTTTACATATTTTTAATCCTTCTAAAGTTTCCCAAGCTTCATTATTTGTCTTAAATCCATAATTGAAAGCATATTGAGAAAAAATATCTCTATTATTTCTAATTATTCCTCCACCTGCTGGTCCTGGGTTTCCTTTAGATGCTCTATCAAAATTAAATTTAACCCACTCTACATATGGTTATTTCCACTTTATATTCTTTACCTTCTTTTTGCTTCTCTTATACCCAACATCATAATTCCATTTAATGACTTGACTCCATCTATCAAGACTCTCTGCTTCCAAATTAGGGATTGGGTGAGTTGATAGGGTTGGTTTAGACTCCTCTATGGGTAAATACATATTCTTTTTCATTACCTCTAAAATATTTTTCTTTCCTTTAAAAATTCTTCTATTTCTTTCTAGCCATATAGTACAAAGTATTGTATCTTTTGATATATCCCATATTGTCTGTAAAGCCTCACTTTTATAAATGCTCTGCCATTGCTTTAACTAATCTTCAATTTTTCTATTCATCACCATGCATTTACCAAACATATTAAGAATCCATTGCCATAGATTCTAGACTATTAAGTAATGTCCCAAGATATGGTCAATACTCTCTTCCTCCTTATTACTAAAAACACATTTAGAGGGGTCATGAAAACCCCTTTTCATAAGGTTATCCCAGGATAAAATTCTTCTATGAACTACTAGCAAAACAAACATTTTAACTTTAGGAATGCTTGGGCTATCCCAAATATCTCTCCAAATTCTAGTGATATTATTATTATGTTGGTGTTGAACATTATATCTACTTCTTGTTGTGTATTCTCTTGAGCTATTCAACTCCCAAATCAATTTATTCTTGGCACCCCTCATAATAATTACAGTTGTTATCTTTCTACTCATTTACCTCCTAGCATCAATGTCTTGTATACTTGTAAAAAAATCTTTTTTCCATTTGTATCTTCCTTCTCGATCCTTGTACAATTTTTTTGAAACCCTATCATTGTATTTGTCTTGAAGTAATCTCATCCAAGGTTTCAAATATGGATCTAAATTGAGTGGTTTTTTATCACACCAAGCATCCATCCAAATAGAATTTTTTTCTCCAGTTCCCACCACCCATCCTAAACCTTTAATCATAATATCAATAGATTTTTTTAAACCATTCCAAAGAGCAAAATCATTTGGAAGAGAGAATGCAGTAAATATTAAACTTGGGTCATTGGGATCAACATACTTACTTAGAAAAATTATTGTTCATTGTCTTTGACTCCCTTTGTACAAGCTCCAGATAACTTTTCCCATAAGAGCTAAGTTTACATCTATAAGAGCTCTAAAACCAAGACCTCCCCTTGTTTTGTCATCACACAACTTACTCCATTTCACCAAAGAAAATTTTCTTTTATCATGTCAACCTGACCATAAAAAGGATTGCATAATAAAGATTAAATTTATTTCAACTAATTTTGGCATAGAATACAAAGACATATAATATGTTGGAATGGATTGTAAGACTAAATTAATTAACTGCAATCTTCCTGCTAAAGATAACCATATACCTTTCCAAGTTGGAAGTTTATTTTGAGCTTTACTAGTAACTAGATTCCATAAATCTATCCTCATTCTCCTCTCAAATAAAGGCATCCCTAGATAAGTTGTTGGTAAATTTATCTCCTTCATTTGAAGCAACCTATGAATTCTTGCTTTGATATTGGCAAGAGTGTTAAGAAAGTAAATTTTGGATTTAGTCCTATTAATTTTTTGCCTTGAAGCTCTTTTGTACTCTTTTAAAAAGTTCTTCAGAGCTCTGGCATCATTTATCCTTGCCCTTCCAAAAAGGGTTTTATCATCTACAAACTGTTGATGGATGATGTTATCGATGTTATTACTAACCTTTTTTTTTTTTGGTATAAGGTAGAGGTGGTTATAAGGTCCACAAACCTTTTACATAGTCAAAATGGGTTGGTTCTAGAATCAAGCCCGTATAATCAAAATACAAAATGGATCTTTCTAAGACCCACATTAAGCCATACTTAGAGTCCACAGTCCTATACTTGTCGCTTGACTATTCGGGATAAAACAAAAACCAAACAACACCTAGCACTTACTAATACCACTAGGTTGCTTGTCATCGTACACTTGTCACCTCCCGAGCCCCGACAAATGGGATGCCTTTTTAGCCTAATTCCATCTGTCGGATTACTCATCATCAACCCCTCTCGATCTCCCGATGCTCTAACAGGTTTGATCTTAGCTCTTCTCTAGAAGCCAACACCAATAGTTCTTGAGGGAAGTTATCCTTCCAAATTTGCATCTCCCCAACAGAAACTGCAATATTTGCCATTAGAACCGTCGCTTGGTTCCCTTCTCTGAAGATGTGTTGGATTCGGGCATTAACCAAATGAGATTTATGAATATTTGCTTCTAGGATAAGCTCCAAGATGGTCCAGCTGGGGTCTTTATCCTCCTTAATTGCCTTGATTATATTAAGCGAATCCCCTTCAAAGATAACTTCCTTATAACCCTCAATTATGGCAATTCTCATTGCCTACATGCAGGCTCAAGCTTCTACAAAATGATTTGTTTGAGTTCCCAAAGGCTCTGCAAAGGCAAGGACCACTTTTCCTTCCTCATTTCTCAGAACTCCTCTTGCTTCTGCAGCCCCCATATTTCCTTTAGCTGCCCCGTCAAAATTAAACTTAATCCACTTTTGTGTGGGGGGTATCCTCTTGAAACCATCCCCTGGGTTGGTTGTAATGTCTAGGTCTGGAAGTTCCTCTCCCCAGTTTCGCAAAATACTCCTTTCCCTTAGAGACATGGTCTCATTTTTGAAGAAGAAAGTTTTCTAGTTTTATTTCAAAGCTCTGATTATTTTATTACCACATAACCTGGGATCTTTCTTACATCCTCTAAATACTCTCTTATTTCTCTTATTCCATATCCCCCATAAAAAATGGGGTAAGATGAGCTTCCAGAGCCAAGTCAAAAGTTTCGCCCGAAAGGGGGAAGCCCACTGTATGCAAAAGTCAGACATGCTGTTTGGACAGACCCAATCTATATGAAATTTGGACAGGATCATTTGGAAGATTGTACAAGAAAATTCACAAGTTAGAAATATATGACTTCCAAATTCTATCGCTTTCTCACACAAGATACATCGATTTATGAATTGGAAATCTCTCCTTTACAGATTATCTGTTGTCAGAATCTTATTTTGAATTGCCAAACAAAAGAAGAAAGCTATTTTTGGGGTTAAATTATTTAACCAAATAATAGAAGTTAGAGTCTAGCCATTGAATCTTGAGTGGATTAACTTATAGGCAGTATTTACTGAATAGATCCCACTTGTAGTTTTGCCCCAAATCGCCTTGTCTCTTCCTTCCCCAAGAATGATCGGGAACACCCTTAAAGCATCATTGAGTTTGGTTAGGGCCACCTTCTCTTGCTCTGATAGATTATGAACTGTGATTTTCTTCCAAGAGGAAGTTTCTTGTGCTACATCAATAAAATCCCCTACTTTTCCTCCCATTTCCTCCGAAATTTTATGTTGGAGGACCTGAAGGTCTAAGTTATCTTTCAGAGGGGCCTCTTCCAACCACGGGTCTTGCCAAAAGTCCACTTGTCTTCCATTACCAATTCTCCATCTGATGCCTTTCCTGACTACCTCCCGACATTCAAGCAAACAATTCCAAAAATAGGATCCTCTAGGGAGATTATCGACTTTCAGGAAGTCCTGATTATTTTTGATATATTTTGCCTTAAGAAGTTTTACCCATCCCAATTGATCATTATTGATAAATCTCCATACCTGTTTTCCAATCAGAGCTTGATTCATTTCTTTCATTCTCTTTAGCCCCAGGCCCCCCTGATCCTTGCTTGCACACACCTGATTCCATGCTACCAACGAAATTCTCTTTCTCTCCTCTGAAATTGACCACAAGAAGTTGCGTTGAATTTGCTCCAATGTAGCTCAGACCTTTACAGGCATTCTAAATAGAGACATGCAATAAATTGGAATGCTCTATAAAGTAGTTTGAACTAATAAGGACTTTCCTGCGAAGCTGAGAAGGCTGCCCTTCCACCCTGCTAACTTTTTGGAGATCCTGTCAATGACTGAGTTCCATAATGTAGCCTTCATTCTTCCTTCAAACATAGGCATGCCTAGATAAGTTGCTGGTAGAAGCTCCTTTCCACAACTAAAGAGGTTAGCTATTCTTTCCTCCCTCCCACCAAGCATGTTAAAGAAATAGATGCTACTCTTCTTATAGTTTATGTACTGTCCTGCTTCTGTCTCATACTTGGTTAGAATTCTCTTTAGCTTCCTAGCCTGAGGCATCGAGGCTTTGGACACAATGATTGTATCATCCACAAACTATTGGTGAGACACTAGCTCTGTTGTTGAGGCTAGTTTGAAACCTTCCAATCGACCATCTGCCACCGCTGCTAAAATGTTCCTACCCAATGCTTTCGCTAAAATAATAAACAAGTATGGAGACAAAGGATCTCCTTGTCGCAACCCCCTTTCACTCTTAAAGTAATCGAAGGGTGACCCATTCACCATGATAGAAAATCTTGTAGTAGAGATACAACTAAAAATCAACTTAATCCACTAGGGGCAGAAACCAAACTTACCCAAAATCTTGGTGAGGAACTGCCGTGAGACCCGGTCGTAGGCTTTATTCATATCAAGCTTTAGTAACATACCTGCTTCCTTACTAGCCACCATTGAATGTATAACCTCATGAATTGTGATGATACCATCCAGTATTTGTTGCCCTTTCACAAAGCCTCCTTGGTTCATATCAATGATGACAGGAAGGATAACCTTCAGCCTATTGGCGATTGTTTTTGTGAGAATATTCATCAGAGTGTTACATAAACTGATAGGGTGAAAACTAGAAAATTCCATTGCTCCCACTAGTTTAGGGATGAGGACTAAAAATGTAACATTAACTCCTTCTGGGATTTCCATGTCCTTTTGAGCCTCAATTATAGCTTCCACTACATCTTTGCCTAGGATATCCCAAAATTTTTGGAAGAAAGCTGTGGGGAAGCCATCCGGTCCTGGGGAGCTGTTACCATCCATGTCAAAAACCACCTTCTTGATTTCCTCCTTTGTGAAAGGACTAAGTAAGAATCCATTAAGATTCTCAGTTACGAGGGGTGGAATGGCTGCCAACAGAAGTCCTCTTCTTCAATAGTCGGATTTACATCTTCTAGCAACGATTTAAAGTACTCAACCGCTTCCCTCCTTATGTCTTCCATATCTTTGGTGTTAGACCCATCGACCATATTGATATCCTTAATTTTGTTAGTACTCCTGTGGCAAAGAGTAGAGACATGGAAGAACTTTGTATTTCTGTCACCCTCCTTTAACCAATGCAGTCTAGATTTCTGCCTCCAAAAGGTTTCTTCAAATCCTAGCATCATGTGGTATTCGGCTAACAGCTCTCTCTCCTGGTTTCTCAGATCCTCTGTAAGCTGCTCTGAATTCAGCTTCTCCTGTGGTTCATTGATCTTGTATTTTAGTTCTACATTTTTAACAAAAATATTGCCAAAGGAAGTTTTGTTCCACTCTCTAATGTTAGCCTTCACATTCCTTAGTTTACATGCCACTTGGGCCAGTTTTGAACCATTATACTTTTTGTCCCACCATTGGGCAACCAAATCCTTGAGATCTTGATGTTGGAACCACATAAGTTCAAATCGAAAGGGTCTGATGTATCTTTTCTTAGAGTCCTCCCCTGTTTCCCATAGAATTGGGTTGTGATCAGACCCGATTCTTGGGAGTGCCGTTAATGAAGAGTCCCCAAACCTCTCCATGCATTCTTGAGAAAGAAGAAACCTATCTAATCTAATATGAATTTGGTCTTCCTTCAATATTTTGTTAGACCATGTATAGGAGAATCTATGCAGGTCCACATCCATCAGCTCATGTTGCTCAACAAAATCTCTAAACTCGTAGATATCAGCAGTTATTCTTTGAGAGCCCCCCAATTTATCTGTAGGATTAAGGTAGCAATTGAAATCCCCTGCCACAATCCAAGGGTAGTTGGGGACCGTCTCCCTCAATTCAGCTAACTGACTCCAAAGAACCCTTCTCAGTCCCTATCTAACTAGAGCATATACATTCGTTAAGATCCACTCTTCCTGCGTGGTTTTATCCACACATAAGAGACAAATAAACCAACTAGACATCAGAATCACTCTACTATCAATCACATTCTTGTTCCACATAACCAACAACCCTCCTACTGTTCCAGTGGCCTCTTGGCCTACTACTTTAGCTTCTCGCCAAGTCCTATTCTTAAAAGGAATAACTCTACTCTCCTCCATTTTAGTTTCTTGTAGTAAAATCATATCCGATTTGTGTTCTTGTCTAAGAGCATACAAAGCTCTTATTTTTGTAGGATTACTCCCACGAATATTCCATGAAAGAATCTTCATTTATGGGCTTTGGATCCTTGAGCCTTTGCCCCAAAGATCAATACTGCTTGAGTGCCATCAGCCACTCCTTGCTTTGCTTCTTTCTGCCTTAAGGAAGCATTGCTAGGTTTCCCTCTTCCTACCAAACCATATCCCCATACATCCGCTCTAGGCTGGGGTTCCTTGGGATTCACTTGGTTTCTAGTAACCATCTTAGATAGGTCAGTCTTGGTCTTTGGGGTAACAATCTGGCTTTCCAGGTTAATTGGTCTTTCTGATAGTGGAGATGATTTCATGCTCTTAGCTTCTTGATTAGTAGATTCTTTTTTCCCTGCTTTGGGGTTACACTGATCTTGGTGGTTCACCTCTTCCTCCTGAGTATCCTTACCTGTATTATTAGTTTCCTACTCCTTCCTCTAATTTTTCTCCTCTAAATCCTTCTCTTGAGTCTCCTCTACCTAAGATTCCACTTCTTGGCTATCCATATGATCTCCCTTCAGATGATTTAATGCATCAAAAATTTTCTCCACTGGGATGTTGATCTCCTTGGAATTTATTCCCATAAATTCCTCTGTAGTACATGGGACCACTTCCATCGAGCCTCCATAGGCCTCCCGTATTACCCAATCAAACTTACTTGCCCCAAGGCGTTGATCTATGGGGTTCTTTCCTTTGTGATTTGGCTCTGAGGCTTGCTGTATCATCTTAGGAGCAAGTTGAGCTTGAGGGTTCCCATCAAAGGGACCAGCTTCCCTGTGAGAGGGTTTCGGGGCATAGGTATTTTTGGGAGGAGGGTTATAACATTGCCTCTTTCTTACAATAGGGTGAACAGGGTCTCTGATATTCGAATTTCAAGCTCCACGTCCTTGAGGTCCATGTTGGGTAGGAATGGAGATCTGCGGGGGAGGGATATTATTCTGGGTTTGAGGAGCAGTATTTTGGAGTGGGGGTTGGTTCTTGGAAATGCAATGGATACCATGGTGCCCTACCTTCCCGTAAACACTACACTTAAAAGACATTTTCATATTCAAAGACCTGAGTATGAAGGCCAAACATATACGAAAATATAATGGATTTAGGGAGCTCTTTACTCAGGTCTACCAACACACACATGCGAGCAGAAAGGAGTCTTGTTTTGCTCAAGTTTGCAGGATCAATAGCTATTAGTTCTCCAATTTCTGTAGCTATCCCGACCAAGATTTGTTCATTCCAAAAAAGCAGAGGTAATCCAGGCATCTTAACCCAAATAGGAGCCAAATCCAGCACCTGAGTCTGGGGGTTGAAATCGGGGGACCAACGCTTCAAATACAAGCCCCTTTTCCCAAAAAACCAAGGACCTCCTTGGAGAGTCCTTTCCATGTCCTGTTCACATTGAAATGTCACCAAAAGAAAACTCTTGGGTAAAGCCTTAATCATCATACCGGCCCTTGGCTACCATTTTTGGACGACCCATCTCCTTATGACTTCCAAGTCCGGCCTCGCCCCCATAAATTTAGCCACCAAAGATGTTCTACCCTCCATAGCCACATGCTGAGCTAAGGTATCCGGGACGTGCAACCTACCATTGTCAGATTTTAGATTAAAACAAGAGTCGAATAATTTTTGCTTACCACGAAGAGCATTAAGATATGAAGGTCTCCAGTTGCCAGGTTTCTCTTTGTCTCCTTCCTAGGTCTTCCTTTGATCCTAATGCACAAAGTCCTGGTCCCCCTCAGAGATATCTTCAATCGCATCTGCCCAACGCCCTTGGATCGGTTCCAATAGAACTTCCTTGTCCACATCCTCCGCCTAAGGGCCTGCTATCTCACCAGAGCCCCCACCTACCGCGTTTGCTGATCTACCCTCCGAAGCCCCACACCTAGGGTTTGTTGCCCCTAGACCTCCTGCTCCTCCTTGCTGCTCCATCCGTCACAACTTGCTGCCTCCAAAATCTACCATTTTTTTTTTTAGGGCCAAAATTTTTGTGGTCGCTACAGTGCACAGGCTGCTACAGTGGTGGCTGCTACAGTTTGCAGGCTTCTACAGTGTCGGTTGCTACAGTGGCGGGTCAATAATTTGAAGTTATTATCATAGATAAGATTTTAAATTTTAACACAATCCAAAAATATTAACCAAATGTTATTACTAATATTAAGTCCACTTATAAACCCATATTTGTAAGCCTTATTTAAGTTCCTACTCAAAACTTCTGCCATAATAATGACCAAGGATATAGAGGATATCCTTGTCTAAGGCCTCTCTTGACTTTAAAATATTTTATCACTAACCCATTGACCAACACTGAATAAGAAATTTTAGAGACACAAGCTTTAATCCATCTAATCCATTTCTTTCCAAAACCAAACTTATCTAAAATTGCAAAAGGAAAATTCCATTTAACCCTATCACAGGCTTTACTCATATCAAGTTTTAAGATCATAGCTTTCTCTTTTCTTGAAGCTACTGAATGTATAACTTCATGAGCTACTATGATACCATCCAAAATTTGTCTCCCTTTCAGAAAACCTCCATGCTCTTCTGAAATGATTTTGTCTAACAATGACTTTAATCTATTCACTATCACTTTGGAAATAATCTTATAAGCCATATTACATAGGCTTATGGGTCTAAAAGAATCAAACAATTCATCATAATTCTTTTTTGGAATTAGGGTAAGATAAGTTGCATTTATTTTATAAGGAATATATTATTTTACCCTAGACTATTCCACTACCACCAATAAATAATCCTTCACTATATCTCAATTATGTTGGTAAAAAGTTGCAGAGAGCCCATATGGACCAAGGGATTTATCCTTATTAAAAGATAAAAGAGCTAAATGAACTTCTTCTAGAGTAATAGGCTCCATCAGTTTCCTATTATCTTCAATTGTTATAACTGAAGGAACATCTTGAAGAATTTTATCATTTAGAACTTTGGTTTTGCTATGGCCATTCCACAACTAGCCCCAAATCTAGGGATCCAATTCTAAATTTTAGATTTTGGGAGTTTCGATTGTTTTTGAGTAGCTTGGAGTGTTTCTTATTTTAGTAAGCTCATTGGGTTTCACCATTCTCAGTTTGGTTAGTGTCGCCTTTCATGTTTGTGTTCAAATGTTTAGTCCTTTGTTAGGTCATTAGACTTAATTTTCTTTTAGCTTTTATAGTTACCTAGGTTTTTTTTTTTTTTTTTTAAAAGCGAAAAACCCCTTACGGAGCCACCTTGGTCTGGGAGACCACGAACAGGGGGTTCTACACCGTCAAAGTCACCCGGGAGTCGCACCCGACCCTACCTGCACCAACATTATCAATTGGATTTTGGATACCCAATTCAACTTTTTGGTAGGGTGGAGATTTGAACCTTGGACCTCCCTTGGAGGATTGCCCTCTCCTCTCCAACTCACCTACAACACCTGGGTATAGTTACTTAGGTTTGATATTCAAGTTCCAATGTTCATTATAATGTTTTGAGAGTAATTAATTTATAACATTGGAAATAATAACAAAAAAATAAAAATAACAAAATAAAAAATGATTTGCGTACTTTATTTTAATACGCCTTTGTGTTTGTTTTAAAGTCGTTAGATTTTTGTTTTATCTTAATATTTTATTTTAAATTTTGTAGGTTCGTTTGGTTTCAAAGTTTTAATTTATTTTATTGTTTAGAATTTAATTGTTTAGATTTACGGCTTACATGGTTTGTTTTAATTTTTAGTCGAGCTTATGTTTTAAGTTTATGTCTTCGTGTTTTATAGATGTAGGTTAGGTTTATCTAAAGTTTTGGCTTTAACTGTCTGTTTGTAGGGACTAGACTATGACAGTACGGTGGATGAAGAATGCCATAACATAGATGCCATGTTGGAAGTGGCCAGCGTTGAAGTGGACGTGGTGGTATAGGTGGTTTATATGGACCAAGGGTTCATTCTTACATGCCTACGTGGATGTGAACATGGCAATAAAGAGAGGAGCATCCAATTAGCATGTTGCGGACTAACAGCATGGAGCATAAGAGCGAGGGACAACAACATATTTTGTATCCAACTCTGAGAGTGAGCAGCATGAAGTGAAGATGCGACAATGACTCAGTATAACATGGATGAATTGGTGGCTCATGAACACACCATCGGTAGGACGTCCGTGAGGTTAGTGGGCAAGGCCAAAATGGAAATGACATTGGTAGATCGTGACAAATTAGAAAAATGAACGAGCTAGCATAGCGCATTACATGGTGAACGAACGAATTCAAATGATTTAAATTCCTTGGATAATTTGACAACATAGAGGGTCACCTTTTTTTCTAATTTAAAGTGGGTGATAGGATAGTAGTGCAAGCCTTGGAAATTCATCCGAGACATGATGGATTTTCCATCAACATCATGTGAAATATCTAAAGGTTTAAGACATCGATATAGACTATGAGATATGGATGTTGCATTAGATATAGAAAGGTGGATAACACCCACACGATGAGCGATGCATACAACCATAGAAATATAATTTTTTTTTTTTTTTAAATTATGGTACCCATCTGCATTTAGAAGGAGAAGAAAGAGAGCGGTGAGTAAAACGGATGACAACATCAATAGTTGACAATCATTTTACGGTGATGATTAAGGTGATGGGGTGATTTCAAAGGAGAAAATACTAGGTAATGACAAAGTTATTTATAATTGTATCCAACGATAAGGATAGTTTGATAGAATCACATCGACAGTCAAAGAGGACGATGTATAAAAGGAAAATAAGCTGGTTGTCATCAAATACTATGTGTGGTGGAGTGTAGGAGCATATTAGGTAGGTGCCAAGATGATCACAATAGGCAGAATAAAGGAATCAAAGGGTGTTATTAAAACAAAAACTACAAATGTACATGAGGTCAAAAATAGTATGATGATACCAGCGTGTCATTTTGTACAACGAGTCTCGTCATCGGCGTAGGCAACAATCTATGAGGATACCAACAAAGTGTGATAGTAAGGTGGACTATGTAGGAGCTGGATGAGTTTTGAAGGCTAATGGAATTATGGCTAAGGTGGATTGTGGAAAATCAACACAACAAACAACATGCACGATAACAAGTTTCATCAACGTATACACAATAGAGTATCAAGGCAATTGTAGTTCGATGCCAGCGAAAGCAAGGGAAACCATGGCATAGATATCACATGACAAAGGGTGCACTACCAGCGATGAGAGTCAGCGATGGATAGCTCAAATATTCTCCAAATGCGACAGTGAATGTAATGAATATGAATGCTTGTAATTGATGGAATGCAGTGAAGGGAAGCTACATCGCTCGATACGTTAGGGCTTGATGCACTCATCGAATTATAGATAGAGAATGATTGATCAAAGTAGTCTGTTGTTGTTACCACGTGACTAGAATATAGAGTAGCTAAGGTAACATCATCATGGGTAGAGAATGCATGCGGTACATGGGGGATGGCACCGATCATAAGGGTCTAGAACTACGGATAGTTTTAATAAATCAAGTGATCAAAATTCCCAACAAAAATACCTTATTGTTATTAAAGGTATGAATAATATACAAAAGGGGGGAGATCACCCGACGTGGCTTGTGCGGTATGAAATCCCTTTGGAAGGCGATTATAATATTTTATTTTTATCCAATAGTACATCAAAATAAATTTTTATATGTTTTCGCTTATTTATGTGTGAAGATATAGGACAAGAATGTTAGGAGAAGAATATCATTGCTAGGAGAGAATTAAGAAAAAAATGATGCATGCACGTTGCTGAGGTGGAAAGGAAAGCGTTTTAGGACAAAGAAAGGAGAAAAGCATTTTGAAAAGACACAAAATGAATGGAGGAAAATGAAGCAAAATAGAAAGGCGTTTTAAAAATAAAAGGAAGAAATAAAAAATTTTAAATAGGTCATTGAAAATAGAAAAAGGGGTCGAAAACCTTTTGGAGAGGACTGCAGAAATGAAGGCAGAGAGCTTTGACACTAGGTTTCTTTTCTGAATATTTTCCTTCCATCCAAAGGTGGACTGTAGTTCACCATTGATGCCAAATAGGAATTTGTATTCTACATTTTTGAGGCTTATTGAAAATTTTATTTTTTGCAATACATTGGAAATACAACGAGTTTATGCATATTTATGGTTACTTGCATGTTATATTTAATGTATTTCTTATTTTCCTTAGGATACCGCACCTCATTAGAGGTTGGATTGCATGAATGTGTGTCACCTTAATGTTGGTTTTTTGTGTAGGATACTAATGTTTGCAGGGTCTATGGAATTTCTGAGTTGCAACACTTTTTATTTGAGTTTCATTTTATTTTTGTTATTCTCCTAACCTTGTCTTTTCATTTTTTTTATGTTTCCAAAATAATATTAAAAAAATAAAATACAGAAAATTCCAAAAACAGAGGCATAGATTCAAAGAATAAGCTCTAAAGTTCCATTTAGACCAAGTTCGATGTTGTTTTGAGGCAAATGTAAAATTCTAAAATTATTCAAAGTTTGCAGTTTTAAGAGGAATTTTACAATTTCCAGCTTTGCATGATTTCATATTTTGAAGGAGATTTAAATTCCAGCTTTACATTTTTGCTTGCAAATAATAAATTAGTTTCCCTTTATGGAAATTACAATTTCATTCAAAGGGGGACAATTTATAAGGCATTTTAAAGGTTGTTTTCTTTAAAGCAATAAGTTACCTTCCCTTTATGAAAATCTCAATTTCATGAAAAGGGAATAACTTATATGGCATTTCAGAGGCCATCCACATTTGAAAATTCACTCATGCACATTTATTTTCTTTCATGCTCAAGGTAATGTAAAATGAATCCACTCATCATTTTTAGATTCATGTTTTAGAGGTAGATTTTAATATTTTATTTCATGTTTAAGGTAAGGTTTAATAAAAGGATGAAATTAAGTAAACTTGCCTAACAAAGAAGATAAAAAATCCTATCCAAAACATTTCAAGATAAAAGAAATTTCACTTCTACATCGTGGTCATATGAGAGCCAATCACATTTATTCTTCTTTTAAGTTTCATGAACAATAATAGCATAACATACTAAAGTAACCCCAACATAGACCCCTTGTTAATAGTTATTTTGTAGAGCACTAAGGTATTCCATGCACTCATTTGACAAGCATACATGCACACATTAAAGTAAAAGGAACCTTGGAGAAATGTTTATTTATTTGCAAGAGAGGGTTTTCTAATAAAAATCCTAACTGTGAGTGTGGTTTTGCACTTGGGAAAAATTACCACTCAACAGGTCTCCTCTATACCTAGAATATCCTGATAAAATGACTTAGCCTCTTTTCTAATTTCACTCTAATATTCAATCCAAACCACTTCTATTGATTTAATTCTACCAATTCTAGAAGAAGATCACTATACTATAGCCATCCTATGAAAAATATTTGTATTTTTATCCCCTTATTTTATCCAAGTCTGTCTTGATTTTAATATCTAGAATTTCGCTTCCTTACTCAAAATATTATGATATTCACTAAGCAACTCCCTTTCCTCTAAAATTTTAAAGTTTATCTTTTTGTTCTTATTTATTTTAAAAAATATTTTCAAAGGTGTTCTTGTTCCATTCTTTTAATCTAGATGCCATAGCTTTAATTTGGTTTGAAAGAGCATACAACCCACCATTACCTAAAGAATTCCATGTTCATATCAACAAATTGAGGATGGTCTTCCCACGTCTGCTCATATTTTTTTTTTACATGGTGGAATCGATAGCCGCCATGAATTCAGGTAGGCTATCTAGCTTTTATGGCTGCCATAGTATTCTACGTTGTTCGCCTCGAAAGCCACCACACAGATCTTTGCGTAGTCTGCCCCTATAACCACCATGCCACAATCATTTTAAACCTTTTATGTCGCTGAAAGCACCAAGAAAGGGACAAGCATTCAGTCCGACGAGGCCCGAGATTTGAATCTGCTCATATTTAAAATATGATCTTTTTTTGAATTCACTAACCACCATTTTAACTCTTATTGACCAGTGATCTGAACCAATCCTTGTTAAGGTATTAATTTTAGCACAAGTTCCTTCATCTAGCCAATGATATGAGAGAATACATCTATCTAATATTTTTGCTATTAGGTTCTAGCCTATCCTGTTGTTGGTCCAAGTATAGTTGTCTTCTTCAAACTCAACTTCCCATAGATTTTTGTTTTGAATAAAAGCTGAGAAATATTTCATACTTTGGGTCAATTTCCTAATCCCCCCAAATTTTTCATTTAGATAGGTAATGGCATTAAAATATCCAATTATCATGAAATGGGTTTCTTGGTCTTTACTTCTTATAAAGGCCTCAATCCCACTCCAAAATTCTAATATACCTGATTGAATTGTAGGACCGTACACATTAATAAGGATGAAGTGAATATAAATAAAGTAGCAAGTGACTAAAGAGGCTATCCAATACCTAGTTTTATGAATGGTTACACAAGAGGTTCTATAAGGATTCCAACAAGTTAGAATTCTCCCTACTTCTCCTTCAAAATCCATAGCATCCCATTCACATCTTGCCCAAAATACTTTCATAGTTTTTGAAACTTCATCTTTTGTCATTTTAGTTTCCTGGATATAGAGAATATCAGGTTTATTAATTAAACATAGGTCCCTAATACACCTATGATTTGAGGGGGCATTAGCACCCCTTATATTCCATGAGATTATAATCATGTCTCATTAGGGTATTTTAGCCCCTATTACGTATTACCAATATCATTTTGTTGTTTGGTAAAGAGAAGTTCAACCAACTTAGTTTGTGTTCCTTTTCTCTATGTTAGCTCTTGCTTCCCTGGATCTTGCTTAATAATTTGAGGGTTTTCCTCTTTTTGCCTTGCCTATATCAGGAGTAGGTCTTATTATTATATTCCTCAATATTCTTTCACCATTTTGTTTTCAACATATTTATCCTCTCCTCGCTCTACTATAGAAGCATTTGACTTATCCTACTAATTTTATGGTATTTCCTTATTAATGATAGAGGTATTAACTTCTAAAACTGCATTTTATTTATCAATTATTTTCTCCTGAATGGTGCATGGTACTTCAAGAGAGTCTTCAAAATATGATGAAACACATTCTTTGGGTTCATTGAGAATATTCTTCCTTAAATTAGTATCATATTGAATAGATGGTTCCTTGCTAATATGATGAAACTATTGTCCTGTGTCCTCTAAGTTTTGATCTAATTTTTCTTCATAGGCAAAAGCCTCAAAAGAATTGGGATTTCTTCCAGTATCCTTTCTTATTTATCTCCACTGTTCATTTTCTTTTATTTCTCTAGATATATTTTTGGAAGTTGAAAACCATATTTATCCATAACTATTTGTAAATTTCTCTTATGATTTTCTACAAATGATTATATTGGGCTCTTATTAGGGCATGATATCTCAATATGCCCCACCTCATGACATATTATTTTCATAATCTATAGTTTGGATCCACATCTTATTCCCATACATAAGAATGATTGATTATGGTAAATCTTTACTTATATCAATCATGACCATTATTCGAGCATAAATAGCTAAAAATCCATCTTTTGTTGCATTTGAAATCTCAAGGAATTCTCCTAGAGTATTGACTATTGCCTTGAAGGTATCTATTTCCTAAAATTCAATGGGTAATCCAAACATCCTAACCCAAACTGGTACTAGGGATAGATTTACATTTTCATATGAAAAGCCTTCATACCAGTGGGCAAGAAAAAGCCCTGCTCTTCCCTTAAACCAAAGACCCCATTTTAGTATTCTTTCTATTTCTTTCATAGAAAAAAAAATGGCTAGGAAGAAACATTTGGTAAGAAATGATAGAATAATTTATGGAGACTTCCAACTCCTATCAATCCATTTTCTCAAGGCTGAATCCCTATCCAATACCCATTAAATTTACCAAAAAATACCCTATATTGGAGCAATGAGGATCTCTTTGAGGTGCACTCACTAACCTCTACCACTAGGAATGATTCTAAGGATTTAACTATAAATCGATCCATGGAAAGGAAATTAAAACTCAAAATCTAATGAAATTTATTTGAAATTTCTATAACAAATATAATATTTGATAAAAACTTTATAAAATTTTCATGCAAAATTTCTAAGATAAAGAAAGGGAAAAAATAACTAGCTAAAAAATTCTTTGTCCAGATAGAATGTCTTGCCTCGCTGAAGTCCTAGCCCTTCATTGCTCTTCACATCATTCGAACC
Source organism: Wollemia nobilis (assembly GCA_028583015.1). Lineage (NCBI taxonomy): Eukaryota > Viridiplantae > Streptophyta > Pinopsida > Araucariales > Araucariaceae > Wollemia > Wollemia nobilis. Next base: position 45,503 of record JAQPPZ010010853.1, read on the forward strand.
CTAGTTGGCAAATATTTGTAATTTTATTTTTCATGACTTGAAAAATTGTCACTACCCTTGTTCCAAATGGTTGAATTCATAGGATTGTATCTCCCTTAATATTGCTCAAATTTTTGCATATGACCACTCATTTTAAAGCTATTCAAATTCTGCACAAGTTGGTCCAAGAATCAGCTGAATCGGATAACTCTTCGTGAAGATATGACTCCTAAAATATGAGATATTTTTCAAGAAAAAACCCTAATCCTTTGCACTTTGTAATTTTGTTTTTCATGATTTGAAAAATCATCACTGCCCTTGTTCCGAATGGTTGACTTCATAGGGTTGTATCTCCCTCAATATTGCTCGAATTTTTGCATATGACCACTTATTTTAAAGCTATTCAAATTCTACACAAGTTGGTCCAAGAATTAGCTGAATCAGATACATTAAGAATATTTTAACTTTAGATGAAATAAATATTAAGGATGAAGAAGATATCTGTGGAGGAGCTCCATGAAGTAGTTTTCTCTTTCCATCCCAATAAGGCACTTGGCCCTAGTGGATTTCCAACAATTTTAGTTCAAAAAGTTGGGATTTATTGAAGAGTGATATATTAGTTGTGGTTGAAGAGGCCCAAAAAAGAAGGCTATAATAAGTGAGATCAATGCCACTTTTATTACATTGGTTCCCAAGAAAGGCAAGATAAAATATTTTTGATAATTTTCATCCATTAAGCCTTTGTAATATGATTTATAAGATCATTTTAAAAATTATGTCAAACAAGTTGAAGGGCATTCTAAGTTGTGTTATCTCGGAGGAACAAAGTGGTTTTATTTATGGTAAAAAAATTCTTGATGATATAATTATTGCATAGGAGGCCATACATTCTCTTCATTCCATTAAAAAGTTAGGTATGCTTATGAAATTAGATATAAACAAAGCATATGACAGGGTTTGCTAGAATTTTCTACATGCTATTCTCAAAAATTATGTCTTTGATTATAGTTGGTGTTAATGGATTAAATGTTGTTATAGCACTACAAAAATTTATATTTTGATCAATGGTTCTCCTGTTGGTTACTTCAACTCATCTTTTTGACTTTGTTAAGATGATCCACTATCTCCTTGTCTATTCATTATTTTTGCAAAATTATTAGGGAGAGTTTTCTCAAAGACAAAAATGGAAGGAAAAGTTAAAGATATTCAAATTGCAAAAAATGGTCCCTTTGAATCTCATCTCCAATTTGTTAATGATACTTTTATTTTGGACCATCCCTTAGTCAATGAGGCCATAGAGTTTAAATCAATATTATCATGCTATGAGAAGGATACTAGATAATTGGTTAATACTACAAAATTTACGGTTTTTTTCATTAATATTGCCCTAGATTTACAATAAATTATTATGAATATTTTAGAGTTTAAAAATGAAAAATTTCCATCAACCTACTTGGGTATTCCTTTATGTCATAAAGAAAATAAAAAGGAGCTTTAGATCACTTTTTTTGGATAAAATGAAAGCTTGTTTGGCAAGTTGGAAAGGTAAGTTCTTAACCATGGTAAGAAGGCTACAACTCATAAAGACTACATTGCAATCCATCCCTATTTATATGATGTCATTTTTAAGATTGTCAATAGGTATAACATTGAAGATTAATAAATTTAAAGAGATTTTCTATGGAAAGGTTGTGAGGAGAAATTTAGGTTTCCTCTTTGTAAGTGGGATAAGGTTTGCAAAGGAAAGAATATTGAAGGAGTAGGCTTACAAAATTGTAAACTTATGAATTTAGTATTAGGGGCAAAGCTTGGGTGGAGATTATTCAGAGATCAAGGAAAGAATTGGGTAAAAATATTACTTCAAATATATATAGGTTCTCTTGATGCAGTTAAATTATTTAAGAAAAGAACCCTACCCAAAGGATTGTCAACGTGGAAATTCATATCAAATAGTTTGTAATTTATAAAGAAATATATTAGATGATCAATAATTAAGGGGAGTTATGCATATTTTTGGTATTATGCTTATCCTCTTATCTCTAACTCAAAATGGTAACCATTGGATCAACCATGCCGTCCAAAGGTCAAAAACTATATTGATATGAGCAACAACTCTATATCATGGATTTCTTTTAGTAACCTAGTTGAAGGAGAGGAACTCAAAAAAATCACAGATGAAATTCAAAAGATGCTTCAAGAGTTTTATTTGTTTATTTTTACACGAAAGGATGAGTTGGTTTGGAATTTATCAAAGGATGGTGGATACTCGATCAAATTGGGATATGAGGATTTAGAAAAATCAAAATTTCCTTCTCCTAAAGATTTTCCTTGAAAGAATGTTTGGTCATTAGAGACTCTCCCTAAGGCTTCAACATTCCTTTGGTTAGCACTTCAAAGTAAGATTATTACAAGAGAGAGTACAAAGAAGAGGATAATATGGACCTTTTAAAGTGCCTTTGTGTGAGAAGGATTCAGAAACATCAGACCATTTAATTCTTCATTGTTCCTTTGCTCATACCATTTGGGTTTTATTTGTTTATTTATTAAATGTTTTTAATAGGTTGAAAAGTTGGGGCATATCAATGCCACCCTTATTGTAAATTGAACTGGGGTCTTCATTAAGAAATCCCAATACCTTTTACCATTGTGGTGTCCCTATCGAGTTAAATTTTTGAGTTAAAATCGTGGGTTTTTATGAGGGGTCCTAGTCCCCTCCTACTAACCTTGGACCTCCCCAAAGAGAGAGAAATATAATTACCATTGTAGTATCACATCATTTGGGATTAATTTTTAGAAAATATGAAATTATATTGGGTAGCTTTGTCAAATTTGAAAGAGTTGATGAAATGTTGGATTAATTATTTCAAAGCAAAAGCATTATGTATTTTGTGGAGGATTGGCCCTGCCATTTGTATACATAAAGAATAGATACCATTACACTGAAATTATATTTTTTAGTACAATAAGCCCCTATGTAGGGTGCTTCACAATAGAATTGCTCTAAGGGGATGATCCCTTTTACAATAAAAAAATGGTGTCTTTCATTCTTCTTCATACTACAATAAATGTTGGAGGTGGGTTTGTCATGACCACCATGTTGGATTTGAGCTTGTTGAACTTGGAACCTGCACACATGTGAAGAGAAAGGGTTTAGTAGCACCTATCAAAATAAATATGATAAATGACTAATGCAAATTAAAAATTAAAAACAAGTATTGCATACGTGAATCACAATTCGAGCAACATAACCTTAGAATTCCCTTCCTCTCTTTTCTTGGTCAAGTGATGGTGCCTTTATAGAAATTTGAGAGTTTTGGATGGAAGGATAGGTGGCAATCCAGGGCCACCAAGTGGTAGGGACTAAGCAGTTGCAGTGAGTCACTAGAAGTGTCTCACTTAATTGGGTAGATGTGGCAAGTGGGTAGATGCAAGTGGAGTGAAGTGTGTGAGATATGTCCCATGTGAAGGGACAAGGGTGAAATGGGTGTGTGAGAGGTGGCAAGGGGTGGTGGTGATGTGGCCAAGACACATGTCTAGTGAGTAGGCAAGGTATCCTAGGCAGATTTTCTAGATTTAGAAAATCTAGAAAATACTTTTAATGTGCAGGGTTAATATGCCTAAGTTTGGACTTAGGAATATATTTTATTATGTGGATTTGGAATGTGCAATGTGAATGTGATTTTGCAAATACCTAGGTTTTGGTATCTATAGATGCCCCTTTTTGTACCACATTGTGTAAAACACAATGTGGTTCAAAATAAGAGACACTTGACTTTATTGGATGGATGGATGGAATCAAGTTATCTCAACGCAAAGAATAAATAACTTTTAAATTTTTTAATTTTAGCTTACCCCCTCAATTGGTTAATGGGTGAAGAATGAAACCCACAAGCCACTTGATCGAATTTGAATAATAGAAAGGTATGAATGTGATGGATGCAAATGTTAAAAATCAAGGTCAAGTTGGATTCCTCAAGTTTACAGTGAGATTATGTTTTTGAATGACATGTATTTTCAATGTACCAGTCACTATGGATGTGCATGTGATTCTAAAATCATTGGGAGGTTAGTTTACCTCAATCATAGTCACCACATACAAACCCATACCATGGCATGGTGCATAACAATTTTGAGATATTTCTGTTTTTTGTCCCTACGAAGAAGATTTATGATATCTTCGAGAAAATTTTCTTGAACATAGTTGCATTCTAAAATTGAGGGATAAAATTGATCTGGTTTCAAGTGTGACAAAATGGGATGATGTGTTAGATGCATTAATGGAGTGATTTGATGATTTTTTTGAGTGTTTGATTGTTTGGGGGTTTTTGAAGCCATTTGCATTTGAAGGAGAGTTGTGTAAGATGGTCATAAATAAAAGTCAACGTGGGTTACCCCAATCATGGAAAAGACACACATTATCGAATCATTACTTTCAACAAATTGATGAACTTAATTTTGGTAAACCTTCCATCCGTGGGTAGATAGACTTTATTTTGTGCTTTAGGCTTTAGGTATACCAAGTTTTTGTTTGATTAAGATTTTTGCTTGTGATGCCCCAACAAAAATGGCATATGATAGTCTTTGGTAACGATTCTTGAACGAACGTCATTCCAATATTGAGTGTTTTGATTATTGAATTGATTTGAGACTAGAATTTGTAGATATTTTCCACTCTCTCAAGCGATGAGTCGATGAACAAGAGATGAAATGATGAAGATGACAAAGGTAAAAATGATTAGAATGAAATGGATGTTTTTTTTTTTTGAACAAGCATCCTTATGGTGAGCTACCCATCCTACCAGATTGCATGGATAACCAATCGTTGCAACCGTCAGGTGTCTAGAATAAATAACTAGATACAAGGTTCATGTGGGAATTTTGATTAGTTAGCATATAAAGAAAAAAACTATTCTAGATGTTGACCAAAGGTGTTTGGTGCCTCTAGAGCCTTTTGAATTGAATTGACCAAAGGAGTTTGGTTCCCTTGGAGCCTTTTGAATTGAAATTGACCAAAGGAGTTTGTGATTCCTTTGGAGCATTTTGGATTGAATGTGACCAAAGGAGTTTTGGTTCCCTTGGAGCCTTTTGAATGGAAATTGACCAAAGGAGTTTGTGGTTCCTTTGGAGCATTTTGAAATGAAATTTGACCAAAGGGGTTAGGTTCCTTTGGAGCCTTTTGAATTGAAATTTGACCAAAGGGGTTAGGTTCCTTTGGAGCCTTTTGAATTGAATGTGACCAAAGGATTTTGGTTCCTTTGGAGCCTTTTGAATTGAATGTGACCAAAGGAGCTTGGTTCCTTTGGAGCCTTTTGAATTGAATGTGACCAAAGGAGTTTGGTGCCTTTGGAGCCTCTTGAATTGAATGTGACCAAAGGAGTTTGGTTCCTTTGGAGCTTTTTGAATTGGTTGTGACCAAAGGATTTTGGTTCCTTTGGAGCCTTTTGAAGTGATGTAATGATAAGTGTCCTTATGGTAATCTACTCATCCTACCAGATTGCATGGATAACCAGTCATTGCAACTACCAGGTGTCTAGAGTAGATCACTAGATACGAGGTTTGCTTGAGAATCTAAGCTAGTGAATCAAATTTATGAATGTAGGCAAGTAAATGGAATTAGATGTGTTGTGTTTGTGAATGCGAGGCAAAGGGCACAACCTTTGACAAAAGGGCACAACTTTTTGGATGTAGCAAATTATTTGAAATGTAAATGTTTAATGTGATTATTAGGGTAGGTGTGAGATCTTTAACCCCCCAAGTTGCTTGATTGATTGTTTAATGTGACTTATGGGGAAGGTGTGAGACATTGAACCCCCCTAGTTGGTTGTTGATGTGATTGTGCATGTATATGTGTAATGATGGATTGTTTAGATTTTTTTGGTATGCATGTGATGAAATGAATATCTTATGAATAAATGTAATTGGTGGTGATGTATGCAATGAATGAATGATGTTGCCCTTATTAATCACAATTCAAAGAAGTTATGGACCATTTTTTAGCAAAATTTACTTTTATTGCTTAATTAGGGGCACCAATACAGTAGTATTGGTTTGACCACATTTTGTAGGATGAAATGGACTATGATATATGTGTGGCAATGCGATGGTGGTATGGAATAGAACCTTACTTATGAATTTGTTTTCCTTAGGTATAAATAATCTAGAGTTGTTTTGCAAAGACTCAAATATCCTAGTGATCTCGAAAAAACTCATCTATTCATCTCACAAATCCATATGATGTGAAGGTTATCCTAGTGTTTTCAAATTTCTCAAGGATAAACTATGTGTGCAATGATTGTTCATTTATCATTATGAGTAAGGGTTGACTAATCAATTGGTAACTTATGCCAATAAGCTAGGTCATCCGAGAGTGATATAGGTCTGTAAAAAATATCGCTTATGTGATAGACATGTCACCATGTGTAAGGATACCCCATTGCCAGGCGGGTTTCATTCAACCCATTGTTGTAATGAGGATCACCCCATGATTTTCAAAACACTAAGAATTCTAGGTATTCAAGCTCCTTTCCCTTATTTCATTGGATTTTTAGATTTTATTTGGGACTTTTCTCATTTTATCTTGGAGCAACGAGGATATTTATTGCTTTGGGGAATTTATCGTTTGGAGTGGAGTAAGGGGAGTTTTATTACTTTGGTGACTTGCTCAATTTGTGGAATACCAAGGGATATTTTTTTTGAAGGAGTAAAAGGGGGAGCTTATCCTTTTGTCAATTCTCAGCTTTCTAGACCATGTACATAATTGGATGAATAGGGGAAACATTTCACTTTATGGTAATAGCAATGCATGACTTTGTCATTCCTAGGCTTCATGATATTTTAATATGTTTGATGTTTATGGTCCAAGAGGAAACTTGATTGACCAGGAATAACCTGTATTAAGGATTGTTAAGAGTTTCAATGGAGGTTGCTTAAAATACTAGGGGTGGCTGAGTGATTGAAAATAAGTAGATTTTGTTTGGTAAACAAGGTGTTATGCAAGATGTGGAATTCGTTTCTCTACAAGCTTTTGACAATTAAAAAGTATATATAAAATAGTCAGTGGCCATATAATCATCATTGTTGATGACTATACGATATATATCCTATCTTATATAGACCCCTTAATCATCAAAATATCATAAGGAAAATTACAAATTATTGTGGTTGATGGATTGGTGACTAATGTTTGACTTAAGGTGCCCCTGATTAAGGCAACAAGACTCAGTGAATAAATAATATTCTAACCTGAGTGGATGAAAACTAATATGGTAAGCAACATAAATGGATGCAAATGATATGAATGCGTGTATGCAATGTAGGTGGAATGCATGAATGGATGCATGAAATGCAATGTGAGTGATTAAGCTCTAATGAAAATGTTTTTGTTTTTTTTTAATTTTTTTGCTTGGGGAAGGTGCGATACCTTAATCATCCCCAAATTGTTTTATGCCTGGTGAGCATGGGGAAGGTGTGATACCTTGAGTGTCCCCACAATGGTTTTGGTGAATACCAAGGTTGTGATTGGATGCGGTGAGTGGAATTTCGATGGAAAATACCCCCTTGTCAATAAGATATTGGACCACATGTTTAAATGTGAAGCAATTTTTGATGTCATGGTCCGCTTGCCGATGATATAGACAATAATTATTTTCTCTATATAACTTGGGTTTATGATTTTTGGTATCAATAGGATGAATGTCAGGTAAAACTATTATTTTACCATCCTACAACATGAAATATGGTCATCATGGGCTTTGATAGAGGGGTCCAGGTACAAGATTGACGATTTGAATGATGTGGGTAAAATGGATGAGGTTGATGAGGTTGAAGTTGATTCAATTGTAGCTCAATGTTTGTGAGGTGATTTAAAATTTGTTATAAAATGAGCATAATATGTTGGTGAAACGGTGGTTGTTGATGAGAATATGGTGGAATGATGATTTGTTGTGTTGATGGAGCAACATACATGTGATGGGGTGGATGTGCAGGTATGTTTATGGTGGATGGCCTCAATACCCATGATGGATATTGGATGAAGAAGGTGTTTTGTGATGATTTGGATGGATGATTAGGGTCTATTCCCTATGATTGTTGTTGTAAATTAGGAGAATGCCTTGGTTAGCATTATCCATAAGGAATTACTATAAATGCAAAGATCTTATTGTATGGCAATCGCAGAAACAAATGATATAACCACATGGGGGTGGGATATTGAGTAGGACGTGTGATGGTAATGTGAGTGGAGGTTGGTGGACGATACATGGCAAAGGGCACCATGAATGAATGAGGGATGGCATGTTGAATGGGATCAATAGATGATAGGGATGGTATGGATGAAGGGACCTGTAGAGTAGCATTGATTTATGCTTTGTATAGGGGGTTAGAATACATGATGTTTTGATGTGATGGAATGGAGATGTATTAATGAGATGATGGTGGATGAGTGTGGGTCATGGTTATAGCAATTAATTTGAAGAGTGGATTGATGATGAACTAATGAGTTTATTGCAGATGAGAGTAAATGGCTTTCTAATGTAATGAGGGAATGGCGTAGGGTGAAATGGTGAGAGGGGGTAAATATGGAAAGATAAAGCTTAAGTAACTCCTAATGTCATCAATATCCAAATACGTGATGCGGTGATCAGATGGTGAAGGTGGCTCACTTCTAGAAGTCTCTAAAATGGAGGCATGGGTAGCTCTTTGCATCATGTCTTGATCTAAATGGGACACTTGATTGGAAGGCTCCTAAAAAATATCCACATAGGCACCCCTTTGCTCAATTATAGAAGTAGCTGCGGCATGAGAAATTTGATTTTAGTACTCCATGGATGCAAGTTCTTGGCTTTGGTCTTAGTTAGAGCTTTGGCTTGACTCTGATTCAAAACCATAAGATAGGAGTGGAAAGAGGTGACGAATTTGAAGGTAAGTGTGTGGAAATGTGATGAAAATGCAAAAATAAACAAACACTCAATCACACAAACAAACAAATGTTTTCTAAGTTTTTGCAAGTTTTATTTATTTTTAGTTTTGACCTTTTTTGATTTTTTAGAGTTTTGAAATTTTTGTTTTTTTTGTTATTACCTATGCAAGTCTAAGGTTTTCACCTAGATGCTCACACACACTAACTTGGTGATGAAATACAAGCTGTGAATCCCACCAGGGCTTGGTGATGAAATCCAAACCCAATGAGGGAGCCTAGGTCCTACCAGTCCTTACCTAGTTCACCTCGGTCAATGATATACCTCTCCAAAGAGAGATACTTGCTCTATTCCTCGATTACGACGGTTCTTGGATTGGCCTTGGCCAAAAAAATGGGGTCTCGATTGGGGGTTGGTGATGAAATCCAACCTTACCAATTTTATTTTGAAGCATGCACGTGTGTGGGGTTTTAGTTTTCTATGGTTTTTTGTAAAGCAAGGTACAAAAGCTATCCTAAATGCAACCTATAATGTAATTCGAATTTCGATGCCTAAAAATGCAATCAAAAGCACACCAAACACATAAAAGCACACAAAAATAGCAGAAAGAGCAAAAAGTGTGTGTAAAATTGTCTTATTATGTGTTTTCCTTGTGGTTGACTATTTTGTTGACAATTTTTTTTGTGTGTGTGTTTGATGTTTACGTTTTAATGCCTATGTAGAATGCAAAATGAAAACTAAGGATGCAACATAAGATGCAAAAAAATATTATGCCTAGAATTCTCTTAAGATGAAAATGCAAAGTGGTCGTTGTTTAATTTTTGTGTTTTTATTTTTTTTTGGACAATTTTGTAACAAGTTTTTATTTTATTTTTTTGATGATTTTTCTTTTTGGTTTTGTTGTTGTTTTTGGTTTTGAAGTGTTTTGAAATTTTGTTGTTTTGTTTTTTATGATTGTTTTTGTTGTGTTTTTTTTTTTGATTGTTGATTCTTTTTGTTTTTTAGATGTTTTTTGGTTGACTATTGATTTATTTTTGTTTTTAAATTTTTTATTTTTTTGTTTTTAATTTTTTTATATGGGTTGGGGGTTGTTTGTGCGGACCCATGCTCTTGTTCACACGAGGCTTATGCAGGACGTCGTGGCAGACCTGTATTAAGCCTAACATAGACCTGCATCAGGATTAACATAGGCCTATGCAGGCCTGATGCCAGGCCTGTGTCAGGTTTGTACAGATCTATACATGCCTAACACAGGCCATGACATGTCCCACAAGGGGAGGGATGAGAAGTGGGGATGCGGGTCATGCAACCCATGGGGTTGGGTTGGGGTTAGTTAGGCCATGCACAACACGACCTGAGATGAATGAGGGTAGCGCATAGTGCGGTCCTCGGTGGGGATGGAGGCCGCACACTTTGTATGTGAGGGTAGGGGAAACCATAGGACCCCCGGTTTGATTTTTTTCAAAAAAAAAATTAAATAAATGAAATAGAACGCTTTTTATTATTTTTTAAAAATAAAAGTAAAACTACCTACCAAAAAAAAAGTAGAATATTATATATATTAATTTTAAAATGAAATTAAAAGAGGTAGAGAATTTAAAAATACAAAACTTTTTTTTTTTAAATTAAAGAAAGAATTTTTTTTCTTTTTTTAAGGGTACCTACTTGTATTGCTCATTTATGAAGATGCTGCTCTTACAGGATTGAAAGCCTGCAACCACATAAAGAGACAAAAATTTAGGGTTTTAAAAACAAAAAATAAATAAAAGGAAAAGGGGTAAGAAAAACCGTGATCGCCAATTTGTATACATAAAGAAGAGACACCATTGCACTAAAAATAAAACATTTTATTATATCACAAAATGGATCTTTTGAATACAATAAGCCCCTTTGTAGGGTGCTTCACAATAGAAATGCCCGAAGGGGGTGATCCCATTTTACAATAAAATAATGATGTCTTTCATTCTTCATGTTACAATCAATGTTGGAGGTGGGTTTGTCGTGACCACCATGTTGGATTTGAGCTTGTTGAACCTGGAACCTACACACATGTGAAGAGAAAGGGTTTAGTAGCACTTGTCAAAATAAATACGATAAATGACTAATGCAAATTGAAGATATGAAAAATAAGTAAGTATTGCATACATGAGTCACAATTCAAGCAACATAATCTTAGCATTCCCTTTCTCTCTTTTCTTGGTCAAGTGATGGTACCTTTATAGGCCTTTGAGGGTTTTGGAGGGAAGGATAGGTAGCAAGCCATGGTCACCAAGTGGTAAGGACTAGGCAACCACCTATCATGGGCAGTTGTAGTGAGTCACTAGAAGTGTCTCACTTAACTGAGGAGATGTGGCAAGTGGGTAGGTGCAAGTGGAGTGAAGTGTGTGAGAGATGTCCCATGTGAAGGGACAAGGGTGAAATGGGTGTGTGAGAGGTGGCAAGGGGTGGTGGTGATGTGGCTAGGACACATGTCTAGTGAGTAGGTAGGGTATCCTAGGCAGATTTTCTAGATTTAGAAAATTTAGAAAATACTTTTAATGTGCAGGATTTATATGCCTAAGTTTGGACTTAGGCATATATTTTATTATGCAAATTTGGGATGTGCAATATGAATACGATTTTGCAAATGTCTAGGTTTTTGTGTCTACACCATCATTTGTTGGAATTTATGGCTAGAAAGGAATAAGAATTTTTAAAAATAAATATCAAAATAATGCCTAAGTTTAAAATCGTATTATTGCATCTCTTGCAAAATATCGACAAATATGATGCTCATCAAGGGAAGTCTCAAGTGCAGAAAAATAGGTGCTAATAACTTAGCTACATTATTTGAACATACATGGAAGAGTCATTTGTGATAATGGAATTAAAAAAAAAGAATCTACTTCAATCTAGGGTAAAATGGATATATCCAAAAATTGGATTTATCAAAATAAATTTTGATGGTAATTTTAAAAGAAATTCGAGAAAAGCTAGTGGAGGTAGTGTTTTTAGAAACAGTGAAAGAAAAATTCTCCTCACTTATTCAATATCATATGGAACTTCAACTAATAACTATGCAAAGGATAGGGCACTTCTTAGAGGGATTAAAATTGCAATGGAATGAAAATATATTTCAATTGAGGGGGATTCACAAATCATCATCAATGCTATTAACAAAAAATGATGTGAAGATTGGATAAAAAATAATATTATTATTGATGTTCATCACCTATTACTAGAGGTAATATCTTGGAAGTGTGAGAATATTTATAGAGAAGGAAATTGGGTAGCAAATAATTTAGCCAATTGTGGTGTTGATCTTTATCTTGGTGAAATTCATATTTTAAAAGACAACTAAGTGAGATTTTATCTCTTAATCAAAATGATGTCAAGGAGTTGATTGTGGAAACATAGCACTTGAGGAAGTTGAAAAATATATTTAATAGAAAAGAAATGAAAAAATTGTGATAAAAAGACAAGTTGGATATGGTTTAATTGACAAAAACAAATGTAATATTTTGGTATTTTGATAAGAGTGGCCCCAATAGAAGTCGCATATAAATTATTAAAATTTGTCTAATAAGCCCAGTGTGGTGGTTGGGCTTTTGGCCTCTCTTTGGGATTCAAACCATGACATACCCAAAAGGGGATAGGTCTGGATGGTAGCAACCAAGTGTTTACAAGTTGGTTGCCCTAGTTCAATGCCTTGGAAGGTTGGGGTTCCATTGACTTCATCTAACCCAATGGACCAGGGTTTATAGTAGCAACGTCTAATGGTGTTATGAATCCCCCTATGTATTAAAAAATATTAGTTAAAAAAAAACATGAATTGCACTTATAAGTTTTAAACAAATATAAGTATTTAAATTAAATGTTATAATAAAATATTATTATTATATATATAATAAATTTATATAATATTTATTAATTAATTTATATTTTTACAATAATTTAAAACATCATTATTTATTTAGAATTTTATTTATTATTATATAATAATTAAAATTTTAAATAAATAATAGGTAAAAAAAGGAAGATTTGTTTAGCTATAGATAAGTCTAAACCAGCCCTATCAACTCACCCAATTCCTAATCTTTAATATGAAAGCATAATTCCTTGATAGATGGAGTCAAGTCATCAAACTGAATTATGATGTTAGGTATAGGAGAAACAAAAAGAAGATAAATAATATAAAGTGGAAACCACCAATGTGGAGTTGGTCAAATTGAATTTTTATGGAGTATCTAAAGAAGATCTTGAACCAACATGAGGAGGAGGAATAATTAGAAATAATAGAGGAAATATTTTGTCTCATTAGGCTTTTAATAGTGGATTTAAGACAAATATTGAAGTTGAAGCTTGGGCAGTTTTGGAAGGGTTAAAAATATGTAAACAAATGAAATGAATCAAAGTATGGATAGAAGGTGATTTACTTATAGGAATAAATGCAATTTTGAGGAAAGCAAAGGCTCTATGGAACATACAAGAGATAATTATGGAAATTCAAGACCTTGATATAGAGTTTGAAGAAATCATGTTTACACATACATTAAGAGAAAGAAACAAATGTGCAAATAGGCTAGCCAATAGAGGGATTTTAATTGAGGATCATAAAGTTAAATTATCTTTTCCATGGTTAGAGGAAGTAGCAAGTTTAGCAAAACATAACAAGAAAATGTTGACTGCTTGATTCAAAGAATAATTAAAATTTAATTTAATGTTTTCTATTGGTAATATCTGATTTATTTTATAACATTAATGTGTTTTCACATAAACTATTTATTATAATTTTTTTGGTTACACTTTTACTTCGGGAAGGAAACTAGCAATCTAAATTTGGTAAAGCAGACTATGATAGTGCGATGCTTTGGAAATATTACTCTACTAAGATGTAATGCATATATAGAGAGGTGAAGTTTTGGAATTGTGAATGTTGTTGTAGGAAAATGTCAAGAAGGATGCTAATTCTGAAATATTTGTATTCACATAAAAATTTGAAAAATATCCAAAAAATAAAAATCGAGAATTTGAATATTTTATGTAAAATAATGTAGGTTTCTAGCTATATCAACTCAATTGAGATGAGAATAGAATCTATTTGTAAACTCTCAAGCTCTAAAGAAGAGAGTTGTGATTTGTCAAGGGTGGGGGACCCAAGTACAACCCCTGTTCTCCAGCAAAAAAAATTAAATAAATAATTTTGTTTTAAATTATTGTAAAAATATAAATTAACTAATAAATATTATATATTTATTTACTTAAAAATATGTAAAGTGTTGATATATATAGCATTTTATATTGAAATTAAAAGGTAAAGTTTCTTAATGATTTAAAATCTGCAGCCAGAAGGGAGTGCAAGTACGATGCAACCGAGAACGAGTATAACTGGTAGCGAGTGTGAGCACAGCTAGGAGTGAGCACAACTAAAAATAAGTGTTGGGAGTGAGTGTAGGCAGAAGCGAGTGTGAGTGTGAGTCAGGGGTAAGTGTAATCAAAAGCAAGTGTAAGCACGGGTCGGAGTGAGTGCAGTTGGAAGTGAGTGTGAGTGTGAGCCAAGAGTGAGTGCAGTCGAAAGCAAGTACGAGCACAAGCTGGGATTGAGGAGGAAGTGTGAGAAAAAAATAAGAGAGTAGAAATCAAAGTGTGATCAAGGAACACGAGTCAGTTCTTGTTCCATATCTTAAGAAAAATTAAAGGATTCACTTGAAGAAAATCTAGGTAACATGGAAAGAAAGTCATTTGTGAAAGTACTTACTAAAAGTATGAATGACCAAGTCGGAAGTTTGGCTACCCTGGCTAGCAATAAGAGGAAGAGAGAATCTATGGCAAATTCAATCCAGGTAGCAGATTCTACACCAAAAGTGATTATCAAGGATGAGATGATTGAGCATGATATGATGATTCTTAAAACCAAAGGGTTAATATGTAAGTTTCATGGATATTGGTCATGTTTTTCTAAGATTCAAAATTGGATCAAGTGGAAGTGGGGATTGAATTCAAATTACTCCATGAATTTTCTTCCAAAAGGATTTTTCCTCATTATTTTCTCCATTTCAGAAATAAGGAATAAAATAATGGATAGAGGCTTATGGTTTAGGGGTAAAGATGCAATATATTTAATACCTTGGAGTGAGAATTTTTTGTGGACATAGAAACTATTAAAAGGCTTTCGATATGGATTAGATTTTTTGTACTTTTTTATTAACTCATCAATAAGGAGGTTTTGAAGAATATACGTAATACTCTAGGTGAATTCACCCAAGAGGGACCAACTACTAAGGAGAGAAGGCATGTTGTATACACTCAAATATGTGTTGCCATGGATATTTCTAAACCTTTACCATAGTTAATTAGGATTAAATATAAATAAATAGAATGGGATCAACAAGTGGATTATGAAAACATTGCATTTCGATATCGTAAATGTCATGAAACTAGGCACATGGCAAGAGACTATAAAGTGAAAATGGAGGAAGAGGGGATTTTTTGAGCATGAGGATAGCTTCAATTTGAAACAAGGAGACCATATCACAAGAGAAATTAAGTCAAATCAAGGACTTTACAATCCTAAGAAAGTGGTTAGAAAAATCCCTCCACATCATTAGATGGTAAAGGCCATTACAGTTCACTCGAATCAACCATTAGAAGAAAAAAATTATATGGGGGATGAGGAAGTACAATGTGCAAGTTCAAATATAGGAGCTAAAGGTGTGAAGGAAAATTTTAAAACAAAGGAATATGGGGAGACAAATTTTAAAGAAAATGAGGTGAAGGAGGTCAAGTTTAATCTAGGTAAATCATGTTTATTATTCTCAAGTAGTTTAAAATCTTCTCTTTACAATAAAAATGAAAGTGGTACAGAGTGTATTCCTTGCACTTTAGGATTTCAAGAGTAGTATAGTAAAGAAATTCTTATGGAGGATATCAAAGGAAATTTAGGGTTTTTAGGCCAACAAAAAAAGTGATGACTATGGAGGATCATCTATGCAGTTTAATGTTTTGAGGGCAACATAAAGAAAAAAATGCTAATGAGGCTATTGCTTGCACTTTTGACTCTTTAGTGCAACATAAATCTTTAGAAGATAGGTATCATTTTGAACAATATGAAAAATAGAAGAGATTGGTGAAGATGAGAGTGCTGGCAGGAATGGAAGAAGGAGAGGAAGACCATCAAAGCAAGAACAAAGAGAAAAATAAACTCAAAAGGATATTGATCTAAGAAGCTAAATAAAAATATCACAGGTTTTAACAAGAAGTGGGGCTAAGCCAACTAATAAAAATAAAAAGTATTGATGATGAAAATGTTATCATGGAATATTAGGGGTATGAATAAAACCCCTAAAAAAGAGTTATTAAGGAATTACCAGGTTGTTATAGCCCTGAGTTTATTTTAATACAAGAAACAAAATCAAGTAGTGAAGAATGTAAGGACGACTTTAAGAAGATCTGGAATACAAGTGATTTTTTAAGGATTTCTTCTACAAGAGCTTCAGGTAGTATTGCAATAATATGGGACAAATGCAAATGGGATGGATAACTATTAGAAGCAAAAAATAATTGGGTTGCTGAATTATTTTTTTTTTAAAAGAGGAAAAAATCAAAGTTGGGTTATAAATGTATATGCTCCAACTATAGTTAATCCTCGTGAAAGATGTTGGAAGGACCTGTAGCAACCCGGGAAGCATACACCTAAACTAATAATAATTGAAACATCACATAAAGCATGAAATATAGACAAATTTTCAGATAACCACAAAGTAGGGCTTCCTTTTTATTAAATTTACAATGAAGCTCAATTAAAAATCCATCCCTCTTAGGGATACCCAATGTGATACAATTATTACAATCATAGAAAAATTCCCCCGTAAGGGTAGGTGTAATTCGTAGACTTCCTAAATGCACATGAACTGCTCCAAGGTATCGATGACCTTCTTCCCCATGATTAGAGGTATTTGTTGCCTTGCATATCAACACCCTGTTAGTCCTGCATACAATAAACAACAAAGAATCATATTAGTAATAAATAAGACCTCTCTTGATGAGACTTTAAAAGGAGGTTATACAAAATTATGACTGGAAAGCTTGAAATCAAGAAAGTGCAAGAAACATGGTAAACCTATGTTAAACATGAAATATTACAATGGAAGGAGTAAAGGAAAGATAGGATTATCTATCTAATGCCCTAATTATGAAATCAAAAGCATGAAAGCATGAAATATAAGCATTCTTGTCCTACTTACTACAAATGCTAAATGAGAAGAAAGATACCTAAACTCTTAATTCTATCGGATAAAAGTCTCTAATAAAGCAAATATACTCATGATATATCTATTCTACTACAAATGAAATAACATCTACGGCTAAAGACCAAGGAAATGTGGAGATTGAACCTAATCGCGGGTCTATCACACGGTGAGCACTATTAGCCGTGGCTAAGTCGAAAATGAACTTGCTCTCCAAATGTGGCCTAGATATCTGATTTCCCTGATGAATTGATGGTTCAAGGGTCACCTCTATGTCCTCTGCTATATTTGGCGGTTGAATTACTCTAATTGGTGAAGGATTGCTCGTAATATTGTTTCTTGATTCTTCTAGCCTCCTAAGACCTCCATGACTTCAATTGTCATTTCAATCTCTCAATGCTAGCTAAAGGATTCCTCTCAATGCAAGTAGGTGAGTACTAAATTCATTAGGGCTTCATCATTCAAATTCTCCTATGCATATCTCCTTATTCCCATTTTGGATGGGGTTTTTATAACCTCTAAGAAGGCTATGTATTAGCTTCTTGAGGAAGCCAAGATCAAGAATGGACAACTGGAGCAGTTGGAGGGAAAATTTTGGATCTTTACACCCCAAAACCACTTAGATCTACAATCAATTGGCTATTATAACCGAATTTGGGTTGGCCAAAGTCCAATTGATTCTGACTGCTAGCCGTAGCTCTGAGGCATGGTCAACTCTGTTAACTGTGAGTCTCAATCGCGACCAACATCAATTAGGCCAAAATGCCTAAATGAGTGGTTAGAACCATTGCTATACCTTGGTATTTTTCCAAGGTCTTCCATATGGTCTTCTAGCATGTCCCATATGAGTAGTTGCCTTGACATGACATGTTTTAGGTGTCTACAAATGCCCCTTTTGAGATGTGTTGTGAGATCAAACAACGTTGAGCAAAAATATACCTCCTAAAATTATGTCATAGGTTAGATGATGATCATTAGTCTAATAAACATTATATGCCCAAATACTGCAAAAGGACACTCATCCTAGAATCATTTCTTCCAACTGGATGGAAGGGTTAAATTGAAAAACTTTGGCAAGCTCCAACGACGATCGGGTAGCTTAGGGATACTATAGGCTTCCGCACCATATACATCTAAAAGGAGGATATCTACCAACTTAACTATCATATTTAATTTTTGGCCCCAACATAGGGTAAGCTTATGATAGTCATTGGCAATGATTTGTAAGATGAATGCAATTTTGATAATATCAAGGGATCTACGATCAAGGGATCTTCTGTTGACTTTGATTATGATTATGAAATTATGACTACCCTCTGAAGTGATGAGTCGATGAGGGTAATGTCAGTTAATAAAATGACGAGTCGCTTGACCACTATGAATAACTTTGAACAAATTAAAGTTTAACATTTTAATGCTTGGCAAGGCCTAATCAACTGTGATTGTAACTATTAATAGTAATTGTATATTTCTATCCCATGGAGTGGTCCAGCCGTAACGACCTTCTTAGGGAATCAAGATGATAGAAATTTCAATTAGGCATGTGTAGAATCATATTGTTTGATGATTTGCTGAAAGTGTCATAGAAGAATTGACATGAATATCTTGTTCCCATGGAGTAGTCCGATCGTCTTGGCCTTCTTAGGGATTGAAATGAAGCATAATAATTTAGTAATGACTAATTTACCCCAAATGTCCTTATGGTAATTTATTCATCTTGCTAGATTGCATGGAACTCCATTCGCTGCAACCACCAAGTGTAGAGGGTAAATCACTAGATACGAGGTGCATTTGGATTTTGATTTATCTAATTTTTTGTTGTTTTTTAATATATATATTTTTTGACAATTTTGGTCATATGGGTATTTTTAATTTAGAATTTTGAAACTTCATGCGGTGAGATTTGAGAGCATTTATTGCAGATTGCTAGCCGCACTTATCATAAGTAGCTGTAAATATCAAATTGCTCAGCTGTGGGTTAGACCCGTGGGCGACAAACCCTAATTCAAGGACTAGGATTTTCATGCGCGATTAGGGCTGAAATAAGAAATATTTAATCATTTTGCATAATTTTTTAATCTCATTATTTACTATTGCAATTGAGAATCTGAGAACTCTAAGAGGTGAGAAGATGAATTTGATACGAAATGTTGTCGCAACTCGACCTCACTGTCATCCACATCGATGGTGGACCAACCTAGAGGAGTCAGTGCTACTAAGGTAGAAGCACGCAACTTGTTGATTATTTTCTTTTATCAGTTTTAAAATTAATCTCACTAAATAATGGGCTAATGAAACTCACTAAACTATCAATAATGAACCTCACCCTAGTTATATTTAGCTTAGGTTAGCTTAGGGGGTTGGGGTTTTTAATTTT
This sequence comes from Wollemia nobilis, assembly GCA_028583015.1. Lineage (NCBI taxonomy): Eukaryota > Viridiplantae > Streptophyta > Pinopsida > Araucariales > Araucariaceae > Wollemia > Wollemia nobilis. The sequence goes on from JAQPPZ010010853.1 coordinate 64,999, forward strand.
TGGGTGTATCGAGATAGGAAATGACCCTAAAAATGTCATTTCTCCTAGTCGCAGTTGGTAGGTGTGGTTACCAATTATCAAATTGGGGGCCACGACTATCAGTCGTGAATGGATTCAAATTCCAACGATCATCAAATTGATCGCCCTCCCAACTGCAGGTCTAAATTGCGATTTGACGACTTTAGGAAAAATTTGTAATTTCTCAATTTTTTTAGTAGATTTAATTGATTTTTTTATCTTAGAAGTGCTATTTTTCATTTTTTTGGTGTTTTTGATATTTTATGATTTTTTTGTCATTTTTGAGGTTATTTTTTATTATTTTTTATTTTTACTTTATTATTCTGCTTTCCACCAGACTTTGACCACAAGGGTGAGGGAATTTGATATCCTTCGTAACCTACACAGTGCACTACTTTCCATAGAGTTGGATTGGTTTAGGGCCATGGGATTTGGCTACATTTTGTGCCTCCCCACCATTTGGTTCGATCAGGCCTATATGAATACATTGACCTGACGTTGGGATGCACGGACCAATACCTTTCACCTACTAACAGGTGATATGACTATCACTTTGGAGGATGTCTATCACATCTTCTGACTCCCTCTAGATGGTGAGGCCATCACATATTTGCCAATTTAGGTGAAGTAGGTAGTGTTTGATCACATATTCGATGGTCGTAATCAGGTAGCATAGCAGCACTCAAACCATGGAGGGGTCCACATTGAGCATTGGTATACAAAGTGGGTCTTCTCTTAATGAGTAGTTGTTTTCATGCACTTGATCGTGCAGATTGTCCTACCCAACTCTTCTAGAGTGAGGTTCCATTATAACCTCCTAGCTAGGACTATGGAGGTCCTAGCTAGCCCCCATGATCATCCGCTAATCCTATCTTAGAGGAGTGCCTTACTAGTGCAGCTCTATAATGAGCTATACCATATTACATAGAGGATCAGAGTAGGCATCGACTGCAACATACTACTTTAGATCTAGGGGTGGCAACATATCAAGATTGAGTGTCCCATCGACATACCACTCAATATTGGCACCATTGAGGAGGTGCATCGGTGTTATGCAACATGTTGGCCTCACGAGTAAGAGGGCTTCAGGAGCAGGTCTCATGTAGTATATTTGGCTTACTACATTGAATAGTTCTCACAACTGCAAGTAGACCAAGTGGACTAGCGCCCATATCTAGGATGCCCTCCATGGACGAAGGCTAATGACTGGATGTGTTAGGCACACAAAGATAGATGGCTCCTTAGATGTAATTCTAAGGTACAAGAGTTCTTTTACTTATCTTGCATCACCTGACATTTTAGGATTAGGTAGGACATTCCAGATTCATCTACCATCTACCATCACCTCACTCTAGAGAGGGACTTGACCTGGCCTAGGGTGACTCTGCTAGGCGATGAGGATGATGACTTTCAAGAGTTAGGCTTGATAGATGTAGGGACTACTCTTGACTATGACACCTGGTGGACACTCAAGGTATGGTGGGATTTCTAGGGCCCCTTAGGTAGGACTCCATATGATGCAATCGAGGGTACAGAGGGAGTCGAGGTCGACCCTCATGGTCATTGAGTCTGTTAGAGGACTAAGGGCGAATGGGGTGAGGGAGGAGCTATAGAGGATGCACCTCCAACTGAGGAGGATGGTGATGCTATTGAGGAGGCCGATATCCCTCCTGACAGCCATATCGGGCAGCTCAGGGCCCAAGTTGCCAACCTATAGACTCAGGTAGGATCTTTGCATACATAGCTTCTACATCGGGACACCACCATTTCTACTTTATAGGCAAAGGTTGGGGATATACAGTCTCAGCTTACAGTAGGGTAGTATTAGTGGTATGGCTACAAGGAGGAGAGGACCACTTTGTAGGCCAAGATTGACTCAGCAAGGATAGAGATACAGTGGGTTACAGGCCAATGCATCCTTCTATAGTCTTAGCTAGATTCTCTAAGGGCACATTTTGATGCACTCATGGCTAGGAGGGAGGATCCATACTCTTCATAGGTTGCTCTAGTGCCTATAGCTACTCTAGCAGCTTTGGCAGTATCAGGATTACCAAAGTTGGACCATGCAGTAAAGATCAAACAATTACGGGCTCTGGTGAAGTAGCACATCAGTGATAGTGCAATAGATGCTTCCTACATCTCTACTCTGAGGGGAGATATAGGGTTACTCGGTGGTCAAGTTCCTAAGAGGTTTGTGGCTCCAGGATCTCAAAGGACTCACACTCGAGAGATAAGGTAATCCTCAGCTAGCTCCAGTCATAAATCACACAAGTCAGAGAGGACCTCTAGTGCCAGTTCTAAGAGGACTCATAGGGAGGGTGAAGGCGACGGTGGAGCCTCTCAGACTGGGGTGCAGGTGCTTCTTAGTACTGATCTGACAGATGATATTGTATAATTTTTTAGTGTAAGTTGAGGACATACATAGATGTAGCTTGCATGTATTTTTGACATATGTCGATGTATTATTTATTATATATTTTCGGTACACACACACACACACACACACACACACACACACACACATATATATATATATATATATATGATATGACATTTGAGACTTATTATATGTGTGGATTTTATGTGTTTTATGTTTATGTTTTATGAGATGCACATGGATGCAATGGTTATATGTTATGTTGTTTTTATACTATATGATGTGGTGTATGGATGCCATGCACTACATAACTATGGAATATATGATTCTATGCGATTATATACATGTGTAGATGGACTACTTATGATGAATGTATATGTATGCAATGTTTACTATTAAATTCAAGTGTAATTTATTGTATTTGTATGCATTTAATTTATGATGATATGACATAATTTATGCCATGTATGTATTGCATAATTTGTTTATGATGAATGCAATGTAAATGAACATGTATGTTTTAATCACCTAAAAAAATAATGTATGAATGCAATATGATTTTGACAATCTAATGGATGATACCACATAATATATAACAATCATAAAATGTAATTACTATATCTTTGTATAAAAATTGACAAATTGTACACCCCTATGTGAGATGCAATGATGTATTGTTTCTATTCATAAGTCTTTATAAATTAAAATAATATGGATAACATAGTAAGTAATCATTTAAATATCATTTTTGACATCCATTTAGTATCTAACCTATATTAAAAATAGTTCTAATAAAAAAACTCTCATAAAAGAAAATGATATTTAAAAATTGCATTGAAAATTGGTTGTTGCTATTTGGGAATTTTTGAGGTTTACCATGAGACTCAAACACCCTAGTTTTCTAATCAAAAGTTGTATAATGACCATACTAGACTTCTGAAACATAAGGCTTTTGCTAGGATAGACCCTAACTATTCATTACCAATGTGTGTGCAAATGAGTATATTAGATAAGGCATAAGTATACCCCGATGTCAGGTGAGATTCTTTCAACCCATTGCTAAGATTGGGGATCCTCAAATGTCTATCCAATCCTAGGTTTAAATTTTAGTTGGATGTAGACCACTAGGCAATACGGGACACCTGAAGCTAGCTCTTCCACATTCAAACATTGATCTACACAAAATCAAGATGCTAATGTATTAGATATATCATCATGCGTAAGGTACGGTAGTGCTAACAATTACTGGGATTCAAGCTCACCCCATTCTTTTCTTCAATTTATCAAGATACTTGCTCATGTAAAGTGATAAGAATCACTATTTATTTTGTACTTTTATTTTAGTGATAAAAACCATTGTTTATTTTGTACTTTTATTTATTTTTCTCTTGAGCAAGGGATTTGATACTGATTTGATTTCACTTTGAATTTGATCTTGATTTGACTTGATTTCTGGGGATTTAACTCTAGAATTTCACTCGAGGATTTCATTCTGGGATTTTTCTCCTTCATTTTTAAGTAAGGGATTTATTCAGGTAAGGGACAAGCTTGTCCTTTTTCCAATTTCCAACATTTCTCAGACCATCCGCATAGGGGGATAAGCAAGATAAATTTTTTACCTTAGGATACCTGGTCCCACTTCATAGTGTTCATCTGTCCCTCGTCCTAATTAGGATTGTTTAGTTTGGATATTAGTGATAGTATTATGATATGAAAAGGGCTATAAAAACTAGACCTCATCTACAAAAGCAAAGCAAGCTTTCTACCAAACTCTTGAGAAGACCACTAGGTATGGTTGAATGACCGAAAAACCTCAATATATTCTTCATAGCAACAAGATGGATTATGTTGAAAAACACAATTACTCACAAGGGTGATGAATGAAAATTATAATGCATAGATGCATGATTGTGTAACCATCAAAAAGGGTCGCACCGATGGCTTATCCTATTGCAATGAATGATAAAAATATAACATGCATACAAGAAAAAAAAATTGACAACAAATGAAACAAGAAGAAAAATGCTTTATTCCATTGTATTCAAAATCAAAATCCAATTATAAGTATGTCCCTCTTAGGGATATTCATTTTGATAAAATATTACAGTATGACTACACAATTATTTTCCCTCTTAAGGGTAGGTGTGATTTCCAAATGCCTTTCAGAATGGCACGAACTCCTCTAGGGTGGAGATGCCCTCTTCTTCGCGATGGGGAAGGAACTTGATGGTTGGTTCTCCTTTGAAACTATTCCCTGCAGTCAAGAAACAACACAAGAATGTCAAAAAGATAGGCAACCTCTCATGATGAGGCCCTTTTAAGTAAATTGCATAATGACACCATTAAACATGCATAATCAAGAAAACGTAAAAAATGAATCAAGATTCATGTAATAGCATAAAGGAAAGTAGCAGCTACACTATGCATGGATCAGATATGAAAAATGAATAGTGAATCAAGATTCATGTAATAGCATAAAGGAAAGTATCAGCTACACTATGCATGGATCAGATATGAAAAATGAAGAATAAACATGCATAAAGAAAGCATTGAAGTCCTAATTGAAGCATAAACACAAAGAAGCTAAATTAACCCAATTCTACGATCAAAAGTTTTCTAAACTGCCATTAAACTATGAAAACAACTAATCTAACCTAGTTATATGGACATAAATAAAAATAGGAAGGTGGTTATACCTCTACTGCAAACCGCAACTCTGGTGAGCGGTCTGCATTGTAAACCACAGTTGACAGCCATGGTTAGCACTTTGATAGGTTTATCCTCAATTCCAAGGGTAGTGGGCTTGACCTACTTGTCTAATTGATGTTCAAGGGTCACCTTTGATGTCATTTTAATAGTTTTGGTGGTTGAATCACTATGATGGGCCTTCGTTTGCACATATTTGCATTTCTTGATCCTCTTAGGCTCCTAGGAATTTCATGGCAAATTGATCATTGGATGAATAGAAAATTGGCCTTCGAATGCACGAATTTAGTATGCCATCTAATAAGGCTTCACTTCTCGCTTGATCAATTCACACTCACTCGATAATTTGTCAGTGCTTCACTAGACAAATCATCTATATCTCTCTATTTGGAGGGGGGTATTTATAGGATGCCCTAGGACTGGGGGTGGCTTCCTGGAGAAGCCAAGATCAAGAAGGGGTGGTTAGGACAGTTGGAATGGAAGCTTCTACCCTCTAACCACCTTCTTCTAGATCAAATGGTCGTTCGAACCAATTTGGCTCAGATTGAAGGCCAAATGAAATTCAGTTAAGACCGTAGCTCACAACTGAGGTCTAGACTCCAAACCGTAGGTCTCAGTCATGGTTCAGGCTGTAAACCATAGGTCTGGGCTGCAGTTCAGATTTATTAGGCCAATGAGCCCAAATTGAGTGGTTAGAACCACTGCTCTATCTTGGAGTTTATCCAAAATCTTCCATATGGTCTTGTAGCATGTCCATATGAATAGTCGCCCTCAACATGATGCATTTTAGGTGTCTATAGATGTGTCTTTTGAGATGCATTATGAGATCAAACAATGTTGAGCAAAAACAGACCTCCTAAAATAATATTGAAGGTTCTATAATGATCATTAGTTAGATCAACATTAGATGCCCCAGGTCCTGCAAAAGGATGCACATCCTAGAATCATTGCTTCCAACTCTTTGGAGGCTTAAAATTGAAAAGCTTGCACTCGCCATTAGTCATTCGGGTAGCGTTTGATGCTACAATAGGAGTGGCCTATATAACCGAAAGGAGACAAGATACAAACAAATTATCATATTTGCTATTTTCCCCAAGCAAAGGGATAAGCTTATGATAGTTGTTGACAATGATTTGCAAGGACGAATGCAATTTTGACAAGATCAAGGGATCTACAATATTTAGAATCTTCTATTGATTTTGATTATGATTTGTTATTATGACTACCCACTCAAGTAATGAGTCGATGCGGGTAATGATAATGTATGAAGCAACGATGTCGCTTGACCACCATGGATGATCTGAACAAAATTAGATTTGAGCATATTAATGCATTGGCTAGGCCTAGTTCAACTTTTGATTCCAAATGTTAATAGTGATTGCACGCTTCTATCCCATGGAGCAGTCAGGCTACAATAGCCATCTTAGGGAATCAAATTGATACAAATCCAATCAGATTTGTGTTGAATAAAATTATTGATGATTTGCTGAAGAAGAGGTCATAGAGGAAATTACATACAATGCCTCGTTCCCATGGAGCAGTTCGGCCATGAAGGACTTCTTAGGGATTGAAAAGAAGCATATTAGATCAACGATGCCAAATTTTACCCCAAATTTCCTTATGGTAATTTACTCATCCTGTCGGATTGCATGGATCGCAAGTCGTTGTAACCGCCAAGTGCATAGGGTAAATTACTGAATATGAGGCGCATTTGGTGTTTTGAATTATTTGTTTTTTTTAATATTTTTATTTATGAATTGATTTTATTTATTTGGCTAGGAGGTGTGTCGCTCCATGAAAGGATTGTCATAGCACCAACCTCGATTGAATGTACTTTATAATCTCAGCCAACTTTTTTGATTTTTAATTTTTAATTGGATCCCGATGCTTGATTATCACCAAATTTCCAAATTAGTTTACTTTTATTGAGTTCTGACCCAATGGGAGGTATTAATTTATATTTTTGGTCCTTTCCATGGTGGGATTTTACAAAATTACCTACCAATTGCAAATCACGGCTAGGGTCTGTGATTCCCATTTGCAAATTTAGGAACCATGGCTAGGGCTTGCGATACGCGCAAAACATGAGAGGTTATAAAAATATCAATTTTCAAATGTCTCATTATTCCTTGATAGCGACTTGCAAACTAGAGCTTTGATAGTGACAGCTAAAAAAAATAACCTGCAACCTACCACACTTTACCCGCACACCTACTCACAGGATGATGGTCAAGCATGGGCAAGCATCTTCTAGCCGCGACAGACGAGGCGAGGGTAAGGTAACTCAAAAACCAAGACCTCGCATCCATTACCACTTAAAAATTAACCCAATTAAGTAATTGGTAAATTAATTTCACTAAATTGCTGGCAATGAACCTCATCTTAGGCTAGGATATCTTCGATTTCAATTTTTTTTCACTTTTGGCTGCGGTATCGCACCCGATCGGATCTCAACTGGAGATCGTAGATACCAACTACGGTTCCCAATTGGTTAATTGGGGACTGCAACTGCCAGCTATGGTCAGTAATCAAAATCCCAATGTTTAATTTTTGACCACATGTGGACCGTAGGGTTGACTCGTGGTTCGCCAATTTTAGGAAAAATTTGCAAAATTTTTAAATTTTCTAAGTTTTTAAAGGTAATTAATATAATTTAATGCATTTTTGACCTGTATGATTGACAAATTTAATTTGTAGGCTTGCATGATGACATGTTTTTGCAGTTTGATCAGTTTTTTACTATTTTTGATGATTTTTAGGTCATTTTAAAAATGTTTTTTCTTGTTTTAGTTATATTTTTCTTATATTATGCTAATTATTTCAAATATTGACCTCTAGATCGTGAGAGCCTGACCTTATTAAGAATATCCATGGAGAGCTCACTCCCGAGGAATAAGAGTGGTTTGGAGCTTTCGGCTTCAACTACGTTTTGGATCTACCCATTATCCGGGTAGATCAATCCTATCTTACTGTGTTGGCTCGATGTTGGAATGTGCGGACCAACACATTTCACCTACCTACAGGTGAAATGATAGTTACATTGGAGGATGTTTATAGGATATTTAGGATCCCTATTGATGGTGAGGCCATCGTCTCCTTGACTTCTGGCGCTGAGTATATCTTCGATGCCATATTTGGCATTCGAAGCGAGGAGGCTCAATAGGCTATTGACCACGGAGGGGTCCACATCGGCTATTGGTAGGGGCAGAATATCTTCTCCATGCATGAGGCCATTTTCATGCACCTGGTGGTGCAATATGTGCTTCTAGACTCCTCGAGCATGAGGATTCCCTGGAATCTCTTAGCTACTATGCACAAATTTGTTTAAAGCTCTATTCACCAGCCACTACTCCTAGCATGGGGAAGCACTCTATTGCTCAGTTGTATCGAGAGCTATATAAAATCACTGATCAAAGTCGTCGAGGAATTAGCTGCAGTCTTCTTCTATATATTTTGTGTTGGCAGCATATCAAGATAGAGCATCCTAGGGAGTTGCCCATACACATCATAGAGATCTATGATGATCATCAGTGCTATGTTGTCTGCTAGCCTTGAGAGGAGGAGGGATTCCATAGTAGGACTCATGCTAGTGATGTCCAACATTACATTACCCAGTTTGTAGGACTCGGGCCAGATGATGTTGAGTGGTAGCTCTACATGGAGTGTCCTTACTAGCCTGATGTCGGTGAGCAGCTTCGATAGTCTCACTGGAATAGATGGTTACTCATCCAAAAGGCCAAGATCCAGGAGTACCAATTTTTCTCTCACATATTGCATTAGTTTGGCATGGTGTAGGACATCCCAGAGATCTCATTCATTTATAGGCATCTGGCTTTAGAGAGGGATCTATCATGGATTCAACCTCTAGCTCTAGAGGATGCTCTCGATGATTTCTAGGAGACTAGGGTTGACAGAGCTACAACCACTCCAGAGTATGATAGATGGTGGTCTATGTTCTACTGTCACGCTATAGATCAGGTGGGGGTAGAGGTGGATCCTGATGGGCGCAATGTGCACTAGTGGACAAAGGGTAGTTGGGGTGAAGAGGCTACCATTGAGGAGGCTTTTGAGATTGATCTTGATGAGGAGGCTCCCGAGGAGGGTGAGGTCCCTCTTGACAATGCATAGGGGATACTCTTGGCATAGGTGGTTGACTTATAGAGTCAGCTAGGGCAATTCCAAATGCAGTAGAGGGAGTGGGACACTACTATCGCTACTCTACAAGCATAGTTGAAAAAGAGAGATCATCGACTAACACAAGCAGAGCAATAGATTGCTAGCCTGACAGCATGGGCTAGCATAGCAGAGATCTAGGTTGGTGAGCTCACCCATGCTTGTGACTTGGCACAAGAACAAAGGGATGTGACAGTAGCAGACTGAGATCTAATAAGGGCACAAAGGGGGGATCCCTCATCCTCTCAGGCAATTATGGGGTCTCCGATGACACCATTAGTAGTACTACCAGGTGGTCAGGATCCTATGGTAGAGATTCAATGATTACATAGTTTATTAATAAGTACCAATGATAGGCATGCATCCAGGATAGACCAACTAGTTGGGTACATTTAGATGTTAGGTGCAGAGGTTATCGAGGATCCATATGCTCTAGAGTCCTAGCGAACTAGATCTCAAACTACAGGACAGTCTACTGCTAGCTCGAGCCATCGCATCCATAGAAGTGAGAGGACACACAGGTCCTCTAGTACACATAGCAACAATAGTCATACCAAGACTAGGTAGGTAGGGTAGTCTACTACAGTATCCAACCATAGGTTCCAATGCATAGAGGTGCCCATTACACAAGTTGTAGTTGGGAGAGTACTAGGCCTCTTCGGGCTAGGTGGTACTCAGGGCTCTCAGTAGGATCCATAGCAGACAGTAGGATAGCAGGTAGAGTAGGCTCCTGAGCACAGTACTAAGGGAGGAAGTGAGAGCTCTGGTATAGGGGGAGTATATCAGATCTAGAGCTCTACTGTTGCAGGATACATTTTTGATACATATAATTTTTTGTGTAAGGTCGAGGACCTACACATTTGTAGCTTGTGAGCATTTTTTTTGTATACTCCCGATGTACTCTGAGACACATATTTATATATGATATGACTGATCATTTTATGGCTCATTATTGTGTACTCATTTATTTTTGATTTTATGTTTATGTGATGCACATGGATGCAATGCTTATGTTATGCTGATGCTATATGATGTGATGTATGGATGACATGCACTAGATAGCTATTTAATTTATGATGATGATATGCATTGATCTAGATGCTTAGATGTGCTTTTTGTGATGGATACATATGGATGCGATGTTATTTTCTTTAATGCATATTTGATATTGCTTTATTGTATGCATTAATGTATGTAATGATTTATTTACACGATGGTAATATAATGTAAATGAACCTGTATGCTTTAATCACTTTAAAACAAAAGGAATGAATGCAAATATGTTTATCAATCTAATGAATGATGCCATAAAATATATAAAAATCATGAATATAATTGAAAATCGTTAAGATAAGAATTTAATCAATTAATCACCCATATATTAAATGCAATGGTATGAAACTGTATGATGCGAATAATATAATATGTCACTCTATTTTCTTTTGCAAATTTGAAAAATGTGCAAGATATACTTAGTGGTCATCTAAATATTATTGCTAATATCCATCTGATATGTTGATTATGCTTTATATAATAATGTATCATGGATTCGATACTTTGCAATTTGATGATTTATATGGTTGCAATTTTTGACATTTTTTTGCTATGGGAGAAAATTTTGAGGGTTTCCATGAGACTCAAACACCTTAATAGACTTATCAAAAGTTGCATACTAACCACACTAGACTTATGAGATAAAAGGCTTTTGCTAGGATAGAACCTAACTATTCATTATCCTTGTGTGTGCAAATGATTATTTTAAGATAAGACATGAGCGTTCCCCAATGTTAGGCGGGATTATTTCAGCCCATTGCTAAGATAGGGGTTCCACAAATGTCTTATCCAATATCAAGTTTAGATTTTAGTTGGACTAAGCCACTAGGCAATGCATGACACTTGAAGCTAGCTCTTCCACATTCAAACATTGGTCTTATTCATAAGCGATATGCTAATGCGTTAGACATATCATCATGTGTAAGGCACAATAGTGCTGACAATTCCAGGGATTCAGGCTCATTCCTTTCTATCTTTCAATTTTTGAGATACTTGCTCATATGTAATGAAGCAAGGGAGTCGATTCCATCTTCTTTCTGAACTATATTTGGATCTTCATTTGATCTTGCTTCGAATTGGATTTTGGATCTTCATTTGATCTTCACTCGAAATTTTGCTTTATGATCTTCACTCGATCTTGATGTGAACTTTTATTTTTGATCTTCACTTTGAACTTTGATTTAAGCCTATTTTCTGATCTTCACTTTTTAGCATTTACACTTGATAATTTTATTCAAAAAATTTCCTTTGGGGGGATTTACTTGGAAAAATTGTTTTTGGTATATCGATTGAGAATATCGATCTTATGATATCAATATGGGATATCACTTTGGGGATTCGATCTATGATATCGATCTAGGGTATCAATCATGAGGATTGATGTGGGATATCTCTTTGGGATATTGCTCATTTTATCATAAGCAAGGGATTTTGAATAGGGAACTAACCTATCCTTTTGCCAACTACCAACATTTCCCATATCGTCCGCATAGAGGGATAAGTAAGAATAACTCTTTTTGCTTCAAGATACCCGGTCCTGCTTCATGGCTTTCATATTCCCCTAGTCCTTGTTAGGATTTTTTACTTTGTTGATTCATGATAGGCTTCTGATATGCTAAGGGCTATACTAACTGAACCTTAGCTACAAAAGCAAAGCAAGCTTTCTACCAACTCTTGATAAGACTACTAGGTATGGCTAAGTGACCAAAAAACCATAGTATATCTCCATAGCAACATTATAGGTTGTGTTGAAAAACACAATTACTCACATGAATGATGGATTATGATAAATCCAAAGATGCATGGTTTAAACACAAACATGGCATCGTTTGTAAGACTAACAAGCACAATGCCTTCTATTACGGAATGCAATGGATGAAAAATGCATGTGTGTAATGCAGTAATGCAACGAATGCATGTGAAAATACAAAATGAGAATGCAAAATTCAAATGCAAATGCAAATGTTTTTGGATTTTATGCTTTACCAATTTTTTTGAATTTTATTGATTTTATAATTTTTATGGGTTTTGAGCCTTGTAATTGACCAAACGACGAGTACATGCTTTTGGAGCCTTTAGATTGACCAAGCAATTTTTAGGAATCCTTCAAGCTTTTAGGATTGAACAAAGGGATTATGTGTACCTTTGGGGCATTTTGGGATGACCAAGCAATTTTGAGAATCCTTAGAGCCTTTGGGGTTGACCAAGCAGTTTTTTGGAAACTCTTGGTACCTTTTGCATTTGACCAAAGGGCTAACAGATGACTTTGGAGCTTTTTAGGATGACCGAGTGATTATAAGAAAATACTAAAGTATTTTAACTGACACGACCAAGCAGTTTTAGGGACCTTTGGAGCCTTTTGGTATGACCGAGCGGTTTTGACTAAATCCTTGGAGCATTTAATTAACATGACCAAGAATTTTCAGGGACCCTTGGAGCCTTTTGGGATGATCGAGCGATTTTGACTAAACCCTAAAAGCTTTTAACTGACACGACCAAGTAGTTTTAGGGATCCTTAGAGCCATTTGGGATGACCGAGCAGTTTTTACCAAACCATCAAAGCTTTTGAGGTTGACCAAAGGGCTTACAGATGCATTTAGAGCTTTTTGATTGACCAAACCACTAATGAGGGTGTTTGGAGCTTTTTAGGATGAACGAGCAACTATAAGCAACTCTCGAAGCCTTTTACTATGCTCTTTAAGCATAAAATGCCTTAATATGGATGATGTTGAGAGGTTTAGGCTCTTCAAAACCCCCTAGCGACGTTAGGTGATAGGTACCCAAACCAATATTTTTAGATATGATGTAGGATCCTAGCCAATTAGCCAAAAAAATTTCTCGCATATCTGACGACAAATTAGAGTTTTGTTGGTTTTCTTTCAAGACAAGATCCCCAAATTCAAAGTATCTCTAGTGGACTTTAACATTGTAAGCTTGCTTTAGTCGCTCCTAATAGATGCAGAGATTCTCCAGGGCATTCACATGGCGTTCATCAAGTAGCGTCAGTTGATCCAGTCGAGCTTGCCATGCGGTGTCATCATCGATGAACTCTTTCAATGTGACGCACAATGTTGGAATTTCTAATTCCAAGGGTATAATGGCCTCAACACCATATACTAGTGAGAACGGTGTTGCCCTAGTGGGCATCCGAATACTAGTCTTGTAAGCCCATAGCGCAAGGGGCAACTAGATATGCCAGTATTTATGGTTTTATTATACCATCTTTTTCAATATGGCCACCACTATCTTATTTGAAGCTTCAGCCTGCTTGTTTGCTTGCGGATAGTATGGAGTCACAAAACTATGTTTGATTCTATATTTAGATGTCAAAGCTCTCATAGTTTTGTTCTTGAAAGACATTCCATTATCCGATATTATTTTGGATGGAATCCCAAAATAACTTATGATATGATCCAGTATAAACTCTGCTATACAAAATTTAATTATCATAGTTAAGGGTATTGCTTCCACCCACTTTGTAAAATACTTAGTAGTCATGATTATGAATGTATGCCGACCCAATGACGGAGGAGAGATCTTGCCTATAATATCTAGTCCCCACTGAGCAAATGGCCAAGTCACTTGGATGAGATGTAAGGCCTACGATGGCAAGTGCATAAGATTAGCATGATGCTGGTATTTAATGCATTTCTTGACATACACATTGCACTCCTTCTCCATAGTGGGACAAAAGTAATCCATTTGAAGGATGCGCTTGACGATGGCCATGCTACTGAAATTGCCGTCGCATGTATCGTCATGGGCTTGCGAAATTGCCCATGATACCTCTTGGGGCTCTAAACAACGAAGGAGAACTCCATTGTAGCTTCACCGATACAAGATGTATCCTATTAAGACATATTTGGCTGCTTTATGTTTAAATGTGTACTTCATGACACGCGGCAATCCCTCTGGGATTATACTAAGCTTTAGGAAATATTTAATTTGCGACATCTAATTTTGCTTCTCAGCTTCGACTGCTAAGATGACTTGCTCCCCCTACGTATTTACTTTTTCAAATGTAGACTCAAAAATAACCTTGTGGTGAATGTTAGTACCACTCCCTATGGGACTCTAAGAGGTTAATGACCCCCAGGGTGCCTTCTTAAGAAAGTCTTTAGCTCTACAGAACCATTTAGCTTGTGGTCCTACATTGATCATGTTGATCGATTTTCTGTTATCACAGGCTACACGCTCTGCTGGTAGATGAGAGAGCATCTTGACATGGATGGTAGTGAAATTAGAAGATGGATTATGAGGGATTAAATATCCCAAAGAAGCCATGGTATCTACAAACCTATTTGATGATCGAGGGATTACCTCAATGTCATATCATTCTAGTTTGGCTAAATATGTGTTAACTAGATCTTTATAGGCTTTTAGTACGGGACACTGACACTGAAAAAGCCCTTTGACTTGATTTACTATGAGCAAGGAGTCACCAAAGATGTTCAATATATTAATATTCATAGCGACAGCTGTGTGGAGGCCCAGTAGTAGGACTTCATACTTAGCATTGTTGTTGGTGCATGGAAAATCTAACTTGAACAATAAGGGCATTAGAGCTCCTTGCGGCATGAAAAACACTATTCTGGCACTACCCCTTGTTCACACTTTGAATCATCAAAGAATAGAGTCATATCAACATTGTTCTCTGGTTCTTCAAGTTCAGGAGCTTCAGATACGATGAAGACTGCATCATCCGAAAGCTCAATTGTTAGAGGTCTACTATTTGATAGTGGCACCTCAGCTAATTGATATGCTATAACCCGTCCCTTAATGGACTTTTGGCTTATAAATTCTAGATAAAATTCAGTCAAAAGCATGATCCACTTTGTAGTACATGTATTGTGATAAGTCTTACTCATCATGTACTGCAAAGGATTCTGTTTGGATATAACATATGTCATATGAATTATAATGTCGCAATTTCTTGGTAGCAAACACTACTGCTAAACACAATTTTTCCACATATGCATACCCGAGCTCATAGCTCAGCAAAGTTTGACTAATGTAATCTATGGCCTATTCTTTGCCTTGCATGTTATTTTGGGCTAACATGGTTCCCAGTGCAAAGTCAGTTGCCAATATATATAGTAGAAAAGGCACCTCTAGCCTTGGTGGAGCTAGCATTGGCGATGTCACTAGGTATTACTTTATCTTAGTGAAGGCTGCCTTGTAGTCCTCATCCTAGTTGAATGGGACTCCCTTATGTAGCAATCGATTCATGGGTCAACTTTTATCCGATAGTTGGGTGATAAATCGCTTTATCGAAGTTACCTTTCCCTGAAGGCTCCTTAATTCCTTAATATTGGTGGGAGAACACATTTCCAAAATGTCCTCGACCTTCGGTGGGTATAATTTGATGCCTATATTGGAGAAGATGAACCCTAGTAATTTTTTAGAAGTTACACCAAATACGCACTTCTTAGGATTCAGCCTAATGTTGTGCTCTATCAGGTGATCAAAGACTTTCCTTAAGATCTCAGCATGCTCTTCTCATAGCAATGACTTGGCTAACAAGTCATCGATATAATATTCAAGAATTTTGTGCATATAGTCATGAAAGATATATGTCATGGCCCATTGATATGTGGAACCAACATTTTTGATGCCGAATGGCATAACTTTATAGCAAAATGTTCCCCATGGCATTATAAACATGGTTTTGTGCTGGTCTTCGGGTTTAATATGAATTTTATTGTAACCAAAAAAAATGTCCATTAAGGAGAGCATTTCATGACCTATAGTTGCATCTATGAGAGCATCAATATTGGGCAACAAAAATGAATCTTTAGGTGTTTCCTTATTTAGGTCTCTAAAATCCGTGTAAATACAGATTCTTCCATCGGGTTTTCCCACAAGTACCATATTGGACACCCATTCTGGATAGTCAATGGAAATCACAAATTCTACATCCAAAATATTTTGTAGCTCATCTTTCACCATTAAGGCTACTTTTGGGTGCATTTTCCTAAGCTTTTGCTTGATCGAATTCTTCGTCGAATCTAGCTAAAGGTTATGCATAACCAATTTTGGATCTAGACCTAGCATATCCTTATACGACCAAGAAAACAAATTTGGTCTCTCTTTTAGCAGAGGGGTGAGGGTGGCCCACTCATCTAGAGTGAGACTCTCTCCAAATTTAACCTTCTTCACGCTAGTGGAATCATCACTAATATCCACCTCAAAGGTTTCCTCTATCAACATATGTGATCCCTCCTCAAGCTGGTGAGGCGTAGGAATCATATGGATGTCATCAGTCGGGTTGATTGGTTACATGTTGGAAGTATTTTTGGCATGATAAACATCATATGCATAGCCTAGTGCAAAATGGAAAGGTTGCAACATTTCTTCGTTGGGGAAGAAATCCTTAGGCTCTACAAGTGAATCAGTGTGATCCTAGTCAATAGCATCTCTATTAAGATACAATGGTTTAGACGGATCTATTGGATTGCAGAGTGGAGTGGTCAAATCAATGGAGACCATATTTATGGAATGGAATTGATCTCCAGGACCACACGGACTGACCTCTATGAAATATGCACAGTCCTCATACCCACAATATGGATCTAATGGCACAGGCACAAAAGGGTCTTCCTTGTGAGGACTATGAATAACTAGATCCTCCATATGCATTGAATGCAAAATAGGATCATTTGGCTCATGAAGCTGCATGTATGTCAGTGTAAGGGGATTAACCAACTAATGGATTTGATCCAAGTTTAACCGTCTTGCTCTCAGACGTGGACCAACATGTAGCTATCGATAGATCTCATCGATGTCGATGGGTTGATGATGGTAAAGCAAATAAGGAGGACCAAGATAGGCCCTATCTAACACATCTTCTTCATCACTATCATAATATAATCCTTCATTCACCCCTACTCATGGAGAATGCTCTAAATGAGGCCCCATGAATCTTACTTCTTGAAATCTTTCGTCGCTATCCAGATAAATTGGATAATTATACCTTATGTATGACACTACGGAGAAGACTGGCTCAATATCTTTCTCTAAATGATCAATATTGGGAAGGATCTCTTCGATATCCTATACCGAATCCATAGGCAATAGATGATGTGCATATAAAGGCCTTACATAAGCGCCTTTGAGTTCATCCTTAGATTCATCGTTGCTTGAGGAATCCTCATTTGCATCATAGCCTAGTCCACTCATATTAGAGGTGGACTTTGCTCCATGTTCATTACAAAGATATCCTAGCTCGAGATCACTTGCAGTAATGGGGTTGCACCCCTACATATATGTGTTGTCGACTACATCATGGGTTTGGTGTCCTAATTGATATCTAGGATTTATTTGTCTCAATATGCTCAAGGAGCCCTTCATGATGATCTTCGAGTGGCTTAATGGTGATGACAAATATTATAGGGTGATTCCTCCAAAATTTGGAAGGATTCGGATGATATAGATTGAAATCCACATCGTCCACCATACTGAGGTACAAACGATCTAGGGATGTTGTGAGAAAATCATCCTGCCCTCATATCTGTAACTCTAGACTAAATATATCAGTGACTAATTGATAATGAGGTTCCAACGAAGTCCTTCATCCTTGTTCAAAGAGACCAAGGATGTATCCATACCAATGATATAGCTCAAAAATATGCATGGCATACTCTGGATTAGACAAATAACAAACATTTACCGTGAAAGGTTCCTCGTCATCTTCATCCATGGGCTCTCACATTGGAAGTTGATCTAGCCCTATATAGATGAAGTTAGTTTGATTAGGTGGCTCTCCCAATGGAACCACTGATCCAACTGGATAACGATGAGCAGATGGTCTACCCATATCTTGTGTAGTCTTCAAAGAAGGTCACATTTTGCATAAGGTACTTTTCTAATCTAGTATTAGTGAGATGTACCGTCACCTGTAGTGTAGATGACCCTACTGAAGATGCAGGTGAGGTAGGCTAAGGTGCCTTCTTGGCTTTATCTTGAGGTTCCTCAACTTCCATGGGAATGGGAACATCTTCGATGATTGGCTCAGGCTTAGGATCTTTCTCTTTCTTGCCCATATTCACCTTCAATTTCCTATCATACCATCGCATGACTAATGCCAATGGTTTCAAGGAAGTGGTAGTGGTGTGCTCCGATTTATGTGATACAGATGGTATTGGTTGAGCATGCACTCTCTGTTTACCTCTTGGTTTCTTTATTGGTGATGACAATTGAACATCCAGGTGCATTGATGGGAGTATGAAACCCCCAAGAAAATTTGCTAGGTTCACAAACTTAAATGGCTCCTCATCTGAAGCTACTACATGAACCAGTCCCTTGTGAATATATTTCATGCATTGATGTAGTATCGATGGGACACAACGTATTTCATGAATCCAAGGCCTATCGAGTAAAATGTTGTACTGCATGGCCCCTTCTATCACATGATACATTACCAAAATGGTCTTTAGACCTACCTGTATGGGTAGGATAATTATATCAATAGTCAAACATAGTGCATCGTTAAACGCTCTCAATGTGAATGTAGTTGGCACAATGTGTGATTTAGGTAGCTTTAAATGACTCAATGCCATTGTCGTTATTATGTTGATCGATGAGCCAGTATCGATCAAGACTCTTTTGAATGGCATGTGATTCACACATGTGATTATGTACAATGGTAGGTCAGCCATAGTTGTAGAAATTGTCCTTATCTCATGATCATAAAATTGGATCATCGGTTCCTAACACTGCTATACATGTCCCACAAAATTTGTAAATGCCTGTGCATCCTGGGCCTATACTTCAATGGACCTCAAAATATCCATAAGAGTCTCCCTGTGCCTCAAGGACTGATGAATAATTTCATATATTAACAACTTCATAGGATTTTTTTGTATGTTTTGGACCAACCTACTCCTTAGGGTCACCACCGGTCTTGTTGGTGGGCTTGAAATATTTTGTGCCAGCTGTTGATTCAGCGTGGCTTGTATTTGAATGGAAGCATGAGGTTAATTTTGTTGTTCGTATCTCCCATGCCTAGTGAAAAAATTAACCATGGCTACAAACCCTTGGGTAGGTGGTTCAACTTGCACTTGGTTAACTTGACCAACGTTGTTTCGAGGTGCCTCATGATTTGGTAAGGGGTTCTTGTAAATACCCATATTTTGATTTTTGGGTGCCTACGGGTTGTAAGGCACTACAAGATCACCCTTATCGATCATATTTTGCACCAGATGTTTGAAAGACCAACACACCTCAGTGTGGCTTGTATTTGAATGGGAGCATGAGGTTGATTTTGTTGTTCATATCTCCCATGCCTAGTGACAACATTACCCATGCCTATGAACCCCTAGGTAGGTGGTTTAACTCGCACTTGGGTAACTTGACTAACTTTGTTTTGAGGCACCTCATGATTTGGTAAGGGGTTCTTGTAAATACCCATATTTTGATTGTTAGGTACCTGCAGGTTGTAAGGCACTACAAGATCACCCTTATCGATCATATTTTGCACCAGATGTTTGAAATACCAACACACCTCAATGTCATGGCATTTTGATCTATGAAAGATGCAAAATAGATCATCTTGGAACCCCTTTAGTTTGGGTTGATTGGGGTCTATCATATTGACTTCGAGTAATTTGATTGCCTTGGCCTCGCATAATTGATGGAAAATTGACATTAACGATTCCATAAATGGTGTGAACTGGCGAGGTAGGTGTTGATCTTTGTTCTTTCCTTTGTAATTGTTGTTGCACTTGTCATATTGCACAGGGGGAGGTTGAGCTTGATAATTATGTTTCTGTTACCCCTTGTCCTCTTGTTGGAGATTCAATACCACTTGATTTACGTGGGTCTACTTACCCTGTTGTTTTTTGGTACTCTTATTTTATCCCTATCTCCTATTTTTGAGCTTCAAGTTGCCTTTCTGCAACTTGATATCCTCAATCACCTTGGCTTGCGCCAAAGCCTCTTCGAATGTAGGATACTATTACAACTACAATAGTAATGAGATGTGCTTGGCACAACTCTTCGTGAACATTCGAGTTAACTCTATGGTAAGTATAGGGAATGGAAACTTCACCATTAATCTTCTCCATCTCTTTTTGTATTGTTCTATTGGCTCGTCGTCACGCTGAGCTAGCACAGCCAGATTAGAAATGTTGGCTTGTTTCTTTATGCCAAAGGAATAACATTCAAGAAAGGCATCATATAATTGCTCAAAACTTGTCATGCTGTGTTTCTTTAGCTAATTAGACCACTCTTGGGCTGGTATTAAAAGTGTTGTGATGAACGCATGCAAAAATAATGCATCATTGATTGCTATCTGAAAATAAGCATTCAGAAAGCTCATTACATGTTCCTGTGCGTGTTCATCACCCTTTAACTTATCTAAACTAGGCATATCAAAATGCTCAGGGTAAGCTGAAGTAGGCACAGAAGGATCCAAAGGCTCGTTATGGATTTTCCTCAATGTTGAATTTTAAATAGCCGCACTTTGTCTCTCAATGGCTTTAATCTTCTCGGCTAAGACCTTATAGGCCTTTGAAGATAGAAAGTCCTCCTCCCTAAGTTTACGTGTAGGTGGCTTAGGAGGTATTTTCTTCCTCATGCGAGATGGAGGTTTTTTCTCTTCCTCCTCTTCAGCTCAAGAGATTTTAGGATATTCTTGCTCGTATCCATCTTTCGTTGTTGCTTCATGCTTCCTCTGCCTTTGATTATTGAGTGGCGATAGCCACTCCCTCTATTTGGTACTAGCATGAGTACGAGAATCTCTATGCTCTTGATGCATATCATCTTGTGAGAAATCCTTACTATGTGTATGCTCTCGATGCTCATCTTGAGGATATAGGCCAGCCCTAGCTAACCGATCCTCCTGCTCCATGTGTTCCTTTTGGGAAAGGATATGCTCTTTGCACATGCATTGCTCATATAACCTTTGTCACATGAGCCTTTGCACTTGAATATTCTCATATTCAATACACTACCTCTCTAGGCGAGTGTCCTCCAATTGATCTTGGAGGAGTTGGCATTTTTGCTCTGATGCCAATCGATGTGATATATCGATCTAGTCAGTCGTGGGAGACCTCTGATATCCCTACTCTATACGAGTGACCTTGTGGGTTCTGTACCCATCAGAATGATGTGTTGTGACTTTACCTCTATTTGTGAAGATGACATTGGCCTCATTTTATGTCTTATATTATGACCCATCGTGCACAAATAGTGGGTGTGTGACATGAGGGTGCTTGGAAGCCTCCCCATGTTCTTTAGTAGTGTGGACGACAGTCACGCTACGCTCACTCAGGGCTCGAGTGGGTGGAGCAAAAGGCTTGCAACCTAGCTACTCTAGAACACTACCTAGACCCTCTAGCTATCTAGATCGCCATCACTCATGGGGTGGTGTACCATTATCTCCCCTTTGATATATCAATGGTGATCTTGCATGGTGGACCATGCATGGGAGTAGGGTTAGTTCTATGCTTGGTATCGAGCCTGTCTACCTACCCCTGAATGGGTGGGTCTCTAGTCCTTCTATACTTAGAAGGTGGAGCCATAGATACTCTAGTGGACTTAGTACGTAGGGGCACCAGCCTGGTCCCTTGCACAATAAACTCTTCGGCCGATCCCATGGATGCACGTGCATTATGGTCTAGGTAATGGCTTTCAAGTGGAACACCCTTGTGCTAGAAGGTTTTTGGTTCTACTCTATGCCTATAGGAGTGTACTGAAGCTCCTCTATCCGGGGTTTGCTCTATTGGCTCCCCTCGTGTTGAGTTATCTCCTCGAATGCTAGCCGAACAATGTTTGGTTTGCTCATGTGGTTGAGGAATTGACATGTACTATTGTGAACTGGTTAGGGGTTGGTCATCGGTGTTGGATTTGGACCTTTACCGACCACCCCATGTATCCACAATTGTGTACCTAGAGTCTAAATGTATTATTATTAAGCAAACAAGGTATACAATAATTATTATCTCGTTTTAAGTTTTAAAAGTGAGTCCTAAACTATTTGATGTGTTTTCAATATATGTTGTATCAGTGTAGAAAAATCTTATCGTGTTTTGCAAAAGTTGATGTTATACTCAAATTGTTCAAATTTTTTCACCTATATACTCACACAAGATGAATATGGTAGTGAAGTCCATACTCAACAAGGTAGCATAGGTATTACCAACCCTCACCCAACATACTATGTGCAACAATACACTCTTTCGAAGATGAGTGCATGTTATTTTGCATGGATAGGACAGTTCTTGGGTCGGCCTTGGCCATGAGTGGATCTCGATAATACAATTTCAAATGAGCCAACCAAGTGGTAATGACATCCACCGTTGGTATCAATCAAGTGGGTTGGATGTGAGAGCCCAATGCCACTGAGGTTTTTATGAAATGTGGTGTGTGTGGTTCCTTTTAATGTACATAAAATAAATGCATCATATAGCACACATGCTCATTTTTTAAATGCTACGCAAATGAAATACATTTCAAATTCAAAAAATGCATGCTACTCTAGATGCTTTTTAAGCTATGCACGTTACAATGCTAAACATCCACTAACTAGGCCTCACACATGCAAACCATCCACACATATCTATTAAGCACGATGTAGCCTAGGGCAGACTGCAATCAGAGGTATGTTGTTCCCAACAATGCCTTTCTATTGAAAGCAAAATATGAAAGCAAACTACGACGATTAATTTACCATTTTCTTAGTTCATTTCCTACTTTGCATTCAAATTAACCTTACTGTAAAAACATAGAGATCAAAAAAATAATAGAGGTCTGAAAATAGGACCTACAACATCTACTAATATTTTGAATTTTACTGTCTATGTTGTCAGTAGAAAATCATAGGTCTGACCTACGACTCGGACTGTAAATCATTCCTTGTACCTATGATTCAGTTGTTGGGCTGTAGTTGATAGCTGTGGTTTGTACCTACAAGTGCAACAACCAAAAAAGCATAGTTAGATCCTAAAAATGTGAGGTGCCACCATGATCGCCTCTGTAACCACCAAAAAGGGTCACACCCGATGGCATATCCTATTGCAATGAATGATAAAAATATAACATGCATATAAGAAAATGAAATTGACAATAAATGAAATAAGAAGAAAAATGCTTTATTCCATTGTATTCAAAGTCAAAATCCAATTACAAGTACGTCCATATTAGGGATATTCATTTTGATACAATATTACAATAGGAGTGCACAATTATTTTCCCTCTTAAGTGTAGGTGTGATTTCCAAATGCATTTCAGAATGGCACGAACTGCTCTAGGGTGGAGATGCCCTCTTCTTCGCGATGGGGAAGGAACTTGATGGTTGGTTCTCCTTTGAAATTGTTCCCTGCGATCAAGAAACAACACAAGAATGTCAAAAAGATAGGCAGCCTCTCATGATGAGGTCCTTTTAGGTAAATTGCATAATGACACCATTAAACATGCATAATCAAGAAAACATAAAAAATACTTCTAAGATATGCAAAGTGAATCAAGATTCATGTAATAACGTAAAGTAAAGTAGCAGCTACACTATGCATGGATCAGATATGAAAAATGAAGCATAAACATGCATAAAGAAAGCATTTAAGTCCTAATTGAAGCATAAACACAAAGAAGCTAAACTAACCTAATTATACGATTAGAAGTCTGCTAAATTGCCATTAAACTATGAAAACAACTAATCTAACCTAATTAGCTAGACAAAAATGAAAATAGGAAGGTGGTTATACCTCTACTACAAATCGCAGCTTTGGTGAGCAGTCTGCACTATAAACCATGATTGACAACCATGGTTAGTACTCTAATAGGCTTGTCACAATTCCAAGGGTAGTGGGCTTGACCTCCTTGTCCAATTGATGTTCAAGGGTCAACTTTGATGCCCTTTTGATAGGTTTGGTGGTTGAATCACTGTGATGGGCCTTTGTTTGCCCAGATTTACATTTCTTGATCCTCCTAGGCTCCTAGGACTTCCATGGCAAACTGATCGTTGGATGAATAGTAAAGTGGCCTTCGAATGCACGAATTTAGTATGCAATCCGACAAGGCTTCACTACTCGCTTGATCAATTCACACTCACTCGATAATTCATCAGTGCTTCACTATACAAATTATCTATATCTCTCTATTTGGAGGGGGGTATTTATAGGATGCCCTTGGACTGGGGGTGGCTTCCTAGAGAAGCCAAGATCAAGGAGTGGTTAGGACAGTTGGAATGGAAGCTTCTACCCTCTAACCACATTATTCTAGATCAAATGGTCTTTCAAACTGATTTGGATCAGATTGAAGGCCAACTGAACTTCAGTTAAGACTGTAGGTCACAGCTACGGTCTAGACTGCAAACCGTAGGTCTCAGCCACGGTTCAGCCTGTAAACCATAGGTTTGGGCTGTGGTTCAAACTAATTAGGCCAAAGAGCCCAAATTGAGTGGTTAGAACTATTGCTCTATCTTAGAGTTTGTCCAAGATCTTCTATATGGTCCTATGGCATGTCCATATGAGTAGTTGCCCTCGACATGATGCATTTTAGGTGTCTACAGATTGAAACACAAATGTGGTGTCGTTTGTAAGATTGAAAACACAACCTATCCTAATGCAAGTGCGACGGATGGAAATACCTAATGCAATGCAAAATGAAATACATGTGCAAAAATGAAATGCATGCGGTAAATGGAATGCAAATGTTGCAAATGAAATGCAATGATGCAAATGAAATGTAATGCAATGTTTTTGAATTTTTTATATTTTCCAAATTTTTTAGATTTTATAATTTTTGATTTGACCAAAGTTCTTACAAACGCCTTTGGAGACTTTTACTGGATGACCAAAGGGCTTACAGATGCCTTTGGGTCATTTTGATGGTTTTAGGTATAAAATGCTTTAAGATGAAGGATGTTGAGAGGTTCGAGCTCTTCAACCCCTTTGAGCGATGTCAAGCGGTATGTCCTAGGTCCAATATTCTTAGAAATGATATAAGGACCTAACTAATTAGTTGCAAATTTGTCTCATAGCTCTAGCGGTAAATTTGAGTCCTGTTGGTTCTATTTTAGCACAAGATCACCAACCTCAAAGTCTCTTAGATGGAATTTGTTATTATAAGCTCTTTTTAAGCGCTCTTGATAAACATGGAGATGCTCAAGAGCATTCACATGATGTTCTTTAAGTAGCATCAATTGATCTAAGTGAGATTGCCGCATAGTGTCATCATCGATGAACTATTTCAATGTCACGCGCAACATTGGAATCTCCAACTCTAAGGGCATAATGGCCTCAATGCCATATACTAGTGAAAATAGAGTTACCCCAATGGGTGTCCGAATGCTAGTCCTATAAGCCCATAACGCAAGGGGCAGTTGGGTGTGCCAATCTTTGTGGTGTTCTTGTATCATCTTTTTCAAGATGGATGCCACTGTCTTATTTGAAGCTTCAGCTTGCCTATTTTCCTATGGATAATATGGAGTCACAAAACTATATTTCATCCTATACTTGGACGTTAAAGCCCTCACAGTCTTGTTCTTGAATGATGTTCCATTATTTGAGATTATTTTAGATGGTATTCCAAAACAACTTATGATATTGGTGAGTATGAACTCAGTAATACGCGCTCTAGTTGTCATTGGTTTTTTTTTTTTTTTTAACATGGTGGATTTGGTAGCTGCCATGAATCTAGGCAGGCCAGGGTTATGCATAACGGCAAAAATTTGCCATTGGGACAAAAAAAACATTTTTGAAAATTCAAATTTACGAAATTTTTGGGACCCAGACGTTGGCCATTTAGCTAGAATTTTTGGGAAAAAATAAATTTTAGGTGTCAGTTAGCCATCCTTTGATGAGAGTATCATGAATATTTTAAAAAATTTACAAGTAATCCCGCCTAAATAAAGTACCCTTTTCACCCTAAAATTTTAAAATTTCTCAATTATCCTGCCAAACTCGCCAAGTATACCTCTATTTATAATTAACACCCTAGGGATACAGATTCATTTTCAAACCTTGTTCTACACCCAATGAATATATCAACCTAGTTATGTAACTGTCTGACACTAGCTGTATATTTTCCCGAAACCACAATTTTGCAATCGATCGAAACCCTGTTCTGCAATCGGTCGAAACCCTATTTTGCAACCAGTAGTACTAGATGGAACCACACTTTAGTCGAACCTATGCTGCAATCGACCATAACCATTTCTATAGTAGATCATGTGCATTTTTATCGAATGCAATTTTGCACCTAGGTTGCATCTGGATGCAGTTTTGCACTCGGGTTGCATCCCGATGTAGTTTTGCACCCAGGTTGCATCCAGATCTAGGTTTGCACCCAGGTTGCATTCGGATGCAGTTTTACACCCAGGTTGCATATGAATCTAGGTTTACACCCGGGTTGCATCCAGATCTAGCTTTGCACATGGGTTGCATCCGAATCTAGGTTTACACCCGAGTTGCATCCGGATCCAAGTTTGCACCCGGGTTGCATCCAAATGTAGGTTTGCACCCGGGTTGCATCTGGATTCAGGTTTACACCTAGGTTGCATCCAAATCCATTTTTGCACCTGGATTGCATCCGGATCTAGTTTTACACCCGATTTACATTCGGATGCAATTTTGCACCCGGGTTGCATCCGAATATAGTTCGCCAGGGAGGCACGCCAGGGGCACTACCCCTTGGAACCTCGTTCGCCAATTTTTTCTATGTTTTGGTGAAAAAATTAGGTATTTCGCCATGTCTTCCTACATGAAGTTGCCTAGGATTCGCTAGGGTTTCAAAATAGATTCTCCATTTTTTTATAAGTACATTTTGGGTCCGACCCCTTATGCATAACCATGGGGTAGGCTGTCCAGCTTTTATGGCTACCATAGTATTCTATGTTGTCCACCCCAGAAGCTACCACACAAATATTCGTGCAGTCCACCCCTATAAACGCCATGCCATAATCATTTTAAATATTTTATGCTATCGAAAGCACCAGGAAATGGACAAGCGTTCAGTCCGACGATGCCCAAGATTTGAAACTTGGACCTCCACCCCCCTTATGGGGTTTGGATGAACCTATTGGTCTACACCTCGGACCTTCTAGTTGTCATTATTAACAGTATTTCTTCCACCCATTTAGTAAAGTACTTAGTAGCCGTAATAATGAATGTATGTTGGCTTGATGATGGAGGAGAGATCTTACTGATTAGATCTTATTCCCACTGAGCAAATGGCCAAGCCACTTGAATGGGTTGTAAGGCCTATGATGGCAAGTACGTAAGATTAGCATGATGTTGACATTTAACACATTTTATAACATACACATTGCAATCCTTATCCATAGTAGGCCAATAATATCCCATGCAAATGATGCACTTGATGATAGCTATGTTGTTGAAATGGCCACCACATGTAACATTGTGAGCTTGCAAAATTACCCAAGATGATTCTTGATGCTTAAGACAATGAAGGAGAACTCCATTGTAGCTTTGGCAATATAAAATATCTCCTAACAAGACATAATTTGTCATTTTCTATCTAAATGTGTGTTTCACGACATGCGATAATCCCTGAGGGATCACACCAAGCTTTAGGAAATCATATATCTGTGACATCCAGTTTTGATAGACCTCAGCCTCAACTGTCAAGAAAACATGTTCCTCCTACGATTTAACATTTGCAAATGCAAACTGGAAAACAACCTTATGGTGAATGGTAGTACCATTCCCTATAGGACCCTACGAGATCAATGACCCCTAAGGCACTCTCTTGAGAA
Organism: Wollemia nobilis; assembly: GCA_028583015.1. Taxonomy (NCBI): domain Eukaryota; kingdom Viridiplantae; phylum Streptophyta; class Pinopsida; order Araucariales; family Araucariaceae; genus Wollemia; species Wollemia nobilis. The sequence continues at coordinate 93,042 of JAQPPZ010010853.1, forward strand.
AGTCTTTGGCTCTGTAGAACCATTCATGGTTTGGTTCTACCTGAATCATGTTGATTGATTCTTTGTTATCCAAATATTTGTGTTGCACATTAGAGTGTGACAACATTTTTACATGGATGGTAGTAAAATCAATAGACATATTTATGAGGGATTAAATATCCCAAAGATGCCATAGTGTCTACAAATATATTTGGTGAACAAGGGATTACCTCAATGTCGTACCACTCCAACTGAGCTAAATAAGTGTTAGAAAGATCTTTGTAGGATTTCAGGACAGGAAATTGACACTGAAAAAGTCCCTTCACTTGGTTAACAATGAGAAGGGAATCGCCAAATATATTTAACCTTTTAATATTCATGGCAACAACTATATGGAGGCCCAATATTAGGGCTTCATATTCAACATTATTGTTAGTGCAAGGAAATTCTAACTTGAATGACAAGGGCATAGGAGCACCTTGTGGCATGAACAACACTATTCTTGCACCACCCCCTTGATCACACTTTGAACCATCAAAGAACAAGGTCATGTCAGCTTTATTTTTTGGTTCTTTAGGTTCAGGTGCTTTTGATAATGCAAATATTGCATCATTAGGAAGCTCAATGGTAAGGGGCCTACTATTCTCTAGAGGTGCCTCAACCAGTTGATCAACTATGATTTTTCCCTTAATGGACTTTTGGCTAATGAATTCTAAATCGAATTCTATCAATAGTATGATCCACTTTACAGTACGTGTATTATGATACATATTGCTCATCATATACTGCAATGAATTTTGTATTGATATGACATACATCGTATGACTTAACATATAATGTCATAATTTCTTTGTAGCAAACACTACTGCTAAACATAGTTTTTCCACATATGCATATCCTAGCTCGTAACTCACCAAGGTTCGGCTAATGTAATATATGGCATGTTATTTGTCTTGCACATTCTTCTAGGCTAACATGGTCCCTAGTGCAAATTTAGTTGTCGATATATATAGCAAGAATGGTACATATGGTCTTTGTGGAGCTAGCACTAGTGGCATCATCAGGTATTGCTTAAACTCAGCAAATGCTGCTTGGCAGTTCTCATCCCTCTTGAATGGGACCCTCTTGTGTAGCAGTCAATTCATGGGTTGACATTTATCTAATAATTGTATGATAAATCGCTTTATTTATGCTACTTTACTCTATAGGCTTCTTAATTACTTGATATTCATTGGGGCACGCATTTCTAAAATAGCCTTCACCTTCATTGGATCAAATTCGATGCCTCATTTTGAAACGATGAATCCCAAGATTTTTCTTGAAGTTATGCCAAATATGCACTTACAATTCAACCTAATATTATGCTTTATCAAGCGATTGAAGACCTTTCTTAGGACCTCTGAATGCTCTGAATACAATAATGACTTTTCCAAAAAGTCATCGATATAATCTTCCAAGATCTTATGCATATAGTCATGAAAGATATATGTCATAGCCCACTGATATGTGGAACCAACATTATTAAGACCGAATGGCATAACCTTATAATAAAATGTCCCCCATGGCATTCTAAACGTGATTTTATGCTGGTTTTCAGGATTAATCCAAATTTTATTGTAACTAGAAAAACCATCCATTAAGGAGAGCATTTGATGACATGCATTTGCGTCTATAAGAGCATCTATGTTTAGCAATGAAAATGAATCCTTTGGTGTTGCCCTATTGAGGTCTCTAAAATTCGTATAGATATGGATCCTTCCATCAAGTTTTCCTATAGGCATCATATTTGATACCCATTTTGGATAGTCAATGGAAATGACAAACTCTACTTCTAGCAGCTTTTACAATTCATCTTTAACCATTAAGGCTACTGTTGGATGTATCTTTCTGAGTTTCTACTTGACTGGCTTCTTTGGGAGATCTAGTGAAAGGTTATGAGTAACAAATTTTGGATCTAGACCCGACATGTCTTTGTAAGTCCAAGCAAAGAGGTCAGGTCTCTCTTTCAGCAGAGGGATGAGGTTGGTATGCTCATCAGGAGATAAAATTTCTCTAAATTTAACCTTCCTTGGATTGGTGGGATCATTACTGATATCCACTTCAAAAGTTTCCTCTATTGACATGTGGGATCCCTCCTCAATCTGGTGAAGCATAGGGATCAAGTGGATGTCATCTGCTGGATTTATGGGTTTCACATTGAAAGCATCCTTATCATGATAAACATAATGTGCACAACCTAGTTCAAAATGAAAAGATTGTAGCATTTCTTCATTAGGGAAGAAATATTTAGGCTCTAGTGGTGAGTCAACATGATCCCAATAAACAGCATCTACATCAAGACACAATGGTTTGGAAGGATCGGCTGGGTTGTGAAGTGGAGTGGTTAAATCAATGGAGATCATATTAATGGAATGGATCATATCTCTAGGACCACGTGCATGTGACTCTATATTTGTATAACTTCCATCCTCGAGATGTGGTTTTAGGGGTATGGGGATCTTTGGATTCGATCTATGAACAAACTCATAAATAGGATCACTAGGCTCAAGGATATCTCTATATGTTAGCAGATTAGGGAAGACCATATAATAAATCCTATCCATGTTAGGAGCTCTTCCTTTGAGGCATGGGTGGAGATTGATATCTTTGTGCATATGCATTGTAGTGTAGGGTGCATTGCAATGATGCAAGTAGGGAGGTACCAAATAGGCTCTCTCTATTTCATCTTTGTCATCACTATCATAATACAAACCCTCATCGCTACCAACTAGAATTGGGAGATCAAGAAGATAGGACTCCATGAAATACCACTATCGATAACTGCTATCATCCATGGAGAATTGCTCATCCTCGATGACTGTCTCTATAGGTAAAAGATTATGTAAATTAAAAGGGCTCAATTAAGTCAACTCAGTTTCATCCTTAGGTCACTCCTTATCTGAGGACTCATCATCATCATCACTCTCATACATGCAAATCAATCCACCTATCTCAAATATGGAATCTGCACTATCCTCATCAAAATGATCTTCTGACTCAAAATCTATCTCTATGCTAGCGATCAGAAGTTGAAGGTCTATCTCATCAACTGCCTCATGAATTTATTCCTCTAAGTTATCTTTTGGGATATGCTCTGGACCGTCTCCACCAAGATGTCTTTGTGATGTCTCAGGTGGTTCTATAGTGACATAAGACACTAGTCGGTTATCCCTCTAAAAAGAGGTGGGATTGGGGTGATAAGTATTGAAGTTGACTTCACCCCCCAAACTGAGGTATAGGTAGTCTAAATATGTCATGAGGATTTCATCTTGTCCTCTTATATAATATCCTAATCTAAACCTATCAGTAGGCAACTAATATTGTGGTTCATAAGACCTCCTATGCCCCTTCTCAAATAATCCAAGACCGTAACCATGCCAATGGTAACGCTCAAAATATCATAAGGCATACTCCAAGTTAGAAAGATAATAAATATTCATGGTGAATGATTCATCATCATCCTCATCCATGGAAGTGCGGGATGTAAGCTAGTTGAGCCCTCCATAGATAAAATTAGTTTGGTTATGAGGTACCCCCAGTGGTACCACCATCCCTACGGGAAAGCGATGGGCTTGTGGTTAGCCCATGTCTTGTGCAGTATTGATGATCAGATTAAATGTTAAATTCTTCATGATATATTCCCCCAATATGGGATTAACCAAATGTATGGTCATCTACAAAGCAGATGACCTTGCTAAATACACAAGTGAAGCAGGTTGAGGTGCCTCTTTGACTTCTTCTTGAGCATTCTCTACTTTTATAGGAGTAGGAATATTAATGAAAATTGGTTTGGGTGCATGCTTTATCTCATTTTTGCCCATATTTACCTTTAACTTCCTATCATCTTGATGCACTGTGGATACAAACGGTTTAGTAGAAGCAGCTTCCACGTGCTTTGATTATTGAGATATGAATTTCATTGGTTTGGCACACACTTCCTTTATTTGGCCTCCTGGATCTTTGATCGGTGACATTGCTCATATGTCCAGGTGAGCTGAGGGGAGCATGAAATCCCATGGCAAGTCTGCTAGATTCATGTAATTGAATGGTTATTCATTGAAAGGCACCATGTGAACCTGTCCATCATGCATGTATTTGATACATTTATGGATAATGGAAGGGAAAAAACACATTTATTGTATCCAAGCCCTCCCTAGAAGTAGGTTGTATTGCATAGCACCTTCAATAACATGACACATCACAAGGATGGTCTTCAATGCCACCTAAATAGGTAAGATTATCATGTTGACAGTTGAGCATAATACATCATTAAAATATCTCAACATGAAAGTAGAAGGTACGATGTGCATTTTTGGTAACTTTAGGTACGTCAATGCCTTGGTCATGATTATATTGATTGATGATCCTGTATCAATCAAAACCCGCTTGAACGATATGTAATTTACGCATGCTATAATATGGAGCAGCGGGTCCACTATGATAGTGGAAACCGTCTTGACTTCATGATAATGAAATTGTATGACCGATTCCTGACACTACTGCACATGTCCCACGAAGTGTGTGAACACTTTAGGATACTGGTACTGCACTTCTATGGACCTTAAAATATCCATAAGCATCTTCCTGTACTTGGGATACTGTTGGATTAGCTCATAAATAGACAACTTCATTGGAGTTGTTTGTAGGTTTTTAATTAACCTACTCTTGATCGTCACCACCGGTCTAGTTGGTGGATCTAGAACATTCTGGGCTGCCCTTGAAGGAGGTGCAACATGGACTCTGGGCAATGGATGTTGATTTGGATTTTTGTACCTCACATGTCTTGTGATAACATTGACTATTTCGACAAACCCATGGGTTGGTGGTTCAATGCATACTTGATTGATCTGGCCAAAATTATTCCTTGGTGCCTCATGGTCGGGTAGTGGATTCTTGTAAATACCCATATTCTAATTATTAGGCACTTGTGGGTTGTCCACAAGAAGCGTACCTCTTCCAATAATATTTTGCACTAAATGCTTGAATGATAAACATACCTCTATGTCGTGGCATTTCATTCGATAAAATATGTAATATTGATCATCCTTGTACCCCTTAGGCTTGAGTTGATTAGGATCCAATAATTTAACCTCTGGTAATTTTATTGCCTTTACCTCGCACAATTGATGGAAAATCAATGTCAATGATTTCGATAATTGCATGAATATGTGAGGAGTGCATCTTTATTTATCCTTATCCCTCTGATTGTTGTTGTGTTGCTCATACTATGTAGGAGGAGGATGGGTTTGATCATTTCACTATTGCTACCCCTTATCCTCTTTTTGAAGTTTTAGAACCACCTGATTAACATGTGCTAACTTGGATTGTTGTTTATCAGTGCTCTTCTTGTTCCATTCCTTCTTATTCTTGAGTTTCAAGTTACCCTCCTGTAACTTGATATCCTCAATTACTTTGGCCTATGCCAAAGCCTCCTTGAAGGTCTGATATTGCTGCAACTATAATAATAATGAAATGTGCTTTATGTAAATTTTTGTAAACATTCGAGTTATTTTAGAAGCATGGATGGAGAATGGCAACTTTGTCATCATATTTATTCATCGTTTCCCATAATCCATAACTGGATCATCATCATGTTGCATTAAAGCAACCCGATCAGATAGGTTTACCTTTTTCTTGATGTCAAAGGAGAAGCGTTCAAGAAATGCATCGACCAGTTGCTCAAAACTATTGATATTGTACCTCTTGAGCTGATTAAACCACTCTTGGGCTGGGCCTAAGAGGGTCATAATGAAGGTCCATAGGAGCAAAGCATCAATGCTCTTGATCTGAAAGTACATGTCTAAAAAACTCGTAACGTGCTCCTGAGCATCATCCTCTTTAGAATTTTCTAGCCCAGGCATCTCAAAATACTTAGGATAGGCTATAGTAGGCACTGATGAGCATAAAGGTACATTATGAATCTTATTCAAGGTAGGCTTTTTATAAGTCATCCCTTGCTTCTCGATAGCTTTAACCTTTTCTACCAAGGTCTTATAGGCCTGTTAATATAGGAACTTCTCTTCTTTGGATTGCCGTGGAGGCACCTTCAGAGGTAGATTCCTCTTATGTCGAGGTGGAGGACTAGGCTCGTCATCCACTTTGACTAGGGAGATTTTAGAATATTCTTGATATAATTCTTCTCCCATTTCTTCTTCATGCTTCCTATGCCTATGATATTTCGATGCGGGGCACCGATATCTATGTTGGGTTGTATGGCGAGTATGGGTGTCTATATAATCAGGGTGTAACTCAGGCTACGAAGTAGCTCATCTATCAATGCACTCCCTATACTCACTACAAGGAGGTAAACCAAAACTAGCCAATCGGTCCTCCCTATCAACATGCTCCTTTTGATCAAGGATGCATTGCTCGCGCATGCGCTGTTCATATAAGTGTTACCTTATGAACCTTTACCTCTGAGTTTTCTCATTTTTGAGATATTATCGCTCTACATGAACATCATCCAATTGGTCTCGAAGAATATAACATCTCTACTTTGACACCAGTCTATGAGATCTATCTATATAATCAATGTATAAGGCCTCTGGTGTGTGCCCTTTATTTGAGCAATTTTATGGGTGTATCCCTTGATTGACTAATTTTCTACACTCTTGCCATTGTCTATAAAGATGGTATTCATGTCTAGCTATCACATATACTCTGTTCCCACCTAGGATGTAGAGGAACGCATATCACAAGAATACTTGAAGCATTATCCAAGCTCTATTATGGTCCTAATCATACTTTCTCTATGTACACTCATAGAACAAGAGGGCGTAGGCGAAGGTTTATAACCTAGCTCTCTTAGTACTTTATCCAAACCATATAACTATCTACTATTCTAAGGCTCATGAGGTGGTGTAACATTAAATCCTACTTTATACATGTCTATAGTGATCTTACAAGGTTCACCTCTGTAAGGAGTCTGCATGGGTCTATGCTCAAAAGTGGTCCTATTTGTTCACCCCTAAATGGGTGGATCCTAAACCTGTCTATACTCAGATGGTGGAGGTCTCAATACTCCATTAGCTACAGGTCGAAGGGTACCGATTTGGATCCCTCAATGACATACTCTTCAGTAGATCCTATGGATGCACATGGAGTGCGGTCATAATAAATGCTACCATGTTCATGACCCCCATGCTGGTAAGCCCCATGCTCTAATTTATGCCTCAAAGAGTGTCTAGCACTTCCTTGTACTAGGGTATTCTCAAAAGGATCCCCATGCATAGAATTATCCCCTCTAATACTAATTGAATTATTTTCAAGAGAATTATATGGTTGAGGGCCTTTTACATCGTGTTGTGCATTGGGTGGAGCTTCGGCTTCGATCTTGGGTCTATGCTTGGATCAGCCTCTCCATGTACGCACCATGATATTATATTATCTCTTATGTAATTTTTAAGATAAACAAAGTAAATAATGATGCCTATCTCTTTTTAAATTTTTGGTTTGTGAGCCCTAAACTATTTTATGTGTTTTTCAAGTTTGTTGTATCAGAAAGTAACTCTCATCATGTTTTTAAAATATTGATGATATACTTAATTGTTAAAGGGCTTTCACTTGTATACTCACAACTCGACAACCTAGAAATGAACTCCAGGTCACGTAATATAACCTATAATGTGTGGTAGTGGAGTCCACACATGGTTAGGTAGCATAGGTATTGCTAGAACCTCACCCAATCTCACCAAATCAGTGTCATACCCTTCGAAGAGAAGTATATGCAATTTTTTTGGGCTAGAGATGGCTATTGAGTCAAGTATTGGTCTAGTAAAAAAAGGTTCAAGGGAGTTGGGCCAACGGATGGAAATAACTACCACCATTGTTGAACCCTACTAGTGGTTAGATGTGACTTCCAACTCACTAGAATTTACAATGTGTCATGGTGTGTGTGGTTCCTTTTACTTTGCATGAAATAGAAATGCATAAAACAACACTCAAATGATTCTACATGATTTCAAAATAATATTTCACTTTTCAATTGCATGACTACGCTAAATAAAATTCATAGAATGCAACTACCTATGAGGGGATGGCCACTAATTAGGCCTCATGCATGCAAACTCAACATAAAATGGCCTAGACCGCTGGAGACTAGGGTGAACTGCAATCAGAGGTTCACTATTCCTAGTAGTGACTAGTAGGAAAAGCTAAAAAATATCCTAGGGATTCATCCTTTTATTCTACCTTTTTTTTATGTTTCCTAACTACTATACCAATTTATGCATTCTAGAAAAATTAGATAGAGATAGAGCAATCTGACTATCTGCTATATAGTATGTTTTCTGCTAACTGTGACTTTGTGGTGCGATTGCAACTGTTGCCCACAGGTGTGAGTCATAGTTACAACTATTAATCATGTTTCTTAGTCATGGTTAGTACATAACATCACAAAACATAGTGCATCAGTATTTTGTTACATAAAATTTGTATTTCCCATCGTGATCCCCTTCTATAGCAACCCAGTAAGCATACATCTAAACTAATAATAATTGAAACATAACATAAAGCATGAAATATAGATGCATTTTAAAATAACCACAAAGTAGGGCTTCCTTTTTATTAAATTTCCAATGAAGCTTGATTACAAATCCATCACTCTTAGGGATACCCAATGTGATACAATTATTACAATCATAGAACAATTCTCCCGCAAGGGTAGGTGTAATTCGTAGACTTCCTAAATGCACATGAACTTCTCCAAGGTATCGATGACCTTCTTCCCCATGATTAGAGGTATTTTTTGCCTTGCATATCAACACCTTGTTAATCCTACATACAATAAACAACAAGAAGCATATTAGTAATAAAGGAGGCCTCTCTTGATGAGGCTTTAAAAGGAGGTTATACAAAAAGATGACATGAAAGCTTGAAATCAATAAACTGCAAGAAACATGGTAAACCTATGTTAAAAATGAAATATTGCCGTGGAAGGAGTAAAGGAAAGACATTATTATCTATCTAATTCCCTAATTATGAAATCAAAAGCATGAAAGCATGAAATATAAGTATTCTTGTCCTACTTACTACAAATGCTAAATGATAAGAACGATACCTAAACTCTTAATTCTATCAAACAAAAGTCTCTAATAAAAAAAGTATACTCTTGATATATCTATTATACTGCAAATGAAATAACATATACAACTAAAGACCATGAAAATATGGAGATTGAACCTAACTATGGGTCTGTCACGCAGTGAGCATTGTTAGCCGTGACTAAGCCAAAAATTAACTTGCCCTCCAAATGTGGCCTAGATCTCTAATTGCCCTAATGAATTAATGGTTCAAGGGTTGCCTCTATGTCCTATGATAGATTTGGTGGTTGAATTAATTTTATCGGTGACGTATTGCTCGTAATCTCATTTCTTTATTCTTGTAGCCTCCTAAGACCTCCTTGACTTCAATTGTCATTTCAATCTCTCAATGCTAGCTAAAGGATTCCTCTCAATGCAAGTAGGTGAGTACTTAATTATTTAGGGCTTCATCATTCAAATTCTCCTATGCATATCTCCCTATTCCCATTTTGGATGGGGTTCTTATAACCTCTAATAAGGTTATGTCTTAGCTTCTTAAGGAAGCCAAGATCAAGAATGGATGGCTGGAGCAGTTGGAGAGAATCTTATGGATATTTTTTCCCTAAGACCACTCGGATCTGCATCCAATTGGCCGTTATAACCAAATTTGGGTTGGCCAAATTACAACTGATTCTGACTACTAACCACGGCTCTGAGGTACGGTTAGCTCTGTTAACCATGGGTCTCATCCGCGACCAACATTAGTTAGGACAAAATGCCTAAATGAGTGGTTAGAACCACTGCTATACCTTGGTATTTTTCCAAGGTCTTCCATATGGTCTTCTAGCATGTCCCATATGAGTAGTCACCTCGACATGATGCGTTTTAGGTGTCTACAGGACCTTAGTATATTTTTTTCAAATATAATGATGATTCATTGTGATCTATGAATTCTTGGGGGTGATTTTAATACTATTATATATCCTTTGGAAAATAAGGGTGGCATTCTAGGATGGTCTAAATCAATGCAAGATTTTGTTTTATTTGTCAATTCAAATGACCTTTAGGATGTTAGTCCCTCAAGTTTTCAATATACATGGGATAATAAACGCATTAGAAATAATCATATAGTAGAAAGAGTGGATAGATTCTTGTTATCCAAAAAATGGTTGCAAACAAAGTATACAATCTCTTCATATATTTTATTACGAGCAGGATCAAATCACAAACCCATTATTTTGATTTGTGAGTTACCTAATAATGGTCATCCAAAGCCATTTCACTTCTAGTCTATGTGGCTCCAAGACCCTGATTTTTTCCAGATGGTTATGTTATGGTGGGATGAATAAAAATTTGAAGGATTATGTTTGTACAAGTTTTTTCACAAGTTGAAATATTTAAAGAAGCAAATGAAGATATGGAATGCCAAATATTTTGGTAAAATTTTTAAAGAAATGAAAGTAATTTCATCCAATCTAAAAAATTTATAAGAGATAGTAGAAATTAATGGAATGGATCAATATTCTCATGTTAAAGAAAAACAATTACTTTTTTAATATCATAATGCATTAAAAAAAGAGTCATATTGGTTCCAAAAATCTAGAGAGAAATGGCTCAAGGAAGGAGATAGAAATACAAAAAAATCATGCTACAAAAAAAACAATTTTTTTTGTTCATCATATCAAAAATATTATAACTCCAGATGGAAAAAATGTTAAAAATGAAGAAGATATAATGAAGGAAGCAATTAATTATTTCAAAGATATTTTGTTAGATTCTAGGCAAGATAAGGAGGCTCAAGAAAAACTTATGAAAAATATTCCATCAATTATCACTTAGGGACAAAATGAAATCTTGATGAATAAGATATCTATGGAGGAGCTCCATGAAGTAATTTTCTCTTTCCATCCTAACAAGGCACCATGCCCCGAGGAATTTCATGCAATTTTATTTCAATTTTTTTGGGATTTATTGAAGAGTAATATGTTAGATGTAGTTGAAGAGGCCTGAAAAAGTAAGGCTATAATAAGTGATATCAATGCTACTTTTATTACCTTGGTTCCCAAGAAAGGATACAAAATATATTGATAATTTTCATCCAATAAACCTTTGTAATATGATTTATAAGACCATTTTAAAAATTATGGAAAATATGTTTAATGGCATTCAAGGGTGTCTTATCTTAGAGGAACAAGGTGGATTTATTCATGGTAAGCAAATTATTGATGGTATAATTATTGCACAAGATGCCATACATTCTCTTAATTCCATGAAAAAACTCGGTATGGTTTTGAAATTAGATATGAGCAAAGCATATGATAGGGTTTCCTAGAATTTATTTCATGCTATTATTAGAAATTTTAGCTTTGATTATAGTTGGTGTGAGTGGATTAAATGTTTTTATAACACTGCAAAATTTTCTATTTTGATCAATGGTTTTCCTACTAGGTACTTCAAATCATATTACGGACTTTGTCAAGGTGATCCTCTTTCTCCTTATCTATTCATTATTCTGGTGAAAGAATTAGGGAGAGCCTTTTCAAAGGCAAAAATGGAAGGAAAATCAAAGGTATTCAAGTTGCAAAAAATGGTCCCTTTGAATCACATATTCAATTTATTGATGATACTTTTTTTGGACCATACCTTAGTCATTGAAGCCATGGAGTTTAAATCAATATTATCATGCTATGAGAAGGCTACAAGACAATTGGTAAATACTTCAAAATCCATGATTTTTTTCATTAATATTTCCCTAGATTTACAACAAATTATTGTGAATATTTTAGGGTTTAAAATTGAAAATTTTCCATCAACCTACTTGGGTATTCCTTTGTCTGATAAAGGAAATAAAAAGAATCTTTGGATCTCTTTTTTGGAGAGAATGAAATCTTTCTTAGTAGGTTGGAAAGGTAAGTAATAAACCATGACAAGAAGACTACAAATCATAAATATTACATTGCAATCCATTCTTATTTATATGATGTCACTTTCAATATTGCCAACAAGTATTGCATCATAAATTGATAAAATTCAAAGAATTTTTTTATGGAAAGGTTGTGAGAAAAAATTTAGGTTTCCTAATAACTTGGCTACAAGATTCAAACATATGGTGCTCATAATGAGAATTCTCAATTGTATAAAAATATGTGCTAATAACTTGGCTACAAGATTCGAACATACATGGAAGATTCATCTACGACAACGAAATTAAAACAAAGGATCTACTTTGATCTATGGTAAAATGGAAATGTCTAGAAATTGGGTTTATCAAAATTAATTTTGATGGTTCTTCTAAATGAAATCTAGAAAAATCTGGTGGAGGGGGTGTTTCTACAAATAGTAAAGACAAAATTCTCCTCACTAGTTTAGAATCATATGGAACTTCAACTAACAACTATTTAGAGGCTAGGGCACTTCTTACAGGGATTAAAATTGTAACAGAAAAAGGATGAAAAAATATTTCAATTGAGGGAGACTCATAAATTATTATCAATGCTATTAACAAAAATGGAAGTGGAGACTAGATAAAAATAGTATTATTGTTTATTTTTATCATTTATTACTAGAGGTAATCTCCTGGCAGTGTAAGCATATTTATAGATAAGGAAATCAGGTGGCTGAAAAATTAGCAAATTATGGTGTTGATCTTCATCCTGGTGAAATTCAAAATTTAGAAGGCAACTGGCCAAGTGAGATTTTATGTCTTAATCAAAATGATTTCAAGGAGCTTATTGTGGAAATATAGCACTTCGAGGAAGTTGAATAATATATTTAAAATAAAAAAGAAATAAAAATTTGTGAAAAAAGGTTTGTTGCAACAAATGTAATATTTTGGTATTTTTATGGGAGTGGCCCCCAATAGAAGCCACATATAACCTATTATAAAAAAAAAAAATTAAAGTTCCTTAGAATTTATTTGTGGCAAATTTCAAAATGTAATATAATATTATACGAAAATAAGCAAAAACTTACAAATACAAAACTAGATCTTCAAGAATGAAAATTTAATTCTTATAATCCAACACCTGTGTTTATATAAAAATGTTGGTGATATTTAACATCAAGAATTAAAAAAAAAACTTGCTTAGACCCCTAGATTTTTGGTGTGACTGACCACTACATGCCCTTAAGAATCATGCAAAATTTGATCAACATCAATAGAGCCTAAATTTTCCCTTCTAAATTTAAATCTTAGACCCTCTACTTGGAGTACTTGAGCCTCTATAACCAGGCTCATTCAGGCTAATACCTGGTATATGTTAAGCTTCTAGTAATAATATGGATAGGGAACCTCATGACAATGTGGCCTAATTTGAATTGTAGGGAACCTATAACAATAATATTAAAATACTCATTGGAATTATGTTGGATGATGCCATTTTCTTCAATATTTCAAGTATAACTTATCCATAAAGAATTAGCTTCATAGTGATGTGTTAATATTTGACTAGGCTTTAAATTTCTACATTGGTGATCATATGATAATGAAAGACAAGTTCTAATTACAAAATGAAAGTACATGATAATTCGCACATTAGTTAAAGGGATTAAGTGAAGAGTAAAAAATATCAGCATGAGGGATTAAGTCAATAGTCCTTTGCTAACTTCTAGAGAAGTGACTAAATAATGAAAAATAATTATATTCCTTAATATTCAAACTAAATACAAATATCAATTATAACCATAAGAAGGCTCTATAGATGATATTGTAGTTGTAGTGATTTATCACTACACCATTTTTTGGCAACAAAAGTAGAAGTGCAAGAAGCAGATGAGCACTAAGGAGACCCTCAACCAAAAGGTTTAAGGGTCAAAAAACCAACAAGGTTAAAATTTAGAAAATCTAAAGTTTATAAGACCCAATAAAAAGTGGGACACAAAAAGGTTCAACATGGAGATCCGATTATCAAAAGCCCAAGGTCATAAAAAGTCTTGAGATCAAATGGTGATGAAAATTTTTGAAGAAAATTCATTGCATCCCAAAAATATAAAATTTGTTGGGGTGTGCAATATTCTAGAAGTATTATCCTTTCTTGCAAAAGAAATGTTGCATATTTCTCAAAAATGAAAATAGTACTTAGGAAGCCATGACAAAACCACTTCTAAATCTAGAGAATTAAAAGTATAAATATTTCACATCCAGATTGTGGAAATTCCTAAAAATAATAGTTGGATATAATGGTGACAGATGCTCATCGAAAGGCTTATAACCATTTGGCATTTAAGATACCAGATCTAGAGAACCTTAGAAGGGTTGACAACCTAGACAAGATATGACCCAACATCAGAAGTAACAATCATATTGAAATATTTGCATGAGTTTTGGATGGAAACCCTCCTCTTTGTAATATATAAATTGGAGTAGTATTAGCTTTGTAAAGGATTGACAAGTTTGCATTTGCTTTCTTTTGTAAGCTTTCCTTTCATTCCTTTATATAGTTTGAGTTTTATTTTTCTCTTTTCTCTTTTCCTTCCCTTGAGTTTAAGTGTACCTAAATATTACATCATAATAAGGAGCCAACCTTGTAAAAACTCTTGAAGGTCCCTGATTGAGTCAAACCCTCACTCTTGGATGCAGCCCTGCTATGTTGCTCCTCATGAAGCACAATGTTCTAGTATGGGAAATCATAGATGACAATAGTAGCCTTGTAGTTAAAGGAAATAGGAAAGAGGTACCAACTCATGTTGCTTATATTAGTCCCATTATCAAAATTCTGTGAATGTATGTTTCCTAAATAAGAGACTTCAAAATGGATGAGAATGATAATTTATATAGATATTAAGAAAATTTTACTTACAACTTGTATGTTTTAGTGATTAAACACATTTGCAACCCTTTGGGTTATTGGATTTCACAATAAGCCATAAACAAATGGAATCAACATATTACCCAATATTGCTTAAAATAAATATTTAGAAAGTAATGCCCATGACATAAGGGGTTGTCCATGGACACAAAATAATATTACTATTGCAAAGTAGAATTCACTCGAACCAATCAATAAAATGGTTGTTATGAAGGGGTATTTATACCCAATTACAAGTTACTTTTAGGTCAAGGTTAAGAAATTGACCTTTAGGTGTAAATAATAAAATATTATAAAAAACCTTTTACAAGGTTTATTAGTACCCAAAGGGCTTACACTTACAATATAATATAATACAAAGTAGTCACGACCTCAAGTGAAGCTTAACCACCACATATTTCAATATCCCTCCTTAATTTGAATGGAAGACACGAAGAGATATTCTTACTAATCATCCTTACTTAAGGGATACTCTCCCACATCAAGTAGCATCCTCATGTGCACAATAGGAACCTTGAGCATAACCTTGCTTAGGATATTTGTTTCCTACTATTCTAATGACACAAATAATGGATCAAGCATCCCCCATGCATAAATTCATCTCACATAGTGCATCCAAATATCAAAATGCTTTGTCTGCTAATGAAACATTGGATTGTAGACAAGTTGGATGATGTTATGATTGTCACACCAAAGGGTGATAAGATAGGTCTGAGGAATTTCCACTTGCTCCAAAATCATAAATATCCATCAAAGTTGGTTAGATACCTTATTGGTAGCACAATAATTATATTCCATTGAAGATTGATAAATGGTAGGTTGTCATCTAAAGCATCATTAAATAGGACCAACCCAAATAAAAATATAATTCCTGTGGTCAAGCGGTAAGCCCTTCTCATTCAAATAATTGATCTAGTATATATATATCTTATCAAATCATAGAGAACCAACTAAATAATGAATGCCCATATGATAAGTACCTTTGATATATATGAGGATCCTATTAGTTATGATCGAATTATTTTCATGAGGGACCTATTTGTACTTGGAACAATAGTCGACAACAAAGGTAATACTAGGTCATACCTCCCATAAGGGACTTATATAAAGTGGCACCCACCAAGGGAGTTATACAATCAACTCAAAGCTTCAATCCTAAAGCTAAAGGATTCCAAGTAGACTTACAATCCTCCATATTGGAGTGTTAAAGAAGATCCAAAGCATACTTAGGTTATGATATACTGATCTAGGAAGCTATTAAAAAAATTGAATACCTAAGAAATAGTGCAAGATCTCCAAATATGTCATCTTAAAAGAAAAATAAAATTGTGACTTCATGTCCTAAATCAAGGAAAAAAAACTACCTATAATGAAATCCACATAGAATACAATCAATAAAGTCTACCCATTCTAATATATGATGTATACATCATATGTTATCTCACAACACTAAAAATTACAACTAAGAAAGAGATAGTTGATCTTGTCATACCAACTATGTAGTGCCTGGGACTTATATAAAGTGGCACCCACCAAGGGAGTTGTACAATCAACTCAAAGATTCAATCCTAAAGCTAAAGGATTCCAAGTAGACTTACAATCCTCCATATTGGAGTGTTAAAGAAGATCCAAAGCATACTTAGGTTATGATATACTGATCTAGGAATCTATTAAACAAATTGAATACCTAAGAAATAGTGCAAGATCTCCAAATATGTCATCTTAAAAGAAAAATAAAATTGTGACTTCATGTCCTAAATCAAGGAAAAAAAAATTACCTATAATGAAATCCACATAGAATACAATCAATAAAGTCTACCCATTCTAATATATGATGTATACATCATATGTTATCTCACAACACTAAAAATTACAACTAAGAAAGAGATAGTTGATCTTGTCATACCAACTATGTATTGCCTACATAATTCTATATAAGGACATCATAAAGTGGTAAACTAGGCGTGTGGGACTCGATATCAAAATCAAGTAGATGTTGCATGTGTATTTCCTCCCATATATCACCAGGGAGGAAGGCATTATTCACATCCATTTGATGTATATTCCAACCATATGAAGCAACTATAGAAAGTATCATCATGATATCCTAGCAGCTGGGATAAATATCTTTGAATAGTCAAATATCTTTTGCTAGGATAATCCCTTGGCAACAAGGCATACCTTGTGCTTTCTCACTTGACCATCTAAAGTGTATTTAGCCTATGGATCCATTTGCATCCAACCATATTCTTCTCTTTTAGAAGAGGAACAAGATGCCATGTTTGATTCTTCATCAAGGACTCACTTCTCAAGCATGGCATATTTCCACTTTGGTCACCCTTAGCCCAAGAATGTGATGGATTTACAAAATGATCAAACTTCAAGAGTAATGCTCAATATGGGTCTTCCAATATCACTCCATGGAAAAAATGAGTTGAGCATCCTATAAATGTATCTAAATATAATTAAAGTGTTATATTAACTATGGAAGAACTAAGTACATCCTATGACAAAGCAAAATTAGAAGCTAATCCTAAATAATCTAAATCAACCTCACCACTCATCCCAACATCCAACACTATAGTACAAGAAATTTGTATGTTAGGTTCATCATTCCCTAAACCTAATATTGAAGGTGATGAAGCTAGTGTTTCCCAAGGAGAGGTTAAATCTATAGGTGTAGGGCCTTCACTAGAAAATAAAGAGGAAGCCCTAATAGGAACAGAGCCTATAAGATTATGTAAATAATATATTGGAGCAATAAAATAAATAGAAGGATCTTATACCAAAAGCTCGGTTATAGGCTAGATGGGGCCCCTAGAAGAGCCTCATAAAATTCACATCTCTTTGAATGAGTATCTCATACCTCTAAGGATCATAGAGATGATATGTCTAAGAGGTATATGAACAAGCAAAAAAAATGCATGTGAATCTTTGGTGTATCCTTTTATTGAAGATATTTGGGGTATGTGAGCTCATGTAAAAGACACAAAGATGTAGAACTAAGACACGTCAACCTTATTACTTATTAACCTCTTAAGATATACAATTCCATGGACCACTCTTGTAGGAATCTTGTTGATGATTTGTGTTGCACAAGTGATGACCTCATTCCAAAATTTATGCTTTATTCCCTTGGCATTAATTATATAATTACCCATTCCATGATTACCCTATTTTTCCTCTCAACTATCCTATTATGCTCTAGGGTATAGTGAATAGTCCTCTAGAATGCTATACCATGGAGATTCAAGAATCATGAAATACATTACTCATGTACTCACCCTTTATCTAACCTAAGATACTTGATATTCCTCTCTATCTAGTTCTCTACTAGTGTCTTAAATTCCTTGAATTCAAAGGCCTCTATATCTATCTAGATAAATCCTAAAAAAAAATACCTCTTTTCATAAATAGAGGGCATACCCATGGGGTCAAATATATCATAGTGTATGATCACTAAGGGGTGAATGGCATATCTTGTTGTTCCTTTTGGAAAAGTCTCCCTATGATGTTTCCCTAGAATACATCCCTCACATGCACCACTCTAACAAAACATATGAGGAAGTCCAGTGGGTATCTAATGTTGACTCGTATATCTTAATGAATCATATCTAAGATGTCCAAGCCTATGTTGCAATCACTAACTCTCATAATTTTCTTGAGCCACCATGGCTATGAAATATTTCTTTTGACAGGAATAAATATAAGAATTTAGTCTTTCCTCTAGCTTGTACATTTTATTCAACTCATCACAATATCCATAAGCAACTATATTGAATCCATTTTCTATGTCCTTTTTTACCTAGCAATTAGGCTATAATTCTAAGTTTTTGTTTGTAAGAGTGATGTGCTAGACAAGCAAAATCTTGGGGTCAATATTTAAGAATATGAAAAACTTCATCAAAAGAATAAGATCTAATACTAACCTCTTCATAATCTACCACCTATAAATAACTTTCATCTCCAATAACAACATGATCCTCTAGATGCAATGTGTGTAACCTTAGAAAGATGTTTGTGCTTTTTCATGTACCTTATTACCCCTGGATTTGCAATCCGCTCATCAAAAGAAGTATATGTCCCATATGCTAAATGAAAAACTACATGAACATATGGGGTTTCACCATCACACCTATCCTCACCCTATCCATAAAAGAGAGTACTATTATCACCTCCATTTTTTTCTACTACCTTAAGCTTCTTGACGCTCATCTAACAAAATTTTACTTTGTGTCCTTCCCTCTTATAAAAATCACATGTTGGATTTATGAATAACTTCTTGGATTTATTTTCATTATGCTTTGGATTCTTATCATTTTGAGCTTTGAACTTTTTTTGGATGTTCTTGATTTATGAAATAATTATCCTTATATCTCATCAATTGGTGGTAGACAAGAAGTTATAAAGTAGACATGAAGCATCTTAAAAACAACTATCTCATGTCGCTAAAATATTACTGAAGATAATGTTTAGTAGTTCAATATTTTATCCTTGTCCACAACCTATTGTTCTTCTCCTATCATCTTTAGAATCCATCTAATAGTCCAAATATCCCCTTGCAACTTCTTTAATTTAATGATGTACTCATCAATAGTATCAAAAGATACCATAGTCAAAGCAAAAAGCTCTATCTCCAACCTATTGATCTATGTAGAATCAATGTGATCACATAATACTTTATTTTTTATAGAAATCCTTAGGATCTATTGTGTTGCTATCATGAATGTCATAGATATTGTCAATGCAAATATCTATATCACCAAGAGCCTTATCCTTCTTATCCATGTAAAACTACTTCCTCTCTTCCTAATTAGTCATTTGAGGTTTCTGATACACATATTTTAGCAACCCCTTATTCTGGAGCAAAAATTCAATCTTGATTTTTCCAGTGGTATAGCTTGGACCATTCAAGAAGGGCACTTGCTAATCCATGACTCTCCTACTAACATACAAAATTCAACATGTAGTCATTACCAAAAAATAATACTACCAATGTAGAGGTCTAGAAAATCCATGCAATTTAAAAAAAGGCTCAAAATTCTTCCATATGCAAAATTATAGATCCTAGAAGTTTGGCCAAAAAATCACACAAAATTCCTTCAAAAACTTTAAAAAATTCTATACTTAGAGTGAATGGGGAGGTTGCCATGTGTCACATGTGAGTGGATGAGGGAGCACCAACTATGCATGGACTAGATAACATATAGGTAAATGAGTCAATAGCTCTTGTCATAATCTAAAATAGGTAATTGTTAATTGGGTGCTAACTATGTGTAACAACCCAAATTTTACACCCAAATTTTTTTAGGTTTGATCTAAGCAAGTTGATCTAATTTAATTCCATATAAGATTTTACCACATTGCGAGTTTCACATGCTGCAACATCCCTTGGGTGGATAGGAGTGGCTAGATATCCTGTTGTCTTGTTGGAAATATGAGCAAGATTTGTTGTCATTGATGTCAAGAGTCGGTTTCAGTGAGCAATGCAAGAGGAAGGATGTCAAGAGTCAGTTTCAATAATCGAGCAAGAGAAAGATTGCTTCTAGACCTAAGGGAAATAATATTATAATATCTCCCATTATAATATTCAAGGTGGTCAGATAAGGTCTACAGGAGAAATAAGAAGGCCCAAGAAAATAATATTATAATATTTTATTATAATATTAAAGGTCTAATGGTAAGACCTAAAGTAATTAAATTAATTATAATAATTTCATTATAAATTAATTTATAATTTAATTTTATTAACTTTATAGTTATTAAATTAATTATAATAATTTTATTATTAATTAAATTATAATCTAATTTAATTAACCCTAAGGTTAGGGTTATAAGGGCAAAAATAATGCATCGACGTCATACATTATCTCCTCCGCCGACGTCAACGAATTTCAAGGCATGGGTATAAATACCAAAAGCCTAAGTGGTTTCAAACCGATCCATGATCGAATTTAATTAAACTCCCAAGCAAATCGTGTGTGCAATATTCGGTGAGCAAGAGAAGGAAGAAGTCCTTCGTTTGACTTCTTTTGGCAGGTAGCGAAGGGTCAAAAGGCACAAGGCTTAGAAGCCTTGTCACCACCTAGCCAGGTGGGCTAGCGGTAGTTGGTAGCACTTTAGGAATGCAAGGTGCTGCGTTCGATTCATAGCAGGGAAGGTCGTGAGGTTGTTTCTTGCATCGAAGATGCCAAAGCCTTTTGGCCTTGGTGCCTGGGAATAAGACAAAGCACCATGGGTGCTTTTGCCTTCCACGTGAGTGCTTAGCTCACGTAGCTTGGCAGCCACGACTAAAGCACTGGAGGCGCTTTGACTTGGGATCGAATCCCACCAGGAGCACTTTGAGAGGTACTAAATTTTTTATTATAAATTGTTTTTGCTCCTAAGGTTGTGTGGTGTAGTTTTGAGCTTAGGGAGATATAAGGTTGATGAAATTAAATAATTATTTTTATTTAATTGTTTGGTGGATTGAGTTATTTAGAGTGGAGTTATAAGGTGTAATAAGAGATTTATTTTTATATGTTTTTGGTGAATGCTAATTTCAAGAAGGAGTAATAAGGTGTATTTGAGTTTAATTATTTTTGTAATTGTGAAATATTTTGAGGGAGTGTTAGAGTGATATTTTGTCATCTAACCTTTGAAATTGGCAAAGAGAGTAATTGTGATTGAGACAGGTTTTGTGGTTAATTCTTCATCAAACAAAAGGTATGGGCACATCTTCCTTGTGAGTGATTGTTGGATGTTGTGAATGCTAAGTTGGAGTGAAAAGGGTTGTTTGATAAGCATTGTTGAGTTTGATTGTTAAAGGTTTTTCTTGAGTGAAGGTTGATGATAAAAACCTTGTTTGATAAGCATTGTTGGAAATATTGAATGAACCTTCATATGCATGATTAGGGTTTGTGCAAGATCATGAGTATCATTGTTATGTGAAGTTGAGAACTATCTTGAAACTAGGGTTTGTGCAAAGATCATGAGTATCATTGTTATGTGAGATTGTTTGATAAGCATTGTTGGAAATAATTGAGTGAGTGTTCATATGCTTGGACTAGGGTTTGTAAGCAAGGAGTGTTTCATTGAGTGATTGGTTAAGTGGAGTTGATTGAGCCTAGTCAATTGGAAGTGTTGAAGTGATAGTTCAAGTTCTGTGAAACAAATTGTTCTATATTCTAAATTGATTTGAGAAAGAGATTGAAAGTGATTGAGTGTTTGTGAGTGTGAAGCATATTGAGTCTCTAACAATTCTCTATATGTTTCTATGAGATTGAACAAGATTCTGTGTGAAGCTTGTTTGAGTGATTGAAGAAGTTTTTTGTGATAAGATTGAATTGAGTTAAGTAAGCTTTTGTGGAAGCTTACAATGCATATTTGAGATAAGTCTTGGTGAAGACTTGTTGAGCAGATTGGACAAGTTCTAGAGAGGACTTGTGGATAGATTAGTGTGAGCTTTTGTGGAAGCTTACAATGCAGATTTGAGACAAGTCTTTGAGAAGACTTGAGAGCAGAGTTGATTGATTGATTTGTTCAAACCTTGGGTTAAGGTTTGGGGTAGATCTAGCAGAGTTGATTTGTGATTGAGTCAAGCTTTGTGTTAAGGCTTGAGGATAGATTTGTGCTAGATAAAAAACTATGTTTAGTGCATATTTGAGGACAAATATTGAGTAGATTTGTGCTAGATCGAAGGACTATGTTTAGTGTAGATTTGAGGATAGATATTGAGCATATTTGTGCTAGACCGAAGGACTATGTTTAGTTCAGATTTGAGGATAGATATTGAGCAGATTTGTGCTAGATAAAAGGACTATGTTTAGTGTAGATTTGAGGATAGATATTGAGAAGATTTGTGCTAGATCGAAGGACTATGTTTAGTGCAGATTAGAGGATAGAGATTGAGCAGATTTGTGCTAGATCAAAGGATTGTGTTTAGTATAGATTTGAGGATAGAGATTGAGTAGATTTGTGCTAGACCAAAGGACTGTGTTTAGTATAAATTTGAGATAGAGCTGAGAGTAATATTTGGAGGTGACAAAGTATAGAGGACAATAGTCTCTAGTGGATAGAGGTCCATTATCCAGGGTAGTGAAGATAGGTCTTCTGAGTGAGGGTAGGAGTCTTCAATGGATAGAGATCCATAAGCCAATGTAGTGGAGGTAGCAATTCTTCTAGAAGATCACCAACCAAAGTAGAGGAGAAGGAGTTCTCCTGTGGATAGAGATCCATGAACTTGATTAGGGGATTGGTGTCTCCTTTGGATAGAGGTCCATAAACATTGTAATAGGGAAAGGTTTCCCAAGATATTTGTTGAGAAAATTTTAGTGAAATATTTTCTTCATGGAGTAGCCCACATTGGGTGAACCATGTTAAATTGGTGTCTCTATTGTGTGTGGTGATTTGTGCATTACTTTGATTACTACTATTGATATTACCATTGATATATTGGATAATATTGTTTGGGAAAGAAAAGTAAAAAGTGGTCTTATACTATTCACCCCCTCTTAGTATAAGCTTGTGTTCTTCAATTGGTATCAGAGCGAGTTCCTTCAGAAGAGTTTAACAACTTGAAGGAAAATCTTACAAGAACATAGATGGATTCTTAGAGTGGATCCTTAGGGAATTCAACACCATTATTTGATGGGAACAATTATACACTATGGAGCACAAGGATGAAGTTTCATCTAATGGCACTTGGAAATGAAATATGGGAAGCAATTGAAAATGGATACACACCACCAACAACTCCACCTACAGATAAATATGGTAAGCTTCTACATCATTACAATTCAAAAGCAATGAATGCAATTCAAAAGGGCTTGCATGAAATAGAGTTTATAAATATTATGCATTGCAAATCAGCAAAGGAAATTTGGGATAAGTTGCAAGGCATATATGAAGGAGATAAAAAGGTCAAAAGGGTAAAGTTGCAAAATTTCAAGAGAGCATTTGAAGACCTAAAAATGAAGGATGAGGAAAACATTGTGGAATATCTACTTCATGTGGATGAGGTTGTTAACTCCATGCAAGGACTTGGGATTGAAGTTATAGAACCTGATGTGTGTGATAAGATTCTAAGGTCACTTCCAAAAATGTTTAGTGAAAATATTTTAGCAATAGAAGAGTCAAAAGATATTGATATTTTGACAAGGGATGAATTACATGGTATTCTCATAGCATTTGAGATAAGAATAAAAGAGGAACCTATTCCCTAGAAAGAAGAAATATTTAAAGCCACTAAGAAGACTAAGGGTAAGAAGTCAGATTCAAGCAATGAGTTATCCAGTGATGAAGAAGCAAATTATGGTAGAAGGAACAAGGACTCAAGAAAGTATAAAGGTACAAAATTAGTTAGATATTTTAAATGTGGAAAATATGGTCACTATGCATCTGATTGTCCAAAATCTAGAAATAGCAGTGGTGATGAGAAACATGATCATAAGAACAGGGATGAAGGAAAGAACATGTACCAAAAGAAAAATAGGGATGGACAAGGTACACAAGGAAAGAAGTTTTTCCAAAGGCATAAGAAGAGTTTCTATGCAGACAAGGCAGGTAAGAGCTCAAGTGATAGTGATGATAGTTCCTCAGATAATGATAAATATGAAGTTCTATTTTTGGAAAAAGAAAAATAAGTGGTTAGGAAAAGGTCACCAATAATCCTCAAGTGTTTTAGATGTGGTAACTTTGGTCATCTTGAAGATAGTTGTACAAGGAATGGATTCAGTTTTAGTGATGATGAATATGAAGATACACTTGAAGGACCAGAAGAGAATCTTCTTATGGCAATAGAAGAAGGAAGTACTTCTAGTAGAAAAGAGTCAGAAAAGAATGAAGATGTTTTCAAAGGTAAACAAATAGAGGAAGAATCAAATAAAGGAGAATTTGATCTTGAGGGTGAGCTTATTCATGCCCTTGATGCATTAAGGGAGGTAAGAAAGCAAAACTCAAAACTCAAGCTTAAATTTCAAGAATGTGATGAAGAGAAAGGAAAGCTTATAGAGGATCTAACCAACTCAATAGCTAAGACAAGAAGATTCAAAGAGAAGTTAGAAGCAAAGGTTTTAGAATGTGAAAGGTTAGAGCATGAGGTAGCTTCACTAAGGAAGGAAGTAAAAGAGTCTAAGGATAAGTTACACAGGTTTGGAAGAAGCTCAAAGAACTTGGATAAGATTATCAAGACATAAAAATCGACATCAAACAAGATAGGTCTTGGTTTTGAATAGGTACAAAAGAAACAAGGAGAGGAGTCAATCTCAAGTTTTGAAGAAGAAGAAACTTCAGAAGAAGAGAGTGTAAGAGAGTGAGACTTCTGAGGATGAGTTGGACAATAGAAAGTTCAACAAGGAAAGGAACAATGCACAAATGAGGAATAGATGGAACAAGAAGCAACACAGGGTAGAAGAGACTAAGAGACCAATGAGGTCAATGCAAGGTAGTTTCAATGGATGATGCTTCTCATGTCACAGGTTTGGGCACAAAGCTACACAATGTAGGACACATGGAAAATAGGAATATGGAAGTTTTAGAAATAGGCAACTTTTTCAAGGGTATTGCTACTCTTGTAATCAGTTTGGTCACAAGGCAGTGAATTGCAGGGTTCATGACAAGAATAGATATGGCTTCACCAGGAGAAATCCCAAGACATTTGCACCTCCAAGGAATAACAACATTAAGTGTTATAAGTGCAATAATGATGGACATATAACAAAGTGGTGTAGAGCAAAAATTCCAGAGACAAGTAGGAACAAGAATAGTCAGAGGAATCAGAAGGATCGGATGAGGAGGAAAGTGGACAAAGGTAAAGATCAATGCATGCTAGGAGTAGAAATACTCCCACCCCAAAATTAACCACCTCAAGAGGAGGTGGGGGAGGGGCTAAGCTAAGAGTCTCATTCTTAGCCCCGAGCCCCAAAGGTGACCCTTTGCCATTGATGACAAAGGGGGAGAGATTTGAGTTAGGGGGAGAGCATTCAATTAGGGGAGCAGTTTCTTAGGGGGAGCAAAATAGGAAAAGGTAAAAGGAATGGTAAAAGTAAAATGGGTTGCCATCAATGACAAAGGGGGAGATTGTTGGAAATATGAGCAAGATTTGTTGTCATTGATGTCAAGAGTCAGTTTTAGTGAGCAGTGCAAGAGGAAGGATGTCAAGAGTCAGTTTCAATAATCAATGCAAGAGAAAGATTGCTTCTAGACCTAAGGGAAATAATATTATAATATCTCCCATTATAATATTCAAGGTGATCAGATAAGGTCTACAGGAGAAATAAGAAGGCCCAAGAAAAATAATATTATAATATTTTATTATAATATTAAAGGTCTAATGGTAAGACCTAAAGTAATTAAATTAATTATAATAATTTCATTATAAATTAATTTATAATTTAATTTGATTAACTTTATAGTTATTAAATTAATTATAATTATTTTATTATTAATTAAATTATAATCTAATTTAATAACCCTAAGGTTAGGGTTATAAGGGCAAAAATAATGCGTCGACATCATACATTATCTCCTCCGTCGACGTCAACGAATTTCAAGGCATGGGTATAAATACCAAAAGCCTAAGTGGCTTCAAACCTATCCATGATCGAATTTAATTAAACTCCCAAGAAAATAGTGTGTGCAATATTTAGTGAGCAAGAGAAGGAAGAAGTCCTTCATTTGACTTATTTTGGCTCAGAAGCCTTGTCACCACCTAGCCAGGTGGGCTAGCGATAGTTGATAGCACTTTAGGAACACAAGGTGTTGCGTTCGATTCGTAGCAGGGAAGGTCGTGAGGTTGTTTTTTACGTCGAAGATGAAGCTTTTTGGCCTTGGTGCCTGGGAAGAAGACAAAGCACCATGGGTGCTTTTGCCTTCCACGTGAGTGCTTAGCTCACGCGGCTTGGCAGCCATGACTAAAGCGTTGGAGGCACTGTGACTTGGGATCGAATCCCACCGGGAGCACTTTGAGAGGTACTAAATTTTTTATTATAAATTGGTTTTTGCTCCTAAGGTTGTGTGGTGTAGTTTTGAGCTTAGGGAGATATAAGGTTGATGAAATTAAATAATTATTTTTATTTAATTGTTTGGTGGATTGAGTTATTTAGAGTGGAGTTATAAGGTGTAATAAGAGATTTATTTTTATATGTTTTTGGTGAATGCTAATTTCAAGAAGGAGTAATAAGGTGTATTTGAGTTTAATTATTTTTGTAATTGTGAAATATTTTGAGGGAGTGTTAGAGTGATATTTTGTCATCTAACCTTTGAAATTGGCAAAGAGAGTAATTGTGATTGAGATAGGTTTTGTGGTTAATTCTTCATCAAACAAAAGGTATGGGCACATCTTCCTTGTGAGTGATTGTTGGATGTTGTGAATGCTAAGTTGGAGTGAAAAGGGTTGTTTGATAAGCATTGTTGAGTTTGATTGTTAAAGGTTTTTCTGAGTGAAGGTTGATGATAAAAACCTTGTTTGATAAGCATTGTTGGAAACATTGAATGAACCTTCATATGCATGATTAGG
Source organism: Wollemia nobilis (assembly GCA_028583015.1). Lineage (NCBI taxonomy): Eukaryota > Viridiplantae > Streptophyta > Pinopsida > Araucariales > Araucariaceae > Wollemia > Wollemia nobilis. The sequence goes on from JAQPPZ010010853.1 coordinate 120,383, forward strand.
GTTTGTGCAAGATCATGAGTATCATTGTTATGTGAAGTTGAGAACTATCTTGAAACTAGGGTTTGTGCAAGATCATGAGTATCATTGTTATGTGAGATTGTTTGATAAGCATTGTTGGAAATAATTGAGTGAGTGTTCATATGCTTGGACTAGGGTTTGTAAGCAAGGAGTATTTCATTGAGTGATTGGTTAAGTTGAGTTAATCGAAAGTGTTGAAGTGATAGTTCAAGTTCTGTGAAACAAATTGTTCTATATTCTAAATTGATTTGAGAAAGAGATTGAAAGTGATTGAGCATTGTTGTGAGTGTGAAGCATATTGAGTCTCTAACAATTCTCTATATGTTTCTATGAGATTGAACAAGATTTTGTGTGAAGCTTGTTTGAGTGATTGAAGAAGTTTTCTATGATAAGATTGAGTTGAGTTAAGTAAGCTTTTGTGGAAGCTTACAATGCAGATTTGAGATAAGTCTTGGTGAAGACTTGTTGAGCTAATTTGAGATAAGTTTTGGTGAAGACTTGTTGAGCAGATTGGACAAGTTCTAGAGAGGACTTGTGGATAGATTAGTGTGAGCTTTTGTGGAAGCTTACAATGCAGATTTGAGATAAGTCTTTGAGAAGACTTGAGAGCAGAGTTGATTGATTGATTTGTTCAAACCTTGGGTTAAGGTTTGGGGTAGATCTAGAAGAGTTGATTTGTGATTGAGTCAAGCTTTGTGTTAAGGCTTGAGGACAGATTTGTGCTAGATCGAAGGACTATGTTTAGTGAATATTTTAGGATAGATATTGAGCAGATTTGTGCTAGACCGAAGGATTGTGTTTAGTGCAAATTTGAGGAAAAATATTGAGAAGATTTGTGCTAGATCAAAGGATTATGTTTAGTGCAGATTTGAGGATAGATATTGAGCAAATTTGTGCTAGACCAAAGGACTATGTTTAGTGCAAATTTGAGGATAGAGATTGAGAAAATTTGTGCTAGACTAAAGGACTGTGTTTAGTGTAGATTTGAGAGATAGATATTGAGTATATTTGTGCTAGATCGAAGGACTGTGTTTAGTGCAGATCAGAGGATAGAGATTGAGCAAATTTGTGCTAGACCGAAGGACTATGTTTAGTGCAAATTTGAGATAGAGCTGAGAGCAAGCTTTGGAGGTGACAGAGTATAGAGGACAATAGTCTCCAATGGATAGAGGTCCATTAGCTAGGGCAGTGAAGATAGGTCTTCTAAGTGAGGGTAGGAGTCTTCAGTGGATAGAGATCCATAAGCCAATGTAGTGGAGGCAGTAGTTCTTCTAGAAGATCACTAGCCAGAGTAGAGGAGGAGTTCTCCTATGGATAGAGATCCATGAACTTGATTAGGGGATTGGTGTCTCCTTTGGACAGAGGTCCATAAATATTGTAATAGGGAAAGGATTCCCAAGATATTTGTTGAGAAAATTTTAGTGAAATATTTTCTCCGTGGAGTAGCCCACATTGGGTGAACCACATTAAATTGGTGTCTCTATTGTGTGTGGTGATTTGTGCATTGCTTTGATTACTACTATTTATATTGCCATTGATATATTGCATAATATTGATTGGGAAAGAAAAGTAAAAATTGATCTTATATTTTTCACCCCCCTCTCAGTATAATATTGTGTTCTTCATGTCTATTTTGGGGTTTACTTTGTACACTACCCATACAACTTAAAGGACACCTTTGTGTGGTCACCCCATTTCCTTTATCTATTTTGAAGGACATTTTGACCACAACATGTGGGTTAACCCTATCTCATTCACTTGAGAAAAAGGGATGCCAAATCCCATGCTAGTGTCTATCATTATATACTAGAGTTTAGGCATAAGCTTCTTATAGCTTATACATTTTATTTAGTATAAATTATTGTGCATCATTAACCATTTTTTTAGATAGCTTAATGGAGGTGATTATCATAAAGATGGCATATCCCTTTGGTTTCCCATATTTCATTTTGGGTTACCAAATACTAACACACAAAATGACATCCTCCATAGGAATTCTCCTCATTCTTTTAGGTCCTTATGACTATCATTTGTATGATATCTCTCTCACATGGGTATCTCACTTTCTAATAGAGAATCCCATCACACAAATTTAGATACAATGGAATTCTAAGCTCATCATATCTTGAAGCACACTTCAGAGATCTATTATTGAAGTGCCTATTATACCCCTAAGGGATTGTCCCATAACTTCTCCCTTAGTTCTAGTTCTAACCTTAGGGATATAGCTAGGTTAACATTCCCAAGAACTCTCAAGGAAGAGTTCCAGTAATCCCAAGGTGAATCTAGGATAAATATTTATCCTTTTTATATCATTCATTAATATTTAAAAATCACCTTTGCATAATTCACATTCTATTGTAGGAGATATGGAAGTACTAAACAACAAACATTATTTACAATGTTACTATTTAGCAAAGCATAGTAAACAAATTCATTTCTCCTACATTTGTATTTCATAGAAATAGATCATAAAAATCAAATAACACGTCCATAACAAGATCTACAAAAGTTACATAGAGACACATCATGTATCCTAGGAACCCTTTCCAGGAGAAAACCTAATCTCAAAAAATCCATCTTTATTTTCATAGCAAATCTACTTGCCAACCTAAAAAATGAGTTCCATCATTTCCTCTATCATAAATTTATCTATTTACATAAGAATATCCATAATTATTATGTTCCCATATTACAAGTACATAGAAAATTCTTTTACTCTTTACAAGAATGAGTGAACCCCATAATTCCCTCTCATTAAAAACCTATTCCATCACTAATCTGCTATTACTCAAGATTCCATTTCCTGAGACATAGCTTTACAAGAATATCTCTAGAACCCCCATAAGTTCTTTTCCATCTATTGGGTGACATGCCCAAGCCTACATTTATATACATAAAATAATAAAATTTAACTTTATTTACCAAAGGTTATACTTTACACAAAAGTGGTTAATTACATGAACTCATAAGCAACAAAATTATTTCAATAAATCAAACCTTGCTATAAATAGCTAAGTAGACAATTAGATTTGTCTTTACAAAAGACATCAAATATCATTAAGTATTTTCAAAACCCTACATTCAATCTCTAAATAAATAAGCATCAATTAACCATATAAGTTTAACTATAATGAAATAAAATCCCTTTTTGCTTCTTCTTAACTAACATCATATGGAATATCTCTACTCTATTCCCTAATGAGGATTTAACTTAAACTTCAGTGATTCAATAATTTCAACATCTTCCTCTTTAAACAAAGAAGAAGTAAACAACTAAATAATATTATTTTTCCAATTAAAAACCATAAAAACCTTTATTAACAAGATCTATGTTATGACTCATTAGAAAGGTTTATCTTTGTAGACACCTAAAATGAGTCATGTTGAGGTGACTACTCATATAGGACATGCTAATAGACCATATGAAATATCTTGGATAGATACAAGGTGAATCAGTGGTTTTAACCACTAAAATTTTGTAGGGTTGGCTAACTCAGCCTTAGCCATGGTTGACACCTGTGGCTAATAGAGATGGTTGTGCCTTAGATTCATGACTAACATCAAAGCTATTTTAGATCTTGGTCTGAGCCAAATTCACTTACAATAGTCTAGGCAATTGAGGTTCAAACAGTTTTGGGTGGGGAAGCTTTGAGAGTTTTCTTCCCAACTGATCCAACCTCCTGGATCTTGATCTTGGCTTCCCAAGCAAGCCAATATTAGATATTAGGAGTCCTATAAGACCCCCCTCCAAATTAGGGAGAAGTCTGGAAAAAGTTTGCATTTGAACATAGCAAAGCTCTGTCGAAATGGATAACAAATTGACAACCCCTTGAGGAGAGTCGAAATACTACCCAATTATGGAGTGATAAGTATGAATTCGTCAATGGAGCTTCCAAAGGACTAGGAAGCACAATAAAGCCAATCGAACATAAATCTCATCAAATTCGATCGCAAATTCATCTTGGGACACAAATGTGACCCTTGATCATCAATTCCACAAAGGGAATCAAATATCCAAGCCTTGATTACAAGAGCAAGAGCATTTACGCCTCAGTCGTAGCTATCAACCATGGCTAACAGTACCCACCATGCCTCAAACCTGCGGTGAGGGTTTGATCCTTGATTTATTTTGTTTTAGCATTAGATTTATTTTTTCTTTTTTGTAATTAGCTTAGTCTAGCATAGATTTACAATTTAGCAAATAATTGATCGGTTAATTTTAGGATTTAGTGGCAGATTTATTTCCATTTCCTTGCATTTGTCAATTTAGCTTAGTTTCTTGTTATTTCATATAATTCAAGTTTATAATGGCTAATTAGGTTGAGTATTACCTAGATTACATGCTTTCTTTCTATGATTTAGAGTAATTTGATGATTTTATGCTAATATTCATATATTTACATGTTTCTTGTTTTCTTTATCATAATTTATGCAATTTTCCATCAAAAGCCTCATCAAGAGAGGTCATCTTTGCTTTTAATCCTTTCTTGTTATTTCTTGAATGTAGGGTTTATAGGATCCATTAATTTCAAGGCATTCAAGGCAGAAAATACCTATTTCACGAGAGAATAAGTTCACCATTAATCTTGAGAATTTCATGTATTTGTGGAAAGCCTACGAATTACACCACCCCTTTGTTTAGAGGGTCTTCAATATTGTATTAATTTATCACTATTGAGTTTCCCTAAGAGGGATGTACTTGTAATCAGATTTGATAAAATATTTAATAAAAGAAACCATATCTTTCTTGTTGAAGTTATTATTATCAATATTTCATGCTTTAATATTTGATATCAATTGATGCATTAGTTAGGTGTATGCTTTCTACAAGGTTACAGATGGCGATCATGGTAGAAACCCCACAATTTTTTTAGTAACTGATGGATTTCTTCTATTATGTTGTTGCAGGTGTTGACCATGGTTAGCATCAAAGAAAAAATAGGGAGGAAGTAGATTGCCTCTCCATCGAACAAGGACTCTAGGTAATTTTGATCCTCTGTGTTTTTGGTTTTTACTATATTTTTGGTTTTTAGCTAATTAAAATCACATAGAAAATAGTAAAAGGAAAATAATCATGAAAATATCATGCTATCTGTTAGTTGTTGTTGATAGTCATGACTAGCACTGTTAGTTGTGCCTATCAATCATGACTAAGATCTTGGCCCGTGGCTCTGTCCTACAGCCAGCACTATTACCTGTAGCTCTGTCCCACGACTAACAATCAGAGTCTATTTGTAAAGTTTGTCTGTTGTGGCCCAATCAGAGGCATGTTAGAATATTTTATTGGAAATTTGAGGTAATATGAGGCATTTTATGTTGTCATTGATGTCACATGGATCATTGATGTCACATGGATCACATTTGGTTTTGGTGGCCGAAGTATTTCATAAATAAGCATTTATGATAGTTCGAAAAATAGGGTTTTTGTGAAAACCAAGGTAGGTAAAATAAAAGGTTTTATTTAAAACCATGGATGGCAGATTTGATATGGGTTTTTCTTAAAACCCAGGTTGGCTTTTCGTTTCATCGAAAAAGGTGCCCCGGAGATGAAGATATTCAACTTTGAATATTTGGTGTAAATTTTAATATTTAAAATTTAATTTTAAAATTTTAAAATTAAAATTATGACATCACCGCCGACGTCATCATCAAATCAAAATTAATTAAATTGCCATCGACATTGGTAAAGGTAAGGGAAGGTGCACATATATATACGAAGGCTTTCTTTCAAAAGCCTTGGAATCGGAGGAGTGGATATAAGACGAAAGGCGCAGAGAGTTTCGTGTGGCAACGTGGTCCAACGACGAGCGAGGGGAGACAAAGGATTTTTGACTTGCGAAGGATGAAGGTTCGATTCCCGCTGGTTGAGTTTTTGGGGCAAGAGAAAGGCCCACATTTTTGTTATTTGGTGTGAGCAAAGGAATAAGACAAAAGCGCATTCTGCGCTTCTTGTCCTATGCGAGCGCTTTGCTCGCGTGGTCTTTGGCGCCGCGGTTGAGAAGTGTTTGGGCAGAAGACGAGGGTTCGATTCCCTCTAAGAGGCAAGTAAGTTTTTATTTAATAAATTAATTTTTGCCTAATGTTGGAGGTATAAGGTGATAAGGGTTGAGTTGATTTTTATTTTGGAAGGCAAGATAAATGCACTTTTAGAAAAGAAGATATTTATGGTATGTTTCTTTTATAAAAGTATATCATATTATATATCGTTGGAAAGCTTATTTCGAGGGCTATTTGACTAACTCATTTAGAAGGAGAAATAAGGTGTATATAGAGAGATATTTCTATTTTTGTAAAGGGGTTGAAAAGTGAAGATTGTTGTGCTCTTTTTCAAAGTGTGTTGAGTGTGGCAGATTTCCAAAGGGGTTCTTCTCTTCATAAAAAGGTATGGGCACATTCTCCTATTGATTGATTGTGGTGGTTGATTTCTGAAATATCATTGGAGAGAAAAGGATTGTATTGTGGTTTCCTTTTCGAAAATGGTTGGTTGAATGCTTCAAGGTTTTCTGGTTTGAGAGTTGTGTTTAAACCTTGTTTATAAGCATTGTTGTTGAAGCCCATTGATTGTGAGATGAACTTGAACTTAAGCTATAGAAGAACATGAGTATCATTGTTATGTGAGACTTGTGATTGAGCATTGTTGGAAACATTGTGAGGTGGTTGATACATACTTGGACTAGGGTTTGTGAGAAAGGATTGATCCTTGAGGTGATTGGTTGAGTTGAGTTGATTAAGCCTAGTCAAGTGGATGCATGTGGTTGTTCAAGTTCCTAGGAACAATCTATTCAATATTTTGATTTGAGTTGAGATTGGGATTTGAGAATAGAACATATTGAGTCTCTAACAATTCTCTTTATGCTTCTATTGAGTTGAGATTGGGATTTGAGTATAGAACATATAGAGTCTCTAAAAATTCTCTTTATGCTTCTATGAGGTTGATTTGAGTTGAGATCATTGTGGATCATTGTTGTTATCCATTGAAGAGTACATTGCCATTCATTGTTGAGTTCATCTTTGAGCTTTGCCTTGATAGAGTTGTGGATGGTCTTTGAGTGCTACTTGAGCATGATTGATTGAGCCTTTGAAGAAGGCCTTTGGGATAGATTTGTGGACAATTTTGGGATAGATTTGTGGACAGATTTGTGGACATATTTAGGGCAAGTTCTTGATGAGCTTGCTAGAGTAGATTTGGACAAGTTCTTGGTGAGCTTGTTGAGCAGATTTAGGGCAAGTTCTTGGTGAGCTTGCTAGAGCATATTTGGACAAGTTCTTGGTGAGCTTGTTGGAGCAGAATTGGGCAAGTTCTTGGTGAGCTTGCTAGAGCAGATTTGGGCAAGTTCTTGGTGAGCTTGCTTGAGCAGATTTGACAAGTTCTGTGTGAGCTTGTTAAGTAGGTTCTATGTGAGCCTATTGAGCAGGTTCTTAGTGAGCCTATTGATAGAGCTTTGGAGGTGATAGAGTATAGAGGATAGAGTCTCAGTGGATAGAGATCCAAAAGCCAGCATAGTTGAAGATAGATCTGAGTGAGGAGTCTTCAAGTGGAGAGAGGTCCACCAGTCAGTGCAGCAGAGAGACAGAGTCTTCTAGAAGATCACATAGCCAGAGCAGAAGGGGAAAGAGTTCTCCTATGGAAGAGATCCATGAACTTGAGATTAGGGGATCAACATCTCCTTTGGACAGAGATCCATAAACATTGTAATTGGGAGTGATTCCCAAAGATATTGATTGAGAAAGTTTTAGTAAAATATTTTCTTCGTGGAGTAGCCCACATTGGGTGAACCACATAAATTATGGTGTCTCTATTGTGTATGGTTTCTATGCATTGCTTTGATTACTGCTATTGATACTGCTATCTTTACACAACATAATATTGAATTGGAAGAAAAAGTAAAAAGTGGTCTTATACTGTTCACCCCCCTCTCAATATAAGCTTGTGTTCTTCAATTGGTATCAGAGTGGGTTCCTTCGAAAAGGCTAACAACTTGAGGGCAGATTCTACAAGAACACAAATGGCTTCACAGAATGGATTATCTACAAATAAGGCTCCACTGTTTGATGGTAACAATTATGCTTTCTAGAGCATGAGGATGAAGAACTACTTGATATCACAAGGATATGAGGTATGGCAGATGGTTGAAAAAGAGTATAGGGTTGAAGGTGATCCCGAGGAAGATAAGACTACCAGGAAATTGGTTGAGATAAATGCAAGAGCAATAAATTGCATTTTGAGTGGGCTACATGAGATAGAGTTTGCAAAGGTCATGGTATGTACTTCAGCTAATGAAATATGGACCAAGTTGTGGAATACTTATGAAGGAGATTCCAAGGTAAAGTTGTCAAAACTACAAACTCATAGAAAAATATTTGAGGAATTGAAAATGGAAGATTCTGAAGATATTGCAAAGTTTTTACTTTGAGTTGATGAGATTACTAACACCATGAGAGGCCTAGGTTTTGAGATGAAAGAATCAGAAGTTACTCAAAAGGTTTTGAGATCACTTCCCATGAAATATGATTCTAAGGTTTCAACAATAGAAGAAACAATGGATATCAACAAGCTAACAATGGAAGAATTGCAAGGTACTCTCACAGCTTATGAGATGAGGGTAAGTAAGCATCAAGCTCCAATAAAAGAGATTGCATTCAAGGCTTCAGAAAAAGAGAAAGGGAAAGTTTCAGAAATAGATAGAGTTTTAGAAAATGATGAGGAAGCTAACTTCATCAAAAGGAATAAGGACTCAAGGAATTTCAGAGATATAAGGAAAGTCAGATGCTACAAGTGTGGTGATCTTGGTCACTATGCATACAAGTGTCCACATGAAGAAAATAGTGATGATGAAAAATAGGGTCAAAGAAGAAAAGAAGATGGAAAGCATAAGCATGACAAAGATGATAGATTCAAGCAAAACAGGTATGAGAAGAAGAAAATTTTTCGTAAGGTAAAGAAATCTTACTACATTGTAGAAGCAAGTGATAGCTCAGATCATAGTGATAGAGACAAATCAGATGATGAAAAGGAAGAACATCTATTCCTAGGAATAGAAGGTGAAAGAGAATAGTGCTTTGTGTGTGGTCAAAGAGATCACAGATCAGGATATTGCAATGGTTTCAGTGATAGTGAAGATGAGATAACACATCAAGGAAACATGCATGGTCAAAGAAATCTTGAGAGTTTGTTTGCTATAGAAGATTATAATGGTCTCAATGACAGTGAAAATAAAGAAGTCTCACTTTTGGTAATAGAAAAAGAAGAGGATGATCCAAGTAAACAAAAATCAAAAATCAAAAGGCTAAAAGAAGAATACAGGAATCTTGAAACACAAGATTTGAACATATGTCAAAATTAGGTAATAACTACTTCAAACAATCAGTGATCTCATGAGAAGTAGATTCATAAATGCAAAAAGGTTAGAAGAAAGGATGAATGAAGAACTATAGGATAACGATGACAACTTGTACATGATACATTAATGAAAAGGTTAAAAAAGGAATGGAAACTTATTTTAATTCTGTATCTTACTTCCAAGAAAATCACACTCAAAAGGAAAGGAAGTTCTAAAATATGAAAGCAAGGAAGCACCTAAGACTTGTGAGGAAAGTTCCAAAGTTCCTATGGCTCAAAATATTCAGTTTGGATCTTGTTTTGAGATAGGTGAATCAAGTTCAAAGGGAAAAGAAATTCTTGAAGAGAAAGGCAAGGAAGAAGTTTTAGATACTACAAAGAAGGTTCAAGGATGCAATGCACAAGTTGAAGATGATCATAAGGATAATGGTCAAGAAAGGTATGAGGAACCAAGGCATGAACAAAGGGCTTTTCAAGGACATTGTTTTTCTTGTAATGGATTTGGACACAGGGCTATACATTGTAGGATCCATGGATCAAAGAAGTTTGATTTTGCTAGAAGAAACTTCAAAGGAAGAAGGTATGGTTTTTAGGGACATTGCTTCTCATGCAACAGGATTGGTCATAGAGCTTTTCAGTGCAAAGGAAATGAGCAACATGGTTTTGGTTTTAGAGCTACACAATTCAGAAGTCATGGTCATAATGGTCATGAAAACAGAGCTTCACAATACAGGGTTCAAGAAAGGAATGGATATGGAAATTATTTCAAGAAAGAATTTCAGGACATGGGCACCATCCAAAGGCTACAATATCAAGTGTTTTAATTGCAATAACTTTGGGCATATTGCAAGATGGTGTAGGACTCAATTCCAAACAGGTTCAAGGCAAGAAGGTCAAAAAGGTTCTAGACAAGAAGATCAAGTAATTCATCAAGAGAAGGATATCAGAAAAACATGGAAGGAAGTTGATAGAGGAAAGAACCAATGTAATATGGGAGTAAAAATACTCCCACCCCAAAATTAATCACCTCAAGAGAGAAGGTGGTGAGGGGGCTAAGCTTAAGAGTCATATCTTTTAGCCCCATAGGTGTCCCTTTTGCCATTGATGTCAAAGGGGGAGAGATTTGAGTAAAGGGGAGAGCATTGAGTTAGGGGGAGCAGCCTCCAAAGAGAGCATTGAGTTAGGGGGAGCAGCCTCCAAAGAGAGTATTGAGTCAGGGGAGCAACTTTGATTCTCAGAGATGGTTTTTGTAGTGATTGTGGTTTTTGCATTAGAGGTGTTGCCATCAATGACAAAGGGGGATATTGTTGGAAATTTGAGGTAATATGAGGTATTTTATGTTGTCATTGATGTCACATGGATCACATTTGGTTTTGGTGGCCGAAGTATTTCATAAATAAGCATTTATGATAGTTCGGAAAATAGGGTTTTTGTGAAAACCAAGGTAGGTAAAATAAAAGGTTTTATTTAAAACCATGGATGGCAGATTTGATATGGGTTTTTCTTAAAACCTAGGTTGGCTTTTCGTTTCATCGAAAAAGGTGCCCCGAAGATGAAGATATTCAACTTTGAATATTTGGTGTAAATTTTAATATTTAAAATTTAATTTTTAAATTTTAAAATTAAAATTATGACATCACCATCGACGTCATCATCAAATCAAAATTAATTAAATTGCCATCGACATTGGTAAAGGTAAGGGAAGGTGCACATATATATACGAAGGCTTTCTTTCAAAAGCCTTGGAATCGGAGGAGTGGATATAAGACGAAAGGCGCAGAGAGTTTCGTGTGGCAACGTGGTCCAACGGTGAGCGAGGGGAGACAAAGGCTTTTTGACTTGCGAAGGACGAAGGTTCGATTCCCGTCGGTTGAGTTTTTGGGGCAAGAGAAAGGCCCACATTTTTGTTATTTGGTGTGAGCAAAGGAATAAGACAAAAGTGCATTCTGCGCTTCTTGTCCTATGCGAGCGCTTTGCTCGCGTGGTCTTTGGCGCCGTGGTTGAGAAGTGTTTGGGCAGAAGACGAGGGTTCGATTCCCTCTAAGAGGCAAGTAAGTTTTTATTTAATAAATTAATTTTTGCCTAATGTTGGAGGTATAAGGTGATAAGGGTTGAGTTGATTTTTATTTTGGAAGGCAAGATAAATGCACTTTTAGAAAAGAAGATATTTCTGGTATGTTTCTTTTATAAAAGTATATCATATTATATATCGTTGGAAAGCTTATTTCGAGGGCTATTTGACTAACTCATTTAGAAGGAGAAATAAGGTGTATATAGAGAGATATTTCTATTTTTGTAAAGGGGTTGAAAAGTGAAGATTGTTGTGCTCTTTTTCAAAGTGTGTTGAGTGTGGCAGATTTCCAAAGGGGTTCTTCTCTTCATAAAAAGGTATGGGCACATTATCCTATTGATTGATTATGGTGGTTGATTTCTGAAATATCATTGGAGAGAAAAGGATTGTATTGTGGTTTCCTTTTCAAAAATGGTTGGTTGAATGCTTCAAGGTTTTCTGGTTTGAGAGTTGTGTTTAAACCTTGTTTATAAGCATTGTTGTTGAAGCCCATTGATTGTGAGATGAACTTGAACTTAAGCTATAGAAGAACATGAGTATCATTGTTATGTGAGATTTGTGATTGAGCATTGTTGGAAACATTTGAGTTGGTTGATACATACTTGGACTAGGGTTGTGTGAGAGAGGATTGATCCTTGAGGTGATTGGTTGAGTTGAGTTGATTAAGCCTATTCAAGTGGATGCATGTGGTTGTTCAAGTTCCTAAAATATTCAATATTCTGATTTGAGTTGAGATTGGATTTGAGAATAGAACATATTGAGTCTCTAACAATTCTCTTCATGCTTCTATTGAGTTGAGATTGGGATTTGAGTATAGAACATATAGAGTCTCTAACAATTCTCTTTATGCTTCTATGAGGTTGATTTGAGTTGAGATCATTGTGGATCATTGTTGTTATCCATTGAAGAGTACATTGCCATTCATTGTTGAGTTCATATTTTATAGTTTTTATTAAATTTTGAGTGCTACTTGAGCATGATTGATTGAGCCTTTGAAGAAGGCCTTTGGGATAGATTTGTGGATAGTTTTGGGACAGATTTGAGGATAGATTTGAGGATAGATTTGTGGATAGATTTAGGACAAGTTCTTGATGAGCTTTCTAGAGCAGATTTGGGCAAGTTCTTGGTGAGCTTGTTGGAGCAGAATTGGGCAAGTTCTTGGTGAGCTTGCTAGAGCATATTTGGGCAAGTTCTTGGTGAGCTTGTTGGAGCAGAATTGGGCAAGTTCTTGGTGAGCTTGCTAGAGCAGATTTGGGCAAGTTCTTGGTGAGCTTGCTTGAGTAGATTTGACAAGTTCTGTGTGAGCTTGTTAAGTAGGTTCTGTGTGAGCCTATTGAGCAGGTTCTGTGTGAGCCTATTGAGTAGGTTCTTAGTGAGCCTATTGATAGAGCTTTGGAGGTGATAGAGTACAGAGGATAGAGTCTCAGTGGATAGAGATCCAATAGCCAACACAGTTGAAGATAGATCTGAGTGAGGAGTCTTCAAGTGGAGAGAGGTCCACCAGTCAGTGCAGAGAGAGACAGAGTCTTCTAGAAGATCACATAGCCAGAGCAGAAGGGGAAAGAGTTCTCCTATGGAAGAGATCCATGAACTTGAGATTAGGGGATCAACATCTCCTTTGGATAGAGATCCATAAACATTGTAATTGGGAGTGATTCCCAAAGAGATTGATTGAGAAAGTTTTAGTAAAATATTTTCTCCGTGGAGTAGCCCACATTGGGTGAACCACGTAAATTGTGGTGTCTCTATTGTGTATGGTTTTTGTGCATTGCTTTGATTACTGCTATTGATACTGCTATCTTTACACAACATAATATTGAATTGGAAGAAAAAGTAAAAAGTGGTCTTATACTGTTCACCCCCCTCTCAATATAAGCTTGTGTTCTTCAATTGGTATCAAAGCGGGTTCCTTCAAAAAGGCTAACAACTTGAGGGTAGATTCTACAAGAACACAAATGGCTTCACAGAATGGATTATCTACAAATAAGGCTCCACTGTTTGATGGTAACAATTATGCTTTCTGGAGCATGAGGATGAAGAACTACTTGATATCACAAGGATATGAGGTATGGCAGATGGTTGAAAAAGAGTATAGGGTTGAAGGTGATCCCGAGGAAGATAAGACTACCAGGAAATTGGTTGAGATAAATGCAAGAGCAATAAATTGCATTTTGAGTGGGCTACGTGAGAGACAATTTGCAAAGGTCATGGTATGTACTTCAGCTAATGAAATGTGGACCAAGTTGCGGAATACTTATGAAGGAGATTCCAAGGTAAAGTTGTCAAAACTACAAACTCATAGAAAAATATTTGAGGAATTGAAAATGGAAGATTCTGAAGATATTGCAAAGTTTTTACTTCGAGTTGATGAGATTACTAACACCATGAGAGGCCTAGGTTTTGAGATGAAAGAATCAAAAGTTACTCAAAATGTTTTGAGATCACTTCCCATGAAATATGATTCTAAGGTTTTAGCAATAGAAGAAACAATGGATATCAACAAGCTAACAATGGAAGAATTGCAAGGTACTCTCACAGCTTATGAGATGAGGGTAAGTAAGCATCAAGCTCCAATAAAAGAGATTGCATTCAAGGCTTCAAAAAAGATAAAGGGAAAGTTTTAGAAATAGATAGAGTTTTAGAAAATGATGAGGAAGCTAACTTCATCAAAAGGAATAAGGACTCAAGGAATTTTAGAGATATAAGGAAATTCAGATGCTACAAGTGTGGTGATCTTGGTCACTATGCATACAAGTGTCCACATGAAGAAAACAATGATGATGAAAAATAGGGTCAAAGAAGAAAAGAATATGGAAAGCATAAGCATGACAAAGATGACAGATTCAAGCAAAATAGGTATGAGAAGAAGAAAAATTTTCGTAAGGCAAAGAAATATTACTACATTGTAGAAGCAAGTGATAGATCAGATCATAGTGATAGAGACAAATCAGATGATGAAAAGGAAGAACATCTATTCCTAGGAATAGAAGGTGAAAGAGAACAGTGCTTTGTGTGTGGTCAAAGAGATCACAGATCAGGATATTGCAATGGTTTCAGTGATAGTGAAGATGAGATAACACATCAAGGAAACAGGCATGGTCAAAGAAATCTTGAGAGTTTGTTTGCTATAGAAGATTATAATGATCTTAATGATAGTGAAAACAAATAAGTCTCACTTTTGGTAATAGAAAAGGAAGAGGATGAGCCAAGTAAACAAAAATCAAAAGGCTAAAAGAAGAATACAGGAATCTTGAAAAACAAGATTCGAATAGATGTCAAAATCAGATAAGAACTACTTCAAACAATCAGTGATCTTAGAGAAGAGCTTCAAAATGCAAAAAATGTTAGAATAAAGGATGAATGAAGAACTAAGGGTAACCACGACAAGACATGATACATTAGATGAAAAGGTTCAAAAAGGAGTGGAAACTTATTTTAAGGTTGTATATTAATTCCAAGAAAAGTCACACTCAAAAGGAAAGGAAGTTCTAAAATATGAAAGCAAGGAAGTGTTAGGATCCTATCCTAACATTAATTAATAATAATAATATATTCTATCCTATGGTTATAATAATAAAATAATATAATAATAAATTATATAATAATTAATTATATTAATTATTATATTCTTATAAGATATATATAATATTAGGGTTAGGAAGCATTGCAACCTTTCACTTATAACCCTAGAGTGGGTATAAAATATTGTAAGAACTTATCATTCAAATATCCATGAAATATTATATAAAACATTTATTAAAACATTGAAGGGACTCCCTGACAATCCAAAAGCGATTCTTTTAGTTTTAGGTTATTTATTTATTTATTTATCAATTTATGTGCTAGGAACCCTAGGTTCCTACCATCTGGTATCGTAGCCTTATGGATCCAACCACATTGGTCAAGGAAATGAAAAATGACATTGCAGAAATTAGAATAATGATTGAACAAAAACAAAAAAAACAAATGGAACGTTCTGATCATATTATACAATATTTAATGGAAATACAAGAGGAGACCCTAGCCATGGAATCCTAGGAAGAAGAGGAGCCCATAAGCATGGAATATGAGGAGGAGGAAGAGCCCATAACCAGAGAACTTCTAGAAATACCTATTGCACTTTCGAAAGAAATTAATCAAAACCCTAATGATGCAATTTTTTTTATAAAAGTGAATGATGAAGAAGATTTTTTGAACAACAATGCACATATTGTATGGTTTCCAAAGGTGCAACCAATTAAAATTACAAAAATATATTATTAAGATCAAAATAAATACTATATAAATGGAAGAAAGTATCCCTTCTATAAAATTTAGGAAATAGCAAACAGGTTAATTGCTAAAAAATTATCTACTTTTGCAAACTTGCCTGCCAAATTTTTGAAACTAAACTTTTGGCATGAGATAACTTCACAAAAAACTAAGTTTTTTGGTGATGTTGAAGGGAGTGTATTTTCAAAATCTATGTTACCCTCTCGTCCTCCACCTTGGCCTCCTCCCAAATCAAAAATGGCACATGTGATTTGGCTTAAAAATAATGAAATCCAATGTCAAAACCGCTGCCATTTCTCCAACTAGCAATAAGATGGTGCCATTTAACCTTTATCCAAAAAATGCCCTCTCTTCATGCAATTATTTTTTAGTATGTGTTCAGTTGTCCAATGGTATGGCAGGTGCGCGGGTTCATTCAACAACTCAATTTCCAATAGAGTTGCGTCATTGTCATACCTAAAAAAAAAAAAAAAGAGGGCATTGCCATTGCAGACAAAAGCCAAATTCTTTCGAATTTTTTGGAGCAAATCCTTCGCTGCTGAACAATGAAATTTGCTCGTCTATATTAGGGCAAATCGAGGGCAAGATCGGATAGATTTGCAAAAATTTTAGGGTACGAAAGGGGTGAAGGAGTTGAAAAATAAAAAATAGAAACTAGTTAAAATGCATGTAATGAACAAACTCCGGCAGTTGGATGCGTATCCGAAGATCAATGAGGATTTTTATAGCAGGACTTTATCTGGCGGTGTCATTACCCTCGTCTCCTCCATTATTATGGTCCTGCTTTTCTTCTCCGAATTGTCATTGTTTCTTCACCCCATGACGGAGAGTGAGCTTATTGTTGACACTTCAAGGGGAGAGACTCTTACAATCCATTTTGATGTGACCTTCCCATCACTTGCGTATTCCATTCTTAGTGTGGATGCCATGGACATCAGTGGGGAGCAACACCTTGATGTGAAACACAATATAATCAAGAAAAGAATTGACTCACATGGCAATGTTATTGAGACCAGGCCAGATGGAATTGGTGCACCAACGATTGAGAAGCCACTTCAGAGGCATGGGGGAAGATTGGAGCATAATGAGACTTATTGTGGATCTTGCTATGGTTCAGAACAGTCAGATGATGAATGTTGCAATAATTGCGAGGAATTTCATGAAGCATATCGTAAAAAAGGTTGGGCATTGACAAATCCTGATTTGATTGATCAGTGTAAAAGGGAAGGCTTCCTTCAAAAGATCAAAGAGGAAGAAGGTGAAGGATGTAACATATACGGATCACTTGAGGTAAACAAAGTAGCTGGAAATTTCCACTTTGCTCCAGGAAAAATTTTCCAGCATTCAAACATGCATGTGCATGATCTTTTGGCATTTCAGAAGGACAGTTTCAATGTCAGCCATAAGATACATCAGTTGAGCTTTGGAGCACATTTCCCTGGAATTGTGAACCCTCTTGATGGAGTAGAGCAAGGCCAACAAACTGCCACTGGCATGTACCAATATTTTATTAAGGTGGTCCCAACTATGTATACTGATATTAGAAGAAACAAGATCTTGACTAATCAGTTCTCAGTGACTGAGCATTTCAAAGCCGCAAAAATTGGATTAAGCCGATCCCTCCCTGGAGTATTTTTCTTTTATGATCTTTCTCCCATAAAGGTTCAATTTACAGAGCAAAGGACACCATTTTTGTATTTTCTAACAAATGTCTGTGCTATTGTTGGAGGCATTTTCACAGTTTCAAGGATTATAGATTCATTCATTTACCATGGTCAACGTGCAATCAAGAAGAAAATTGAAATTGGGAAGTTCAGCTGAAAGAAGAAAGCTTCTTCAAATTTAAATAAGTTAGAACTGGAAACGTCAGTGGTTCAATAGTCTGGGAAACATGTGGTTTGGTGGCATACCCAAGAAAAATTTTAAATCTTCCAATTTAGGTTGTGATTTACAATAATACCCATGATTAGCATCTGTCTACTTCAAGAAGTGCATCAACAAATATTGGAGGCTGCTCAAAATGAATACATTGTATCCTTGTTTAAGTATTTCTTTGAGTACACTGATTGGATTGGAGTACAGAGAAAACTTATGAGCAACCGTTATGAGATGAATTTGGCGATAACCTTTCCGTCGCTTTGAGGACAAAGCGTTTGAAAGGGGGATGGCATGTTAGGATCCTATCCTAACATTAATTAATAATAATAATAATATATTTTATCCTATGGTTATAATAATAAAATAATATAATAATTAATTATATAATAATTAATTATATTAATTATATAATAATTAATTATATTAATTATTATATTCTTATAAGATATATATAAGATTAGGGTTAGGAAGCATTGCAACCTTTCACTTATAACCCTAGAGTGGGTATAAAATATTGTAAGAGATTATCATTTAAATATCCATGAAATATTATATAAAACATTTATTAAAACATTGAAGGGACTCCCCGACAATCCAAAAACGATTCTTTTAGTTTTAGGTTATTTATTTATTTATTTATCAATTTATGTGCTAGGAACCCTAGGTTCCTACCAGGAAGCACCTAAGACTTGTGAGGAAAGTTCCAAAGTTCCTATGGCTCAAAATATTCAGTTTGGTTCTTGTTTTGAGATAGGTGAATCAAGCTCAAAGGGAAAAGAAATTCTTGAAGAGAAAGGCAAGGAAGAAGTTTTAGATACTACAAAGAAGGTTCAAGTATGCAATGCATAAATTGAAGATGATCATAAGGATAATGGTCAAGAAATTTATGAGGAACCAAGGCATGAACAAAGGGCTTTTCAAGGATATTATTTTTCTTGTAATGGATTTGGACACATGGCTATACATTGCAGGACACATGGATCAAAGAAGTTTGATTTTGCTAGAAGAAACTTCAAGGGAAGAAGGTATGGTTTTCAGGAACATTGCTTCTCATGCAACAGGATTGGTCATAGATCTTTTCAATGCAAAGGAAATGAGCAACATGGTTTTGGTTTTAGAGCTACACAATTCAGAAGTCATGGTCATAATGGTCATGAAAATAAATCTTCACAATACAGGGTTCAAGAAAGGAATGGATATGGAAATTACTTCAAGAAAGAATTTAGGACATGGGCACCATCCAAAGGCTATAATATCAAGTGTTTTAATTGCAATAACTTTGGGCATATTGCAAGATGGTGTAGGACTCAATTCCAAATAGGTTCAAGGCAAGAAGGTCAAAAAGGTTCTAGACAAGAAGATCAAGTAATTCATCAAGAGAAGGATATCATAAAAACATGGAAGGAAGTTGATAGAGGAAAGAACCAATGTAATATGGGAGCAAAAATACTTCCACCCCAAAATCAATCACCTCAAGAGAGAAGGTGGTGATGGGGCTAAGCTTAAGAGTCATATATTTTAGCCCCATAGGTGTCCCTTTTGGCATTGATGTCAAAGGGGAAGAGATTTGAGTAAAGGGGAGAGCGTTGAGTTAGGGGGAGCAACCTCCAAAGAGAGCATTGAGCTAGGGAGAGCAGCCTCCAAAGAGAGTATTGAGTCAGGGGGAGCAGCTTTGATTCTCATAGATGGTTTTTGTAGTGATTGTGGTTTTTGCATTAGAGGTGTTGCCATCAATGAAAAAGGGGGATATTGTTGGAAATTTGAGGTACTATGAGGCATTGTATGTTTTCATTGATGTCACATGAATCACATTTGGTTTTGGTTGCCAAAGTATTTCATAAATAAGCATTTATGATAGTTCAAAAAATAGGGTTTTTGTGAAAACCAAGGCAGGTAAAATAAAAGGTTTTATTTAAAACCATGGATGGTAGATTTGATATGGGTTTTTATTAAAACCTAGGTTGTCTTTTCGTTTCATCGAAAAATGTGCCCCAGAGATGAAGATATTCAACTTTGAATATTTGGTGTAAATTTTAATATTAAAAATTTAATTTTAAAATTTTAAAATTAAAATTATGACATCACCGCCGACGTCATAATCAAATAAAAAATAATTAAATTGCCACCAACGTTGGTAAATGCAAGGGAAGTTGCACATATATATACTAAGGCTTTATTTCAAAAGCCTTGGAATCGGAGGAGTGGATATAAGACGAAAGACACAGAGAAGTTTCGTGTGGCAACAAGGTCCAACAACAAGTGAGGCAAGACAAAGGCTTTTTGACTTGCAAAGGATAAAGGTTCGATTCCCGCCGATTAAGTTTTCAGAACAAGAGAAAGGCCCACATTTGTTTTATTTGGTGTGAGCAAAGGAATAAGACAAAAGCGCATTCTACGCTTCTTGTCCTATGTGAGCGCTTTGCTCGCGTGGTCTTTGGCACTACGGTTGAGAATTTTTGGGGAAAAATACGAGGGTTCGATTCCCTCTAATAGGTAAGTAAGTTTTTATTTAATAAATTAATTTTTGCCTAATTTTGGAGGTATAAGGTGATAAGGGTTGAGTTGATTTTTATTTTTTAAGGCAAGATAAATGCACTTTTAGAAAAGAAGATATTTTTGGTATGTTTCTTTTATAAAAGTATATCATATTATATATCATTGGAAAGATTATTTTGAGGGCTATTTGAATAACTCATTTAGAAGAAGAAATAAGATGTATATAGAGAGATATTTCTATTTTTTTAAAGGTTTTGAAAAGTGAAGATTGTTGTGCTCTTTTTCAAAGTGTATTGAGTGTGGCAGATTTCCAAAGGGTTTCTTCTCTTTATAAAAAGGTATGGGCGCATTCTACTATTGATTAATCATGGTGGTTGATTTCTAAAATATCATTGGAGATAAAATGATTGTATTGTGGTTTCCTTTTAAAAAATGGTTGGTTGAATACTTCAAGGTTTCCTGGTTTGAGAGTTGTGTTTAAACCTTGTTTATAGGCATTGTCATTGAAGCCCATTGATTGTGAGATGAACTTGAACTTAAGCTATAGAATAACATGAGTATCATTGTTATGTGAAGACTTGTGATTGAGAATTATTGGAAACATTATGAGGTGGTTGATACATTCTTGGACTAGGGTTTGTGAGAAAGGATTGATCCTTGAAATGATTGATTGAGTTGAGTTGATTAAGCCTAGTCAAGTGGATGCATGTGGTTGTTCAAGTTCCTAGAAACAATCTATTCAATATTATAATTTGAGTTGAGATTGGGATTTGAGAATAGAACATATTGAGTCTCTAACAATTATCTTTATGCTTCTATTGAGTTGAGATTGGGATTTGAGTATAGAACATATATAGTCTCTAACAATTCTCTTTATGCTTCTATGATATTGATTTGAGTTGAGATAATTGTGGATCATTGCTATCATCATTATAGAGTGCCTTGCCATTCATTGTTGAGTTAATTTTGAGTACTACTTGAGCATGATTTATTGAGCCTTTGATAAGGCCTTTGGGACAGATTTGAGGATAGTGTTCGAACATATTTGAGGATAGATTTATGGATAGATTTGTGGACATATTTAGGGCAAGTTCTTGATGAGCTTGCTAGAGCAAATTTGGGCAAGTTCTTGGTGAGCTTGTTGGAGCAGAATTGGGCAAGTTATTGGTGAGCTTGCTAGAGCATATTTGGGCAAGTTCTTGGTGAGCTTGTTGGAGCATAATTGGGCAAGTTCTTGGTGAGCTTTCTAGAGCATATTTGGGCAATTTCTTGGTGAGGTTGCTTGAGTAGACTTGACAAGTTCTGTGTGAGCTTGTTAAGTAGGTTTTGTGTGAGCCTATTGAGTAATTTCTATGTGATCCTATTAAGCAGGTTTTGTGTGAGCCTAGTAACATATCTTTGGAGGTGATAGATTATAAAGGACATGGTATCAGTGGATAGAGATCCAGCAACCATCATAGTTGAAGATAAATATGAGTGAGGAGTCTTCAAGTGGAGAGAGATCCACCAATTAGAGCAGTAGAGAGACAAAGTATTCTAGAAGTTCACATATCCAGAGTAGAAGGGGAAATATTTCTCCTGTGGAAGAGATCCACAAGCTTGAGATTAGGGGATCAACATCTCCTTTGGACAGAGATCCACAAACATTGTAATTGGGAGTGATTCCCAAAGAGATTGATTGATAATTTTTTTTGTAAAATGTTTTCTCCGTGGAGTAGCCCACATTGGGTGAACCACGTAAATTGTGGTGTCTCTATTGTGTATGGTTTTTATGCATTGCTTTGATTACTGCTATTGATACTGCTATCTTTACACAACATAATATTAAATTAGAAGAAAAAGTAAAAAGTGGTCTTATATTATTCACCCCCTCTTAGTATAAGCTTGTGTTCTTCATATTTTACTATGCATTCTCTGAAACTTCATTTAGTCAATTAGATGCATCTTTCTGAATATTAAATGCTTTTATCATTAGGCATTTAGGAAAGAGCATTGAGTGCTTGGTGTTGCATTTTTACTTTCATGCAAAATCTAAAATGAACAAACACACACCACGCACTATCTAAACGCTAGTGAGTTGGAAGTCATATCCAACCACTAGTAGGGTTCAACGATGGTGGCAGTGATTTCCATCCATTGGCCCAACTCCCTCGAACCCTGTTACTAGGCCAATACCGACTCCAAGATCCATCATAGCCCATGGAAAATCTGCATGTATCTCTCTTTGGAGAGGTATATCATTGACTATGGGTGAACTGGGTGAGGATCGGGAGGACCTGTGCTCCCTGACCGTGTGTGGACTTCATTACCACACATTATAGGTTGGATTACGTGGCCTGGACTTTCATTGCCAGGTTGTCGAGCTATGAGCATACAGGTGAAAACCCTTAAACTATTGAGTATATCATCAACAATTTCAAACACGATGAGAGTAGTTTAAGTTTTCAACAAATTTCAAAACACATCAAACCAGTTAGGGCTCACAAAGAAAATTTAAAAGAGATAATCATCATTGTTTGCTTTGTTTGCCTTAAAATATACATACGAGATAATACCATATCATGGTTGTCACACGGAGAGGTCGATCTCGGCATAGAACCGAGGTCGAAGTCGAGGCTCCACCCAATTCACAACACAACATGGAGAACCCTCAATCACAAGATCCTCCCGAATGATGTTCGGTGAGCATTAGAGGGGATAACTCTACGCGTAGGGGTTCTCATCAGAATACCCCACTTAGAGGAGGCAATGCACATGCCTCATGAGATAGATCCGAGTATGGAAGATCCCAACATGGGGCCTTCGAGCATGGGAGCATATATCATGATCGTACACCTCGTGGATCCACTGGATCCACTAAAGAGTACATCATTGAGGAAGGAACTATAACTAAGTTAGTGCCCATCTGTACTCGAGATAAGGGAGGCTCCAGGCCCCCACCAATTCAAAATAGACAAGTAGAAAATCCACCCATTCAGGGGTAGGAAGAGAGGGTTGCTTCAAGGCATAGGCCCTCACAGACTCCAAACAACAATCAACCTGGCAAGTTCACATTTGACATGTCTAAGGTTGGAGTCAATGGTACGCCACCACATGAGCCATGGTGCACTAGGCAATTGGATGGTCTAGATAGAGTCTTAGGGTAGCTAGGGTATAAACCCTCAGTTGCGCATTCTCATTCTATGAGTTCTCATAGTGAGAGCACATGTCAGACCATTAGAGAGCCAGGAGAATGCTCTAAGCGTTCTCGTAGTATAATTGCCCCATCAACCCATGCGGGCATAGAGTACAGACAACACCAGAACGTGAATGTCATCTACACAGACAAGGGCAAGAGCATGGTAAACAAGTCTATTGGAGGTCATACCGATAAAGCTGCTCGAATAGAATGAGTACACCAGAGACCGCACACGACCGATCTTATAGATCGATCACAAAGGTGTCAGAACAATGGTAGCAGATTCTCCAAGATCAATTGGAGGATATCCACATAGAGCATGAGCACCTCAAAAAAGAGGATACTCAGAGATAGAGGTTGCTAAGGCAATATATTTTTGAGCAATGCATCCTTGATCAAAAGGAGCATGTTGAGTGAGAGGATCGATTGGCTCAGGCCAATTTACCCCCTCATAGTGAGTACAGGGAGTGCACTCATAGATGAGCTACTTCATAACCTGATTTATACCCTGAGCATATTGAAAACCGTACTCACCACATGGCCCAAAACATGATGCAACACCAAGCACTGGAACATCATGGGCGTATACAGTATGAAGAAGAAGTGAGAGATGATCAAGAACAAGAATATCCTAAGATCTCCCTAGTAGATGTGGAGGATGATCCCATTCCTCCACCTCATTCAAAGAAGAATTTACCTCCAAAGGCTCCTCATGGACCTCTCAGAGAAGAGGAAATTCTATCTTCGAAGGCCTATCAAGCCTTGGCAGACAAGGTTCGAGCTATAGAGAAGCAAGGGATGACTTATCAAAAGCTGACCTTGAACAAGATTCATAATGAACCTTTATGCCCATCCATGCCCATTCTAATGTATCCCAAGCATTTCAAGATGCCAAAGCTGGAGAAGTTTCAAGGTGAGGAAGATGCTCAAGAACATGTTACGAGATTTATGGACATGTGCTTTCAGATTGAAAGCAATGATGCTCTGTTGTTGAGAACATTCATCACAACCCTTTTAGGCCCTACCTGAGAGTGGTTTAATCAACTTAAGAGGTACAGCATAACCAGCTTTGAATAGTTAGCTAATGCATTTCTTGAATGCTTCTCCTTCGACATCAAGAAGAAGGTGAACCTATCTGATCTGGCTGCTTTAATGCAACATGATGATGAGTCGATCATGGATTATGGTAAAATATGGAGAAAGATAATGGTGAAGTTGCCATTTTCTATTCTGACCATAGAACTAACTCGGATGTTTACCAAGAGTTGTGTGAAGCACATCTCATTACTACTGTAGTTGCAATAGTATCAAACATTCGAGGAGGCCTTGGTGCAAGCCAAGGTAATAGAGGACATCAAGTTATAGGAGGGTAACTTGAAGCTTAAGAACAAGAAGGAATGGAACAAAAAGAACACCCATAATCAGAAGGAATAGGCCAAGCTGGCCCATGTCAACCAAGTGGTGTTAAACCTCCAGAAAGGGGATAAGGGGCAACAATAGAATTATCAAGCCCAACCTCCTCCTGCATGATATGATCAATGCAATAATAACAAGAAGGGTAAGAATAAAGAACAATGCCCACCTCGCCAATTCACACCTTTGTCAAAATCGATGACATCGATATTCCATCAACTATGTGAGGCCAAGGCCCTAAACTTACCGAAGATCAAGTTAATAGACCCTAATCAGCCCAAGCCAAAGGGGTATAGGGATGATTTGTACTACGCTTTCCATAGGGTGAAAGGACATGACATCGAAGGATGTTGGAGTTTCAAACATGTAGTACAGAACATGATCGAAAGAGGTGAGCTAACTGTGGACAACCCTCAGGCTCCAGACAACCAAAATATGGGGATCTTCAAGAACCCCTTACCAAATCATGAGCCATCGAGGAACAATGTCGGTCATGTGAATCAAGTGCGGGTTGAACCACCAACTCAAGGATTCATCGGCATGGTTAATGTTGTCACGAGACAAGGGAGGTATGAGCATCCAAATCCACCTCCAACTCCAATTAGAGTGCATGCTGCACCTCAGCAAAGGCCAACTCAAAATATTCTAGGCCCACCTACAAGACCGGTGGTGACCATTAGGAGTAGGCTAGTTCAAAGCCTGTAGACAACTCCAATGAAGTTGTCAATCTATGAACTGATTCAGTAGTCTCCTAAGCATAGGGAGATGCTCATGGATATTCTAAGATCAATCAAAGTTTAGTCCCAAGATCCTAAAGCATTTACAAACTTTATGGGACATGTGCAATAGTGCAGTGAACCGATCATTCAATTTAGTGATCATGAGATTAAGATGGTCTCCACTACTATAGCGGACCCACCGCTACATATAATTGCATGTGTTAATCACACACCATTCAAATAGGTTTTGATTGATACAAGGTCATCAATCAACATAATTACTACCAAGGCATTAACATATCTGAAGTTGCCAAAGTCACATATTGTACCTTCTACTTTCACCTTGAGAGCATTCAATGATGCGCTATGCTCAATGGTAGGTACTATAGTTCTTCCAATTCAAGTTGGACTTAAGACCATCCCTATGATGTGTCATGTGATCGAAGGTGCCATGCAGTATAACATCCTTTTGGGGAGGCCTTGGATTAGAGAAATGCATTGCATTCCCTTGATCTTACATCAATGTATAAAATATATACATGAGGGACAAGTTCACATGGTTCCTTCTGATGAAGAGCCATTCAAATATGTGAACCTAGCTGATTTATCGAGGGATTTCATTCTCCCCTCAATGCATCTGGATATATGACCGATATCGCCTATTAAACATCCAGAAGGTAAACTCAAAGGAGTGTGCGTGGGACCTTCCATGGTAGCACCATAGCTATCAGAGCACACAACAATAGCTTCGACTAAACCTACGACATCCAAAATGCTTAGGAATGATAAGAAGCTTAAGGTAATTATGGGTGAAAAAGAGTCAAAGCAAAAGCCCAAAGAAGCAACTATCGAGGGTCCTAGTCCCATGGATGAAGGGGATGCTCAAAATCAAGTCGAGGAGGCACCTCAGCCTACCTCACCTACATCTTCAATAGGGTCATCTGCACCATAGGTGACCATACATTTGGTTAACCCTAGATTAGCAGAATATATCATGCAGAACGTGATGTTCATACCATTTATCAAAACTACATAGGATATGGGCTGACCTCAAGCCCATCACTTTCCCATGGGGATGGTGGTACCACTGGGGGTGCCACCCAACCAAAAAAACTTCATTTATGGAGGGCTAGATCAACTGACAAATCGCATGCCCATAGATGAGGATGATGATGAACCATTCATGGTGAATGTTCATTATCTGTCTAACCCTGAATTCACCTTGCGCTACTTCGAACGTTACCATTGGCATGGTTACAGCTTGGGCTTATTTGAGTAGGGGTACAGAGTTCCCATCAAACCATAGTATCAACTACCAACTGATAGGTTTGGGTTAGGCTATCATATCCGAGGATAGGATGAGCTCCTAGCAACATCTTTAGATCATCTAAACCTCACTTTGGGGGATGATGTGGATTGGAATCCTTATCACCCTAACCCTTCTTATCTATAAAGGGGTAATAGGTTGGTAACCTATGTCTCAGAAGTGCCACCAGAGATCTATCATGAGCACATCATGGTAGAGGTAAATCAAGGAGACAATCCAAGAGCCAACTTGGACAATGAAAGTCATGAAGCTACCGATGACACAGGTATGCAGATCCAAAATCTAGGTATAGCAGAGTCCATTATCGAAAGTGATGGACCAGATTATGATTCTAGAATAGATGATGATGAGCTATCCTCACACAATGAATGATATGAGGATGAAACTGAGTTGGCCTACTTAGGCCCTCTAAATCTACATCATCTATTACCCATGGAACAAATGGGTGAGAATGAGGAATTCTTCATGGTTGATAGTGACTATGAGGATGAAATAGAGTGGGCCTACCTTGGGCCTCATATTGCTAATCATCCAATTCCAGTCGGTAGGGGTGAAGGACTCATATATGATAGTGATGATGAGGATGAGACCGAGAGAGCCTATCTTGAGCCTCACTATTTATAGCATCATCATGAGCCGGTTGACATCGATGAGATGTATCAATGAGTCTATCCTAGCCCACGCCTCAGAGGGAGACCACCCAATTTGGATATGATTTATCATATAGTCTTCCCTGATCCACCAACGTACATGGAGCTCCTGGAGCCAAGTGATCCTATTTTTGAGTCTATTCATAGACCGGATCCGGAGATCCCCATACCCCTAGAGCCACATCTCAGGGATGGAAGTTATATCAATGTAGAGTCACACACACGTGGTCCTAGAGATCTAATCCATTCCATCAATATGATCTCCATTGATTTGACCACTCCACTTCACAATCTAGCTGACCCTTCCAAACCATTGTATCTGAATGTAGATGCTATTGATTGGGATCATGTTGATTCACCACTAGAGCCTGAATATTTCTTCCCTAACGAAGAAATGTTGCAACCTTTTCATTTTGTGCT
The DNA here is from genome assembly GCA_028583015.1 of Wollemia nobilis. Classification (NCBI taxonomy): domain Eukaryota; kingdom Viridiplantae; phylum Streptophyta; class Pinopsida; order Araucariales; family Araucariaceae; genus Wollemia; species Wollemia nobilis. The sequence continues at coordinate 148,168 of JAQPPZ010010853.1, forward strand.
AGGATGTGCACATGATGTTTATCATACTGAGGGAAATTCTAATGTAGGACCTTTAAACCCAGTTGATGACATCCACTTGATTCCTACACCTCACCAGCTTGAGGAGGGATCACACATGTCAGTAGAGGAGACCTTCGATGTGGATATCAGTAATGATCCCACTAATCCTAAGAAGGTCAAATTTAGAGAGAGTCTATCTCCTGATGAGCATGCCATACTCATCCCTCTACTGAAAGAGAGACCTGACCTTTTTGCTTGGACATACAAGGATATGTCGAGACTAGATCCAAAATTGGTTACTCATAACCTTTCGCTAGATCCCTCTAAGAGACCTATCAAGCAGAAGCTCAGGAAGATGCATCCAATAGTCACTTTAATGGTTAAATATGAGCTGTAGAAGTTGTTGGATGTAGAGTTCATTATCTCCATCGACTATCCAGAATGGGTATCAAACATGGTACCTATAGGAAAACCTGATGGAAGGATCCATATTTGTATGGATTTTAGAGACCTCAACAAGGCAACACCAAAGGATTCATTTCTATTGCCCAACATAGATGCTCTTGTAGATGCAACTATAGGTCATGAGATGCTCTCCCTTATGGATGGTTTTTTTGGTTACAATCAGATTTAGATTAAAGTCGAAGACCAACATAAAACCATGTTCACAATGCCATGGGGAACATTTTGCTATAAAGTTATGCCATTCAGCCTTAAAAATGTTGGTGCCACATATCAATGAGCCATGACATATATTTTTCATGACTACATGCATAAGATCTTGGAAGATTATATCGATGACTTATTGGCAAAGTCATTGCTATGAGAAGAGCATGCAGAGGTCCTGAGGAAGGTCTTCGATCACCTGATAGAGCATAATGTCAGGTTGAATCCCAAGAAGTGCGTATTTGGCATAACTTCAAGAAAGCTCTTGGGATTCATCATTTCAAAATGAGGCATCGAAGTTGACCCAATGAAGGTCAAGGCCATATTAGAAATGCATCCTCCCACAAATATCAAAGAGCTAAGAAGCCTACAGGGCAAAGTAGCATCCATAAAGTGATTTATCACACAATTATCAGATAAATGTCGACCCATGAATCGACTACTACACAAGGGGGTCCCATTCAATTGGGATGAGGACTATCAAGCGGCCTTCACTAAAATTAAGCAATACCTAGCAATGCCACCAGTGCTAGCTCCACCAAGACCAGATGTGCCTTTTTTGCTATATATATCAATGATCAAATTTGCATTGGGAACCATGTTAGCCCAAAAGAATATGCAAGACAAAGAGCAAGCCATATATTACATCAGTCACACCTTGGTGAGTTATGAGCTTGGATATGCATACGTGGAGAAGTTATGTTTAGCAATAGTGTTTGCAATGAAGAAGTTGTATCATTATATGTTAAGTCATACGATGTATGTGATATCCAAACAAAATCCTTTGCAGTATATGATGAGCAAGACATATCATAATACACGTACTACGAAGTGGATCATGCTATTGATAGAATTTGATTTGGAATTCATCAGCCAAAATTCCATCAAGGGATAGGTCATAGTTGATCAACTAGCAGAGGTACCTCTCAAGAATAGTAGGCCTCTCACCATAGAGCTTCCTGATGATGTAGTCTTTGCATTATCAGAAGCACCCAAACCCGAAGAACCAGATAACAAAGCTGATATGACTATGTTCTTCGATGGTTCAAAGTGTGAGCAAGGGGGTGGTGCAGGAATTGTCTTCTTCATGCCACAAGGTGCTCCAATGCCCTTGTCATTTAAGTTAGACTTTCCTTGTACTAACAACAATGTTGAATACGAAGCCCTAATATTGGGCCTCCAAATAGCTATCACCATGAAGATTAAATGATTAAATATCTTTGGTGATTCCCTTCTCATAGTCAATCAAGTGAAGGGACTTTTTCAATGTAGGTGTCCCATATTGAAAGCTTACAAGGATCTTGCTGACACTTATCTAGCCTAGCTAGAGTGGTACGACATCGAGGCAATCCCTCGCTCATCGAATAGATTTGTAGACACTATGGCATCTTTGGGATCCTTAATCCCTCAGAATCCATCTGCTGACTTTACTACCATTCATGTAAAGATGCTATCGCATGTCACGATGCAGTGTGAACTTTTGATAACAAGGAATCAATCAACATGATTCATATAGAACCAAACCATGAGTGGTTCTATAAAGCCAGATACTTTCTCAAGAAGGCATCCTAGGGGTCTTTGATCTCGTAGGGTCCTACGGGGAATGGCACCACCATTCACCACAAGGTTGTATCCCAATCTGCATTCACGCACAATGAAATGCTAGGGGAACAAGTCATCTTGTCAGTTGAGGTAGAAGCTTATCAGGATTGGATGTCACAATTACATGACTTCCTCAAGCTTGGTTTAATCCCGTAGGGATTGTCGTATGCCACAAAATGCACATTCAGATAGAAAGTGATAAAGTATGTCTTTCTAGGAGATATCTTGTACCGTAGAAGCTATGATGGAATTCTCCTTCATTGTCTTGAGCCCCAAGAATCAGCTTGGGCAATTTTGCAAGCTCATGATGGTACATGTGGTGGCCATTTTAGTGGCATGGCCATTGTCAAGTGCATCCTTTGAATGGGTTATTATTGGCCCACTATGGAGAAGGATTGCACCATGTATGTCAAGAAATGCATCAAATGTCAGCATCATGCTAATCTTATGCACTTGCCATCGTAGGCCTTACAACCCATTCAAGTGGCTTGGCCATTTTCTCAGTGGGGTTTAGATCTAATTGGTAAGATCTCTCCTCCATCATCAAGCTAACATACATTTATTATAATGGCTACTGAGTATTTTACAAAGTGGGTGGAAGCAATCCCTTTAACAATGACAACTAGAGCACGTATTGTGGAGTTTATACTTCACAATATCATTAGTCATTTTGGGATACCATCCAAGATAATCTTGGATAATGGAACATCATTCAAGAACAAAACTATGAAGGCTTTAATATCTAAGTACAATATACAACACAATTTTGTGACTCCATACTATCCATAGGCAAACGGGTAAGTTGAGGCTTCAAATAAGATAGTGGTAGCCATATTGAAAAATATGGTACAAGAAAACCACAAATATTGGCACATCCAGCTACCCCTTGCATTATGGGCTTATAGGACTAGCATACGGATGCCCACTAGGGCAACCCCATTTTTGCTAGTATATGGCATTGAGGCCATTATACCCCTAGAGTTGGAGATTCCAACATTGCACATCGCATTGAAAGAGTTCATCGATGATGACACTATGTGGCAAGCTCACCTAGATCAATTGATGCTTCTTGATGAACATCATGTGAATGCCCTTGAGCATCTCTATGTTTACCAAGAGTGCTTAAAATGAGCTTACAATAGTAAAGTCCACTTGAGAGACTTTAAGGTTGGTGATCTTGTGCTGAAAGAGAACCAACAGAACTCAAACCTACCACCACACTTGCGAGATAAATTTATGGCTAACTGGTTAGGTCCTTACATCATCTCAGAGCAGATTGGACCTAGAACGTATCGCCTGACATCGCTTGAAGGTGTTGAAGAGCTTGAACCTCTCAACATCCTTCATCTTAAGGCATTCCATACATAATAATTCAAAAATTAAAAAATATGGAAAATTTCAAAATCCATAAAAATCAAAAAGCAATAAAATCTAAAAATATTGCATTTCATTTGCATCATGCATTTTCATTTTGCACATGCATTTCATTTAATTGCATTGCATTAGGCATTTCCATCCATCGCACTTGCATTAGGATAGGTTGTGTTTGCAATATTACAAATGACACCATATTTGTATTTCAATCATGCATCTATGCATCATCATCATCCATCACCCTTGTGAGTAATTGTGTTTCTCAACACAACCCCTCCTATTGCTATGAAGAATATACTAGGGTTTTCTGATCATTCAGCCATACCTAGTGGTCTTCTCAAATTTAGTAGAAAGCTTGCTTTGCTTTTGAAGATGAGGTCTAGTTTTGATAGCACTTAGCATATCATAATCCCATCACTAATCAAACACATTAACAATCCTAATTAGGGTAAGGAAGGATGAACATTACAAAAGTGGTCCGGGTCACCTTAAGTGAAAGGTTTTGTTACTTGCTCATTTTGTGAGGTGCAATGGTCTAGAGTAGTGGTCATTGGAAAAAGGACAAGTTTACCCCCTACCCGAATAAATCCCTTGCTTACAAAAAAGGAGAAAAATCCCAAAATCAAATCAAATCCCTTGCTCAAAACAAAAGAAAAACAAAATACAAAATAAATAGTGATTTTTATCACTATATATGAGCAAGTATCCCAATAAATTGAAGAAAAGAAGGGGGTGAACTTGAATCCCTGGAATGATCAATGCTCAAAAATCATAGGGTGATCCCCAATACAACAATGGGCTGAATGAATCCCGCCTGACATTGGGGTAGGTCTAAGCAATTTACAAATGAGCTAGCTTTAGGTGGCCTGTATTGCCTAGTGGTCTAGTCTAACTAAATCCAAACCTAGGATCGGGTGGACATTTGAGGATCCCCAATACAACAATGGGCTGAATGAATCCCACCTGGCACTGGGGTATGCTTATGTCTCATCTAATATATTCATTTGCACACACAGGGGTAATGAATAGCTTGGTCTTTCATAGCGAAAACTTTATTTTTTAGAAGTCTAGTATAGTCATTATACAACTTTTGATAAGTCAACTAGGGTGTTTGAGTCTCATGGAAAACCTCAAAAATTCCCAAATAGCAACAACTCATATCAAATCAATCAATTATCAATTTCCTTTTATGAGAGTTTGTTTGTTAAGGGGTGTTCATAATATAGGTTAGATACCGGATGGATATCAACAATGATATTTAGATGACCACTGACTATGTTGTGCATATTATTTTAACTTACAAAAGCTTATGAATAGAAACAATACATCATTTCATATCACATATGGATGTTTAATTGATTAATTCTTATGATAAGATATATCAATTACATTTCATGATTATTATACATTATGTGGTGTCATCCATTAGATTGTTAAACTCATATTGCATTCATACATTATGTTTTAAGTGATTAAAGCATACATGTTCATTTACATTAGATCATCATCATGTAAATAATGCATTACATACATTGCATTCATCATATCATAACATCATAAATTAAATGCATACAAGTAAATCAAATTAAACATGCATTTAACATCAAATAGTGCATCCACATATGCATACATCATAGTAGTCCATCTACACATCTAGATCACAATATCTAGTCATACATCCATCATCTAGCTAGTGCATGTCATCCATACATCACATCATATAGCATCAAATAAACATAACATATAAGCATTGCATCCATATGCATCTCATAAACATAAAATAAATAAATGTACACATATAATGAGTCTCATAAATGTCATATCATATATATATATATGTCAAAAAAAGTATATAAGTATGTCCAAAATGCTCGTAGGCTACAACTGTGTAGGTCCTCGACCTTACACTAAAAAATGGTACAAATATCTATCAAGATCTATACTAGGTAGTGCCTATACCCCTAGTCTATGAGGCTCCTCCACCAGTGCCACCCTCCCTATGAGTCCACCTAGAGCTAGCACCAGAGGACCTCTCTATCCGATGAGTCCTATGGCTGAGGACTACCTTGTCTCCCGTGTCCTAGTCCACTGAGACTCTATAGTTATGGGTCACTCTAGCACCTCACCACCTAGCAGTATGATCTCTCCTACCAGGAGAGAGATGTAAGCCGCATCTACTAACTAATGTGTATGACCCTCCCAAATGAGGGTATGCAATCTGTGGATCTCTATACCCAGATCCAAACCTGCTAATCTCGGTATAGCTAGAGTGGTAGGAGCAACCTGAGAAGTCGAGGGACCTCCCCTCACAGCTTAGAGTAAGTCTCGCTCTATGGTGATAGCACCAAGCTGAGCCTAGAGAAGATCACACTATCCAATGACCTTCTCTATCTCTATGGTGGTAGTAGCAATCTATGCTCGGAGAGCTACCCTCTCCTCCTTGAATCCCTACCACTACTCCTATCCCTATGCTAGCTGATCTTGTGCTGCCTACACCTATACCTATAGAGTCACCACATAAGTATCCCTCTCTAGGATCTGAGTCCCTACTATCTATAGTCATGACTCTAAGCTAGCCACCTAGGCTTAGAGCTATAGTACCTCCTCATCAGCATCCTCCTCACCCTCCTCCCTGTTCTCCTCTACCTAGGGCTCCTCTATAGCTATAGCCTCACCCCATCCACCCTCTATCCACTGGTGAACTCTTCACCCATGAGGATCTACTCCCTCTAGATGTGCCTCATCTGCCTCTACTCCTACTACTCCATCCCTAGCCCTGCCTAGTGGGCCATCACCTCACCATAACTTGGTAGTCCACCAAGCATCATAGTCTACTATGGTCCTAGCATCTGCAAGCCCTGAGTCCTACCAGGAATCATCCTCATCACCAAGTGGAGTCACAGTAGGCCAAGCTAAGTCCTTCTCTACCTTAAGGTGATGGTAAATAGTTGGTTCATCTAGGATATCCTGATAGATCCCAAACTACCTAGTGATGCATGAGTAGTAGAAGAACTCACATATCTTAGGCTTGCACCTGAGGAGCCATCTCTCACATCATGCCCACCTGAGATAATGGTCTACCTCCTCCCATGTAGGACAATCCATGTAAGGTCACCAACATATATGCTCTAGTCGTAGTCTGGTCAGCTGATCTAGGTAGTACTCCAAATCCCCTACTTGGGTCTTGCTCTTGAAGCCCTCAGCATCCCTAGGCCAATAGGCAGCATAGCATTGGTGCTCATCATCAATGTCCCTGATCTCCAGTGGCAGTCCTCTAGGGTGCTCAATAGTAATATGCTCATAGGACCATATCTGGAGCAACATGTTGTAGCTGACTCCCACATGACTCCATTGGGTGATCTGGTATATGGATAGAATCTTCTATGATTTCTCTCTAACCATAATTTTACTATAAATTAATTCAATCAATTGATACTCAACCACAAATATATAACCAAACAATCATGTAATTTCATAGGTAAACCAATTGGAATTCAAGTAAATGTTGTAGCCACTTGAGGTGGGCACTCCCTCACCATAAAGGCTTGATGCAAATAGCGCAGATGAAATTAGATATAAAAAAGTAGATGATTAAAAATAAAATTACTTGGAATCCTTAATAAGCAATTCCTGTGGTAATATAGTCGTCGGCTATATTAATGGAGTGTAACATGACTCTCCTCCTCGAAAAGCTTTGTCCTCAAAGCTGGAAATGACTGGAATATACTTTCAGATTCCCAGGTTGCATCTTCTTCAGGTAAATCCTGCCACTTGATAAGGAACTCCTGGATGTGACGAGAACGTAGCCGACGAGTCCTTGTTTGCACCACTATTTTTGGTTGTAGATAGATACGTCCTTCTTCATCCAACACTGGTAAGTCTGACTGAGATTGTACTTTCTGGCCAATCACCTTTTTGAGATAGGAGACGTGAAACACTGGGTGTATGCGAGAAGATTGGGGTAGCTCCAGTTGATATGCTACCTCTCCAATGCGATGCACAATTCTATAAGGGCCATAGAATCGTGGTGACAACTTCTGACTGGATTTGAGCTTTAATGATAGTTGTTTGTAGGGCTGAAGACGTAGGAATACCATATCACCAATATTGAATGTTCTTTCTGAACGCTACTTGTCCTATTGTTGCTTCATACGATTATGTGCTTGGACCAAATTATCTTTCAAGATAGTAAGCATTGCTTGTCGCTTCTGTAACCAATCATCGACTTGGGCCACTTTGGAAGATCCTTGTACATAATCGGCTATTGTTGGTGGCTTCATTCCATATAATGCTTCAAAAGAAGACATCTTAGTGGAAGAATGGTAAGAAGTATTGTACCACCATTCTGCCAATGACAACCATTGACTCCATTGATATTGTTTATCCTGAACAAAACATCTTAGGTAGGTACCTAAACATTTGTTAACCACCTCCGTTTGACCATCGGTTTGTGGGTGGTATGCAGAAGATATATTTAATTTGGTACCACTAAGTCGAAAAAATTCTCTCCAAAATTTTTTAGTAAATATAGGATCACGATCACTTACAATATTCTTGGGCATTCCATGTAATTTAAAAATTGAATCCATAAATACCTTAGCCACTTTGCTTGCTGAAAATGGATGTTGTAGAGCCTAAAAATGAGCATATTTGGAAAGGCGATCAACTACCATAAAAATTACTGTTTTACCCTCTGACTTAGGAAGACCTTCAATAAAATCCATGGAAATATGTTCCCATTGGCTATCCGGAATAGGTAACGGTTGAAGAAATCCTGGTGATTTAACTATTTCTCCCTTATTGTGTTGGCACACTTCACATTCAACTACCCATTGTTTAACCTTGGCTTTTAATCCTTTCCAACAAAAGGATTGTTTAACCCGTATGTAAGTTTTCAAAAAACCAGAATGTCCTGCTGAAGGAGAAGCATGTGACTCCTCTAGAATCTAGATTTTGATTGATGAATTGTGAGGGATGTAAATGCGATTCTTCTTACGTAATATTTGGTCATCATATGTGAATAGAGGATATTTAGAGAAACCCATAGATAATCCTTGAATTATTTGAGTTGTTTCATAGTTGGACAACCATTATGCCTACAACTGAGACACCCATTGTGAACATGGTCCTGAAATGGTATTGATAACTACTTCATCTTCGTATTTTCTGGATAACGCATCTGCTACCACATTTTCTTTTCCTTTCTTATATTCAATCACAAAATCATATCCCAATAATTTAGTCAACCACTTATTTTGTTCGGGATATGAAAACCTTTGTTCTAGAAAATTTTTGAGGCTACTATGATCGGTTTTAATAATAAAATGACTATTAATTAAATAATGCCTCCATTTTTCTACTATGTGTAAAATAGCCAACATTTCTTTTTCATAGGTGGATCTACCCAAATTTTTTCTCGAAAGTTGTTTACTTTCAAATGCCAAAGGATGACCCTCCTGCATTATTACTGCTCCAATACCTATTTCGGAAGCATCACATTCAATGACAAATGGTTTTTGAAAATCAAGAGTGGCTAAAACTGGAGTAGTACACATTGCTTCCTTGAGAGCCTCGAAGGCTTTTGTGGCTACTTCAGACCATTTAAAAGCATCCTTCTTGGTGAGATTTGTGAGAGGACCTATAATTTTACCATAGTTATGCACAAATTTGCGGTAATAGCCCGTGAGACCTAAAAAACCACGAAGTTTCTTGATGGTTTTAGGCCGAGGCCAATCCTGTATTGCCTTAATCTTATTAGGATCCACTTTAACACCTTCATGAGATACCATATGACCTAGGTACTCAACTTCTTGAACACCAAAGGAGCATTTGGATCTTTTTACAAACAACCTTTCCTTGCTGAGGATATGGAGAACTTTGCTTACGTGTGCCAAATGATCTTTCCAAGATTTACTATAGATGAGTATGTCATCAAAAAAGACAAGGATAAATTTATGCAGGAATGGAGGAAACACTTGATTCATGAGGCTTTGGAAGGTATATGGAGCATTAGTGAGACCAAAGGGCATGACCAAGAATTCATAATGACCCTCATGAGTTTGAAAGGCAATTTTGGGAATATCTTCTTCTCAAACACAAATTTGGTGGAAACCTGAATGTAAATCTAGTTTGGTAAAGAATTTGGCACCATGTAATTCATCTAGTAAATCATCAATGACAGGGATAGAAAATTTATCTTTGATCGTGATTTTGTTGAGAGGACGAAAATCAAGACACATACACCAAGAATTGTCTTTTCGACGAGCTAAGACTACTGGTGAGGAGTAAGGGCTTGTACTATGATGGATGATGCCATGGTCTAATAGCTCTTGGACAATATTTTCAATTTCTATTTTTTGGGGTTGGGGATATCGATACGGACGACCATTGGGTGGAAGACTACCAGGCACTAGATGTATGGCATGGTCATGAGATCTTTTGGGGGGTAATCCTTTTGGTTCTTGAAAACCTCCTCATAGTTAGCCACAATGATTTGGAGATCATCTTCTTTGATTTAAGGTATATCTTGGTCTAATTTCTCTATGCAATTGATTCGGGCTATGAATCCCCCACCATCTTTTCTTAATATATTTTCCATGCTATGTGAACTTACAACTTTTGATGGAGGTGTGGGTAGTCCTTGAAGACGAATAGTCCTCCCATTGGCTTGCCATTCAACAAAGCGATATTTGTGGTTAAAACCCACTATGGTTTCTAATTGTTCCATCCATGCAACACCTAAAATAACTTCTAAATTTCCTAATTCCATAACAAAAAGAGGACCTTGCCAAGTATACATACCCATTTGTAATGAAACTGAAGATGTCTTACCTATACATTGAGAAATTTCCTTGCTTGTAGTTCTTACTTGAAACTGATCTTGATTAGAAGAGAAGACGTGCAACCCTAATGTCCTTGCAAGTTTTGCATCAATGAAGTTGTGAGTACTTCCGAAATCAATTAATACTGTCACCCTCTATTTTTGAATGAAACCTACCACCTTGATTGTATGGTGAGAAGATAACCCCATGAGAGCATGTACTGAAATAGTCATGGTATCCTCCTCAACGATAACTTCATCGTGTTCATTTTGGTCCTCAACTGGGAGATCCTCAAGTGCGTCGTACTCCTCTATTTCTTCTTCTTCCTTGTTGACATATTCAATCTAAAATTTTTGTCGTGGTGTACATGCTTGATCTTTTTGATGTTGAGTGCGACATTTTTAGCAGAAGTACCATGACGGTTGATCATTTCTGTGAAAAGAGTTGTTGTAAAATGGAGGTCACCCATATGAATCACGTCATGTGGATGGGCCTATGTGCACCTTTGTCTCTGCAAAATCAGCAATCCTTATACACTCATCCAACTTGGATGGATTGTGTAGGTCTACTTCAACTTTAATATGTGCTTTTAATCCATTTCGAAAAGTCGCTACTACCACGTCCTGTTGTAGATCTTGTGCATAGTGAAGCATACTGGTGAATTCTGAAATATAGTCCCCTACTAATCTTGTTTGCTTAAGTGACAACAATCGTACTGTGTATGAACCTATGGGACCTTTGTCGAATCCATGAAGAAAATATTTTTGAAAGTATCCTAATATAATGCATATTAGGGATTCTCATGTTTATACCATGTAAACCATTGATAAGCTTCAGTGCCTAATTTGGTTATTGTAAAAGAGACTTTGTCCCCTTCCTAGAATTTGTAGAATTCTAAGATGCCTTCCATTTTTGCAATCCACCCATGTGGATCCTGGCCTTCAAAGGTAGGCATGTCAATGCATGGATAATTGACTCCAGTTGGACCTCTTGGTTGGGTGTGAACATTGTTTCTATCTTGTTCCTCGTTACTTCTCTGTCTTTGGTTGTTATTTTGATAAGGTCTATTAAAACCTCTTTGTTGCTCCCTATTTTCTTCATTACCCCCATCCTCAATATTTTTGTGACCATTGTGATTCAGGGATTGACTATTTTGACCTCTATGGTGTGTATAGTCATCATAGTAGACATTCGTACTCCAATGATTGGAACTAGAAGGATTTGGTTGGGGTGGTTTCCTAGATGCGTTGAAGCTTGCAGTCATCATCTAAAGATTTACTATTAACTCTTTTAACAACTCATCATTGAGTACTAGACGATTACTTTCTACTTGGGTGACGTTTTCATGTGTAGAATCTGGAGAAGAATTGGATGCCATTGGGCTGACCATAGGATGACTCAGATTAAAACTACCAATTCCAGACGGAGAAGGAGAATTTTTTGTACCTTGGCTTCGACGAGCTCTTCTTGCATTATTGTTGGGAGTTTTTGAGCTTGTTAATCATCCATCAGATCCTTTGATCCAACTTCTGCTCATGCACTTTTCAAATTTTTTGTAAAAAATTTGTTAAATTGTCCAAAAAATTTGTTTATATTCCACTGAATTGTCACTCCAACTGTGATGCGGATTTGAATTTTGGCTCCCTCCTTTGACAACTTTGAACAGTTCTTTGACAACTTTTGACAATTTCCTTGACAACTTTTCAATTTTCTTGACAATTTTTCAACACTTGTATTAACAAGTTGATACTTAACCTCGATACGACACCTAAGCATGATCAAACATCGAAAGGAAACTTAAGACAACACAAGTCAACATGACTATGAATCTTGAGAAAGTTTGGATAATTGCGAAGACCAATTATGAAGACACCACAGATGAAACAATGACCAATACACAATGCAATGCTAACACCACAAAAACTGACACGTGAAATGATGACCACTTAAACTAACAAAATCACAACCAACAATGCAATCAAACTCATGACCAATGATAATAGTAAGACCAACACATAGGATACATGGACACGTAGATGACAACGGGGATGAATGACAATGGGGACCAAAAAACTCATGACTAATGACAATAGCAACTCATGACCAACAATGACAGCGAAACTAACACATGGGAGACACGAACACGTGGATAACAACGGAGACTAATAGTGAAACCGACACATGGGAGACACATGGATGACAATGGATATTGATGCGAATGAAAATGAAGACTGACAATGAGGTGACATGCGAATGAGGAAAGGTAAGGCAATGTATATAGCAAGGAAGGAATCATTGTGTGACTGAAGTCACAATTTTGTTATATGCGCCCTCCACGTTATAAACCCATTTCGTAGTCATTTCACACCCAATGTGGGATATGTTCCCAAGTAAAAAAATAAAAAAAATATAATTCACCTTTGTGTACCTTAGTGTTGTGTTCAATATTTGATTTTTTGATGATGCTGATTGGTTTGTGCTCTTCGTGGTTGTGCAGGCGATGTAGGCGGATGCAACAATAATTATGGCTTGTTTCTCCATGGATTCTGGAGAGTTCTTAGTGTGATTTCCAAGGTTGGATTATGGATTATCACCCTTGGCCTATGGATTTTCCCACTTGGTTTTGACACTTGTAAACGTTGTGTTATTGTTCAGTTGCAAAAAACCAGTTTAACATAGTATTCTTACAGATGGAAAAATTGTGTTCCCAAAACGTCACAATAGGTAAAATGTAACCATGCCTAAGTTTTAGAGGAACCTAATGCCCTCTGTCATTCACCAGCAGCTATGTGAATTCCTATATTACATGTTAATTCAGAGCTATGTAGCGATTTTAGAAGCATCCTTCGACGATGTGCGTTAGGATCGTTGGATGATACTACTTGGAGAGAATCTCTTGCGAGTTCTCTCTAACCACAATTATACTATAAATTAATTCAATCAATTGATACTCAACCACGAATATATAACCAGACGATCATGTAATTTCATAGGTAAACCAATTGGAATTCAAATAAATGTTGTAGCCACTTGAGGTGGGCACTCCCTCACCGTAAAGGCTCGATGAAAACAATGCATATGAAATTAGATACAAAAGTAGATGATTAAAAATAAAATTACTTGGAATCCTTAATAAGCAATTATTGTGGTAATATAGTCGTCGACTGTATTAATGGAGTGTAATAGTATAGCTCATCATAGAGTTGTGCGAGTAGAGTGCTCCCCCAAGATAATATCAATGGATCTTTGGTACTACTCGCTAGCACATCCTGTGTCCTAGCCAAGAGGTTCTGAGGGAACCTCACTCCTAATGTGTCGGGCAGCACAATCTGGACTATAAACTACATGAGTACAACTACCCACCATGAGAAGACATTCTAGCGATACCAATACTTTATGTGGATCCTATCATGGTCAGAGTCTAGCTGTGTTGCATCACTCCTAGAACCAAAGATCCTCTGGAAAACTTTGTCCTTCACCTTTGTGGTGAAGACGTGACGACCTCAACATCAATCAAGATCTGAAATATGTGATATACATCCTCTAGTGTCACAATGATCTCACCTATAAATAGGTAAAATATGTTGGTATGCACATCCCAACGATGGGCCAAGACTGTCATATAAGCCTGGTCGGCCTAGATAGATGATAATCTCAACACATAGTCAAAGCCTATAGCTCCGAACCAACCTTGCTCGATGTCATTCAAGCCATCACAAAGTTGGTGAAGGATATCATATTCCATCACTCTAGCAGTCAATATCTGAAGGGAGTAGTAATAAAATCAATCAAACATAAAAAAAAGTACTAAAAATGCAAACAAATTCAAAAAAATTTCAAGGAGGCAAATACAAGCATAAATGTAAACAACACATTCACAGACATCAAAGCCTCACTTCAAAAAAGTCAAAAAAATCAATTAAATCAATTAAAATAGCAAACAAAATCAATCAAAAAATTGAAAAATTTGCCTAATGTTGCCAATCATGGATGGGACCCACGGCCAGTAACAACAGTCAAATTTCTTACCGTTGGGATTTGAATCCCACCACAGTTGACAACCATGGCCCCCATTTTGCCAATTGGGAGCCACGTCTACTACCCACGGCTAAGAGAAGCACCTCTTTCGAGGTCACTTCTCATCTCGGGAAAACCCAAAAAAATTAACTAAAAAAATTAAAAATCCTCCCCTAAGCTAGCCTACGCTAAACCCTAACTAAGGTGAGGTTCTTTACCGGTAGTTTAGTGAGGTTCAATTAACCCATTAATTAATAAGGTTCATTTTAATTGGGTAAATCAAATGAGAGAGTTGTAGTGCTACCTTTCCAGCATCAACTCCACCACTAGTGGATGCATCCATTGGGTCTACCATGTGGGTGTTTGATGAGGTTTGCGGCAGCATTCTGTATCAAAAAAAATTTAGTCACCTCTTAGAGCTCTCAGTTTTGCAAGTTGGTAGTTGAAAATAATGATGTTGAAAATGAAATATTTTCTTTTATACTTTCAATTTGCCCTTGACCATGTCTCGTAACCATGGGTGCAGAATTAGGTTTTTTCGATCGCAGGTCAAATTCGTGGCTAAGAGAATTATAAAAATTGGCTACGACTGACAAGCGTGGCTAGCATCCAGTAATAAATACCCTCAAAATTAAACCATGAGGAGCTTCAAAATGTAAAATAAAAAATATCTAATGGTGCAAAACCTTAAAAAGTTTCAAAATAACAAAAAACTCATATAATTCAAAATTCAAATGTGCCTCGTATCCAATTATTTACCCTACACACTTGGCGATTGCAGTGACTTGCGATCCATGCAGTCCAGTAATCTGAGTAAATTACCACAAGGATATTTGGGATAAATTTAGTTGTTGGTGGAATAGAAATGATCCAATCTAGAACATCATTCCACATGCACGTAAAATTGCATTGGGAGGACCACGGAGACACCGCACCTCCTACCATTTAAACTTTGACAGAAGGAATTTCACATTATTATTCAACATAAGCCTAATTGGAATTGCTATCATTTTTATTCCCTAAGAAGGCCACAACGACTGGACTGCTCCATGGGATAGAGATGTACAATTACTATTAATAGTTGCAATCATGGCTAAATTAGGCCTTGCCAAGTAATCAAAATGTTAAAACCTTAAATTGTTCAAATCACTCATTATGGTCAATCAACTTATTACTTCAGTAAATTATCTTACTCTCATCAACTCGTTGCTTGAGGGGGTAGTCATTATATCAATTATCATAATCAAATTCAATAGGAGATCACTTGATCCTATTGATATTGTCAAATTGTGTTTGTCTTACAAATCATTTTCAATGACTATCATAATCTTACTCTTTGTTGGGGCAAAAAACAACTATGACAATTAAGTTAGTAGCTCTCCACCTATCAGTACTATTGTAGCATTGAAGCTACCCGATTACTGCTAGATCTTGTAAAATCTTTTTCAAATTTAAGCCTTCCCTCAGTTGGAAGCAATGATTTTAATATGTGTGCCCTTTTCCAAGATTGGGCATATAATTTTGATCAGATCAATGATCATCATTCAGCCTACGACATCATTTTAGGAGGTCTATTTTTGCTCAGTGTTGTTCATTCTCATAACACATCCTAGAAGGGGTATCTATAGACACCTAAAACGCATCATGTCGAGGTTAATACTCATATGGTACATGCTAATAGACCATATGAAATATCTTGGATAGCTCCAAGGTGAAGTAGTGGTTTTAACCACTCAATTTAGGCAGGGTTGGCTAACTCAGCCTTAGTCGTGGTTGACACCCATGGCTAACAGAATTGGCCATGCCTCAGAGCTGCAACTAGCATCAAATATGTTTTAGATCTTGGGTCGAGCTAAATTCGGTTGCAACAATCTAGGCAATGGAGATTCAAATATTTTTGGGTGGGGAAGCTTTGAGAGTTTTCCTCCCAACTAATCCAACCTCCTGGATCTTGATCTTGGCTTCCCAAGCAAGCCAATATTAGATATTAGGAGTCCTATAAGACCCCCTTCAAATTGGGAAGAAGTCTAGAAAAATATTATATCTGAACATAACAAAGCTCTACCAAAATGGATAACAAATTTATAACCCCTTTAGGAGAGTCAAAATGTTGCCCAATTGTGGAGTGATAAGTATGAATTCGTCAATGGAGCTTCCAAAGTACTAGGAAGCACAATCGCATAATCAAGTCAATCAAATGTGAATCTCATAAAATTTGACCGTCAATCCATCTTGGGACATAGAGGTAACCCTTGATCATCAATTCCATAGAATAAATCAGATATCCAAGCCATGATTACAAGAGCAAGAGCATTTGTGCCTCAGTCGCGGCTGTCAGCCACAGCTAACAATGCCCACCATGCCTCAAACCCACGATGAGGGTTTGATCCCTGATTTATTTTGTTTTAGCATTAGATTTATTTTTTCAATTTTGTAATTAGCTTAGTCTTGCATATATTTACAGTTTAGTAAACATTTGACCAATTAATTTTAGGATTTAGTGGCAGATTTGTTTCTATTTCCTTGCATTTGTCAATTTAGCATAGTTTCTTGTTATTTCATACAATTCAAGTTTCTAATGGCTAATTAGGTTGCTTATTACCTAGATTACATGCTTTCTTTCTATGCTTCATAGTAATTTGATGATTTTATGCTAATATTCATATATTTACATATTTCTTGTTTTCTTTATCATCATTTATGTAATTGTCCATCAAAAGCCTCATCAAGAGAGGCCATATTTGTTTTTAATACTTTCTTTTTGTTTCTTAAATGTAGGGTTTACATGATCCATTCATTTCAAGGCATTCAAGGCACCAAATACCTCTTTCATTAGAGAAGAAGGTCACCATTGATATTGAGTAGTTCGTGTCTTTGTGGAAAGCCTACGAATTACACCACCCCCTCATTTAGAGGGTCTTCAATACTGTATTAATTGTATCAACATTGAGTATCCCTAAGAGGGACGTACTTGTAATCAGATTTGACAAAATATTTAATAAAAAAAACCTTATCTTTCTTTTTGAAGTTATTATTGTCAATCTTTCATGCTTTAATGTTTGATATCAATTGATGTATTAGTTAGGTGTATGCTTTCTACAAGGTTACAATCTTTTAATTTAATAAACATAAAATACATAATAGATTTCTTATTCCTAATAATTCTTCTAAAAAATACATTTATTATTCTTAGCCCAAAGAATATTTCTAATCATTGGTTCTAACTCAAAGAATATTATCTTTATTTCCATAAACTATTTCTTTTCAATAGAACATTGGGTAGCAATCATAATATAATCAAGCCTCCTATGAACCACTTCCCTTAATATCATACACCTTAAGACAATAATAAAAAAAATATTTATGTTTCAAACATTAGAGAAGCTCATTCTATATTTTGTGAAACCAACCCTCACTTTCCACATCCACCACTTGGCTAGAGCAAAGCTAAGATGCTCCCCAATGATGAACTTACAACTATCACCAAGGATAGTCATCTTTTACATGAGGAGGAGGTTTAATTTAGATGCTCAAGCATCTACTAATTTCAAATGTGGTATTAACTAATTATTTTTATTCCCCCTAGGTTTTGTAACTATAGTGTTGTCCTATAGGCACCACGTTGGTATTTGGGAAGGACTCCAAGCCAGTGCCAGTTGGCTGCTTCCAAAAAAATATTCAAATAAATAAAAAATCCAATATAAAGGATATTAAAGTTTTAGTAGGTTTATTTTCCATTGCCAACATGTGGGAAATATGTTTAAACAAACAATGAACATTTCCCTTAGTTCTCATAATGAAATGAACCATACCACGCATGTATATTAACCTGTAAACTTTCACTATGAGGTCCATTGAGGTACTAGGGTTTTAAAAAAACTCAACCAGGTTGCTTAAGACACAGTTTCATGTACATCTCAAACTACTCAGACATCATGCTATGGATTGAAAACATGTTCTTCTTTAGCGCCCAAGTTGCGTACGTACTTAGAAAAAGTTTAATATACTAGGTTTAAATTTAAAAAGGTGCAAGGATTCTTGTAATCTAAAACCTAGCAATGAGCCTTCTATAGTTTTTAATCAAACTCAAGCCCTATGCTTACCCCAGTATCTATAGAAATAAATCTATGTTTTCTTTGAAGATAAAGGTTTTTTCTAAAAGGAGGAAGCATCTCTTCATTTTACACAAGTCAAGCAAAATATTATGCAAGTAAAACCATAAAACACAAGTTTATCCCATCACAGATTATAAGCATCCTCTTCAAGATAAACACAAAGGAGTGCCTTATTGTTTTATTATATGCTTACACTTGGTGAAGTCACAAGTGTTCTTCGAAGGATGGATCTCTTATTCTTATTTTCATCCAAAATTGCTCAAAAAAACCTTCTCTATAACATACGTTCTCTGGTGAAACTCTCGAAACCATAAAAACAACTCTCTCTTCTTCCTTTTACAAAAGAGGTTTTAAAGAGAACTCAAGTAGAAATCATTCAACATAACAAATTCATACTTGTCCACTTTTTCATTTGCTAAGTTGGGTTCATTTTCTAAATCGAAGTTAAGGATATGTCCTTATTTTATTTACTCTAAAGTTTAGAACTTAATTAATTAATTTCATTTTCCCTTTCTTCATTTTTTCTCTTTTAATGAAGTATTATTAAATCTTTCTTAACCAAGTTCCTTCATCAAGCATGATAGAAATGATAATCTAACATGTGTTAGCTTGCAAGTACAAAAATTACATATTAAAATAACAAGGGAATAAATTAGATCTAAAATAGATAAATCTTTTGACAATCAGAGGCTTCTTTTAGCCTTGATCTAATCAATTTTTAGTTGTTCCTCCATCTCTCGAATCGCATCTAGCCCAATGGAAATCTTATTTTTTGGATTATCCCATTAGAGGGGTGTTCGACATATTTTTCCATACAATGCTTCAAATGGAGCCATTCCCAAAGAAGCATGGTGTCCATTGTTATAAGAAAATTCAACTAGGTGCAAAAAATATTTCCATTTAGATTTTTTATCCATATAGTACATGTGAAGCATTTCTTCTAAAACTTGGTTGACTATCTCAATTTGATCATCAGTCTCTAGATGGTAAGCAAAAATGATATCCAGTTCTATACCTATAGCCAGATGTAAGACTTACCAAAATGTATATGTGAATCTAGAATCCCTATCAAAGATAATTACTTTAGTAAATCCATGTAGCCTAAATATTTTCTTGGCAAATCTATTAGCCACCACAACTGCATCATCCTTTGTACTTCCTAGAATGAAGTGGGTAACCTTGGTCAATTTATCTACTACCATAAGGATTGCATCATGTTGGAACCTATTCTTAGGCAAACCCACAATAAATTCCATGAATATGATCTATCATTTCTGGATAGGTATATCATATGTGTATAAATAGCCTACTGGATGTCGGTGTTCAGCCTTCACCTTCTGACATTCCATGCATCTAGTGACAAATTTATTTATATCATTCTTCATCCCTATCCAATAGAAGATATTTCTCATGTTCTCTCTCATTTTGACCCCTCCAAGATGAGCCAAGTATGGAGATTTATGTTCTTTTTTACATAATATTTCTCCTTAAGTCACCATATTCAGGAATGATGATCCTATCCTTGAAGCAAAAGAGTCCATCCTTAATGTTTTAATCCCTATTTTCTTTAGGAGCCCTTACCATTTTTACCTCGATATCATTGCAAAATTGATATTGGTTTTGCATCTCTCTAAATTGGTCCATCAAGTCTATATGGCTGTGGGTTAAGGCAATTATATGCCTTCATCTACTCAGGACATCCATAACTTTATTTTGTTTACCTTTGATATATTCTATACCAAAGTCATATTCTATCAATAATTTGATCCATCATCTCTAGATTGCATTCAAAAATGGTTGAGTGCAGATATAATTCAAGCTCTGAAGGTCAGTTATAAGATCAAATGGCTTACCTATAAAATAGTGTCGACCCATCTTAAGGGTATGGACCATTGTTGTCAGTTCCAAGTCATAAGTAGCATATTTTACCTCATATTTCTTGAGTTTCCTTGACTCATATGCTACTACTGATTCATATTGGGATAGAACTCCTCCCAAACCTTCTAATGAGGTATATGTACAAACAAACAAAAAATCCTTATGGGTATGGAATTTTTAGAATAGGTGCCGTGGTGAGTTTTTGTTTTAATAAATCAAATGCTACTTGCACTTCTTTGTCCACTTAAATTTATTTCCCTTCCTTTGTAGATTGGTTATCAAATAGGAAATTTTGGAGTAATATTTCACAAATAATATATAATATATCATGATACCCATAAAAATCTACACTTTAGTCACATTGGTGGGTCGTGGCCAGCTCACAATGGCCTCAATTTTCTTTGGATCTACTGCTATTCTATTGGAAAATATAGTATGTCCAAGATATTATACCTCAGGTACATAAAAGTCACATTTTAAGAGGTTACCATAAATCTGATTTTCTCTTAACAACTCAAGCACTTTCCTCATGTGCTTATCATGCTCTTCTTTATCTTTGAAATATATCATAATATCGTCTAAAAAGATCAAGATAAACTGATCTAAATATCTTTTGAATACGCTATTCACTAGATTCATAAAGGCCACTAGTGCATTAGACAGCCCAAATTGTAGCACTATAAATTCATAGTGACCATATCAAGTCTTGAAGACAGTTTTATGAGTATCTTCCTCCTGAATTCTCAACTGATGATATTTGTATTTTAAGTCAATTTTGGAGAATATGGTTACCTCTTTCAATTGGTCAAACAAATCCTCTATTCTAGGCAAGGTATATATATTCTTGATGGTTGCTTTGTTCAAAATTCTATAGTCGATACACAATCTCAGCGATCCATCCTTCTTTACAAAGAGAACAGGTGCACCCCATGGTGACACACTAGGTTTTATCAACCCTTTTTCTAATAACCCCTGGAGTTGTACCTTTAACTCCTACACATCTATAGGATTCATATTAGCTCTATTTCAGGAATTATTTCTATAGTGAAATCATATTCCCTTATCGATGGTAATCCAATAAAATATTCAATAAATACATCCTTATATTCCTATAATATTGGGTTTTCACCAAACACCTCTTCCTTTTTGTTTGCTTGTACGTTGTAAAAATTTAATGGTCTTATTTAATTTCATGGCTAATAGTAACTAAGGTCTAAATTAACCTTGTTCACTGGTAATTTGCCTTCTTTTATTACCACTATTAGTGTAATATATCCATCTTTCATGGAAAATTATTATATCTTCTTGGGCTTTCAACCAGTTCATCCCTAAAATAATATCAAAAGAATGGAGAGGAGATACATATAGGTTTTATTCTATGGAACCATTGGGTAGGATGACTTGTACGTCGAGATAATATTGCTCCATGAAGTAGTTTTATTCAAAACCATACTCTACCTTCCACCCATCCCAAGAATCCCAACCTTTCTGGTATATCCCTAACTAAATTAGAAGAAATGAAACTATTTGTTGTTCCACTTTCAATCAGAATCTTAACATATAAACTTACCTTTTATTTAATGGTATTACTTGTCCATTAGCATTCACATAAATTTGGTGGTTCAGCTCTTTAGGTTGTTTACTAGTTTCTACTTTTTATGGACATCGATTGGCATAGTGGGGATCTCCCCAGATGAAGCACCATATATTGGGTCCAAAGTGTTTTTTTTGGTTTTTTTCCTTAGATTTTTTTGTGGGTCCTATATTAGGCTACCTCTAGGGTCAAATTTCATTGTTGGTGTTTTTTTTTTAATTGAAAAACCCCTTTTGGGGCCGCCTTGGTTGAGCGACCACGAACAGGGGGTTCTACATAGTCAAAGTCACCCGGGAGTCGCACCTAGTCCTACCGCACCAACATTATCAATTGGATTTTGGGTACCCAATTCAACTTTTTGGTAGGGTGGATATTCGAACCTGAGACCTCCCTTGGAATATTTCCCTCTCTTCTCCAATTCACCTACAACACTTGGGTTCATTGTTGGTGTTATCATTAATGTTCTTTTTCTTCTTCTTAAATTCCCTTGGTTTCTTTTCATTCTTTCTTGTGGAACGAGGGTCTTTATTGCTCTTCTTATTTTGTTATTTTTCCTATTGCATGAAACCTACAACATTTCTCTTCCTTAAATATTATCGATATTCTTTTGCTAGATTAATATAAGTGAGAAATATTTATTTGTTGGTAGTCTTGTTTCCACTCATCAACCCACATCACACACCTTTTCCTGCTTATCTTCCTTGGTTTGATTGTGTTGAGCTAATGCAGATCATTTCTATGATTGCAAAGTGATCTTGACATTTCCTAAATTTAATATTTCATTAATCCTAATGTTGGTATCTCCTAGGTTTAGATCAACAACACGAAATAGATCAACAATACCAAGAGGTTTTTTGCTCCAATAATGATGTGAGTATAATTGTGGGTGAATTATGTGAGTATAAATAATGTAGGTGAATGATGGCTCACTTTAGTATACTCATTCACCCACATTTATACTCACATCATTCACCCACATTACCAAACAGAGTTCTTGCACCTATAAATAGATCAACAACACCAAGAGGTTAACAGCATATGAGAGGGTTCCATTGTGTGAGTCCCTCTTTGAATTAGATCTATAAACCCTAATTCTAAAACTGATGAAATGTATATAAAATATATAAAACATGATATGTAACACACTAAAATATTTACCTTATCAATGAATAGCTGTTGTTTTGATCTGTGTTCTTGTATATGTGATCTAGAGTCGTAAAAATGCTTAAAAGCATTCAAGGGTTTGGTGGTAGCAAGTTGAAATGCTAGGAAACACCCTGGAGTGTCCTGACAAGGCTATGAACACCCTGTAGTATTCATGGAATGCCAAATAGTATTCAGGGTATGCTAGGAGGTTTTCAAGGATTTTTACAGAGGATACTGCAAAACTAGACTTAGTTCGCAACGGTTTAGGCGACTAAAAATGGAGGATTCAATGGCGATGATGATGGAAATGGTATCATAATGCTAGGGTTTTATGGAAGGATGGAAATGAGGGTTTGACAAAAAAAATTAACCTATGGAATGAACACTTAACTGATTGCTTAATCACTTAACCTTCATTCATGAAAATGAATGACCTTTTATAACCTCCCTTCCATATGCTAGGGTTTCAACGACACTAACATGCGATCAATATTAAAACATAATGGATGGTTGGGATTATATCTTTGCAATGTGACACAGATCAAGATGAGTGGATGGCTGAGATTAAAATGTTAATGAGCGGTTGTGATTTATTCATACATATATTTATTTATTTATATTAAATATATAAATAAATATAATATATATGTGAATAAATAATGAACAGATGTGGTCGAATGATACGAATGGATGACAAGTGGCTAGATTTTGGTGTCTACAGGTGCCCCTTTTTGTATCATATTGCGTGAAACACAATACGGTGCAAAAAACAAGAGAAATTTGGTTTGGTGAAGCAACTTTTATTCCTTAGAACGCAAGAAGATCCTGAAGACAAAAAGAATGTGGGTGTAGCTTACCCCCTCAATTTGTGAGTGAGTGAAGAATGAATCTCACAAGCCAACTGACAGAATTGTAGGTAATGATGTGAGTATAAATATGGGTGATGATGTATTATGTTTTTTCCCCAATAAATACAAGGAGGTTTTTGGAAGTGTGAATGTAATTGTAATGTAAATGTAAGGCAAGTGACATAGATGATGATGCAATGATTGATTATGTTCTTTACCCCAATAGAAAAGTGGGTTTTGCCAATTGTGTGTGATGTAGATGTGGTGTGTTTTGTTTTTACCCCAATAGATGCAAGGGGATTTTTGGAAATGTGGATGATTTGAATGATGTAAATGTCAAGAAAGTGACATAGATGATGATGCAATGATTGCTTATATTTTTGCCCTAACATAAAAGGGGTTTTAATTTGAATAATGCAATGTATGTTATAAATGGATATGCCAATGTTAAAATCAAAGCCAAGGTAAGTTGTCCCAAGTTTGGGGATGGTTCCATATTTTTGAGAATTTGCTCTTAGCACAATGTGCAGTGTTGGAGAGAAAACATATAGCCAACATTGGTGAACATGTGGTGGAGGTGGGAAGACCACCTCTCTTCATGCAACCACACTTTTTTAACCTAACTATTGGTTTGATGCAAATGGGAATTTGTAATAGAGTTTCACATTTCACCTATGAAAGGGCTAATGATAGCTTTGAGAAAATTTTTGTGAACATGGTCATATTCACAAATGGATTGACCATCTTGATTTGATGTCGAATATGACACAAGATGATGATTTGAGCAAGCATCCTTATGGTGATCTATCCATCCTACCGAATTGCATGGATAACCAATCACTACAATTTCCATGGGTAATAGAATGAACCATTATATATGAAGTTTACTTGGATGATATGAGTGATGTAAATAAATTATGTTTTTGCGCCAATAGAAAAGGGATTTTTGTCATGTAGATTATATCAGTGATGTAAATGAATTATGTTTTTTTCCCCAATAGAAAAGGGGTTTTTTTATTTGGATTGATGCTACCTTTGCCCTGGCAAGATAGGGTTGATGATGGATTGATTGATTGTGAATGCAAGGCAAAGGGCATAATATTTGACAAAAGGATGAAACATTTTGAACCTAGCAATTGATTTGATGAAGCAGTTTGTTGGATTTATGGGGAAGGTATGATACCTTAAGCACCCCCAGTTGATTGATTGTTTTATTGGGGAAGGTGTGATACCTTGAACATCCCCAAGTGGATTATTTTTTTGAAATGATGGGGAAGGTGTGATACCTTAAGTACCCCCAAGTTTCTTGATGATTTTTTAATGTATGCAAAATGAATGGCATCATGTTCTATCATTTGTAAAAGTTTTTAGACTCTCGATTGACCAACGTTATCTTTGTTACTTAATCAGGGGTACCAAAATGGTGGTGTGTGAAATGGAAGACTTATGGAATTATGTGGTAATGATATGGATGGTGTTGTGGCTTATGGATGGCTAAATTGGAATTTTTTTGCAAAGACTCAAACATACTAGTGATATCAAACAAACTCACTAAGTTCTGTCTAATCTCTCTAAGACCAAATGTGTGTGTAGTGAAATGTTCAATTACCAAATCATGAGTGTGGTAATGACTCAAAGCAATCAAGAACCAATGTGTGTGCAAGTGAGTTCATTAACCCATATTGAGTAAATTGAGATGAAACATGTCATGGAGGAGACCAAAAAGCTAGCCTATTATTATGTGCAATCAAAGATCTCTTCAAAAGAGACGTGTTGCCATGCATGAGCATACTCCACTTCCAGTCAAGCGTATATAGCCCTGGTGCATATTAGCTACATAGTCCAATGATCTTATCTCTAATATTTGGGGATTCGGACTACCTAACCATATGTATGGAAATGTAGTTCTATTTGTACTACTTGAGGATCTGTGGTGTGTGATGTATAAAAGAGTTAGAGCTTTGGGAAATTATATTCTTAGTTGATGTATGATGAGAATGTTACCCTATCCTTACTACTCATTATTTTATTTTGGCAATGTGAGTAGTGGTGAAGACCATTATTTTTTATTTTGGACTATGTACATAATGGGATAAGCAAAAATAACATTTTTCACTTCGAGATTCAACCCAATCATGGTGTTATCCCTATTTGATACAAGATGTTTTTATATGTGTTAGATGTGTTTGGTTTAATAGTTTTAAATTCAACTCCTAAAACTCAATATTTTCTTTAGTGAAAATGTGCCTTGGTCCTAGAGAAAATTCGACATGTATTGGAGGTTGCTTGAAACACTAGGAATGGGTGGGTCACCGAAAATACCTAGAAATTATGGAAATGTGGTTTGTAAATGGTGACATGACTTATGAAATGGAGAAAATGAAATGGATGTAAACTTGATGGTGCCCCTGATTAAGGCAACAAGACTTATTGGATTAATAATTATCTAAACTGAACAAATTACCATTAGTATGGTGGATGACATGTATGTATGCATATGATATGAATACATGAATACAGTGTGATTGGAATGGAGATGCAATATTTTTTTGATTTTTTTGTGTGGGGAAGGTGTGATACCTTAAGCATCCTTAATTTGTTTTATGTTTGATGATGTGGGTGATTGGGAAGGTGTGATACCTTGAGAATCCCCAATTTTTTTGATAGTGGATGAGATGGATGATTGTGAAGGTGCAATAGCTTGAGAATCCCTACTTTTTTTTATGGTTAGTGATGTGGATGATTGGGGAGGTGTGATATCTTGAGAATACCAATTTTTTTTTTAATTGATACCTAGGTCCTAATCAGATGATATGTGCAGACCGTCTATGGAAAAGGTCTTCCTATCAATAAGATCTTGGACAATGTCCTTAAATGTAAAATAATTATTAATGTCATGACCCATTTACCTGTGATAGAGGCAATAATGATCTTCCCTATACCACTTGGTTTTAAATTTTTTCAGACCGAGAGGGGGTATGTTAGGTAAAATTATTTTTTTAATTCCTACAACTTTTGAAAGATGACTGACATGGGCTTGGACAGAGGAGTATAAGTACATAGCTACCATTTTGAATGAGATGAATGAGGTAAACTAGGTATGGTGATGCTCCCCCTATCTATAATATATTGGACCACATCTTTAAATGTGTAGCAACTATTTATGTCATGTCCCACTTGTCAATGATAGGAATAGTACAAATGTGACTTATTTTTGCTATATGGCCTATTGGGATTTCTTGGTTTTATTTTTGGTAAGGTAATTTTATTTTCCTCATGTAACCTTTGGAATATGGATGAGTAAGACTTTGAAAGAAATGTGTAGTTGTGAGGAGTCTTTGTAGGATTCTTGGTGCGTTTGTCTGCTTGTGGTTGATGTTGAGATTATGGTATAGGTAGTGTAACCTGAGACGTGGATTGTGTAAGTGGATGTTACAACTATTGAGGTTATTGAGATGGATGTTGATGAGATTGATGATGACTCAACTGTGACTTGATGATTGTAATTCAAGTTAAAATTTTTTGAAGGATTGGAGTGTGTTGAAAACTTGATTGTAGCTCAATATTAGCTAACCGCTCCAAGAATTGCTATAAGTTTGATGGTGGTGGCTGCTGATGTTGTTGAGAGGGTTGTTGGATTAATTATGATGTTGATATGTATGAAATGGTAGTGGGTGTAGGTTGTATGGGTGATGATGAATGAGTGGTGATGGGTGATGTTAATGTTGATGATGTGGATGGTTTGGATTGGGTTTGGCCACATGTACATGTAGTAAACTATGATGAAGGTGGAGGTGTAGAAATGGAAGCTTGATGTGGGTTGGTGATGGGTAGCTTCTCAATAATGGGAGCTTTGGAAGAAGAACTGGTGTGGTGTGATGTGGATGGAGTTTATGTGGAAATTTTGGGCTCATAGGTGGCTTGTGGCTCAAATAATAAGAGATATGTATGGTGAAATGGTATCTCACAGTCTATTAATCAACTCGTGAGACATCGAGTGGTGGATATGAAGATGGATTTGGTTGAAATGTTTGATGAATGGTTGATGGTGTAGGTGTGGATGAAGTGATTATGGGTGTTTGTGAAGTTGATTGGATGGGTGATGATGAATGAGTGGTGATGGATGGTGTTGATGAATTGGCAAGTTATTGAGACACACTTTCTTGAGGTGCTATAGGAGGTTGAACTACCTAATATTTTTCATTTTGATGATTGGTGCTTCTTTGACCATAGGTGACTACGTGAATGACCTCCATAAAACCTTGGTACTGTTGTATGTAATTGAACTAATTAGGAGTATTAATGGTTGACCCCCCTAATATCTATTATCATTCCTCACGATGAGGAAATGTAGTTTGATATATACCAATATTTTGGTTTTGTTGAGCCAAGGGACTATCAATCTTGATGGCCCCTAGGTCTATTAGGTCTTGCACTATGTCTTTGAATGTGAAGTAATTGTTAATATCATGCCCATTATATCGATGGTAAGGGTAAAATAAATGTTCCCTATAGCTCTTATTGTGTTTGGTTGGATCATCGGGTTTAACCTCAAGTAAGGTAAGTTGATTGTTTCATACAACCTGTGGAATATGGATGCATATGATTTGAACAAGGGTGTGTAAGTGCAGTTTTATCGAATAAATTATCGATGTTTATGATTTTCCACAGTTGGCACTATGGAATAAGGTTTGTGAGGTGGGGGAACCACTTGATAATCGATTTGTTGTGGTTGTTACACTATTTTTTGTTGTTGAGTCATTTTTGGTTAACTTAGGACCACTTGATTTACTTTATTTGGCTTGTATTGGCCAGAATAACTTCCTTTTGATTGTCCCTTGTTTTGCTTCTTAGGATTTATCTCACCTTCTTAAATTTTAATCTCTTCAATGATACGGGCTTGAAAAAGAGCCTAATTGAATGTTCTATATTGTTGTAATTGTAATAACAAAGAGATGGGTTTTAAGCAACTCCTTGTGAACATTCAGGTCAGTTCTTCCATTGGTAAAGAGAATGGTAGTTTAGTGATAACATCCCTACAACAATTTCTAAAATCATAGACTAACTCTTCTTCAAAATGTCTTAAGTTGTATAGTTCAGTCAATGTGGTCTTCTTTTAAACATTAATGGAAAATATTTCCAAAAATTTATCTGCCAGTTGTTCAAATGTAAAAATATTATGGTGAGGCAGATGGTAATACCATTCTTGAGCATTTCCCCCCATTTTTTAAGGAAAGGTTCAAAGCATTAAAGCATATTGGTCTTGTATCCAAAAGCATAAGTGGATAGATGTGCTTATGTGCTCTCTAGGATCCTCAATCCCTTTAAACTTGTCAAATTTTAATACTATGAAATCTACCAAATATGGCTATGATGGTACTGCAAAATGGATGGGTTGATTGATTAGCTATCTTAGGGTGGGCTTCTAGTACATCATACCAGGAGTATGTTGAATCAAGCTATCAATATGCTATTGCATTGCTTGGATTTTGGGATCTTCCATATGTGTATGAAATCCCTGGATTGTTTGATGATTAAGTGGAGGTGGTGTGTGTGAAGGAATGAGTTGTTGTGAAGAAATATGATGTTGATGGCTTGATGAATTGAAGGGAATTTGGTGATGTTGGGTGTTTTGTTGGATTTGATATTGGAATGATTGATGTTGATGAAGTGGATGTGAAGTTTGTGGGATGTAAGTGTTTTGGGTTGTGAAGGTGGTTTTGGTGTGGGTGAATGGAGGTGTGGGTATACCAACCTGAGAAGATGGTGATACCCAGGGTAAGTTAGGTTTGAATTACATGTGTTGACTTGGGATGGAATGGGGTTTGAAATCTGTTGTTTGAGCTTGTTTTTGGGAGCAAGAATGATCATATTGTTGGTCCATGAGCAGTTGATTGATATGTTGTCATGCTTGTTGTATGGCAATTTTTGAAGCATATGGTGTGGTTATGGTGGATGTGGATGAGGTGTGAATGTTGGCAATGTTGGTAGATATTGGTGGAGGGTAAGTTGTGAAAGGAATCACAATAGAATGAGGGGTAGTGGATGGCATGGTAGATGGAATGTGTGAAGTTGCATTGACATGTGCTTCATAAAGTGGATTGGTGTAAGTGGTGTTACATGTAGATGGAATGGAGGTGATTTGGCTATGTTGTGGTGGGGACATGTGATGTGAAGGGGTGGATGTGGCCTCAAAAATAGGGTTGGTATAAACTTGGCTAATGTTGGTGTATTATGGGTGAGCAAATTCCTACTAAAAATAAGGAACTTGGCTATGTGGAATGTTAATTTATTCCAAGATTGGTCTAGTTGATCTTAAGTAAGCACCAAATTTATCCATGTCTATGTATGTGATGCGAGTGTCAGTAGGTGTGGAAGGCTCGGTCTCTGGGATGGAAGTGTGAATAGCTCTTTCCATCACATCTGCATTTGAAGTAAACATAGAATTTAAAGATCCAATAGAAAAACCATAATAGTTTATCTGTGTCACACTTGTAGGGTTAGCCATAGAATTGGTTGGGAAAGATGTGGTGCACTCCATGGATAAAGTGGGTTGGCTAGTGGATGCTTGACTCATGATTCTATCTTGGGTTCGAGTTGAAACCATAAGCTAATGAGCCAAATGAATGTGGGAATGTGTGTAAAAATGTGAAGTGATAATGTAAAATACACAAGATCAAACAAACAATTTGAATCCTATGTCTTGCAATAGTGCTTTTTGAATTTTTTGTTTTGTGTGTTTTTTATGTATGCCTAGGACAAAATTACTATGCAGGATGGAGTCCTAAGGTGGATGGAAAATGAGGATTTTTTGGTGATGAAATCCAAAAAAATCTCTCATGGGATATTATGGTATCTATGGGGCAAGATAGCAGATGGAGATGAATCCCACCGTCACTAGTCTTGATCAATAATTGGTGATGAATTCCAACGTACTAATATTGAATGTAGAATGTGCCAAAGTGTGTGATTCATTTTAAGGTTTCTGTTATCTATGGTGTTCACACAATTCCAAGAAATCTACTTTTACCTAGCTAAGCTTGTGACCAAGAACATTAATATTGAGTTCCCTCAAAATAACCTAGGGTACATCACTTTTTATCAACCCTCAATCATCAAGTGATTCCAACAATGGAGGGTTCACCCAGCTCTTCCACCCTAAATAATTAATTTATTTCAATAGTGGGAGTATGCTCAAATATCTTTAATTGGTTCCAACTTAAAAGAAATAAAAGTGGGATACTTTAGCCTAGAATGCAACTACTTATGCTCTTTTGATTTATTACAAACAACAATTCAGAGCAACAAATAAACACACCACAAAAACTTAAACCTAGTGCAATGGATGTTTTAATGCAACTAACATGAATGCATAGATGTAAATCTATCCTATGTGTATACTATATGAAAAGATGTAAATTCTTAAAATGCAAAATGCATTGCTTTTTAAATGAAAAGTAAATATTTCTTTTCAATTTCACTTTAAAAAGAAAGAAAAATGAAAAACGGAGGTGGGGTTTTGATTCAAACTTACCAGGAAGCCTACATTTTTTTCTTTCCAACTCTCCTGGACACATTGCATAGTCTCCCAAACATGGTTAGGCATCTCATGGATGTGGTAGGGTGTCTCTCGAACATGATAGGGCATCAGTGCAACCAACAATCAAATTCTACTGCTTCCAAAAACCCTAATTTCATGATTTTTCTGCGATCAAATCTTTGTAACCTTCAACAAAAACACAAAAACATAGATCAAAAAACTAGGTAAAAATATATAATCCTTTGTGGGTCCCACCATGATCATAATTTTGTAAGCAAAAAATAAACAACACTAATATACCAATAACAGATCAAATACCAAAATATTACACAATGAGATAATATGATTATATTGACTTTAAAGGAGCTTGAATATCCACTATTACAATATGGGTGTGCCCTAAAATGAGGGATCACAACACCACTCATGTTTGATACAATAAATTTACAATGAGGGTTTAAAACCCTTGATCAAATAATAGCTGGTGTCTTTGGTTTGTCTTCACTCCAAACAAGTTGTAGGTGGGCTTGAGTATCCTTGTGGGGCCACCTAAGCTGCAATAGCCTTCAATAATAGAGTTATTGCACCTGCAAATAAATCAACAACACCAAGAGGTTAATATCATATGATAGGGCTCCACTATGTGAGTTCCACTTTAAATTACATCTATAAACCCTAATGCTAAAACTAACGAAATGCATAAAAAATATAGGATATGTGAGATGTAACACACTAAAATATTTTCAAAGAATGTCTGTTGTTTTGATCTTTGTTCCTGTGTGCACGATCTGGAGTCGTACGAATTCTTGAAAGTGTTTGAGGGTTTGGTTGTGGTAAGATGAAAGGTTGGGAAATACCTTGGAGCATCCTGACAAGGCTATGAACATCCTGTGGCATTCCTGTAATGCTTAAAAATATTTGGGGGATGTTGGGAGGTGTTTGAGGGTTTTTACGGAGGGTACTATAGAACCAAATCTAGTTCACAGGGATTTGAGCGATTAAAAATGAAGGATTTTATGGCAACGATGAGGGAAATGGTAGCAGAATGCTATAATTTTAGGGAAGGATGGAAATGAGGGTTTTACAAAATTGCTTAACCAATGGAATGAATGCTTAACTGACTGCTTAACCGCTTAACCTTTATTCATGAAAATGAATGACCTTTTATAACCTATCTTCCATATGATAGGGTTTCGACAATACTAACATGCAATCAAGATTAAAACATAATGGATGGTTGGGATTATATATTTGCACTATGACATGAATCAAGATGAGTGGATGGCTAAGATTAAAATTTTAATGAGCAATTGTAATTTATTCATACATATATATTTATACTAAATATATAAATATATATATAAATAAATAATGAACGGATGTGGTTAGATGATACGAATGGATGACAAGTGGCTAGATTTTGGTATCTACGCTAGCATTTATCTTTAACAATAATTTAGGAGTATCACTTGATGCACCTACTTCTAGTGAGGTATCTTTATAAGAGTAAGTTCAGTATCTTGATCAATGGTTGGGTTTACTTTCAGTATACTGTCATTCCCATAGTAAAATTTCATTCTTTTCAAGTCACACATCAAACCAAGTCATGGTTAGATTCTTTCCAAGATAGACTTCTATCTCTACATTAGAGTTCGGTTTTAAGAAAGCTAAAATACCTACAACCGTGCTCTGATACCAACTATAACAACCCAAATTTCAACCCCAATTTTTTTTAGGTTCTATATAAGCAAGTCAATCCAAATAAATTCTACATAAGCTTTTACCACATTACGAGTTTCAGATGCTACAACATCCCTCAGGTGGACGAGAGTGTTAGATCTCCCATGGTCTATTCTAGGATTTACCTTGTACACTGTCCATACAACTTAAAAGATACCTTTGTGTGGTCACCCCATTTTCATTCTCTATTTTGAAGGACTTTTTGACCATAGTGTGTGGGTTAACCCTATCTCATTTTCTTGAGAAAAGGGACACCAAATCCCATGCTATTGTCTATCATTTTATACTAGAGTTTAGGTGTAAGCTTCTTATAGCTTATACATCTTATTTAGTATACATTTTTGTGCATCATTAACATATTTTTTAGATAGTTTAATGGAGGTAATTATTGTAAGAGTGGCATCTCCATTTTGTCTCCCATATTTCATTTTTTGTTACCAAATACTAACACACCAAATGACATCCTCCATAGGAATTCTCCATTCTCTCAGGTCCCTATGACTATCATTTGAATGATATCTCTCTCACATGGGTATCTCACTTTCTAAAAAAGAATCACATCACATGAATTTAGATACAATGGAATTCTAAGCTCATCATCTCTTGGAGCACACCTCAAAGATCTATTACTGAAGTTCCCATTGTACCCCTAAGGGATTGTCCCATCACTTCTCCCTTAGTTCCAATCCTAACCTTAGGGATCTATCTAGGTTAACATTCCCAAGACCTATAAAATAGGAGTCCTAGTAATCTCGAGGTGAATCTAAGATAAATATTTATCCTTTTTATATCATTTGTTCATATTTAAAAATCACATTTGCATAATTCACATTCTATTGCAGGAGATATAGAAATACTAAAAAATCAACATTCTTTACAATATTACTATCCATTAAAGCATAATAAACAAATTCATTTCTCCTTCATTTATATTTCATAGCAATAGATCATTAAAATCAAATAACACATCCATAACAAGATCTACAAAATATACACAGAGACACATCATGTATCCTAGGAACCCTTTCCGAGAGAAAACCCAACCTCAAAAATTCCATCTTTATTTTCATATCAAATCTACTTGCCAACCTAAAAAAGGAGTTCCATCATTTCCTCTACCATAACCTTATCTATTTACATAATAATATCCATAATTATTATGTTTCCATATTACAAGTACATAGCAAATTATTTTACTCTTTACAAGAGTAATGGAACCCCATAATTACCTCTCATTAAAAACCCATTCCTTCACTAATCTACTATTACTCAAGAGTTCATTTCTTGAGACATAGCTTTACAAGAATATCTTTAGAACCCCCATAAGTTCTTTTCCATCTATTGGGTCCCATGCTCAAGTCTAAATTTATATACATAAAATTTTAAAATTTCTCTTTCTTTACCAAAGGTTATACTTTACACAAAAGTGGTTAATTACATGAAATCATAAGAAACAATATTATTTCAGTAAATCAAACCTTGCTATACATAGCTAAGTAGAGAATTAGATTTTTATTTGCAAAAGATATCAAATATCATTAAGTCTTCCCAAAACCATAACATTCTATCTCTAAAGAAAGAAACATCAATTAACCATCTAAGCTTAACTATATTGAAAGAAAATCTCTTTTTGCTTCTTCTTAACTAACATCATATGAAATATCTCTACTCTATTCCCTAATAAGGTATTAACTTAAACTTTAGTAATTCAATAATTCCAACATCTTCCCCTTTAAACAAAGAAGAAGTAAACAACTAAATATTATTATTTTCCCTATTAAAAAATACAAAAAGCTTTATTAACAAGATCCATGTTATTTTTTATTTTATTTTAAAGCGAAAAACCCCTTGCAGGGCCGCATTGGTCTGAGATACCACGAATAGGGGGTTCTACACCATCAAAGTCACCCAGGAGTCACACCCGACCCTGCCCGCACCAACATTATCAATTGGATTTTGGATACCCAATTCAACTTTTTGGTAGGGTGGAGATTTGAACCTGGGACCTCCCTTGGAGGATTCCCCTCTCATCTCCAACTCACCTACAACACTTGGGTGTAATATCCATGTTATGACTCATTAGAAAGGTCCATATTTTAATTTAATAAACATCAAATACATAATAGATTTCTTGTTCCTGATAATTCTTATTCAAAATATATTTATTATTCTTAGCCCAAAGAATATTTCTTCTAATCATTGGTTCTAACTCAAAGGTTAAACTTCTCTTTCTAATCATTTTAAAAAGGGGTTATCTTTGTTTCCATAAACTATTTCTTTCCAATAGAACTTTGGATAGCAATCATAATATATTCAAGCCTCCTACGAACCACTTCCCTTAATATCATATACCTTAAGACAATAATAAAAAAATATTTATATTTCAAACATTAGGGACGCCCATTCCATATTTTATGAAACCAACCCTTATATTCATACCTGCCACTTGGCTAGAGCAAAGCTAAGATGCTCCCCAATTATGAACTTACAACTATCACCATGGATAGTCATATTTTACATGAGGAGGAGGTTTACTTTAGATGTTTAGGCATCTACTAATTTCAAATGTGGTACTAACCAATTCTTTTAATTCTCCCTAGGGTTTGTAACTATAACATTGTTCCTATAGGAACCAAATTAGAATTTTGAAAGGACTCCAACCTGGTGCCAACTAGAAGCTTCCAAATAAATATTCAAATAAACAAAAAATCCAATCCAAAGGACATTAAGGTTTTAGTAGGTTCATTTTCTATTGCCAACTTGCAGGAAATATGTTTTAATAGACAATGAACATTGCCCTTAGTGCTCACAAGAAAATGAACCAAACCACGTATGTAGATTAACCTATAAACTTTCACTACGAGGTCCATCGAGGTACTAGAGTTTCAAACAAACTCAACCAGGTTGCTTAAGACATAGTTTTACGTACACCTTAGGATACTTATATGTTATAGTATGGATTGAAAATAACATGTTCTTCTTTAGCACCCAAGTTGTATTCGTACTCAAATAATGTTCAATCTACTGGGTTGCGAGTTGAAAAGGGAAGTGAGCCTTCTATAGTTTTTAATCAAACTCAAGCCCTACACCTGCCTTGACATCTATAGCAATAGAGCTAAGTTTTCTTTGATGATAAATGTTTTTTCTAAAAGGAGGAAGCATATCTTCATTTTACACAAGTCATGTAAAATTCTATGCAAGTAAAACCATAAACCACAAGTTTATCCCATCAAACAGATTATAAGCATCTTCTTCAAGATGAACACAAAGGAGTACCTTATTTTTTTATTATATTCTTTCTCTTGGTGAAGTCACAAGTGTTCTCTGAAGGATGGATCTCTTGTTGTTCTTCCTTTCCTCCAAAATTGCTCAAAAAACTTTTTCTATAACATACATTCTCTGGTGAAACTCCCAAAACCATAAAAATAATTCTCTCTTCTTCCTTTTCCAAAAGAGGTTTTAAAGATAAATCGGATAGAAATTGCTCAACATAACAAACTCATAACTATTCACTTTTGCATTTTCCAAGTTGGGTTCATTTTCCAAATCGAAGTTAAGGAGATGTCCTTATTTTGTTTACTCTAAATTTGAGTACTTAATTAATTAATTTCATTTTCCCTTTCTTCATTTTTTTCTTTTAATGAAGTATTATTAAATATTTTTTAACCAATTTCCTTCATCAAGCATGATATAAATAATAATCTGACATATGTTTGATTGAAAGTGCAGAAATGACATATTAAAATAACAAGGGAATAAATTCGATCTAAAACAAATATCACAAGTTAGGTAATTCTGACTATAGAGACCATCAATTTTTTGGTCACTTGTGAAGGTGTCTATTCTTACAAAAGAGACAATTTTATTAGTAACATGCCATTAATATCAAAACCTCATAAATCCATATAATCAGTCAACAATGTTTACATAAAAATTTATAAATCCTTTTATATGAAAATTCAACCAAGGGAGGGTCATGACACTATGTGGGTCATTGCTTAGTGTATTAGTGAATTAGATTGTGCCAGTTGTCACTCTAACTCACTCTATAACCTATGAACCATTTTGTAACACTTGTGTTTTGATTTGCTCTAAAATATATGCTTCACCAAGTTTATTGTTGATTATGTGACTATATGACCACTCGGTTTGATGATTTGGTACAATATAATTTATTGAACCTATATATTTATACCTTCCAAGTGGTGATCTACCAAGTTAGCTACTAACATGTCATCTCTTACCACATCATTACCTTCGATATCACCACCTGCCATATTACTACTCATTATGTCATTCTACACCACCTCATCATGTGTCATATTAGTAAGAGCCACATCAACTACCATGTCACTATTTTCTAGTTTAAAATTATGTACTATATAAAATGCCTAGTAATCATGTAGCACATCATCATGAGGTATCATTTGAAATATCACATCATCAAGTGTCACATCAACATTATCAAACATAAATGTTATAGTGTCATTAGATTCCATGTCATTATACAATCCCACATCATATCCAGTCATCATAGGTAATGTTGAGGTCATTAGCTTTTATCAAGGGAAGCATATCATATTTGAACCTTGGACCTCCAAGGTCCAACACACCAAGGTAGGCTCCTTTAGCCACTTTAATGTGGGTGCCACTTAACATAATAGGTGCCAACATCAATCTCAAGCCTATTCTATTTTGAACATGCCACTAAACCTTCTTCATTTCTACATGTAAATGATGCAAGTGCACATCACCATGATGCATGCATTCATCATTAATGCACTCTTATATGTCATTGAGCAATATATTCTTTGAAATATTCCAAAATTCAATATTTGAATTTTCAAAAAATAGAGGAAAATTATGGAAACAAAAATTAGGTACTTGAAGGTAAAACAAAGAAAAGTGTTGAATCAGGACCTCAAAAAAATTCACAAAGAATCTAAAAATTTTGATGGTTCATCTGTATTTGTTATAATTTTTCCTACACAATCTTGTTGCCAAATGCAACCAATCAGGACATCCTCTCACATTAATGCAAAAAAGTTGTCAGATCATTTTAGCAACTTTGTCAGGTAACTTGGAGATATTTTTCATGCACAAAATCCTACCCATGACATCTCTAGAACCAAGGGTTTATCAAAAAGTGTTCAACATTTTATTTTTTTCTTTTGTGATGACCGATCAATCTATCCTCTCATCAATACTCCTATTGGACACAAATAAAAAAGGAGAAAAGGAAATAGATTTTTTTTAATATTTTGTAAAATACAAATGAGGTTTTTAAAATACCTTAAGAGACTCAATATTAGAAATAGGGCATCCATCTAGTCAAAAATTAAAATACTAAATAAAATGATTGAGTACTAATAGAGGAACAAAGAAATATATCAATTGATATTTCTCTTGGAGCAAATTTGTTGAATCCAATGATATCTTCATGATACAAGACTATTTAAGGTTTTATCAAAACCTCTTTTTACAAACTATCAATGGTTAACATAAAAGTTTCTAGTTGTTTGAAAATACTATTGCCTTTAGAAAATTCCATAGAAGTGGATTTATTAAGGATAAGTTTTAGACACCTAGTTTTGACACACCTTGTTAACTAGCACTTCAATCATGACACCTAGCAATTTATCTCTAGTCAACCAAGCCAATCTAACCAAAATCTTACCCATTTTATATCCTATAGCAATAGCATCACTATTGGAAAAATATGGCACTATCATAATTTAACCTATTGTAAGTTTGACCATCCAATGGTCAATTATACAAAGACTTTGACATTTGATGATAACACTACACCAATACTATTGTGAAAATATAGTTCTATTGATAGAACAAGTGGAATATCTACAACATGAGTCCTAGGCACATAGATTCCTCCTATCACTCTCTAGTATATTAATGCATGAACTCCCATCCCTTGAGCTTGTAAAATTTAAATTCCCTACCTTATCCTAAAGGTATCTTTGATTGCTCTTTCCATACAAACAATTCCTCCTTGAAATCTATAAATTGAGCCCATGGGACGGAAATTCTATAGGTAATCTTGAAGTGTCCAAACTTTTCCAAAATTTCTCCCTAATCTCTCTTTCTCTCTTCTCATTTGTATTCTTCTCCTTGCATCTTCAAGCATTCTTATTAGCATTTTGGGGTAATTTAAGCAAGGCATAGGGACATACAAGTAAGATCATCCTCTTGTTGTTCCATTAAGCTCTTGGAGGCATCCTTTATTATGGAGGAGGTATTCATAGGATTTTTGTTGTATTACTCCATCTCTTACTCCTATTTCTTTTACATTTACTTTGCCTATGCTATACTTCTTGCATTTTCTTGCTAACAACTTTGGTATCTATAGCTCTTGCTAACCATTCTACTATCATTTTAGGGCATTTTCAGTTATAAATTACTATTTTATTTCTCTTTCATGCAATTTGTTATCATTTGTAGCATTTTATTAGCATCTTCTCATTCCCTTGTGGTTATTAATAGTGTTTTATTTTATTATATAGTTGCTCATAGACTTCCTAATTAGTGTTTTGTCTCCTCTTGTTTTAATTAGTTATAACATGTCTCCTTCTCATTCCTTGTTGCATTTGAAGCCACCTTATACTACCATGTTGGGATATTTGTTTTATCTTTCATCCATCCTAGGGCCCAGGGGTATTTACATTTTAGATAGTTCAATTCTTGGCATATGCTATTTTTCCCTTTGATATTTGCCAACCTTTTGGATTTTTATGTTCAAATTATGCACTTAGGCAACCTATATTGAGGTCCACTTACAAAATTTCATCTATATGCATAATTTTAAAAACTTTTCATTGCCTTAGATAGTCATTTTTGAGTTGTTAGAATCATATCATTGAAAACTTGTAGAACCCTGGTGATATTGGCTCCCTGTCTATCATAGAGCGATAGTGCTACAAATATGTGATAGCTCTACAACAATATTATTGTTGAATATAATCACTTCCACAAAGGTTGAATACTCCTTCCATTTTTAGGTATTTATTTTTCTTTTCATATCAAAATGGGGGCCTAATTAGTCCGGTTAGATAGTTAGTTGCTTCTCTATGATTAGACAAACACCCTAAACATAATCCTAGTTGATTTTTTGTTTTTTTTTATAGGTACTATTGTGATATCAT
This sequence comes from Wollemia nobilis, assembly GCA_028583015.1. Lineage (NCBI taxonomy): Eukaryota > Viridiplantae > Streptophyta > Pinopsida > Araucariales > Araucariaceae > Wollemia > Wollemia nobilis. The sequence goes on from JAQPPZ010010853.1 coordinate 188,666, forward strand.
TGTAAATCCATGATAGTGCCAAGGTATAACTTCTAAATAAAGTCAACACTTCTACTCAATCATAGGAATTAGGTGCTTCAATTTTTAGTTCCATTTTTTTCATTTCTGTAACTTGATTTCTACTATTTTTGCCTCTATTGTTTCAATATAATAACTGCTTCTTAACGATTTAATCATAAAGGAAAGAAATAAAATCTAGGTAAATTTATTTTACCAAATCACTTTAGGCAATGAATTGCAAAGGCATGAAGTTGTATCTAGGCTAGTTTGTATGTTTACCCTTGAAAGAAAATACTATTTTACTTTCTTTGCAATCATCAAAATTAAAAGAGCACATAGCTTAGGTCCATTGTTTGTTGCATATTTGTATTCTTGCATCACTTATCTTTCTATTTTGGATTTTAGGTTCTTACTTAAGATGTATTAGGGTTAGAATTTGCAACCTTAGGTGTTCTAAGTAGGAGTTATAATATTTTGTGTTTTTTTTAATTATTTGATGGACTAATAAGGATTTTATTTTTTTCTTGATTGGTAAAAGGGGTTTTGAAAGGATCCCGTAACCTTTTACAAAGAGAATAAGGTTGGAAGAAGATTTCCCAACCAAAAAATAGCTGAAGAAATAGACCCTCTGTGGGTTATTGGAGAAAAATAGCTAAACCGGTAAAATTTGAATCAGGGCCATCCCACCCAAAACCATATAGAGGATGGAAATTTTGATTTATTATTGAAGGTGTCATAAGGAGATAAAGTCGTTTTTAAGTCTTAAGTTTTTGAAATTATTTTTGAAGGTTTAAAGTTTTTTATGATTTGATTTTTGAAGTAGTTATAAGGTTTGAAGTTTTTAAAACTAGAAAAGTTTTTTATTTAAAATAGTTTGAAGAAATAATTTTTTTTTTTAATTTTGCAAATTTAATGTGAGGGAGTTCAAAGTTTTTCTGCATCAAAAGTTATAGAATAAAAATTTGTAAAATTCATTTTTTGAGTTATTTTTTAATTTGGGAGATATAAGGATTTTAACTTAAAAACACAAAATGGATAAATGGAAAAGAGGAACATTCCAATATAAGAAAAATTATCAAAGTACAAAACCATACTATATGAGAGGAAAAGTTCAAAAGCAAAATTTGTATAAAAAAAATCTTTTGAATAGAAAGGGCAACATCATAAAAGAGTTCTTTGAAACTCTTATTGAATATGTGAGATTATATCACTTGAATCTCATCAAAAAAATCAAAGAGAAAAGACATCTAATATATAGATTCGGGGGCTAGTCATCGTATGATTGAAAACTTACATTGGTTTGAATCATTAGAAGGTAAGGATAATATCTCACTAAAAATTATGGATGATAAGATGTATCAAGTTCAAGGAACTGGTAGAGTAATACCTGGCATACATTTTTTAGATTTTGTGCTAGAAAATGTTTTATATGTTCCTATACTATCAACTAATCTTATCTCAGTTACTCAATTGGTTGAAAAGGAAGATTGGTTGAATGTAGCAAATGCATCATAAAGAATCAAAACAAAACTGAAGATACAAGTTAAATAAAAAATGGAATATATGCATTAGATTCAATGGGATTTTCTTAAGAGATTATTGAATGTGTACCTCAAGATGAAATTAATGATAAGTTGCATGATTTTTCAAAAATACATGAAATAGGGAATTGGATCCACTATAGTCCAAAGTTATCCTACAAAATAAGTAATGGATGAACCCAAGATTCAAGATGATTAAGAATATTCCAAAGCAGCGAAGTTTCATGAACAATGTAAGGTCACTTGAATATTGAAGACAAACACAAAGACCAATATTGAATACTAAATTCTTCAATAACCAGATAAAGTTATACAAGGGGGTGTTGAGGAATATTACATTATTTGATATATGCTAATGTACCCCCATGGTTCCTTCATAGTAAAATTATAAATATGTGATAGATTAGGGTTGAGTCTTTAGATTAGGTGTATGATTTATATTTTTCCTTTCATGTAAGTCTTAATGTGAAGCAAATGCACAAGTGTCATGTAAGAGTGCAATATGAAGGGAAATCATAAGTGTCATGTAAGAGTGTAATGTGTAGTAAATGCACAAGTGTCATGTAAATTAGAGTGCAAGTGTATATTGAGAGAATGTGCACAAGTTTCATTTATGTAAGAGTGCAAATATGTAATGCGAGGGTGTGCACAAGTATCTTATATTAAGAGTGCATGTGGAAGTGTAATAGCCATGTAGATGTGTGCAAATTTCTTAGAGTCAAGTGTCCATATAAGAAGAACTTGAAGAGTCTAGTATGCAAGTGGCATGATGATAAGCCAAAGGTCATCATATTCGTCATATGAAGAGCAATAGTCAAGTGCTTGAAGAGTCACATTACTATGGCTATATTATGAATACAACACTTCATGTAGAGATATCATCAAAAGAATACGAATATCAAATTACAAAGTTGTAACAAGAAGAAAAGGAATAAAGCTTATATACAGATTTTTGAGCAATTAATATTGAATTTTTTCTTCATGCATAGTTCATGAATGACTTAGACCATTTACATTCATATTTGATTATAAATGAATGTTTATTTTAGTATTATATAGGCCTTGATATACATATTAATTTGCTCATTCTACTCATCTTATTATTATTTTGATCTTTAATATTGTGGCTATTTTATATTGGGACCTATGATATTTTGTGGTAGTAAGGCTTAAAAAGCCAACAACCATTGCTCCCCAAAAGCTTGTCTTAACTAAGCAAGACAAATATAAATTCAAGTTCACTAACACAAGAATGTCTCAATTAACTATCTTGAAATTTATCCTTAATGCAAAAATGATAGAAATTCTATCGATTAAACCTCTAGACACCACCAAATAACTACCTAACCAGTATCAACATGATGAAAATTATGATTTTGATCATGTTAATGGCCACAAAACTAATAGGTCTAATAATTTTCACAATGTTATCTAGAACCTTATCGATGATGGTAAAATTATCTTTAATAATAACCAAACTTCACCTAATCAAGGCTTAGATATATTCAAAAATCCTTTACCTATCCATAACTAGAAAGACACTATGTCCAAGTTCATAATATGGTGGAAACAATTTATTTTACTACCTCTTGTATTGTATGTCAATAATAATCTAATAACAAATATTTAGAACAACCCTTACAACCACCATTAGTCCTCCAAAAAACAAGGGCAACTTCCTCCAATAGATCACCTTAGTTATTAGGTCTCTCGATGACAACAAAAATACTTTCAACCTTCAACAACAATTATAAAGTATACCCGCTCACATTTCTCTTTTGGAATTACTAAGAACTTCACTTGCCCATAGGGAAATATTGCTTAAATTGTTAATAGAATAATGATTTTTCCAAGACTTACTTCTTAACGATATCACCAATATAGTAGAATTCACTGGAGTTAGTAGTGTTGTCCTAGAATATACCTTTATCTTCAATGTCAAGAGACTTACCCCTCTATATAACAACCCATATTGGAGAGAAGCTCATTAAAAGAGTTCTCATTAACAATGGATCAATGCTTAATATTTGTAATGTAAAATTTCTTAAGTATTTTGGGTTAACCAAATAATACTTATACAAATATAATCTCATCATTAGGGATTTCAATAATAAATAATGAGAAGTTACTAGCACCATAACCTTGCCCCACAAGGTAGGACCTTTAATCCTTAATACTCTCTTCTATGTCATTCATTATGATTTAACTTATATACTTATTGTACAACCCTATATCCATGTTATGAAATTCGTCCCTTCGACATTACATAAACGCCTTAAATATGGATATCAAGGAATAATAGTTCATATTCTCATTGATCCTAAGCTCTTTGCATATTGTTAAACTATAGAGCAAAACAATCTAAATGAAATCCTTGTCCATATTTTTATATGACCTTACCTTCTACTTCTTCTCAATCTAGGGAAGTTAAAAATAAATCTAAATATCCCTTTATTAATCTAAATGATGATAATCAATCCCAACTTAAATATAAAATAAAGTTGATTAATCAAAATAAAGATCCATTTACAAACCTAGTTAACCTTTTTCTCTTCCCCCATAATTTGAGTTTGTCTACTACAAAAGGGATGTTAACTCAAATAGGAATTTTATCCTTCATTTATGCTAGCACTACTCATGAAGAATAAATTCATGGTAGTAACCCCCTCCCAACAAAATTACTATATGCATCATATCGCATGTCCCTTACATATCTCATTTCCAAAAAAATCTTAGCCAATATGGGATTCCAAGGAAATGATCTAGGCCTATTTGAAAAAGGTATTAAAGAAAAATTAGATGCCAAATCCTAGGTGGAATGTTGTGGGATAGGATATATCCCTAGAAAAAATGAACCCCTTCTTACTTCATTGTTATCAAAAATGATGATGAAGCCAATTGTTTTTTTAGGGAACTCCATAGAAATACCATGTTCTTACATGGGTCGTAATGGGTTATGAACATGAAAAGGAACTTTTGTGCCTTCTTCGTTCAAGTCCTTGCAAAATTGTATGTTTTTATAGTGTCAACCTTTTAACTATTGTTCATCTAAACTAATAGCTAGCATAGCTGAAATTGAGGAAGAATAAATTCTCTATAGTCCTAACCAAGGTAACTCTAATATTGGGGGATTTCTTTCCCAAATATCTAGTATTGCTTCATCATAATCATTCAATTCATAATGACCATATTTGTACCCTACAAATCTAGAAAACCTAGGGGTCTTACTCACCCTTCTATAATTTAAGGATGAATCACATATATTAATCGAAGAAATTATAACGTTATAACTAAAGATAATCCTTAGATCTTAAAATTATGAAAATTTATGAATGTATAGAATTTGTTGATATTTTTAAAAAATTTAATGATATTTTTGCTTGGACCTATGCAAACATGTCTAGGATTGACCTATACATTGTTTTCCATCATCTTGTTATACGACCAGACATCAAACCTATTAACAAAATTGAGTAGAATGCATCCTAAGGTTTTCCCCCTTGTTACAAATAAAATCCTAAAGCTCTTAGACATTAATTTCATCGAGGTGATCAATTACTTTTTCTGGATCTCCAATACCATTCCTGTCACCAAGAAAGAAGGCACAATTTAAGTTTACATCAACTTTAGAGATATCAACAAGGTCTATCCTAAAGATATTTTTCATTTGCCTAACATTGATATGATAATTGATTTTACCACCATATCCAAAATTTTATCTCTTATGTATGGGTTCTCAAGTTACAATCAAATCAAAATTATCCCTAAGGATCAATCAAATATTACTTTCACTACTCCATGGGGAATGTTTTGTTATTAGGTCATTCCCTTTGGCTTGAAGAACGTTGGAGCAACATATTAAAGAGTAGTGACATATTTCCCATGATATAATACATGATATTATATAAAATTATGTATATGTTATATTGGAACATTGTCTAAAATGTGAGGATCATTTTCACAACCTACGTCACATATTTGAGTGATTGCAAGAATATAAGGTTCACTTAATATCACAAAAGTGTATCTTTGGAGTAACATCAAGAAAATTGATAGGATTCATTGTATCTCATCATGAAATCAAAGTGAATACTACTAAAATATTGACTATTATAGATATGCCACCTCCAAATATTCTCATTGACCTTCGTAGCCTTCAAGGTAAGTTGTAATCCATTCAAAGATTCATTTCTCAACTTACAAGTAAATGTTAACCTTTCTCTAAACTGTTGAGAAAATACACTGAGCTCAAATGGGATAATGAGTGTCAAAAGGCCTTTGATGCTTTAAAAAAATATCTTTTGATACCTATCATCCTTGTACCTCATAATCCATCTCAACCATTTTTGTTATACATAGTTGCTATAGTGCATGCCCTTCCAGCAATACTAACTCAATATGATAATCAACATAGAGAAAGGGCTTTTTATTTATCAATATAATATTAGTCAACTATGAGACTCAATATACACCATTAGAAAAAATATAACTAGTGGTTGTCTTCATTTTTCAAAAACTAATATATTATATGCTTAACCATAAAACTTACATCGTAGCAAGGATCAATCCCCTATGTTATCTCATGTCAAAGCTAAAACTTTTTGGATGAACTGCCAAATGGATCATTGCTCTTAGTGAATTTGACCTTGATTTTATCAGTCAAAATTCATTAAAGGGACAAGTACTCACAAAATAATTAGTTGTAGCACCCTTAGAAACTAAACATCCTTTCGTTATAAATCTCCCTAATAAATTTGTTCTTGCTATAAACACAAAATAACTAAGTTCCTAGACCCTCCACTTTGACAACACTTAATGCATCAAAGGAGTGGGTGTATAAATTATCCTATTCATTCTACAATGACAAGTTATCCCCTTGTCATTTAAACTTTAATTTTCATGCACCAATAATACAACAAAATATGAGGCTTTCATATTAGGATTTAGACCACATTAGCCCTAAAAATCAAGACACTTTTTGTCTTTGGTAACTCCCAATTAGTAATCAACAAAATCAATGGTATCTATCATACCAAGGACAAAAAATTAAATTTTTATAAATAAATTATGGACAAGTTAATGGCTTCTATCAAAAAATCATTTTCAATGTCATCCTGTGGTTAAGCAACTATCATTGCCATGGCTATGGTTGCATCTCTTATTTTTCTAGAGATACTAGACAAATGAGAAATAATTATCATGCAATTATTCAAAGAGCCTACAACATTAGAATCTAGTCAAATACCTTTGGACATATACACAATTGAATCTTCTAAACCACAAGAACCATGGTATCAATACACTTTCACCTTTTTGGAGGGCACATGACCCATAGGATTGAACTGTAATGAATGTATACACTTTAGGTAATGTGCTTTTTGATATGTCATCATAGGAGATATTCTCTATCATTTCTCCTTTGATGGTATACTACTTAGATGCTTCAACGTAGAATAGATACAAAAAATTATCAAAGATACCCATGATAGGTCATGTGATGGATGCTTTATTGGTTTATCTATTGCTAGAAAATTCCTCAGGATGGGCTACTATTGGTTGTCCATGGAAAATATGCTTGTGATTATGTCAAGAAGTGTGACCAATATCAAAGGCATGACAATCTTGTTCATGCTCTTTCCTAAGAATTGCATCCAATCACCATGGCCCTTCTCCATATGGGCCTTGATATCATTGAGAAGAATAACCTACAATCATTCAATAAATATAAATTTATTATCATAACTTAATATTTTACCATATGGGTCAAATCCATGATCTTCCACCATCAAAGTCCAAATATCTAAATTCATACTCAATAAAATTATTTGTTGCTATGGCATACCATCTATCTTGATCTCAGATAATGGTATACCTTTTAATAATAAAGATATCCAAAAGATTCATAAAAAACAAAAACTTTAGTAGAAATTATCAATTCCCTATTATCCCCAAGGCAATATCCAAGTAGAATCATCTAATGACACTAATCAAGATCTTCAAAAGTTGGTCAATAAAATTGGTCTGATTGGCACTTGCAACTTTATTCTACCCTATGGGTGTATTGCACCAATATTCAAATTCCTATTAGAGTGGCATCCTATATCTTAGTCTATGAAATCGATGCTATTATTCCTTTTGAACTTGAGTTCCCTTTTTTAAGTGTCTTGCTTCAAGACTCATCTATAGGAGACAACTATAGTCTTTGACATTTCAACCAACTAAATCTTCTAGACAAAAAATAAATCAATACCCTAGAACACCTATGAGCCTATCACGATAAGCTTAGACGTTACTACAACAAAAAGGTGCAACCTAGATCCTTTGAAATAGGTGATATAGTTCTCAAAGGAAATCAAAAGAGCACTAATGTCAATTCCAAATTAAAAGGTAATTTTGAACCCAACTAGTTAGGTCCATTCATCATCATCATAAAATTTGAAACCAAAGCCTATTGCATAGCCATGCTTGATAGTAAAGAAAAAAATAACCAACCAATATAATGCATCTTAAAATATATTATGTTTGAATATGAATGATCTACTTACTCATGTGTTTGATCACATGCTTACCTGTATGCATGACTACCTGAAATTATATGTTTTTAACACACATGCTTTATTGCATGATTGTCTGAATCTGCCTATCTCATACCATCAAGACAAATGTCCATAATGAGGCTATGATGACCCTAATTAGCAAAAAGAATCATATGCATTGCATTTTCACTAGGCACTTAATGCTAGTGGTCCTCCCAATCCCTCAATTCTCTTTATGCTATTTCTTCTATCAAAATTAATCTCTCTTGCAAATCAATATTCTTCTCTTTATCTTCCCTCAATTGGGTTAAGTGATGTATGACGTGATCATCCATGGCCCTAATAACCCAATCCTTCCCCTTTCTTATATCCCCTTTGGCATTAATCATAATCTTACTCAAATGTGTACTATGTAATCAAAAATATCTTCTCTCTTTCACCATTTGAATCATCAATACCAAAGCATTATCAAATTTATCATCCAATTCAACACCATTAATTTTAGGTCATCTAATAGACCCTCATAAGATCCAGGCTTATTCTTACAATACCATACAAATTTATAATTTATTGCAGCTCTATTGGGCAATGAAAGAAAAAGGTTAGATCTTACCTTGGCCTATTAAGCAACCATGAAGAGAGTTGATTAACTCATAATTTCCTTCTTATATCATCTGAATTACCTAGCAGACCATAGCCCTATTTGGATCCTTTGTTCCACTACCTTAAGGATATATAAGTAACCTATAAATGTGCCAAAATTGAACAAGGGTATCAAATCAAATGATGTTGATGTATTAGGCAATTAAGAACACTCAACTACATTACTTGGTTTCAATTGCCATGATTAGCATATCTAACATCATACCTCTTGCAAATCCTAAATTGCCTTCTATATTTGTGTTAACCGCCTTGCAGATATAAAAATATTTACACATGTGCTAGATAATGGACACTAAGATTCAAACCTCCTATTGATATATGAGGCGATTAAGGGTGTTCAAGGATAATTATTTTTTTAATACATTTAGTTGGTTGCTTCATACATCGTTGTGAGGCTTAGACCATATGCACCAATATTTTGTAAAAATGTAATTATTTACAGATTTTCCATGCAATGGTGTATATGGCATGATCCTTATAAGAGTCTATTAGGAAATTAGACTTCTACATCATGGAGAAAACATCCAAATATTACAATCCCATGCATCTTTACTAGTCAATTTGGTTACCTCATACATCATTATAGGGTTTGAACCCTATGAACCAATATATTGCAGCTATGTAATTACTTACACATCTGCCAAAAAATGGGTCATAAGGTTTGGCCTTGATAAGGATCTATAAGGAAACCAATATCAAGACTCCATTTAATTCCTCTTTCACCTATATATAACCCTCGAGAGGGTGATACAATATTGATCAACACTATGCATATGCATAAAATCTTATGGATACGCCAAGTAGTCGACTAGTCCTACTATCATCTCTTATTGGTTTATAAATTGGTTGAAAAATATCACTCTAAGGTTATCCTCACTTTCATAGTCACCTTCTAGGCCCTTGAGAAGGGTGGTTATTTATGATTCCTATTTTGTACATATATAATTCTTGGCAATGATAAGAAACAAAACCTTTTTTAACTTACATCCCCCTCACCTATTTATAGATCCATGATAGGATGGGGCACAATTGATCAACACTTTGTGAATCCATAAGATCTTATGAGCATACCAAGTAGTTGATCAATTATACCGCTATTCCTCATTGGTCTATAAATTAGCTAGGGTATATACCAATAAATTTATCTTTATGTTATCTTCACATCTACCTATTCTAAGCATTGATCATCTGTTAGAGTTAGAGTTTATTACATAATTTAGATCATGTAAATGTACCTTCCTAGATACATACTTATAACATTAGATTACTTTAGGTTATGCAATGTAACAAATGCACAAGTGTCAATGTGCAAGTTGTAAATGTGCAAGGTGTCCCTTGAATAGCTAGCTAGAGTGTTAGCCAAGGAATCTATCTTCCATTATAAAAGGGCCTCATTGTAAGAGTTTGATAAGTAAGTCAGTAGGTAGTAGTAGTAGTACTATGTGACTCCATTAGTGATGGAGTACATTATAGTCTTGTAGCATCTTACATGGAGTGTCCATTTCCTCCATACCAATATTGTATTCATGTCCATCGTTTCTATTTATATCATATATTTGTAATTTCATAAATTTAATTTCTCTTATATTTCTACATACTGTGATTGCCATATCCCATTGCAATCTACCTCAAAATCTAATAGTGGTATCAGATCCATAGTAGGTCTAGTAATAGTAGAACTAGCTATTGTAGATTAAGAGGAGAACCACCATTATTATTGAGCCTAAATTTTTTGTGAACCTGATTTTCCACAGTGCACAGGCTCTTGCAAAAATCTTCAAAAGAATCAAGGTGGTAGGGAGAGCTTTGAGAAAGTGTTATTGTTAAAATAGGGCCAGTCACCATAGCTTCAATTTTTGCAAACTAGATGTTCCATTGAACCCATTGCATGTGAATTTTGTTAATATTGTTTGGTAGAAAAAATTGAAAAAAAAAATTGTGAAATTCATTTGGCTTAGAGTCTTCCCATAGAGTTGCAAAAAAAACTCATGAAGATAAGGACTCAAAATTTGATCCACTAGTTTGATGAATCAACTAGTGAAGCTCATCTAAGAGATCTAAAAAGTTTACTATTATCTGAAGTTTCTTTTATTACAGGGAACTAACCCTCAAATGATTGGGGCACCTCCTACAATAGAAAGCTAGGATATTTCAACTTCGTTGCTCGAAGTTCATAGTGTCTTCATAGTGTAGATATTAGTTGTAAAAGAATAATACTACAGAAGGGACTCTAGGAGAAGGAGTCATAGTGAATTCTAGAGATTAAATATATCTATTGATAAAGTCAACTTCACAGTAGAAAAGGCCATAGAAACCTTGATCCTAAAAATTCCATAGAAGCTTTAATATAATAAAAATCCACAGAAGCCTTGATCTTAAAAAGACCATAAAATTCTTGATCTTAAAGAAGACTCCAGAAGAGAGTACCTAATTCAGAAGCAGATTTAAGTTTTAGTACTAATAATTTATTGCAGGGAAAGGATATTCAGTAATTTGGGAAACTTCCTACAAGAAAGTTAGAAAGAGTATTTTCTTCATAATCAATCCAACACATGAAGCAAACTTGAAGGTGAAGAGATCATGTGAAGATCTCATTGAAGAAACTTCCAATCTTAGAAGGATGAGGACTAGGAGAGACCTGTTCAAATCCAGAAGCAACATAATCAAGAGATCCAGGAAGGAGATCTCAATTCCAGAAGTTGAAGAAGGTCTTAAGAAAGACCAAAGTAGCTACAAAATCAAAGACCTAGGAGAGGTATCAAGGAAAAAGTCTTGGAGATCCTTGTTACTGAAGCAATATCATCAAAAGAGCTCCTAGAAGAACTCATTGAAGAATTTCTCTATCAAGGAGAAACTTTTTGATAAGAGAAATATTTGGGATAATTGTTGTCATCCAACAAAAAATCCAATTAGGATAAGAAGAATAATTGGTAAGGAGTTCCAAAGAATATACAAAAGACCTCAAGACATTCAGAGTCTTGAGAATAAGATCCTTCTTGAATATAGAATTCGACAAGAAGACTTGAAGATAAAAGAAGCTTGTCAAATATGAGAGATTTGAAGATTACCTTTCAAGAAGGCATAAATATTCCTCTGAATCCATAATAGAAAGGAGAATATTACTAGAGAAGATCAAACCACCAAACCCCAGGCTCGTGAAAGAAAGTTCTAGACCTCTTTTTTTGGTGAAAGAGGAGCTTTTTGGAAAATCTAACAAAAGTTGCATAAATCTAAAGCAACAAGCTTGATCTACATTCTCTACAAAAGTTGTCAAAAATGTAAGCAACTATTGGTGCAAGTAAATTCATTAATCGGATTACTCAGCAGATTTGTTAAAGCACCTTATGTTAGATTAGAAGTTGCAAAGAGGAAAATTGAATTACAGTCTTCAAAAGTGCAAAAGATAAAAATTCCTTTTAAGGTTCATTTGCACAATTAGGAGTTGATTTATGAAGTTACAATCAACTACCTATCTTATATCTTGAAAAGGAAGACTAGATCCTACAACTATGTTTGTAGTGAAATTCAAAAGAATTTATTCCAGATTATATTTGAAAGGTTGCAGTGGAATTGTTAAGAGCATTTTTGAGAAATTAGTGGAGCAATAAGGTGAATTTATTGTTACCATTTAAAGTGCATCTATTAAGCACCATTCTAGTTAATTTTTTAACTAGTTGCTCTCAATTAGTTTGTGTTGTTAAGAAGCACAAAAATAAAAATAAATAATTTGTAGAACTTTCGTGGCCAAAAGAAGTCACCATTACAAGCAAAAAGGTGGAGGAGAAAACCACCATTGAAATCCTTTAAGGAAGCCTTCAAGTAGAGACCTTGGAATTCTCAAGATTCAAGGAGAAAAGAAGGATTTATTTTTCAACACAGAGTGTAGGAATCCTCATTTCATTAGCTTGGATTGACTATCATCCAAAAGAAGAAAGAAGGATTATAAAAATTCTTCATTTTGGTGCAAGATTTACATATTACAAAAGGCACCTATTTTATTCCTTGGAAGAACAAAGGTATTACTATTTACAGGAGGGAAGAAGGATGTCCTCATCCAATAGACTTGCAACCAAGGGAAGGAGATATCAAAAAGCTCACACAAATAGCAGATTTATATTCAAAGGAAGAGCCATCAAAGATCTCACACATCCTTATCCAATATACTTGTGGTCAAGGTAAGGAGCTATCAAAAAGCTCAAATGAACAATGAATTTTCAGCCAAAGGAAGATCCATCAAAGATCTCACATGTCCAATATTTGAGGTGTTTAAAAGCACTATTTTCCTTTGTTAAATTTAGCCCTATAAGCAGCGCATCACCTGCAATAGTGGATCCATTGAAATAATGTATTATCACTCATGCTTACATAGAAATAAGGGTAGCATTTAGTGACAAGTTATCTACGTAAAATATAAATAAAAATAATACTTATTGGTTGTTATAACCAGCGTTGAAGAAAGATAAAAATTAGTATTAAAGACCTACAAATAAGTGTAGAGATAAGATTTATACCTAAGGCATCCATTGAAGTGAGCGTCCATAAAAAGAAGAGCTCAAAAGTGTGACATAATACCATGAAGCAATCCAGTTGTAGCCATCCATCATCCTCACCAAGCCAGCATGCAAAAGAAAACTTACATATCAATAAATATAGCAAGCTCATGTAGGGTGTAAAGATAAAGGAATAATTAGGGTTACAAGCTCATATTTGGAGCATTAGAAATAAGGCTTGCATGCACAAGCCACTTGGCACAAACTCTCTATGTCTCCCAATGTTCAAGCGCTCACCTAAAGGGAGTTACATTCATTTTGAGGGAGTTAATATTATTTTGAGGTTACCACCAACCTCATCATTATCGAAGGAACGTTAAAGACATCTACCTTATAAAGCTTTGTGTGACACTTGTCATAAATCCCATATTACTTAAGATGTTGATCTTGGATAATGAAATATACAATAGTGTGAAGCAGAATGCAACAAGGGAGTAGTCAAACGAAGTTAAAGCATTGAGGAGAAAATAGCTATTTCAAGCCATACACCATTCAACGGTGTAAGAAAGACATTAATACGTTGTCATAAAACCAATGAATAATACTTGCATTTGGAGAAGCCTTGCAAGGCATATCCCAAGGTATTTTTTGATGCTAGTTACAGAGGAGAAGGATTGCCAATCAAGGAATGAATCAACACTATTCAAAGAGGGCTCTGACTACCCATGAGTGCTACACAGCACGTAGCAATGAATATACCGATGCACAACATTAAAGGACTATTGAGGTAAAGGTTGATTTTTTAAACTTGCTTTTAACATAAGGTTTTTGGAGTTATAAGGGAACATTTAATCTTCTATTGCAATATTCAGCATTAGAGATTTATTAAGCAAGCATACTTCATATTTGTTAATATTTACAAAAATTTATCAAGGAGAAATAAGGGTTATTATTGAAATTTAAATTACTTGCAAATATTATTTTCTAATTTTTCCAAATTTGGGAGTTATAAGGAATACAACATCAAACTTAGGAATTGGAAATTAGAAAACATTAAAATCAACCAAAAAGGGGTATTTAAAGAGGTTTTTAAAGAGGGGATTTTTATAGTAGTGTTGTCTCAAAACACTTAAAGGAAGAAAAATAAATCCAACTTCAAAACCTCTTCAAAGAATTGAAAATAGTGTTTAGTTGAATAGGAGTAATAAGGAGATAGAAAAGTTGTTTTTTGTATTTACAAAATTTTACAAAATCAACTTAAAATTGAACTACAATTTACAAAAGCACTATATTGATCATATATCCTATCCAAAACATCCTAGGGAGTCATAAGGCATTCTACAAAACTTGGTAATATTAGCATCCATAAAAAAATATCAAGTTCTAAATTTATTGGATAGATGTAAGCTTCCTACAAAACCTAAAATTATATTATGTTTGCAAACTCTCATCATTAGGGATATATAAGGAAGTCTACATAACCTAATGGTTAACAAAGGTTTTATTAAATCAAGATTTTATATATTCTAAGGGTTACATATACCTTAATATTGGAATCCATAAGATAAAAATCTTTCTATATCTTAAACTAAGGGAGTCATAAGGATGTCTACTTCAAATAACTCATCAAGCATTAACATAAATAATCCCTTCAGAAAAGCCAATGCTATAAAAATTGGGATCATGAATCTACTCATGAAATCTGAAGGAATATTAGACCTAGCTTCAAAAATATTTCATAGTGAAGCATTAGACAATAATTTTGACTCTATGGAATGCTATCTTCAAGCATGTCTCAATGAAGCAATTGCCAATAAGAAAAATGATATTTCACTTCCTCTAGATTTTGTGAGCATATTATACATGGCATTACTCACACATAAACATTACAAATATGAGAATGTAGAACAAAAGAGATTGATAGAACTACTAAAAAAGAAAACATAATTAAGTGAATCATATCTTGAACATATTTTTCAATATTCATGCAACATTGATGCTTCAAGTTCTACTAATTCAAAATCTTATCATGATGCTCTAAGTGGTTGTTCAGAAGGTTTTATACAAATTAAAAATAGAGAAGGAGAAATATCTCAGTAGGAACCAAGTTGTAGTACAACCACCTATGAAAGCACAAAGACTGGATTCAAAGGCAAATAGAATGAAGAAGATGAAGGAGAAATATAGTAACGACAATTGAGGAACCTATAACATCAACTTACTCTACATCAATCGAAGAAACAAACTACTGGATGAATCTGATCATAGTAAGCAATGAAGGAGAATACAAGTTCCATTATCCAATGGAAGAAGATCAATATTGAAGACTAAATTCTTTAGTACCCAAATAATGTAATATAGGGGGTGTTAGAGTTAGATTCTATTACATCATTTGGATCATGTAAATGTACCTTCCTAGGTACATACTTAGGATATTAGATTACTTTAGGGGAAGTTATCTAGTTACTTTATGCAATGTAATAAATGCACAAGTGTCAATGTGCAAGGTGTCCCTTGCACAACTAGGTAGAGTGTTGGCCAAGGAATCTATCTTCCATTATAAAAGGGCCTCATTGTAATATTTTGATAAGTCAACAAGTAGTAGTAGTAGTACTGTGTGACTCCATTAGTGATGGAGTACATTATAGTCCTGTAGCATCTTGCATGGAGTGTCCATTTCCTCCATAACAATATTGTATTCATTTTCATAATTTCTATTTATAGCATATTTTTGCAATCTCATAAATTTACTTTCTCTTATATTTCTACATCATATGATTGTCATATCCCATTGCAATCTACCTCAAAATATAACATCATCATGTCACACTGACACACTAGACTTCCTAGAAGAGTTGATATTTCTAACCACTATTTTGAAGATATATAATTATTTATACATACGTCAAGAAATAGTTAGAAATGTCATCTCTTCTTGATAGTCCATGTGGTGGTTGGATGAGACCTCTGGTGCACGTTGTCACCTTTATTTAAAACATTTTCACAGTTCATCTTATTATAACCACATGCTTGGAGGTAACTTACTACCTCCACAATATTCTATTTAGAACAAGTGTTATTGTCATTTGTCCATGCTTCCTTATATACCCTCACCAACGGATCATGCTTCTAATTTTTGCTTGGCGCATGTGTGATATCTCATAGACACACCTGGCCATGATAAGAAACATTATTTTTATTGAATATGTAGTCAACATTGCATCAAAATTTATTTATCCCTAACATCATTCGGGGTCAAGATTCTTGTTTCTCCACTAGGGGACAACTAGTTTATCAAATACAAAGAAAATTATCTCACAATATGTGATATTCGTTTCTCTAAAGTAGTTCATAGGCCCTCGTGAAGCATTGATACTCCTAATCACCATTTTACGAACATTCAATGCTTTATATATACACCCAAAAATGGTTGGAAGTGTCATTCCTTCTCAATAACTTTTGAATTAGTCCAAATAAGTCTCCTTGAACATATTCTTACTTTCATCTAAGATCGTGTATTTCATACTTTTACCTTTAGGGTTAAAACATATTTACTCAAAATATCACATCATTTTCCTATCAAAGACATACATATGTTCAAAACTATTTATCAAGTCTTTAGATCACTTTTTTGCATTCATTATCTATATTTTGTGTAGACACTAAATGATCCCTAATGGCATAGATATTTGAAGTTTTCCTTGGATATTTACTAACCAAAATTCTCGTGTGGTATTTACTATCAGAAGTCCTCCTTCTGCATTTACTAATTGAAGTTCCCCTACGACATTTACTAACTTAAGTCCCCCTATGGCATTTACTAACTAAAGTCCCCCTTGGGAATTTACTAACCAAATCCCCCTATAGCATTTACTAACAGAGGACCCCCTTGGGCATTTACTAAATGAAGTCTCCTAGTGGTATTTACTAACCCAATATCATATATCTCTTTGTATTATATTGTATATATTAAAGGTTGATTATCATCATAACCTAAGTGCTTGTCTTATATTTGGCTCTTAAGCCACCACTTATTAATGATGCATTTTGTATATATCACAGGTGTACTCCTGCAAACCTCTAGGCATTCATCCTTTATCATGATCCTAGGCTACCGCTTAGAGAAGTACTCACTTTGTCTATATATATATATATATATTCTAGGACATATATTCCCATTATCATGGCATATAGGCCACCACTCGGGAACAAGGTCATAATTTGTACATATTTACATATTATTTGAGTGCTTGTCTATTATCAGACACATAGGTCATTGATCAAAGCAATTGGTTTTACTTAGCTCATCTCAAAGAGGTTCCTTTACCCACTAAGCACTTGTTCATCGTATGGATCACAAGGCCACCGCTTAGGGTAGAAATTTATACTTATTCTTTCTATCATTTAGGGCATAGGTGTGTTCTTTATTTCCTATTAGACATTAATTTTTCACCATAAAAAGGTACTAGCTTGGCAAGATCTCCCATTTTCTCTTTTATTTTGCCTCATTTACCATCTATGCACTCTTACATCCTACTTTCAATCCTTCTTAAATTCAATCTTCCAAGTCACAAAACAATTCTTTTATAGGTAAATTTGGATGACATTCATCCCACAAAGTCACTCATCCAACAATTTTCCAAAATCACCATGCCTTAAATAGCAAGCCCTCACATTTTGAGATATTCCCAGTAATTCATGTTAGTCTAAGTTTCTTTTAAAAAAATAATACCTCAAGACACGAAATTAATTCTCCCTTGAGTCGTTAATTTGTTATGAAAAATTCTAAATAAAATTAATTACCCCACAATTAGGTCTAGTCTAAACAACTTCATCCAAAATTGTGAAATTGGATAGAGCTTATATTTGTTAAGCTACACCCCCACTTAACAAGTATATTTGAGTTAATAGTTATCCCAATTTTGATTTATAGATCAATCAAATCATAGTTTGTTTAATCAACTAATCTTCTATACCTAAAATTTTGTAATCAAAATTAATTTGTTAAAAATATTATCATTTGCTAATTTCACTCGCTAGTTGGTCTATAACATTCTCCCATTATTTTACTTCTCATACAAAAATTTTTGGTAGCATCCTTTGGTAATACCAATTTTAATTTAATTTTTCTTTTCTCAAATTTTCTAACTTGCGACATCATCATGTTCCACATAAATTTAATGAAATTTTATCAAATTCATTCATATTACACACAATCCATCACATTATAGTTATCATATCACATCTATGTCAAATTTTATATTGCCTTAATCATAAATCTACTATCAAATTATGAGCTACATTGAACACTTAATTTGAAAACATATCATATTCATGCAAAATAAATTATTAAATCATCATTAACACATACAAATCAAGAACTAACCCACTTCATTCATCAAATATAATCTATCAATGCATAAAAAAAAAAAATTTACTGAACTATGAATTTATTCTCAATTTAACTAAAAAGTAATTAATACATCATAACAAACAACCACAAAATCATCAACACATCACATCATCAACAAATGAATCCTAAAAGTAATAATAAGCATATATATATGTGTGTGTGTGTGTGTGTGTGTGTGTGTGTGTGTCAATCATGATACATACCCATAGGACTAGTGTACCACAATGATAAAATTGGTACACTCGGTCCCATATTCGTAAAATGGTGCACCACAATAGCCAAAATTGGTGCACTCATCCTAAACAATATGGCAAGTTAAAACAAGTTGTCAACAACTTAACCCTATGTCTTCTTTGGCTAGCATTGGTATTGTTGGTGGTTGTGGCAAAAAATCATCTAATCTCTATGATTATCGTGTCACAAATCTTGACCTACTCCTCAAGCATGTAGAGGATGGCTCCTCCTATGTAGCAACCATGACTACAAGGTACAAATATTAGTAATGAGCAACACTCTCCCCCTTCGCATGGGCCTCCGACATATCAATCTCCACCTACCCCTATAATTGTAAAGTTGTGTATGTCACTAGGTCACCAAAAACTGCACCATGACCCCTCTAGGTCCACCTATCATCACTTGTCACTACAGCATTCCTCTCAAACTTAAGTTGATCAATATCACTCTA
This sequence comes from Wollemia nobilis, assembly GCA_028583015.1. NCBI lineage: Eukaryota > Viridiplantae > Streptophyta > Pinopsida > Araucariales > Araucariaceae > Wollemia > Wollemia nobilis. The sequence continues at coordinate 207,994 of JAQPPZ010010853.1, forward strand.
CCTCCAAAAACTTTGAGCCTAGGCCTAGTCTTGCTCTTGTTGCACGTTGTCAAGCTCCTACTAAGCTCGGGCCACCTCTACCTATGCACTAGCCAACTATGTCTTGATTGCACTAACGCCTCACATCATGGCCTCTCTCTGATTGTGTAGCCTCCTTGACCAACCAACTAGATCCGTCCCTACAGGTACTCCAAGTACTGGTGGAAGGATGGCCAATGGTTTCACATCTAGAGGATATTATGCACTCGATGTAGCCTCCTTTGTTACTCTATCTCCACCTGCAACTCCACCCTCTCTTGTATCTCTTATTTGATTCCTAGTATATCTCCTCTATCTACACTGAGAATCTCTTATAATATTGACAATTCACTTCATTGCCTCAAGCCTTGGATCAAGGTCATGTCAATACTCGAGTCACCCATCTAAGAAAAAATTTAGCATACCACCTCATGTACCCATCCTATACTCCTATATCATACCTATTAGGATCTAGAATGACATCATCATCCATATCCTCCTCTATAAATGATACAATATCACAAGCTCCTCCTAAATCGATAGTCACAATCAGATAACCCATGTAATAGGAATCCCCTACACCTGGCCATACTGTCAAACTATATGATCAAACCTATGAAGCTCCCACTTGTCAACACCATTGTAAACCATCAGATCCACCTGACCTGAGCCAACTATTACAAGTCCTCTATCTAGCCAATGTGGCCCCTCCAAGGTTATTATATCACCTGGTTAGGCCTCAGGTCATTAATTGTCTGACATGTAGTTATCAATGACCCTCTACCCTATGCTCCCATGCTTAGACCTATAGGAGTGTGCAACAAATCATGACCTTGCTACCCCAATATACCACCCTGTGAAGAGTTCTATATAACCTATCAAGAACCATAAGGCCTCACACAAAAACAATATGATCATCATGCATCAAAGATATCACCTCCTCCTAGTCCCATTGTAGAACCCGTCGACTGGTGTCTTCCATCAACAACCCAAATACCTATGAACACATTGTCATGATAATGTGATCTAGATGGCCTCCCTAATAAGTTGCATTAATATTAAACCCAAATAGGACCACTAGGAACCTCCTATATTTGTAAGCAGCTCCATGTGGTGACACTCATCCCTCCCGATCTGAATAGGAGATCCTCTAATGGGCAGCCTAAGGATCCGTCATACATCTTATAGGGTAACCATCATCTATCCTATGGGCAACTAAGAGGTACTTGTCTTAAAATACCATCTCTCAGTTAGTGTGGTCAACAAGGCTCTATCAAAATCAATATTGGGCATGTATGTCAGGTCATACAAGTCTACCACCATCAAAATACCTATATTTGTATCAACTAGAAGCTTTAGAATGCTATTCAATGTTTATAGTCATCTCTTGCGACAATCCAGCACTTCGACCTTCTATAATTGCAAAAGTAGATCAGTTTATCAATCCATTAAACTCCATAAAACTTGCATAGCCATTTCTCCCTTAAGACATATCTCTCGATAATAGCATTGAAATTGCGCAATAGTGTCAAATTTTAAGTTTTTGCCATATCACTAGGTTTTTGCAATAGCATTGATCGCAATAACGCTAACATTTAGCACTAGTGCTGAAAGAGTGCCCCTATAGTAGCACACCCTCACAAAAATAGCACCAAGAAAAATTTTAAATACAAAAATGCAAAAAAATAAAAAATAAAATCCAATGTTTTAAATACCATGCTTGGGGCACACTACCGATTGACACTATAGCCTCTCGAACAAGGTCTGCATGATGAACAAGTCTCATAAAATTAGCCATTGAATCTCATCACACACTCAAAGCTCTCAAAATTGTGAATAGTGAGTGGTAAAAATGATTTGATTTCTACCCCCTCTTCCCTTTTTAACCCTCCCAACTCACCCAGATGACTTTTTTCTTCTCACTAACATTTCTTCCATTTGTTCTGCATAATCACCCACATAATCAAGTTTCCTTACAAAAACATGGTTTTCCCTCCAAAACTCGAGGGGGCACCCCTAGGGCATTAAATGCATTAATAATGTTGCAAATCATCAATTTTCACAATAGCTTTTTTTCACAACCATTACTTTAGAATAGAAAGTATGAGCATCAAGAAGCTTTCCGACCACAAAATTGGACTTTGATATATTTTTCACACATTTATTATGTAATAAATACATCTAAAAGGGGTAAAATTTAGGCATTCAATTTTTATGCACTAGCACTTTAGTCATAACACCTAGCAATTGACTTTGGTCAACCAAGCCAATCTAACCAAAATCTCATCCATTTTTTGTCCTAAAGCAATAATGTTGATATTTTGAGATGGCACTACACCATCGTTATTGCAAAATATGGCACTATCGTAACTTGACCCATTTTTGTAAGCTTGACCCTCTAATGGTCAAATTTATCAAAAGCATTGACATTTGATGATAATGCTACACCAATGCTATTGCAAAAACGTAGCACTTTTATTGGCACGAGTGGAGTCTTTACAGCATGAGTCCTAGGCACACAAATTTATCCTACCATTCTCTGCCATGATTATGCATGAACTTTCATCCCTTGAGCCTACATAATTTGAATTACCTACCTTAGCTTAGAGGCATCTTTGACCCCTCTATCCCTCCAAGAAACACCTCCCCAAAAGCTATAAATTGAACCCATGCAATGGGCATTCAACAACCTTAAGTGTCTAAACTTTGCCAAAATTTATCTCTAAGCTCTCTTTCTCTCTTCTCATTTGCATTATTATCCTTGCATCTTCAAGCATTCTTATCAACATTTTGGGACAAGTTCAGCAAGGCATAAAGGCATACAAGCAAGATCATCCTCATATTGTTCCATCAAGCTCTTGGAGGTATCCTCGACTATGGAGGAGGAATTCATAGAAGTTTGGTTGTATCACTTATTTCTTACTCTTTTTTTTTTTTTGCTTTGCCTTTGTATGCTTCTTGCCTTGCCTTGCTAACATCACTAGTGTCTGCAACTGTTGCTAACCATCTACTATCTTGGAAAACTTGTAGATTATTGTTTTATTTCCTCTTTCATGCACTTTGTAATCATCTGTAGCATTTCATTAGCATCTTCTCACTCCCTTGTGGTTATTAACAGTGTTTTGTTTGATTTTATAGTTGCTCATGGACTTCATAATTAATGCTTTGTCTCCTCATGTTTCATTTTCCTTGTTTTACTTATTTGCACTAGGTCTCTTCATTCCTTGTTTCATTTGGAGCCACCTTACTCAAACTACCTTGTTGGGCTCTTTTTTTTTATCTTCCATCCATCTCAAGGGCATTTACATCTTATATAGTTTAATTCTTGACATATGTTGTCTTCCCCTTTGATGTTTTCCAACCTTTTGAAGTTTTGTCCTCCAATTTGATAAGTTGTGTGTTCAAAATTTGGACTTGGGCACCATATCTTGAGGTGCACTTACAACATTTCATTTGTAGGCATAATTTTACAACCTCTTCATCGTCCTAGACACTCATTCTCAAGTTGTAGGAACGATAGTGTAGAACCGCAACAATTTTGGCTCCCTATCTATCACAGAGTGATAGTGCTACATCTTTGCAATAGTGCTATTGTTGAATATCAACACTTTTACAAAGGTTGAATGCTCCTTCCATTTTTAGACATTTATTTATCTTGTCATATCAAAAGGGGGGTTTGATCAGTCTAGCGAGATAGTCATTTGCTTCTCTATGATCAGACAAACCCCCTAAACATAATCCTAGTTGCCTTTTTGTTTGTTTCTATAGGTACTATTGCGACATCAATGGAAATCAGCGATAGCACCAAGGTAGAGCTTTTGCAGAAATTCAATGCTTCTGCTCAACCATCAAAATTAGGTGATTCAATTTTTTGTTCCATTTTTTTGGTTTTTGTAACTTGCTTTTTGTTATGTTTGCCTCTATTGTTGAAATCTACTATCTACTTTTTAACAATTTAATCATAAGGGAAAGGAATAATATATAGGCCAATTTATTTTACCAAATCGCTTTAGGCAAGAAATCAGAAAGGCATAAAGTTGCATCTAGGGTAGCTTGTATGTTTGCATTAATTCTTGTTTGCCCTTGAAAGAAGACTCTCTTACTTTCCTTGCAATCATCGAAATTGAACAATCATGTAGCTTAAGTCCATTGTTGCATATTTTTCTTGCATCACTTATATTTTTGTTTTAGATTTTAGGTTCTTACTTAAGATGTAGTAGGGCTAGATATGGCAATCTTAGGTGTTTTGTAAAACTTGCATATAAAACATTCGCTTAAACCATAAAACATATTGACGTAGACCAAGTCGCATGATTTTAGATCCCCTTTGGAAAGGGACCCAAGGACTCAGCTTGCGTGTGACTTGCTATCTACATAAGAAATCAAGTAAAGGAGATTCACACCTGCTCTGCTAGCATGTTGGATTCTATAACAATTTCAAAAAATGAATGGAATCAACACATTATACAGTATTGCTGAAATAATAATACATAGGGGTGTCTATGGACACTAAATAATCTCACTATTGCAAAATAGAATACACTCCACCCAATTAATAAAATGGTTAGTATGAAAGTACAAGCTACTTTTAGGTCAAGTAATCGACCTTCAGGTGTAAATAATAAAATATTAGAAGAAAATATTTTTACAAGTGCCCAAAGTGCTTATACATACAATACAATATAATGCAAAGTGGTTATGACCTCAAGTGAAGCTTAACCACCACATATTTCAGCATCCCTTGTTAAAGGATACTCTCCCACACCAAATAGCTTCTACATGCGCACAAAAGGAACCTTGAGCATAACCTTGGTTAAGATATCTATTACCTACTATGTTGGTGGCACAAAGAATGGATCAAGCATCCCACAAGCATAAAGTCATCTCACACAATGCATTCAAATCTTAATATGCTTAGTCTGCTAATAAACATTGGATTGCAGAATGAGTTAGGTTTGAGGAATTCCCACTTGCTTCATAATCATAAATATCCATCAAAGGTGCTTAGTTGCCTTATTGGTAGCTTAATATTTAAATTCCATGGAAGATTAAGAAACGGTAGACATCCAGAGCACCATGAAATGGGATTGACCCAAACAGAAGATAAAGCCTGTGGTAGAGCATCGCTCATTCAAATCACTAACCTAATCTACATATGAAAATTCTATCAAAATCAGAGGTGAACCAACTAAATAATGAATACCCATATGATAAGTACCTTTGGTGTATCTAAGGATCCTCTTAGCTATGGTCCAACGACTTTCTCAAGTGGTCTACCTGTACTTGGAACAATAGCTAACAACAAAGGTAACATTGGGTCGTGTATAGATGAGGTAGAGGAGAGCTCCCATAAGGGATTGATATAAAGTGGCATCCACTAAGGGAGTTGAATAATTAGCTCGAAGCTTCAATTCTGAAGCAATGTATCTAAGGATCCTCTTAGCTATGGTCCAATGATTTTCTCAAGTGGCCTACCTATACTTGGAACAATAGCTAACAACAAAGGCAATATTGGATCGTGTATAAATGAGGTAGAGGAGAGCTCCCATAAGGGATTGATATTAAGTAGCATCCACCAAGGGAGTTGAATAATTAGCTCGAAGCTTCAATTTTGAAGCAAAAGGAGTCCAAGCAAACTTGCAATCCTCATGTTGAAGTGCTAAAGGAGATCCAAAGCATACTTAGGTTGTGAGATAGTTATCTGGGAAGCTATTCAAACAATCTAAATGCACAAGAAATAGTGTAGGGTTCCCAAATCTATCATCTCAAAGGAAATAGAAAGTTGTGACTTCATGTCCTAAATCAAAGCAAAAGAGCCTGTAATGAAATCATCCACATAGAATACAATCAACAAAGTATACTCATCTTGTATAATATAAACATCATATTTGATCTAACAACACTAAAAACCACAACTGAGGAAGAGAGAGTGGATCTTCTCATACAAAGTGTGTGATGTCTACATAAGTCGACATAACGACATAGTAAACTGGTAAACTAGAGGTCGACTCTCATGCACAAAACTAGATGGTTGTTGCATGTGAGTGAGTCTCCTTAAGTTGACCAAGGAGGAAGGCATTCTTTGCATCCAATTGATGTATCTTCCAACCATAGGAAGCATTAAGAAAGAATCATCCTCATAGAATCAATCCTAGCAACTAGGGAAAATGACATTAAATAGTCAACTCCCTCCTACTATCAGAATCACCAAGCAAAAAGGCATACCTTGTGCTTTTTCACTTGACTTGGGATGAATAGATGATTTAGATTGGTAATTTGTGAGCAATAATCAAATTATATCAATCAATTTATTTTCACGTTTAAAGGACAAAACATGATAAGAGGTATAACATAGATATTGCCTTAAAGCGACTCTATAGCTTTGTTCCTTATCAAAAGGCTTATTCTCGCCATTGTGATTTTAAAGAAGAATAAAATGGTAAAGTGGCATAGAAGTGTTACCTTCCTATTGTTGGTAAAAATTTCTATTTACATGAGGACAACAGGTTGTCGACAACATGCATCAACGATATGGTAATGGTCATTGTTAAGAAGGGGAAACCCAATCTACGTAAGAAGGTAATGCCGACAATGATTTTCCACCAAAGGAAGCCTTGGAGGAGAAAGGATGGGGTATATAGGTATTTTGAAGGAGCAAGAAAGGTGATAGGTGAGGGTTTTGTTGTGACAAAATCCCCTAAGGATGCGGATAGGAGAGATTCTAACCCTTTGGATCCATAAGCAGTAGATTCAAATGCGGCAAAAACAAAATGGTCACAAGGAGGCGCTTCTTGGGCGCAAGTTTTGAAGAAAGATCAAAATTTGCAAGGAGGGATTTGTTGTGTCTCCAAATCGGGATGAAAAGGGTTTTGCTCTTAAAGTCCCAAAAATTTTGGCTGACAAAGTGATTGGTAAAGGGAAAAATTCTTTGTTCAGGAAATTTTTGGGTAATAGACCGAATTTAGATACAATAAGAAAGTGGATTTGGGATAAATGGAAACTTCTAGGGTAGGAAGCAGTGATGGCTTTGCCTAATAATTTCTTGTTGTTTAACTTCGCAAATTTTGGAGGATATGGCAAATGTTTTGTTGAGGGGCCCATGGTTTTTTGGGAAGAGGGTTATTTTTACAAAAATGAAGCCAAGGCTTTAATCCAGCCACAACCACTCTTCAATCGATGTCCTTACGAGTGAGTCTACTGGGGCTGCTCATCGAATTTTGGGATGACTATTATTCTTGAGATAGATAAAGCGATTGGAAAAATAATTGTTTTTTATTCAGCTACTAAATCCCAAACCAGAATGATAGCAACCCGTTTTTGTGTACAAGCGGATCTGGCTAAACCGCTGCCTAAATCTATTAGGCTAATTTCATATTATAAGGAATAGGAACAAGAGATTCAATACGGAACTCTCATTCCCTTGTGTAACCTATGCAAAAGGGTAGGGAATATTTGGAAAACATACCCAAAAAATCCTAAGGAGAAAGTTATGAATAATAGAACTGGACAACCTTTGAGGGTTTAGAGGAAAAATGAAACTAAGCAAAGAAAAGTTCTGGGGTAGAAAGAAATTAGTGAAAGTAGTGGAGGTCCATCTCTAAATAGCTTTGAGGTTCTTGTTATCCTTGATGGGGATGGCATTGTTGGAGGGGAAGAGTTTGTTCCAGAAACTCAACCTAGAGGTATTAATGAACCGATGAATGAAGCTTTGATTGAAAAGGAAAAGAATTCTTCTTTGCATGTAGAAGAGAATATTGAGAAAGAGCCACACTCTCCAGCAAGAATGAAGAAAAAGAGCATAGAAACGACGGTTTGAGGAAAAACCAGTCCTCGACACAATGTGACATTGATTGGCTATGGGAGAAAAATAAAATAAAAATATAAACATTGTTTAGAATGGGTCCAAGGATAAAGATGGAGAGAAAAGGACTTCTACCAATGATTCGAAGTTGGAAAAAAGGGAAAAAGTTATCCAAAAAAAATATGCTAGAAGTAGAAGCAAATCTAAAGTTGGTTTGGGAATTATGGTTTTTCGAAGAAGACCCAATCTTCGGAAATTGAGAACCAAAATCATTGCTAAAGATGTAGTTGATAGGATGCAAACAATTTTGTCTTCGGGAGGAGGAAAACTTCCTTAACTTTATACAAAATGAATTTTTTATCTTGGAATATTCGGGGTATGAATGCCCCGGCTAAACATAGGGTGCCTAGAGAGTTTAGGAGAGGGTGGATATTCTTTTATTAAGAGAGATTAAAGTGGATGATTCCAATTTGCAGAAAGTGAAGAGTTCAATTTGGAAAACAGCTCAATTGGAAATGGTTCCTCTTGGGGGTTTATGGACTTTATGAATCCGAAGCGGCTGGAGGTAATGACAAGTTTATTTCCATTTTGTTTACATGATTTGCAAACTAAATTTAATAATTTCCTGCTGCCACAGCAAGAAATTATACCTAGCAAACTAATAGTCTGTTTAGACTATTATTGTTTGTGTCATTCCACTTCTGGTCAAAAAAAGGCTGCATTTGTTCAGTAAATGCAAATTTTGATTTGTAAGAAGATAAGTTGTTTTTTGTGCCTGGATTGAGTCATTTGTTTTTCTTGGATTTTTAGGAATTGTAAAAGGAAAAGGTCCCTTTCAAAACCCTATTATTTACCAGTGCAAAAAAAAAAGATAAAATGTATGTTTGTACATCTCCAATGGAAATTTGAAGGTCAGCTTTGCTTTCTCAAGGGTTATTGATGTGTTCTCATTGCATTTTAGACCTTTATTTAACCCCAATGAAACCTAGTACAGTATAGTTTAAATTCCTATTTTCAGTAAAATACTCTAGTGTTGTGAACATACTTTTCTCTTATGTCCTGATAGGGGACCCTTGAATACTAATTATAACAAGTTCTTTCAAATATAACAAAAGTATACACAAAAACATATTTAAAGAAAACAAGTGGGCTAGTTGATTCTATCATATACTCTAATTATTCTTTTTTACATGGATCCAATTTATTAAAAAAGGACATCGATAGTGATATTACACACATTAGGAATGAATAAACATGCACTTTTCACATATAATCATCATACCCAATGGCATTTTGGGAGCTTCAGCTCTACGAAATAATTGAAGGTCCAAGTGAGCTAGTTGATTCTGTTATTTACTTCAATCATTCCTTTGTGTATGGATCCAACTTCACAAAAATACAATAATAATAGAGAACAATAACCAAACCACACATCTTTGGAAAGAAAAAACATGCAGGCTTCTCGCATATAATCATAAGAACCAACAACATTTTTGAAGCTTCAACTCTGTAAGATAATTGGAGACCCTGACAGATGTACATAAATAAAGGTAAATTTTACCTCCTAGCTTAGCCAACATGCCTATTGTTAGCGTATCAGACCACCTTGTGGGTTCTGAGGGAAGTTTTCACTTTTATCATTTATTGTTGTTCAAAATTTGTGGCGGGTTTCGATCCTTTGCCCAAGCACATGATTAATTGACCTTGTCAATATGACCAAGGACAGTTACAAAAAAAAAACGGCAGTGCGCACGCATTCAGTATGACCTTTTAAGAAGGCTTATTGCACTACGTGCAATTCAATATACTGGCACCTTTGTCTTTGTCCAACCATTTACATTGAAACCGATCTCCATTGCCAAGAAAGTTAATCTATGACCCAAAATATTTCAGTGCTTTACCTGTACAAACAAGAACTCACCAGTTAGAACCCAAAGTGCTAAATGATAAGCAATAAACTAATAGTTCATAATAATATGCTGTAACTTCCAAGGTATTTTCAGAAGTTATATTTTATTCCCCACATTGGCCAAGCAAAATGCATCAGTTGAATGGCCCAAGGTATTTAACAAATCACCAACATGGGAAATTTTGCAGATAATTTTAAAATCCAAAGTATTATCATGTCATAGAACGCTCAAGTAAGCTACAAAACACTCCTGGTTTCCTTTAGTGCACAGAAAAACAAAAAATAAAATGCTGACAGAAGAATATCATTAGAACAGTAATCTGACTAGATATGAATAGTTATAAACCAAGATATTGTATTAAGCATAACAACAGTGCAATACACGGACAAACGTTTGTTAAAGCATAGACTGCAAGTAACACTAAGACATGAAGCTATGCTATAAACTCTCTACGGTTTACGACTGGACCACAGCCCTGATGCTGTCATGGACAAACAAAATTTTATAAGCACATCAAATAGAGGGTCAAACTCATTCATCTTAAACCACAACAAGATGAGTAAAAATTCCAACAATTGTTTTAGTTCAGGATTCAAAATTTATTGAATCAAACTCCAATCAAGGTTGGCAGCAGAAGAAAGCAAACAAAAAACATATTTCAATAATAATAATAATAATTCAAAGAAAAAACCAAGACCAATTAAACAAAGTTGGCAGCAGAAAAAAGCAAACAAAGTAATTTTAAATTTTAAAAATAACAACAATCAAATGGCATTAGCTTAACCTGTTATATTCCTCAACATTTAAGGAGGTGACCCAGGTTCGAATCTTGTCAAGCGATATATGAATAATATTCAAGTTGTTGTAATACCACTATGTGGTGATGATGTAATACAAGTGGGGCCCATTTCAATCCCATATAACCAATTGAAAATAATAATAATAATAATTAAAAAAAAACAAGACCAGTAAACTAAGTATAGCTAGACTTCACGAATTTATGCAGAAAACAAGAAAGAAAAAGGTAGTTAGAAATACAAATGAAAAAGTTCCATGGGGGCATGCCCCCTACACTCCAATACCCATACTCCCCCCATCCTCTCTGGCACAGGGGGGCTGGGGGATTCAAGCAATGCTTTTCTTAGTGTAGTTATCACAAATGCGCATGAACATAATTGTTTTTGCTTAGACTTCTAGGTCTATGCATAATTTGCTACATTCCACAAAATTCTGGGACGGGGACGCCTTTTTTGGATGGTAAGAAGCCTTTCGAGAAGAGGGAATGCCCTTTTGGATGTCAGGACACGTCTCCAAGATAGCCCCCAAATCCCAACATGAGTTCCCATGGAACATAGATAATTTGTAGTAGAAATGAAACTTTAAAATTTATAACCTTTTCCTTATTTTGGGGTACAGCCATCCCCTTTGCCGTTTTATTTTTCCTAGGATAGGATGTAACTTCCAGGAGTCCCCTCTGTCGTTTTTTTTTTCCTAGGATAGGTGTAGGAGTCCCCTTTTCATGTCCCCATAATTCCTCGTTAAATGGGACTTGAAAAATATACAAAATAAACGCTGCAGAGAAAAACGATTCTATGAGATCTTTGCAATAAGATCTACAAAAGAAAATGACCCAAGTGAACTTCAAAAAATATAATTTAAAATAAAAATAAAAAATGAGAATCAAATTGATATCTACTACAATCAAATGGCAATATCTCAGCCGGATAAATTCTTCAACTTTCAAGAAGACCCAGGTTCGAATCTTGCTAAGCGATATATGCACATTTGGCAAGGTGTTGTAATAATACTATGTGGTCATGACGTAATACAGGTGGGGCCCATTTCAATCTCATATAACCAATTAAAAAAATTTGATATCTACAATTATTTATCAATCAATAGAAAGATATCAATTATAGATTAATCCAACAACAAATTTCACTCTTGAAACCAAGTTTTCCATCCCATGGTTGAACATCAACATTTAGCTCATGCGAATGAAGTCTGACCAATGAGTATGTTTGGCTCCCAAAATGCTCACCACGATTCAATTCCCATAGGTGCTACTATATTTAGTTTGTTGTAATGCCAGGAAAACATGGTTTAGCAAAATACCGTGGTATCATGGCCATTATGTAAAACGGGTTGGGCTGTTTCAATCCCATATAATTAATTAAAAGGAGGGACAAAAATCTCCACATGAAAGCCTGTTCATAAATGGCATATCCTGGATGCACATCCCTAGCTCTAACCTCACTGCAAGAAACATGCTCTCAAGTACCTGACACCCAGGAAAGAGCTCCAAGAATTGCTTGAGATATGAATCCTGGTCTCAAAGAGCCCAACATGTGACTACGTGAAAACTATGAAGGCATAACTAACCACCCCTCAACTTAATATTTCTATTGTACAGCAGAGCAGCCATCCAATTAACAGTTTGGACTTTGAAGTAGCATGACAGCATAATTTCTTAGAGTAGAAAATAATAGACCATAGCAATTCAACACTAAGAGTCACATTTTTGCAGTAACTTAGCCGCCATAAACTTCCACCTGTTCAAACCTATTCTCCAGCTCCTCTATATCTCTTTGAAATTCATAAGCCTTCATTTCTCGTTTTGCCTCTCTTCAAGGGTGGAGTTGAGATGGAAGTTTCTTCTCTCTTTTGTCCCCTTTTCTATATTCTTTTTTTCCTTCCTCTTTTTTCTCACTCTCTGAGGGGGGGTCTTCATGTCAAGGTGCTGCTACTACTTCGTGTATGATTGACATAAAGCTTGATTTAGAAGCAACCAATTTTGCTTGAAAGTACATCAGACTTTCAAGAATGGCTTCCTTTCTGCTGAACCTTTCTTCCTATTAATTCAGTTTCTCAGACTCCATCGCTCCAATGCTTGCCTTCCAGTTCCTGGTTTCAATCTCGAGACCACCTCATACCAATTGCCCCTTCCTTGACCCTTGGCCTCCCTTGCCAATGGCATACATATGCACAACCTGAAGAGAAATTGCTCTGCTACCACTATGATCTGCAAGCACAGCCTTACGTGATTCAGAAAAAACAGATATTTTAATGCTATGCACTTTCCTTCATGTTCTCTTTATAGAAACCAAACCTATGCCCTATTTCAAACACAAACCCAGTCAACCAACCACACTTTGAAATGCAAACACCATCGAAGGAATTGATGCACCAACCACACACATATGACACCTTAGAAAGGTGGAGGGAACCTCCAGGATAGAAAAATCCAAAGATGAAAGAGATACCCTGTTTCAGCAGAAAATTTGGAAAAATTAGAGAGTTATGCTATAGAGATAATGCATTTTGAGACCCTGTTGCCTGTGGATTTTGATGAAGTTTTCTACAGTGCCTTGGACCTCTTCTCTGCTCTTTAATGCTCAGAACATATGCTGTGCATTTTTAGATCTGAGAATGCCTGAAATTACCCTCATTTCCCCAGCTCTGCAGTTGCAAGATTTATTAAGTTTCCATAGGGATGTAACTGTTATTTCTTGTTTCCTCTATGGCATAAATGCATCAAGACCCTTTTGGCAAGATCCCAATGTGTTCTAGGCATAACAGCTGCCGTTTTCCCTGTAATCCACTCCAATTTTTACCTTGGGGATTCTGTCAGTCCTCGAGGGATACTTGTCAATGCATCTGGGTAATCCCTTCAGTCTGCAAGAGGCTCCTGCCAAGAGCAATATGATCCCAGAGACTTTACAGGGCAGTCTGCCCCTATAATAGACGAGATGTTCAATGCTGTAACTTCTTAGTGCCCCAAAAATGGGTGACAGAAGAGAGGAATAAGTCCCGCAAGGTTTCCCACATCAAATTGGATTTCACAAGCATTGAACAACTAAATTCAACTTGAACTGAATTTGTCAATTTTTATTTTGCTTGAAAAAGGTGGATTTTGCCAAAAAGCAACTGATGATGTTTGCCAAATTCTGCAGCTTCTGCACTTTGTGCCTCTTGTTGATTCTCACTAAAACCAATCCATTTGGATTGATTTCCAAATTGTTGATTTTGTATCGTCTTACGAGTGTCAGCTCCCAATTCATTGACTTCTGATTATGTCGACTTTGGACATTTTAATGATCCATTATAGATGATATACTCATCCAATAACATATATTATGTAAGTTACATGAACTCTATTAGTAAGGTCACTTTGTTTATTCTGTATATAATTTATTAGTTCATTTATCGTATATTTTTTGTTTTTGGAAGCAAAGTACAGATATATTTAATGACAGTGACATTGAGTATCAAAACAAAAGAATACAGTTTTACTTGAGACATTTAGACCCAACAAAAGAGTGTATATACATTGGGGCCATACTGATGTTTGAAGGAGTGTGGAAGGCTGGGCCAGCTGAAGGAGCTGCAACGGAAGGCTAGGATGTTTAGTGGAAGGCTGGGAAGGCTGAAGGAGCGTAGAAGGCTGCTTACAACGAGAAAAACGAAATTCCTTAAAAACGTCTCATCTTTTAGGAACCATATCATCGCGAAGAGTTATCCAATTGAGCTGATTATTGGACCAACTTGTGTAGAATTCGAATAGCTTTAAAATGAGTGGTCATACGTAAAAATCTGAGCAATATTAAGGGAGATACGACCTTGTGAAGTCAACCATTTGAAACAAGGGCAGTGACGATTTTCAAGTCCCGAAAAATGAAATTGCAAATATTTGCCAACTAGGGTTCGAATGATGGGAAGAGCAATGAAAGGCTATGACTTCAGCGAGGAAGGAAACTAGCAATTCAGATTTGGTAAAGCGGACTATGATAGTGCGATGTTTTGGAAATATTACTCTACTAAGATGCAAGGCATAGATAGTAGAGGTGAAGTTTTGGCATTGTGAAGGCTGCTATAGGAAAATATCAAGAAAGATGCTAAATTATGGAGTAATTGTATTCATACAGAAATTTGAAAAGATCCAGAAAATGAAAATCAAGAATTCAGACATTTTATGTAAAATGATGTAGGTTTCTAGCTATAGCATCTCAATTGAGATGAGAAGTGTATCTATTTGTAAACTCTCAAGCTCTAAATAAGAGAGATGTAATTTGTCAAGGGTGAGGGACCCAAGTACAACCCCTTATTATACAGCAAAAAAAAAAAAACCGACGTTTCTCGTCCAAAACAACAATAAATCAGTCTCTTGAGTCAAACCCAACTTCAAACAGCCTCTACACAGTTCTTGGTTCTCTGAACCCTAAGATTTCTCATAATGAATGAGCATTTAACCGTACAAAATGAGAGCCTAGCTATATCTGAGAGTTCCATTTTCATTCAAATGTACCTTATGCTTTTTGAACTTTCTCCTCCCTTCTGTATGTCTACGGGAATGGCTGGTAGCTGGGCCACTCAAATCATTTTCCTCTGCCGCAACTAACCCAGAAATGTCATCGTTGAACTCATCCATAAGCGCCAGCAATCTGTAAGAGTAGATAGATTGTTGAAAAGATATAATTAGTCGATCCAAATACATGACATCTGCAGCAGACTTGTGGTAACAAATAATTGCTTATAAACACTGATACTGGAACAAAAGAAAATACATTGAAAGTTTATATAAGAATTCAAAGGATATCCAAGTTACAATTCCCCACCCATTTCTTGACTGCTTGAGATGTTTAAGCTTCTTTTTCTCAATTCTTGATAGTGGAACACGAGCAAATAATTCCTCTTCTTGACGAGCACGTTGTTCAAACTTTGATCGTTCTCTTAGCATTTCTTTACTTTCAGCTCCAACAATTTCTCTCAACTGTCCAATCACAAAATTATTAAAATATTGCACATTCCTAATATACATTAAGAAAAGCAAATGTTGAATGATCCACCTCTTCCGGATTTCCTTCAAGGTCATTTGCAAGCTCCTTCACAAAAGAACTGCGTGATGCTTTGCGTAACATCTCCTTCTGCTTCCGTATTTCTAATTTTTTTTCTTTTGCATTCTTTTCCTCATCCATAGCTGTTGGAGCAAACATTGGTGGCCGATATAAACCTTCACCGTCCTTATCATGGATCACAAAAACATAGATTTTTACTCACTTATGCAAGTACATAGAAATAGATTCGTGAGAAAAATAAGCCATATCTTTGTTGCACTGATCTCTAAGCTACTAATATCAAGTACCTGAGCTGCTGGATCCAGCTTAGAGACGAGCATATCTGGATTTGGCCTATATTTTAGTGCATCTTGTTGATCAACACCAATATTCTCTTCATTTTTATGAGTGGTCCCTTGCACAGAAGCATTACTAGCCACCCTTGAAAGCTTCTCAATTTGGTACTGAAGTTTCTTATCAATTGGTCGTATCTGTTTAGAAACAGAATCCATGAAATGAATATTAATCAATAAGAGGATACAATACATCAAATGAATTACAAATTTGCCATGAAGCAATAAAATTCAAATTCTAAAACAAAATTTAAAAGAGGACTATAGCACCAAACCTTCTCCAGGAATAATCTAATTTCAACAAGGTATTCTATCACTGGATGGCCTTGAATTGAAGAACCCTCTGCCTTCCGAAGCAAATAATAGACAAGGGATTGACAATAGCTAAGAAGCAAGAGATGCTTCACATCTAGGTAGCTTATCCCATCTTTGGTAGAGTAATAATTTTCTTTCACCTAAACAAGGTCACAATTAAACCAAAAAAATATATGAGAGGAAAGTTCTATCTTCCTGTCAAAGTTTTCATGACCGCAGCTTCTTCCTTCACTTTACTGAACTTCAGAATTTCCTACCTTCTGAATTAGCAGCTGTACTTTACTTCTAACTTGATCAAGTCCCTCCTTCATCTCCACTAGCAGATCTGCTAACCGTGCGCTATCACTGCTTTTTTAAAACAAAAACTAAACTTTAAAATTGGCGATTTCAAAAAGAAAAACTAACAGCAGTATTCAATGTAACGAAAAAGAAATTCAACAAGCAGAAGCTAAGGATATTTTACTTGCCACTCATATCAAATTCAACTACTTGATATGCATATTTTAAAAAAATATGTCAAGACTTGACACCAATTCACATGCTTTCCACCTGTAATGGAAAGTTGGGATACTCTTGATTCAAGAGTGAAGCAGCAGAGATAATGTAAAGAGAATAAATGAGGTTGCTGTACCCTGAAAGCAGACTGCAGACATTGAAGCTGAGGATGACAAAAAAGATCAATAGGGTCACCCAATTTTCTATGGATTATGAGCATCTTATCCTTGTGACAGAAACAAAATGATCAGATACAGCTTGAGATTTAGCTAGGTTCCATGATTATGCAGCTTACATCAAGGAAAATGAGAAATCATCTTTAGCAATGGTGACAGTCAATGGCAGAGGACTTGTCCCATACACAAGAGAAGACCCTTGAAGCCTTAATAAATTTGGACTAAATATCCAGTTATTGGAACTCATGGTGTTCCTGAAATTTGACAAAGATTGGAATCCAGGGTTAAATTTAGAAGCAGCAATCCTCATGCTCTTTGGCATTTGACTGGAACAAATCACAATTCCAAATGCCCTGAAATATAAATTCAGGAAAAGAAATCAAGTCACAGTCCCAAGATGATGCCACATGCCAACCCAACCAACCCTTTCAATTCTATCACGTCCTGTTTCAAAAGCAGCCATCATCCAGCAATCAGAATTCAAGAGAACGCGGAAAATTTGACCCCAAATAACATGTGTTCCATGGGGACATGTCCCAGAATTTAGAAGCCATCTCAGAGAAGTTCCCACCATCACAAAAACGCATCCTGTTGTCCCAATGCCATTGGGAAATGCATTTTCTTGTCTCAGAAATGTGTCCCACCATCTTGCACCCTCCACATCCCCATCCCAGAAACTTCATGGAACATTGCTGCATAGAAGCCATCTCGCACCATCCAAATTGACATATCCATGCATACAGCCTTAAGCTCAAGCATCAGATTAAGCCTTAGGCCAAAAAGGCCCTTCAAGAATCTCAGGCATGGCCTTTCAGCCAAACATGGCTCTTAAAGCCCAGGTCATCTTCATGCTACCACAATTCAATATCCACATAAGCCGCCATGTTGTATGACCATGCTGTTAGCATGTGTTACTCACAACCAGACTTTGGGGGCCCCTTTGGGTTTATTTAATGCGTCAATATGTTGATCTGTGCAATTATAAGATGGCCCCATGGGTTATGGACTTGTGTTGTGTCAGATTCATGAACTCCTAATTTGTGGTGCATAAATATGTTACTATATCCATCCAAGACTACAACTTTGTACACCTTTGGCCTGTGTTGCCATTGAGTTATCAGTATTTTTTTATACCACCCATATGTTCATGTACTTTGTCTTGCATATGTTTTTCTTGTTTCATTCTATAGTTCATTTACAATTCATAGTTTAGAAATGATAAAACTTCAACACATTTGAAACCCATGAATGTAGTCACTCATCTATGCACAGCAGGAGTGTTTTGATGTTTAGTGCTTGCATAGAGCTACTGTTTTTGTTAATTATTTGACTTTATAAGACCTCTAGCTAAACTAAATGGCTAGGTTGCTGATGTGTATCTTTCCAATTACCTACGAACCATTTGCTTTTAGACAGCACAACATAAGCTAGAAAGGTTCTGCTTCCTCTTTCGGAAACCAAACTGACAGAAAATGGCTTAGTTTCGTCTGCTCAAGCAAGAAGGAAATGCAAATGGCCACAGGTACAAAGAAGGAATGGCCAAAGGTCAAAAGAACAAGTAGCTCTGGTACCACAAGACATGATATCGAAACTTACAAGTATGTATGTATATATATATATAGACACAGAGGAACAAATAGTTATGGGCAGAAGATGAAATATACGGCAAGGAGTTATTATTTATTAACTATATGCACCTGTAAAGATTCAGAGGTAAGGATGGGGCCCCATACCAACCGTTGTTAATTAACATAATACACATAGAAAGGATTATAACATGAAGGTATTGTAGCTACAGCTTCCTATGCACCTAAAATCCCATCCACATCCAGCAAACAATTAACATAAGATCTTTGATCAAGGAGACACTGACGATATCACATTTGCTACTATCCATTAAAAAACAAAAACCTTGGGTGTGGCCAGAACGAAAGTTCCATCTGGTAAGAACCAGAGGCCACACCGAGGGTATGAGTATCTGCCAGAACCAGAGACCACACTGAGGGTATGAGTATCTACCAAAACCAGAGGCCGTACCAGAGTTTAGGTTTTTAGTGATATTTTTTAAGAGCCAGGTTTCAATCCAAAATGCCAATCATATGGCATCATCACCTGTACAGCAGCAGAAGAACTTGCTGTGGAGCTATAAAGAACAATGTAGCTGAGAGTGGTGGATCTGAGCGAGGTACTGTGGAAACCTGTAGAGCTATGAAGAACTATGTGGTTGTGAGTGCTTAGATCTGATCGAGGTATTGTGGAAGGTTGTGGAGCTATGAAGAACAATGTAGCTGAGAGTGCTAGATCTGTTTGAGATACTATGGAAGGCTCTGGAGCTATTAAGAACAATGTGGCTAAGAATGTTGGATCTAAGCGAGGCATTGTGGAAAGCGGTGGAGCTTTGAAGAATAATGTGGCTGAGAGTGATGGATTTGATCGAGGTTCTGTGGAAGGCTGTGAAGCTATGAAAAACAATGTGGTTGTGAGTGCTAGATCTAATAGAGGTATTGTGGAAGGCTATAGAGCTATGAAGAACAATGTGGTTGAGAGTGCTGGATCTAATCAAGGTACTGTGGAAGGCTATGGAGCTATGCAGAACATTGTGGCTAAGAGTGCAAGATCTGATCAAGATATTGTTGAAGGCTGTGGAACTATGAAGAACAAGGTAGCTAAGAGTGTTGGATCTAATTGAGATACTGTGTAAAGCTATGGAGCTAAAGAATAATGTGGCTGAGTGTTGGATCTAGTCAAGGTAATTTGGAAGGCTGTGGAGCTATATAGATAATAGAACAATGTGGCTGACAGTGTTGGATCCAATCGAGGTACTGTGGAGAGGTGTGGAGCTATGAAGAACAATGTCGCTGAAAGTGCTGGATCATATCGAGGTACTGTGGAGAGTTGTGGAGTTATGAAGAATAATGTGGCTGAATGTTGAATCCAATCGAAGTACTGTGGGAAGCTGTGGAGCTATGCAGAACAATGTGACTGAAAGTCTTGGATCTGATCGAGGTACTGTGGAAAGCTATGGAGCTATGAAGAACAATGTAGCTGAGTGATGGATCTCATCGAGGTACTATGGAAGGCTATGAAGCTATGAAGAACAATGTGGCTGAGAGTGTTGGATCTGATCGAGGTACTATGGAAGGCTGTGGAGCTATGAAGAACAATGTGTCTGAGAGTGCTGGATCTGATCGAGGTACTATGGAAGGCTGTGGAGCTATGAAGAACAATGTGGTTGAGATGTATAAGCAACCTGATTTTTAGGTCACTTTTGAAGTTTTGAAGAAATGCCAGAGAGGCATCTTTGCTTGCCAAGCTTATATTTTAATGGCAGTTTTGTATCTCAGTCCCAACTAGTGGACTACATTTTGTTTTTTGTCGACGTTCTTTGAATAGGTGGTGTTCTTATCTCCTACTTAGTCCTTGGGCTTTCAAGCCTCGATGTAAAAGGGTAAGCAACCCTTTCAAAACCCCTTTCTTACCTTTATCAGAAAAAGCAAAAAACTTCAAAAACTATAAATTAATATGCAACAACTTAACTTATTCTACATCAACATATGCACATGACCAACACTTTCAGCTTTATTGAGCTTTTAATTACCTTAATACAACTCCTGATTGATCTTTCTCGTTTGAGGAGTTGACATTCCCACTAGCTTCAGAAAAGTTATAAGTTTCAACACATACCTCCTTATCTCCCTGCAGGACCTTCAAAAAAAAAACTGTCATGCAAGAAAAGCATCTCCTAACTTGTGAACCATGATTAAATAGCATCAACTATGTATGCTAAAGAATAAAAGAGAAACTTAGATGCATCATGCAAATGACACCAAAAACAGAAGTAATGAGAAATATTCAGGGTTAAAAAATCCCCTAATAATGGGATGTGGAATCAAAAGATATACATTTAGTAATTAAACCATTAGCACAAAATGTATGATTCCAGAAAAGAAAAAGATAATGGATAAAATTGATGTTTGTTAATGAAATTATAATAATACTGAGAAATGTTTCAAAGGTCAATAAGACTATCAAATGGCATTAGCTCAGCCAGTTAGATTCTTTTAACATTCAAGGAGACCAGGGTTCAAATCTTGCCAAGTGATACATGGATAATATCCAAGCTGTTGTAATACCACTATGTGGTGATGATGTAATATGGGTGAGGCCCATTTCAATCCCATATAATCAATTGGAAAAAAAAAAAATCAATAAGACTGAATTCCAAGAGAAAACACCACAGCATACATGCCTTGTCAAGGCCCCTGCAGTCCACCCACCAAGAAGAGGGACCTTATTTCACTATTTTAAGGAGAAAACTGTTCACTATGCATATCTAAGCATGGGGGGAAGACAAAAAGAAAAGAAAAGAAAACCTTTCTTGACTATTTCAGGAGAAAACTGTTTTGCATATCTAACAATAGAATTCTCCCTACTGTACAGGGATATTGTGGACACTGATAATCAACAAATTCTGTAAATAAAAAGTATTTCAACAAGTAGCTACAAAAGCATACATCAAACAAGGATGCAAAATGGGGACTGTTATGCAAGAGTAGCTAGCAATTCCTTGCTAGACACACTAAACCATTCCCATGATTGGAAATATCTTATGGTCACATTTATGGGCTTAAAGATGAATATTGGACGTATCCTTTGGTGCAAGCAAATCTTGACCCCGTCAAGGCCTTAAAATTATCCACCTACTTATTCATGCAAGTTTTTATAACCTAATACCCTACATACTATGGTTCTTTCCCTAATAAGTGTCCTTATCAATCCCCAACACAATCTAAAAGATGTCTCTATTAGCCTGAGTTTTACCTCGACTTAGACAGAGTGACAGTCCTGATATTAGACAGATGGGCAAGATTCAATACGAGCTTGGTCAAATGGTTGAAACCCATTGAGGTACACAATAGAACTAATAATAATATAAGGGTAGGATAAAGAAATTCCCTTGCTTGGACAAGTAGGTATAATATGCCCAAAGAGGTGTGCCGGCTTAGCTGTGACGTAAAAAAATCGCCATTACTGTGACCTTTTACCCAGGGTTTCCTTATACATCTAACCCCCTGCCACGATACACACATCCCCATATCTAAACCCCTGCCACTGCCAAGATACACACATCCCCATATCTGTAAGATAGGGCACATATACAGCCAGGACACCACATAAAACCCAAGATAACGGATACACGCATCCCCCTATCAAAACAGATGTGACTACAATCGGTGTGGATACAGCCAGGATTCCATATCCAGCCATATCCAAATTGATAGACTCTAGTTGGACATATGGACACATCTGGATATGGCATCCAGGCTGTTCTGAGCCATATCTGCAACAAATGAAGGAAAAACAATGGCTGACAAAGCAGAGATTTTAAACACAATACTTTATTATTATTTCTGTCTTTAGAAGATGAGCTATGGTTATTAACCAAACATAGATGAATGCATGGCACTAAGTCCAACCCCAACAATGATTTGTCTTTCAAAACTTTAGTAGTACCATTTTCTAAAGTTCATGGCATGTTTTAGACAGATTGGTCAGAATCTCATTCCAGATTATATTTTTGAATTTCCACTGGATGACTATCCAGCCATCATGACTATTCATTCCTCACTTTCCACATAGCTACCTCCAACTCTCTAAAGAAATATGTTCTTCCAAAACCCTAACTAGAAGGATTAAACTTCTTATTTCCAGTGGTGAGAAAAAAGTCAGTTTTCTTCTTGATATTCTTCCCAGAACTTGAGAGGGCATTAGAGAGGTCTATGAGTCCCTTCGAAAATAGACTTCAACAAGGCATATAACAGGCTTGGATGGGACTTCATCATATAACTTTTAGATGGGCTTCGATATTGGCTTTTTTAAATAGGGCTCCGAGCACTGTTTGTACACGTGCTTTGCAAGAGTTTGTGTGAATAAATTCACCTGTAAGCCTACTGACCTCCAGAGACCCGTCAAATGTGAATGCCACAAAGCTACCTCCAACTCTCTCTCTAAAGAAATATCCTCTTCCAAAACCCTAACTAGAATTATTAAACTGCTTATTTCCAGTAGTTAGAAGAAAGGTCGATTTCTTCTTGATAATCCTACTAGAGCTTGAGAGGGCATCAAACAGGTGCATGAATCCTTTTGCAAAATAACATGAACAAGGCATATAACAGGATTGAATTGGACTTTGCCATGCACATGTTGGATGGAGTTGGATATTGGTTCCTTTTTTAATAAGGCTGTAGGCACTCATTTTATACATGCTTTGCAAGAGTTTGTGTGAATAAATCCCCCTCTAAGTCTATCAAGATATACAGAGAAGCATCAAACATGGATGCCATTAGGCATCTTAAATTTATGCAATTATTGTGCATGTTCTTCGATAAAAGATAAGCTATAATTATTAATCATAGATGAATGCATGGTACTAAATCCAGCACCCAGCCATTTGTCTTCAGAAACCTAGGTAGTTCCATTTTGTCATTTTTGAGAGTTCATGGCACGTTTTAGATAGATTGGTCAAATCTCATTCCATATTGTATTATCGAATTTCCACTGGACAACCACCCAGCAATCATGACTATTCATTCTTTACTTAAAGAAACATGGTGTTTCAAAGCCCTAACCAGAAGGATTGAATTACTTGTTTCCAGTGGTTAGAAAAAAAGCAGATTTCTTCCTTATAATTATACTTGTGAGGGCATCAAATAGGTGCACGAGTCCTTTTAAAAATGGACTCATCAAGGATTAAAACAGGATTGAGTTTGGAAAGCTGTCTTAGGGATACCTTCTTCCTGTAAGCAAATCTGGTGGTATCCAGACCATAAATCTATCTTAGAGAAGAAGCAGGCTCTATGCAATTCATCTAACAACTCATCGAACACTGGAATAGAGAACTTGTCCTCGACAGTAACTTTGCTCAGCTCATGAAAATCCACACAATCACCATGACCCATCCTTCTTTCGGACCAGGAGTATCAAGGAAAAGTAAGGGCTAACACTGAACTGAATGACCCCTGCCTTAAGCAATTCTTGCAACGTCTTCTCAATTTCTGTTTTCTGCATATAGAGGTATCTATATGGCCAAATGTTTGGTGGTTGGCTACCCAAAATTAATTGTATTGCATATCATGTGAATGTTAAAGGGGTAGTCCTTGTGGCACTACAAATACATGACAGTGCTTGTCAAGGAGCAACTGCAAATCTGAGGATTCAGCTGAGCCCACTACTTTTGTCACTTCTGTCAGTTGCACGGCTCCTAGGTTAGCGACGACCCCTTGAGAACCCTTTTTTATTAACTTCTCCATACAATGTGAACTAACTATTAGGGTGGATCCTGGTGTCATTCCCTTTAGATATATCTATACTCATTAGCCATAAATTTCCACCACATTTCAGTGAAATCCCACATGATGGTTCCCAACGTACAAAGCCATTGAGCTCCCAAGACTATATCACAACCACCCAACAGAAGTGCAAACATGTCAGATTTTGATTGTAATCATCCACTGAAATCTTGGCATCCTGACATTCTCCCTTGCAAGCCAGTGTACCCCACATTAGCTATCATCACCTCAATCTTGCTGCATGGATACACATAACAATTTGCCTGCCTAGCCAACCGAGGGTCCATGACGTTATGAGTGTTCCAAAGTCTATGAGGATGGTTACTCAATGCTTCTTGAAGTATCCCATCACCTTCATAGTTTGGAGTGCATCAATTACTGCCAATGAATGTACAAAAATCTAAGGGGTATGATCATCACTTGGATCAATCTCTTCTGGTCTTTCCTCAACTGAACTGTTCTTTGTTGAGTCCAACATTTCAGGCAGCGTAACAAGGTTCAGGTTTGGGTTCAAATTCAGCAAGGTTGAAATTTGAAAGATATTCAACAAAGGAGAAAAATCAAAATAAAATTTGACATAAAATTTGATACATAAAAATGCATATAAATTTATAATTTCATAAAGGTATTATTGGAAATGTTTGATAAATTCCCCAATTTAAAGCTTTATGATTTTAAATGTGTATATGTGCAGGTGTGGAAGTTGTAGGAAGACATTTGAACAAAAAATTAGGGTTTCTTATGGAACTCTAACTAAGGTAAATTTATGCCCCGAATTTCAACAAATTTATTCGAGTCTCCATCAAGATCGACGATTTCCTAACTTCAACCCTAAAATTCAACAATCCTATGACAAATGTTTCAGGTGTAGAAGGTGACTAAACATCCAATAGAGATAATTGTTGTTCTATACACTTGTAACCCAATGTATATTTCTCATCACAATTGTAGCATAACCCTTTATCTCTACAATCTTTCATCTCCTCATGAGTTAGGCGCTTAATTGGTGTAGTTCACATGCCTGATTTGTTGGTGCTCAGAATGACTATGGAATTTGGACTTGCAATTGTTTATATGGACAATGGTGGAATGTATATTTATCCTTAGCTAACTTGGCCAACCCAATTTCTTCCATCATGGTGGTGGGTTTAAACATTTTAAGTTCAGCACGTATATCTTCCTTCAGGCTACTAATGAAGCAACTTCTAAAAAAGGTTTCATTTAACACTTTTGTCCTATTTGTTAATTTCTCAAACCATGTCTAGTAGTCAATGGACAGAGTGAGTTTGTCTTACTCTAGTTAATGCCCTTGTCAAATCCTCATCCACTTGGACCAAATAGGATGAGTAGTTTCTTGCAACATCCATCCCCAATAGGTGTACCATTCGTTTTCTCGAACAATTAATACCCCTAAAAAGTTTCATGTTCAAGGTTGAACAAAGCTATGGAAAGTTTTTAATCTGTGGGAATTTGAATTAGGGCAAAAAATTGTTATGCTCTATACACCCAATTGGCAAGGTCGCCATCAAATTTGGGGAAATCTAGCTTAGGTGTGTGTTGTGTCATTCCCAAAGTATGTTGTCGACTCAAAATTTGTTGTGTTGTGCTAAAACTATGTCCTGTGGAATTGTGTTGTGTGGTGTTTTGTTGTCCTATGTTGGATTTGGCTTAGGGCAATGTTAATGGAAGTGTATTTGAGATTGAGTGCGGACAATTTGGATTTGATATCATCAATTTTATCTAGTTTGTTAAACTTGGACAAGAGATAGAGTGATGTTTGTGTCTGTTTGATTTCATCATCCAGCTTTTCCAAGGAGAGGTCCTGAGACCTGTGACCAAAGACTATTTTGGGTCACTCAAGGTCTACCAGAGTTATATATCAAAATGACCCACTCAACAATACACATTACAAAATGTTTTGATGTGATCGATGATTTACAATTAAAAGACCCCTTTTTTATATAATTGTCATCTAATGCTATTTTGGGGAAGCTATAACCCTAACCAACCCTTCCTTAAGTCAATATTATAATATAATATCCCAAAAATAAAACTTGGGTTATGCATGGCCCATGCCAACTACCTATATACAAGACAATATTATATCCTTAGATACCTATCCCTAGGTAACATAATATTCCAGACCTTCGCGGCCTTACTCTTGAGAGCCTAGAGACCAGTTGGAATGGCCTACAACGGTATCCAAAAGCCACACTTTTCAATGAGAGTGTTACAGATGGAAGAAATGATGGCAACTACATTATTGACACGTGTTTTCATTACATCACCATTGCATGCCTTAAAAACGTCAAATGGCGTTGTGTTGTCGTGTTTCTTAGAGCTATATAATAAGAAAACCTATTCTAACACAGCATACCTCAATTATTATGCAATTCTCACGTAACTTTAATGAAATAAATATCTCTCAATCATGGTATCTTAGCCAAAGGTAAGTCATCCCTCTACATGGCATCTTAGCCAAAGGTAAGCCCCCTCAAGGCTAAAATGGGGCCATTCACCAATCCAAAAAGACTCTAGAAGAATGAACAATAAGAAAACATGCAAAACAAAAACTGTTTTAAAATAAAAACAATAATAATAATGCAACAATATCAAATGGCTGGTTGAAAGACTCTCATGGGGTAATGAGAGGGGAAAATAAAAATTAGTTGTTTTTTATGATATCAACTATGTAGGAGATGCTGATCGGGAAGAGATAAGGAGATTGGGCAGAGCTTTGGAAGAGAAAACTAGGGCATCAGTTGGGTAGCCAAAGAGATTTCTGGTTATTGTGGATTTGAAGACAAGATTGCTGCCCCAGGAGGGCCCAATGGGGACACCTCCGGATCCTCTTCTAGAGAGACATAGTTCTTTTGCAGATTTGTTAAAGGATAAATCTCCATCAAAGACTGAAGAAGCACAAAAAACTGCATTAAAAATGCTCTTTACGGCTGCTGGAAATAGATCAACATCTCAACGAGTTAATGGATGCTTGCCACAGTCAAAATCAAGGCCAAATATTGTCATTGAGCAAAGGATGGTCGAAGAAACAGTTTTATATAGAGCCAATCATGATTTGATTTGTAAATTCATGGGTATTCGCCCTACCCTGAATTTTTTGCATTCTTGGGTCCGGCAAAACTGGGAGCCTCTTGGTGAGTATTCTTTGTGGTTTATTAGCAATGGATATTTTATTGTTAGTTTTTCTTCACTTGCCAATAGAAATAGGGCTTTCGAATCAGAAAAGAGGAATCATGGTCCGGCAAGATTATTTGTTCAACCCTGAAGAGTGGGATTTGATCCTCGAATTGAACCCACTGCTGTCCCGGTTTGGATCCGTTTGTATGCACTTCCAATGGAGTTTTGGAGTGAGCAGGTATTGGAAATTATCGGTAATTCCCTTGGAAGACATTTGGGTGTTTCCAAAGACACAATAGAAGGAAACACAACTGTTTATGCAAGATTATGTGTGGAAATGGATCTTAGCCAGCCTCTACCGACAGAGGTGGAACTTGAACTTGCAGGACTATCTTGGATTCAACAACTGGATTATGAGGCATTGCCCTTCAGATGCAAAGTTTGCCACAAATATGGGCATTTGGCCCGATCTTGCCCAAATAATATGAACATAAAAATGGAGGCTCCTCTAGGAATGTCAAATCTTCCTAAGGAGGGTAAGTCAACAATCAACAAAGAACCAACCAATATTTCTCACGGTAAAGAAGCACAGGGAGATGGTTTTGAACAGCCCAAAAGAAGGAGAAGGCAAAAGAAAAAAGATGGTAAAGAGCAAACCCAACTCAAGCCCTCCAATAGGTATGAGATATTTAAGACACTAATGGACCAAGAAGAAGAACAATTCATGGAAGGAGTGGATGGAAATAATGAAAATAATAACAACCATGTTCAAGCTCCTCTTTCATCTCCCCCCATCATAGAGCAGGTAATTGAGTACAGTGAGTTACCGCAGTCAGAGAGTGCAGGGGCATTGATAGT
Organism: Wollemia nobilis; assembly: GCA_028583015.1. NCBI lineage: Eukaryota > Viridiplantae > Streptophyta > Pinopsida > Araucariales > Araucariaceae > Wollemia > Wollemia nobilis. The sequence continues at coordinate 236,241 of JAQPPZ010010853.1, forward strand.
GCATAACCAAGAGCAACCAATAATTAAGGATGTCAGCATGGGCATAGCAGAAAAGAACATAGAAAGGCCAACTCTAGGGATAACTCAGGTGGAAAAGAGATCAAAAAATAGCAGCTCTCAAGGAGTGGGTAGAAAATCAAATAAGGAATTGATAGCAGTTCAAGGAGACAAACTGATCACTGGAGGATCGGTGAGGCCAATAGATTTTTCTTGCTCTCAAGGTAACCAATGATTATACAATCATGGAATGTTAGGGGTTTAAACAGTAGAACCCATCAATCTGTTGTTCGAAGACTCTTAGAAAAATGTAAAACAGATTTTTTGCTTATCCAAGAGACAAAAATGTCGTTGGATCTTATGTGTAAAACAGTTAATAGACTTTGGAGGGGTGTTGGTCATATGGAAGTGGCTGCCCAAGGGGCCTCAAGGGGGATAGTTACTCTTTGGAACTCTCTTGAATGGACTGCAATAGAACATATAGCTTGGAGGGGTGTTCTCACATCACATTTTAGAAATAATGTCACACCTGAACATGGTTTAATCACAAATTTTTATGGGGCTCAAAACCTAGATGGTCAGATGCATCAATGGAAAGTTGTGCATAACATGAGAGTCTCAAGGGAAGAGTTAGACTGGATTTTAATGCTGGGGATTTTAATGCTAAATTATCCTCTAGAGATCAGGAAGGGGGAACCCCAATTTTGGACCCAAGGGATCGACTTATGATTTTCCAAGTCCAGGCATTACACTTGGTGGATATTAAATGCCCTGGAACCAACTATACTTGGACTAATAAGAGGAGGGAGCCACATAGCAGGAAGGTGAAGTTAGACCATTTTTTGGTTTCAGAGGAGGCATTTGTAAAATGGAATATAAAATTTCATATTTTGGAGGGTCCAATTTCAGATCACTTTCCCATTTTTTTGGAAGGAGGGATCAAGACAGTGCAACATCACAAACCATTTAAATTTGAAAACTTTTGGTTACAAAAAGAGGAACTTCGAAAGAAAATTCCACAGTGGTGGGAAGAAGTTCGCCCAACATATGGGACAACAATGTTTAGATTCCACAAACAACTTCATTATGTCAAAGATCAACTGAAACAATGGAGGCGAGCTAACAAGACAGACTTCCAGGTCCAAAGAGCTCCATTGGTGGCCGGATGGGATGAGGTTCAAAAACACTTTAGGGAAGGAACAATTACAGAGCAGCTCAAAGAAGAGGATGATGCATTGCGTAAAGCGGTTGAGGACATTGACAACCAAGAGGAGACCTACTGGAAACAGAGAGCAAGAACCACTTGGTTATTAGAAGGTGATAAAAATACCAAATTTTTCCATCGGATTGCTTGTGCTAGGAGACAAATGAACAACATGGAAGCTCTTCAAGATGAGAACGGACACTCCTTTGATACAATTCCAAGTATGCATTTCCATTCAATGGATTATTTTTCTAAACTATTTAAGGAAAGTATGGTGCAAGATGAAGAGGCTCAAAAAGAAGTTATTGCTGTCATACCCTCTGTTATCTCTGAAGAAGAAAATCAGGCCCTACTTAAACCCATTGATAGAGAGGAACTGAAGAATGTAGTCTTTGGAATGAGCACCGGAAAAACACCAGGTCCAGATGGCTTTCCAATTGAGTTTTTTCAAGCCTTTTGGGATAACTTGGAGGAGGATGTAATGGCTGTTATAGAGGAGTCCAAAGGTAGTAAAAGAATGCTTAAAGCATTAAATCATACTTTCATTACCTTAATTCCAAAAGGGGAGGAGGGGGTACATATTTCAGATTATAGACCTATTGCCTTATGCAATGTCATATATAAAATAATCACAAAGGTAATGGTTGAGTGGCTAAAACCTCTTCTACATAGCATTATCTCCTCGGAGCAAGGGAGTTTTGTAGAGGGTAGGCAGATCTTGGATGGTGTGGTTCTAGCTCAGGAGGCAATCAATTCAATGCAAACATCTGGTAATAGAGGAATGTTCATAAAATTAGATATGTCAAAGGCTTATGATAGGGTGGAGTGAATCTTAACTAGTAAATATTTGGGACAGGTAAACCCAAATGATGTGGGTCGTTTCCCTTTGGATGGTAATGGATCCTTAGTGTGGCAAGCTCTCAAGTTAGGATCTCAGGTAGTAAAAGATGGATTATTTTGGAAAGTGGGGAGAGGGGAGAAGGCACGATTTTGGATAGATTCATGGGATCAATACCCACCTATCATTGTTGAATTTCTTGAACTGCAACCAATAAAAACAGCCATAGAAACCAGGGGGTGGGTCCAAATTGAAAGTTATTTCAACACTAGTCAGCTGGGGGATTATAAGTTTAAGCAGTTTAAGAAGTTGGATGAGTGGCCAATTTCAATCCCTCCGGATTTGACACCCATCATGACTAAAATCTTGGCAGAAAGATTTCTCACAGGTAGAGATGAGGAGGATGAATTAGCTTGGGGCTATGGGAGCCTTGGTGTCTACACAGTGAAGGATGGATATGATAAGATCCTTCCAGAGCCTCCTCCTCATGCATATCAGGTTGAGGATTGGAGAAAGATTTGGCAGTCCAAGGGTTGGCCGAAAGTAAACTTTTTTGCCTCGGCAGTTCATGCATAATGGAATTCTTACTTTTGATAATCTCGGATGTAGGGGAATCATTGGTCCATCTCAATGTGTTTTATGCTACAAGAGTGAGGAAACAGCTGATCACTTGATGTTTGAGTGCCCATTCACGCGCCAGATTTGGGAGAGATGGTTTTTATATTATAAAATTCGAGTTAATGGTGATTTGAATCGGATTAATATTTGGGAAAGATGGAAGAGGGGTAGATTTAAATCTAAAGCTCTTTGTATTGGTTGGGAGCTTGGATTAAACTTCATTTGGTGGCAAGTGTGGTTGGAGAGAAATGCCAGAATTTTTAGAGAAACCTTTTCTTCTTTAGATGGAGTTTGGCAGGTCATTTGGAGCAAAGTCACAGAAACTGTGGCAGTCTATGCTAAAGAGGAAACTCGGGTTGTTATTGGGGCAATGGAGAAGGAAGTTGAAGTGCAAGAGGGACAAGACAGAGCTAGTTGGAAACCACCCCTAGAAGGTTGGATTAAAATTAATACTGATGGAGCTGCAAAAGGCAATCCGGGTAGAGCTGGAATTGGAGTGGTTTGCCGGAATCATGTTGGAACAGTGCTCTATTGGGAACTGCAAGGCTTGGGAAGAGCCACAAACAATGAAGCGGAAGCCTTAGCTATCAAATCTGCTTCTATTTGGGCAGTAAAACAAGGTCACAGGAGGATAATCCTAGAATCAGATTCTCAAACAATGGTTGGACCTCTAGATTGCATGAGGAACTTTGCTTTGAAAACATGGAGGTTGAGGATTCTTGTCACTCAAATTAAGGAATTATGGAGGGAATTAGATGATGTGATTCCAGTTTATGTGAGTAGAGATCTAAATAAAGTGGCAGACTTCCTGGCTAAGATGGGTACTGAGAAGGAGGTAGGGGTTCAGTGGCACAGTGACATGGCTATTGAGGATGAGATGATTAGGCAGGTTGGTGAGCAAATCCAAGTGCTTAGCTAATTTGGATAACCATTCCAGAAATACTGTTTAGGAGATTTGTGCTTCAATGTAGATCTTCTTTTATAGTTGTAAACAGGTGAACAACCATTGTAGAAATATGGTTTAAGAGATTTGGCTCCAATGCAAATCTTCTTTTACTGTTGTAAACATGTGTTCTCTTTGGCTAAGGCTGGGAAAAGTCTCATCCCAACTTGTAAATGATCTTTGTTTTAATACTAGTTTTTTCAAATTATTTTTCAAAAAAAAAAACAATATCAAATGGCATGATCTCAACTGGTTAAATTCCTCGACTTTCAATGAGGAGACCCATGTTCAAATCTTTCCATACAATGTATGCATAATTGCAAAGCTGTTGTGATACCACTACATGGTTACGATGTAATACAAGCCCCATGTCAATCCCATATAACCAATTAAAACTAATAATAATGCAACAATACAATGGAAGAGGTCAAGCTTGTGAACAACAAATCCAGAATATAGCATGGAAGTTGTACATAATAAATAAAATAGAAATTAAGATCAGATTTATAAAACATTCCAACTCCATTTTCATCGTAATCAAAACTACTGGCCCCTTCTTCATCATAGTCTGCTTCATGATTAAGTGATTTCATGTTGTCTTGAACCTCTAATATCTTTGCCTTTATATAAAAATTTCATAGAGAGGAGCACAAAAACTAACAGACCAAAAGAATGTCATCATTTATGAAGGTTACCAAATGTTACCAAATGTGAATAGAATTGCAACTAGAATTTTTACGCAACGATACAAAGGGGCATACCCACCTTGCTTGCCGAATCTTCTTCCTTAATACAAGTTGAATCGTTTGATTCATCCCTCATATTTCCACCCTCCTTCAGAACATTGGCCTTCTCCTTTGTCTTTAATTTCTTTGATTCCATTGCAGCTATATTAAAAAAATCAATGAAAAAGGAAGAGAAACATTAAAAACAATGAAATAAAGATGCAAATTTCTAAATTTTAGCTATGATTAGAAGCTGAAAGGAATGTGTAACACATTGAAGCATTAATAAATCCTATATACAAGCCATAATATACTTGCAATTTGTAACATAAAGGTGGTCCTTGAAGAAGACAAAGCAATAAATTTTGTGGCAATGGTCAAATAAGTGAAGAATATAGGGGCTTTTAATAGTTAATTGTAAATTTAAACAGTTTTGAAAGTTAATTGTTTGTAGGAAAGTGATTGTTTTTCACAAACTTCACAAATACAATAGAAACAAAAGAGAAATGTAAAAAGCAATGAGACAAAGATAACAACTTGCTAAATTTTAGTTATACTTAAAACCTGAAAAGAATATTTCATGGGTTCAAGTATTAATAGTTCCTACACACACCCCATAATAGGCTTACAAATTGTAACATGAAGGTGATTTCTAAAGAAGACAATGCAATGAATTTTATGTGTGGAAGGGCAAAGTATATGAAAAATATAGGCTTTCAATAGTCATTTCCAAATTTTAGTGGTTCTGGAAGTTGATTGTTAGCATAAAAAGGATTGATTCTCATAAACTATTTAAAAATTTTCTCTAATTACTCTTGTAGTTGGAAACATAAATGCCCCTGGGTGGTTTCAGATCATCATCACTCAAATGCTTCAACAGTTTCATGTAAATTATACCCTCTCTCACAAAAATTGTGGACATATGGTCCCATAAAAAATAACAATAAAAGTTCATTATTGCCTGTAATGTTTTAGACTGCAAATCTCCAAAATAACTCCACCTGTCACATGCCAAGTCCACTTAATTGAGTCAAATGAATTCAACTCTCTAGTATTGCCAAAAAAAGGCCTGAGCCTTTAGCCTAAACTTGCAAATCTAAGGCATGCCAATCAACTCCCCCCCCCACAAAAAAAAAAAGGAAAAACACAAGACTTTTTTAAAAAAATGAAGGGAAAAAAGTAACACCTGTTCCTCTAAAAATCCAATCTAACATTTTAAATAACACAAACCACAACCCAAAGAAAAATATAACTAACAGCACCCACCACCCCCCATCCTCCAAACAAAACAGGAAAAAACACACACTCAACATACAATGCTCATAGAATTGACACATGAGTCAATCTAACACTTACCCTTCACAAGAAAACATCGCCAATCCAATTACAAATGTTCCCAACTCCAGAAAAGAATTATCTTGATCCAGTAGAAAATGCTTTGCACCTCATTTATATACTAGCTTTAACAGTAAATGTTCTGTATTCCCGGTGATACTAAATCTAGCATGTATTTTATTATCATGACAATGATAACAACAATGATGTCACATACGAGTAACTCATGTGTACCACATCTCGTGTAGTTTTATTATCATGGGATTCAGCGGTCATCTAAGTTCCATCAAGTCCCCTTTATACAGTGGAACACAAAAAAGGGATGAGAAAGGGGGCATGATGATGATAACGACAATTATGTCACATATGGGTAACTCCTGTACTACAGCTTAGGTAGTTTTATTATCATGGGATTCATCACAGTCATCTAAGTTCCATTAAGTCCCCTTTCGTACAGTAAGACACAAAAAGGGGATGAGAAGGAGGGGCAGGGCAGCAATATGCAAAAAGGGATGGCTGAAACAAATTCCTAAATTTTTAACAAAAAAAGGATAACAAAGGGGATGGAAACATAAAAATATAACAAACAATGAAAAATTACAATTCGCAAAACACTGAGAATAAACAAAAATGAGGAAGTCATTGTTTTGCATTTACTTTCATACATATCCCCAATATAATTTTCCATAAATATTTTAGCTTTAAAATTTGTCTCAGTAGTCACAGCTTATGAATAAATATAAATTATGACTATGCGTATCTTGTAAATCATGTACCATGTGGCCTTTGCTATAGCAATACTTCAAATTGGAAATTGTGTATTAAAATGAGTTACTTTTTTCCTTGGCTCAAATGATGCCTTTGTGTCTTCTTTATTCAATTCCTCATGTAGTCATTTTTAATGAGACTAATAGAATAGTCTGTCAACTATAAATTTAACATTGACTTTTGACTGCTCAATTAGGAATCATTCCTATTTATTGTGATATTGACTCCTATGATAAATTATAAAGTTCATGTTCTGTACAGCTTCAAAATTTTCAAAGGGAAGAAAGAGATTCACTGTTTTTGAAATAAGTCTCTAAATCTTCACTATTGCAATTCTAGACAAGCCCCAAAAATTGCAATCCATGGGACCACAGCTCTCTGTGGCATGCTATCAAACACTTCATATGCATCATCCATCCAACCTCTGCCATCTCTCATACATATCAACAAGAGCATTACCAACAAATACATTAGACTTAAGTCCAGTTTTTCTTATTAAGGCACACATTTGGTTTTGTTGATCCAATGCCGGAAGGTTCACACATGCACAAAGAACAGTAGAAAAAGTGAAGTGATTCACTTTACTACCTGCACATTGCATTTGGCCAAAGAATGTGAGAGCCACCACTGCTTTAACCATGTTGAGTATACCCTAGAATCATGGCATTGCAAGACACCTATCATCCTGAAACATCATGCAGCATGTTTTAGCATCCCCTAAGCATCCAAATTTTGAATATATGACTAGAACACAATTAGGCAACTCCCCACAAGACAACGGAAACTCAAATCCACTTTTCACAATGCAACGGCTTGCCTTATTTATTCTAGAGAAAGACAACCAAGACTATGAAAACTCAAACCCTCTTCTCACAAATCAAATGCTTGCCTTCCTCATTCTAGAGGAAGAAGACCATTTCTCGCAACAAGAATACTGAAATGTGTACGTTGATTGGTTTTTCAACTGCCTGAAGCATATTCCAAAGGAATTTGAGGGTCTCCTCCTACTGCCCTTTACGTGCATATCCTGAAACTATGGCAGTCCACAATACGCATTTCTTTCAGACATTCTGTCAAATTATAGAAGTCCACAATACTGCATTTCATTCAGGCATTCAGTCAAACACATTTCTAGTTACAAAGACCTCTGCAATTACCTTTTGATTTGTTGTGAACTTATATTGGGTTTGTAATTTCTCTTCTGAGTTTTTATCTGAACAAATTTTGATAGAAGCAGCATAAGTGAAACCAAAAATAAACAACCACGCCTCTGCCTCTGGTATTCGATAGTTGATATATGTCAGATGTAAAAATAATTTGTGTGAAGTAAGCATGGTGTTCCAAAACTGTGATAGCAGATTTAAAATAATTCCATTTCATAGCCATCTAAAATCTGCTACTCTGCCATTAGATTCTTCGCAAGCAATCAAGTCACATCTTGTGTGCACTGAAACTTTAATTCTGAAAGTTTCACTAGGAGGTTGTAGATATAATTTTCAAAAGTAGTTTTCAGGAAGAACCAATATATGAAGAACTGTTGGCTGCTTATCAGCCTCTTCAAGTAAACTATCATCAGGTTAACCATTTGCATCTTGTGCATAATCACTGCCATTTGTAATATTCAAAGTTGTTCTGCAAAAAACAATTAACTTGGTTGTTTTTCGAAATCATGGATCATGGATCAACATATCCAGGATTGTCTTAGTTACAGGAGCCACCATATTTGCAAGTCATGTAGTGTGGATCTTCATAAAAGAATCGATTATGAAGTCGCTGATGGGAGTCTGCATTATCTTTCTTATTTCAATGGTAGATACTTAAAATTTCTCCAGTACACACTATTTTTTCACTCTACAAGAGTGTTATAGCAGTGATTTGAAATTTCACAATGTCAATGACTGGCTTTCACCTTTGCCTTCCACCTGCAATTTTTCAACTCGACACAGGTTTTCTTTCCTTTTTGTTTCCTAGTAATATTATTTAAACTGGATCTTGCATTGCATACAAGGCAGCAATTGAGTATGAAGGGATATAGTTTTCTTGTAAAATAATTTTAATCCGGATATTTCCTTGCATACTATAGGGAGGATAAAATTCTTGAAGGCTCACACATTTGGGTTGAATCCCATGGTTAAGGTAAGTGAACAACAGGCAGATAGGTAGAGGTGAAATAGTTGCAAAAGAAATGCGAAGAGTTATAGAGAATAGCTTAATAGACTCAGCAACGATGTCAAAAAACAAATGGGAAGTTATATAGAACAGTTTAACAGATTTCAGCAATAGTGTCCAGAAACCATTAAAGGCATCTTATTCGTTATAAAACTTACATTGTATCTGCTCCAATAAGACTTTACATTTCCATTGGCAGAGTTTTCTGTTTCAAATGGATTTTTCACATCAAATATGGCATCTATCATGTTTTTCAGTTTTTGGTGTGCAATAACTTGAATTTACTCTTGTTTTACTCTGTTTATAGTAAATGTGTTGATTTACTTTGTTTGCACATGCTAAATCTAAAGCATAAACATTGCAGAGCCTCCTTGTTCTTGAGTAACATTGGCAAAGAGAGGCTCTTTTATAAAGATGTCAATGCATTACAATATTCTTTTTTTTTAAATTGAATATATATTTTTGACTTTATTTCTAATTTAATAATATTATATTCTTTATTTAACAACCCAGGTCTACCCACCTAGTTGTCCAAAATTCACAAGCAAAATTTTTTGATTAAACAAGAGAATTTAAATTACACCCAACATTATAATTGGTACACAGGCATTTGATATTCGTTTCAAGGTATTTGACTGCTGCAGACAGTCCCTTAAACGTTCGAGACTGGCCAAGTCCCGCAAGTGGTGCCATCATGTGAACACGTTCGTCTCCATTGCCAAAGGTCTATGTTCACGGCAAGGGGTTGTCCTTTCAGAGCCCATTTCATCTGAAAGGGTGGACGCATACTTCCCCACCCATAGCATGTTTTGTTTAGGAACATTCCTTCCATTGCTTGTGCTTGTTACATGCTATGGTTTAGCGTATGAATGCCTGGTGCTTAACTGAATACCCACCTTCCCGGGTTCCAGTTAAGGTCCACCACTTCTCTAGTTCCAGGACCAGTTAACTCAGACCTCACTACAAGTGGCGAAGTGCTGTCCCAAATGTCAATTGCAAATACCTTTGAAGCAGCATGTGTCAAATATCATAGTTAAATGAAAATCACAGCTCATTAACAACTACTGAAGGTTCTTTTTCTACAATTTGATTTAACAAGTTTGCCCTGTGGTTGCTTTGTTTCCATCTGCTAATTAACCCTATGGTTGCTTTGTTTCTCTCTGCTAATTAACGTTTTTATTTTGACATGACCTCAACTTGTGTAGCTTAAATAGATTCAGCTCAAGCAATTAAGTAAACAGTGATCTTACCTTACAAAGAGTAACCACATGGTCCAAAAATCATCAATACATCTCAATGGCAATTTTATCATAAACTTATATTTGAAACATGTCATAACATATGCATAGTTGGCATAGAGCAAATTACGTAAAAGAAACACAAGATAATGAAGGATGAATTGTAATCAATAATTACAGAAAAACTAAATCCTGCATCAATCTTGCCAGCAAAACCATATATTAATATATTAGTCAGCGTAATTACGAAACTCGGCAAGTTTTTGAAAAAACAAAAACTTGCTAAGTCCACGCCCAAGTGAGCCCTCCTGGGCTTTTTTGACTCAGCTCGGGCGAGTTTTTCTGGACTCGCCAAGTTTTTTTTTAACTTTTGAGTCCGAGAAAAAAACTCGGCTGCAGATGGCAAAAATACAGAAAAACGGCATCAAATTTTTTTCCCTAAATTGGCCTCATTTTTGCTGTTTCCACTTGCAGAGAGAGCAGAGAGAAGGTGAAATCAGACCCAACAAAAACACTCATTTGCATCCTAAACCCAAATTTTTCCTAGTTTTCAAGAATCTAACAGCCACCCAGCAGTTACATTTGAGGTAAAAAAACAAGAACCAAAAGGAAGGCTAATGCCACAAGGCCCACCTGATTACAAAGGACCAAAGACGAAAGGAAAAGAAAAATTAGTCAGCAGAGTACAGGGATAAGGTCAAAGAAGATCAACAATGGAAGTTGAGACCAAAAGGGTAGACAACATTAAGAGGAATCTAAACCAATCTTGTATGGAGTTCCATGGCAATATGTCCCACCCCATGCAAAGTGTAACACCTTCAATAATCAAGAGCAAAATTTCTTTGCACTTCCCTGTAATATACATTCTCTAGAACATTCATCTAACCACTGGGCCTAGGAACAAACAAATGCTTCCGAAATCCTAACCAACACAGGAAACATTCACCATGTTTGAGGCAACTCAAAGGCGTCAAGAATTAGACACGAAAGATTGGAACAGTACAGTGCTTGGGCCCTCTCACAATCCCAGTGAGATTTATAAGATGCACATAAAATAGCAAGAGGCCATTTGAAGAAGCACAAAATGTCCTTGAGGTTTCTTTCTAAGGAAGACAAGTTGACTAATAATTGTGATATGTAGTTATACCCTTTGAAGGATAATATACTATCCATACTCTGCCAGAGAATAGCATCAACCATATTCAGTGTTGGTTTGAGCATTGCACCTGTGTATGGCCACAAAACCAGAATGGGAGATAACATGACTTGAAGGATTTTCTAACAGTAGCCACTAGCCCATATATAACCATTCGTCTATGGGAGGCATCCCCTAGTACAGCCACAATCTGAGAACCATGGAAATTAGAAGGGATATGTACCAGCCTTATGTACTCTCTCTGGACTCTGACTCAATATGAAATATTAGCAAACACTACATATTCATCAGGAGGAAATAATTACAAATAAACAGCACGTTAAATGACAACAAAAGGACTTGTAGATGCTCCAAGACTGAATCTAACAACCACCCAGCAGTTACATTGATGTGTGTTTTGTCACTTTCATGTGTAGTTTAAGGTTGTATTGCTTACAGTATTAATTTTGGATTTGTATAATGTTAATTAATTGTGATATGCATGAAAAAAAACTTTTTTCCAATGAAAATTTGCATTTTCTTCAGTTTTTTTTTTGCCGAGTTTTTTTGCCAAGTCCAAGTCCGAGTCAAAAATTGGCCTTGCCGAGTCCGCGCCGAGTCCGAGTTTCTCTACTATGTTACGCAGCATCAAAATGGGGACAAAGTTGTGATCCATGCATAGTAATCAGCAATTTGTAAAGGAAACAGCAAAACTATATATTAATATATTCCTCAGCATCAAATTGGGAGACAAAATTGTGATCAATGAAACCCAATCCATGATTTTTTGTTTGACAGGCAGTAGACCAAATAAAGGATTCGATCTCTAGAAAATGCTATATGTCCCCAAAAATACAAACCTTGTAGAAGCTCTTTGGCCAGCGCAAGTGAAAATTTGTTAAGATTTTCTGGTCTCTAAGATGATTATTGCTATTTCCAATTCTCTGATAACTAAACCATAATTGATACTAATATGTTTCTGCATACAAATATTATTTTTGAGCAAATAAAGAATATTAAATAGTGAGATGCATGTTCCACGCATACCTTCTTCCTTGAAATAGGGTCTCAATATGCAATGCTTATTTCTAACTGTAATGAAGCCACAGCACAGTGGCATTGTGCTATAAATACTAAATTCATTACTTCCTTAGTAAAACTAGCTTTTGAAATTTTAAAGTCTTCAAGATGATTATTGCTATTTCAAATTCTATATTAACTGGACCCTGAGTGATACTAAATACATGTGTGCAAATAAATGGTACTTTTCCAGAAATAACAATGATTTAATTGTGAGATGGAGGTTACATGCACAACTTCTTCCTTATAATAAAATCTTAATATTCTCTACTTATTTCTAACATTCTCTTTTAAGACGAGACTGCATTGAAGCTGCAGCACAGTTGCAATTGTGCTACAGATACTACCTTCATTAGTTCCTTGGTAGAACTGCAGTCGAACGTGATATAAAGTTATTACTGATGATAGACAGGAAACAAACAATGCTTGGACTATATAGGATGAACTCAATGGGTTAAATTCCTTGAGTTTCAAGGAGAAGACCCAGGTTTGATTCTTGCCAAGTGTGATACATGCATTATTGCCAAGCTGTTGTAATACCACTATATGGTCATGATGTAAATCAGGTGGGGCCTTTTTCAATCCCATATTAACCAATTAAAAATAATAAAAACAATGATCGGATCGAAACTAAGATTGACTTGGATCACACAACACTAAAAATTCCATGCCATTACACAATTTACTGTATTCCAAAATTATGGAGTGAAAAGAGGGCAAGAATTTCATTTGTGAGGAAAATTCAACCTCGTTTACGGGTTTTGTAGGTATTTTTTGCCTGCATTTTTTAACTGTGAGGCCCGCTGTGAGGACATATAACGTCCCCCATGGAGATAAGGAGTAAGGGAAAAATAGAGGGATCCCCTTGAAAAGGGAATGCCTGGGGGGCATCCCCGCTACATCCTTCTGGATATTTCCCAAGGGGAACCCATCCCCATTGAACAAAAATATTTTTTCCCACATTTTGTTTTAACTGTGAAACTCGCTGTAGGAACGTGTTTGGGCATCCCCCCTTGGCACAGGGGAGGCAACGGATACATCTACCAAACATCCCCTTTCCATGGAGACAGCTGCAGGATGTCCCCCTGCATCCACTTGTCACTAACCCCACAAGGATGCATCCCCAAGGGTATCAAGAGGAAGGGGCATGTCCTGGAAGAACACATATTATATTTCTTATTATGCATTATACCTAAGACTCAATTTAGCACAAAATACACGGAAACCCTTAAGCCCATTGAGATGTTCAACAACAAAATTGATAATCCTTCAGTTTACCATAAAGAACCTATTCCAGAGCCAAGTCAGCATCTAAACACAATTGCAGATGGAAATGAAACATAACCCACCATGTGTGTACATATATAACCCAGACACCGCCTTCCCCCTCTATGTTCAATCTAAAATCACGTTGAGGGAAAAGCGGTAATAAAAAGAATTCAACTGCCAATAGAATCTGGTGGGAATCATCTAGAGACTGACAAGGAATCTGATTATTATGCAAGCATTTCAAAATATAAGATGGAATTTTCAACCCTTCCTAAGTAATTGCCAAGCTACTTTTGTTCCCAAGACTACAGCAAAGAGGGGTTAAGCTCAATCCTAAAATTTGCCTCTTTCCCATTGGCCAAAGGATCTAGTAGATACTGTAGACAAATATACTAAAGGCAAAACAAAATGATGACACCAGCAGCCCATCTTCTCACGCCTTGGGGATATATCAACTTGTTCCTATGAGTTTCTCAGGTCACAGAGAAAAGACAAAAACCAAAAAAAATGGTCGACAGAAAAACCAATAACACTTAACAGAAGATCGCAAGGGAAAGCTAAAAATAAAATAAAAAAGAAATGCCATGGACGAATAAAAGGGTCAAGTACCTTCCGTCAATTCAATGGCGCCTTTGTTGTTGCTGCGCTGCGACGAGGTGCATGAGTTCCACCGGCTTTCAAAAACCCTAACGCATAAACCCCTCGGTCTAACACGTAATCGAAAGAGGGCCCCTGCTAATATTAACTTCAGCAGTCCAGATATCACTAGTGGCAGCAGACTTGGTCGGGCCGTTGTTTTTGTTATTCAACTAAATACACATTCACATAGATAAGCATATAACATATTTATCTATAATATAACGAAATTTTAGTTTATCTCAAAGTTATTTTATTAATAGTCAATTATAGTTTTATTAATTGGTTTAAGTAAGATTATAATAGCTCTTATTTTTATTATATAGATATTATAATAGTTTAGTGACTGTGTATTTATTTTTTTAAGTAATATTTTAACTTAGATTTAATTTAAAAGAGTATAGAAATTTTAACTTAAATTTATATTATTTGATTGTTAAATTATAATTTTTAAGTATATTTTATTATTTTAAGAACACTATCAAGTGTCAAAGGGATTTAAATCTTGACCTCTTCACAATAAATACTAAAGCATTTGAATCTTTGACCTTTTCATAGTGAACATCAAAGAGATATAAACCCTTAACTTTTTTTATAACCAACACCTCCAATTACCACTTAGTTTAAAGGAATTACATAATTTAAAAGGATTAAAAATCTTCATTGCTCCGGAAGAAAGAACACAAGTTGCCCTTTGGGGTTGCCCCCTAAGGGGCCTAGCAAATGGCTCTAAAATGAATAGCTTTAAAATGAGTGGTTGTATGCAAAAATCCTTCCATGAGTGGTCATCTTTATTTTTGGACCAGTTTGTGTATAATTTGAATAGTTTTAAAATGAGTGGTCATATGCAAAAATTCGAGCAATATTGAGGGAGATACAACCTTGTGAAGTTAACCATTTGGAACAAGACAATTTTTCAAGTCGCAAAAAACAAAAGTGCAAAGGATTAAGGTTTTTCTTAAAAATCATTTCATTTTTTAGGAGCCATGTTTTTGCAAAGAGATCAGATTTAGCTAATTCTTTGACCAACTTGTGCAGAATTTGAATAGCTTTAAAATGAGTGGTCATATGTAAAAATCCGAGCAATATTGAGAGAGATACAACCCTATGAAGTCAACCATTCAAAACAAGGGCAATGACAATTTTTCAAGTCACAAAAAACAAAATTGCAAATATTTGTCAACTAGGGTTCGAACGATGGGAAGAGCAATGAAGGGCTATGACTTCAGCGAGGAAGGAAACTAGCAATTCAGATTTGGTAAAGTGGACTATGATAGTGCGATGTTTTGGAAATATTACTCTACTAAGATGCAAGGCATAGATAGTAGAGGTGAAGTTTTGGCATTGTGAAGGTTGTTATAGAAAAATGTCAAGAAAAAGGCATAGATAGTAGAGGTGAAGTTTTGGCATTGTGAAGGTTGTTATAGAAAAATGTCAAGAAAAAGGCATAGATAGTAGAGGTGAAGTTTTGGCATTGTGAAGGTTGTTATAGAAAAATGTCAAGAAAAATGTTAAATTTTGGAGTAATTGTATTCATACAAAAATTTGAAAAGATCTAGAAAATAAAAATAAAAAATTCAGACATTTTATGTACAATGATATAGGTTTCTAGCTATACCATCTCAATTGAAATGAGAAGTATATCTATTTGTAAACTCTTACACTCTAAAGAAGAGAGATGTAATTGTCAAGGGTGGGGGACCCGAGCACAACCCCTTATTATCCAACAAAAAAAAATCTTCATTGCTCCTTTACTTTATAATAATATTATTTGAACATGTTTTTTTTACTAGAAGAATATATTAAGTAAACTCTCTTTAACCAAATAAAAAAAATCTCTTGATATAAAAATAGTTCATGAAATGTTGATTATGTTTCAAAGCTAAGGTATTATACATCATGTGCAACATTTGTTCTACCATTATTTGTTGGAATTTTATGGCTCTCAAGTAATGATGTAGATTTTAAAATCTAATCTCAAAATCATAACTAGATTTGAAATTGTGTTGTATTCAATAGAATGTTTATTGACATGGCACTCATCATGGGAGGTAGAGACATTGGAACTAGAGGACTTCAGGGTTACGAATGTTTATTGACATGGCACTCATCATGGGAGGTAGAGACATTGGAACTCTAAATAGAGGACTTGAGGATTACGGTTGTACACCATACTTTAGTAATTAGAGTATGGTTGGGATAACCATTTATTGGTAAATAATATTTGTCTTACCCCCTAAGGGTTAGGTGGATTGGTAATTGTCTGTCAGGTACTTGCCAAGAAGATACCTAGGTTTAAACCTTGGGGGCATGTATGTTTGCAAGGGAGCCAAAAAGAGACCTAGGTTTAAACCTTAGGGGCATGCATGTTTGCAAAGGTAGTAGTTTGCTCCGAATCCTCTGAATGTGTGCTAGAATGACGATGACAATACGAAACGGTTGTACACCATACTTTAGTAATTAGAGTATGGTTGGGATAACCATTTATTGTTAAATAATGTTTGTCTTACCCCCAAGAGTTAGGTGGATTGGTAATTGTATGTCAGGTACACGCCAAGAAGAGACCTAAGTTTAAACCTTGGGGGCATGCATGTTTGCAAAAGAGTCAAGAAGATACCTAGGTTTAAACCTTGGGGGCATGCATGTTTGCAAAGGTAGTAGTTTGTTTCAAATCCTCTAAATGCATGCTAGAATGACGACAACGATACAAATCCCAAGTGGTCTTCTTCACATCAGGTTATAAAATAATGAGGTGGTATAAGTTTATTGGAGACGGCCCCTGTGATTTAAACCCTGGACTTGGCAGTTACTAAAAATAGTGTGAATGTAACCAACTCCCTTATGTATCCACAATAAATAAATAAATAAATGTATTATATATATATATATATATATATATATATATATATATATATATATATATATATATATATATATGTCTTGTATAATGTTGGACATTTTGAGTCTCTAAGTCAAAGTTGTTATTGATGTCACCAGATGAAGTCATCATTAATGTCAAGGACTTTGTCAAGAAACAAAGTTGTCAAGGTTGTCATTTGATATCCATGAAGAAGCTTCAAATAACGCCAAAGGTCAAGAGAATCAGTGTAGAGGTTAAAGGTAAAAGGGCTCCATAATATTTTAATTTTATATAGAAGCTTAGTTTAAAAGGTGTTTCATAAAAACCTAAGGTGGCTTATTGCAAAGTTAAAAGGAGGCCTAGTATTTATTTTATAAAATATCTAAATTCAAAAGGAATTCAAATTTTATAAATAAATATCATTAATACCAAGTTGTGCAATAAGAGAAGGCCCTAATAAAACCAAAGGTTTTATTAAATTAATTTATAACATTTAAATTTAAATAAATTTAAATCACTTATAAATTAATTCGAACATCGACGTCGAATAATATTAGAAGAGCGTCGACGTGTTTGCATAAAGGATGAAAGGCTATATATATACCATGCCTTGAAGGTATTTTAATTATCCTTGCTTCAAACGTTATTTAGTATGTGAATTGAATGAAGAGGAGCTCATGAGAAAAGACAGCAAATTTGTATTTTGTGTGACAACGATTGAGAACAAATCGAAAGCGTCGAAAGTTTGAGAGCCAGCTGGACAGCGTCGCCTAGAGGCAAGGAGGCATTGGCTAAAGTGTTGAGGCACCGAGTGGCCTGCATTCGAAATGCGACAGCAGTGTTTGCATTGTGTTAGAAGCACCAAGGAACAACACATGTTTTTATTTTGGTAGAGAGAGGGAGGTTCACTGAGCATGTTGTGCTCTCCACTCCCCAAGCGAGCGCTTAGCTCGAGCGACGGTTGAAGTTGCAACAAAGGCATTGGTCATGGGCTGCGTTGAGGGTTCGAATACCTCCAAAGGCAAGGTAATTAAATTTTGATTATTTTTAATATTGCCTAAAGTTGGGAGTTAAAAGGGTTGCTAGTTGAAATATTTACGGCTTGGAGGATGGCGGGAGCAAGAGCAGGAGCAGGCGCAGGTGTAGGTGTAGGAGCGAGAGCAGGAGCAGGTGTAGGGCTGGGGGCAGGGTCAGTGCTTGGTGCAGGTCCCCGGTCGGGATCGGGCTCGGGGTCGGGGACAGGCACGTCAGGGCCCGGTCCTGGGCCTGCAGAACCCCCAGCGGGCCCAGAGGATGGGTCTGCGCTTGATCCGTTTGGGGGCCAGGGTGTCCTGGGCCCTGGACCATAGACTAGCATCGATGCGAGCACTGGGTTGGGGAATAAGTCCCCTGCTCCTGAGCGGGGCTTTGTCCCGGCGGGCCTAAACCCTCCTTCCAACAGATCTTGGCGGGCACCAGGGCCCCTTCCCGGGCCCCAGGGCTAGGTCTGTCCCTCGAGGGCACGCACATCTCTATCCAGGAGGAGGTCTACTCCTCCTTGGTAGCTGGTTCTTCTGCCTCCTTGGTAGGGAAATTCCTGGGAGGACGTCCTGACATGGAAACCATCCGCAGGTGGGCAGCTACCAAATGGAAGGTGTCCGGGCACATCCAGCTGGTTGCCCTAACCAAGGGCTTCTTCATCATCAAATTAAACAACAACGAAGATGCCAAAAATATTCTATCGGGCGGGCCCTGGTTTCTGGGGCGCAAGAGCCTCTTCCTCAGGCGGTATGGAGCTGACTTCCACCCCAGCACCCAAAGCATCAACTTCGCCCCGGTTTGGGTTCGCCTCCCAGACCTTCCCTTCCATCTGTGGCACGAAGACGTCCTCAGGCTCATTGCTCAGTCGGTCGGGGACCTGGTGGCCTTTGACCCTGCTACCAAGGCAGGATCCCGGATGGTGCATGCCCGATTTTGCGTCAACGCCAACCTTGAATCCGTGCTCCCCTCCTCGGTAACCATCTCCTCTGGGTCCTACTTCTGGAGCCAGCCCTTGATCTACGAAAACAAACCTGCCTTCTGCCCCACTTGCAGCACTCAGGGCCACCTTTCTCACCAATGCCCAGTTTCCAGAAAGGTGGAAGGCCCTCCCCCTAAACCCCCTTCTCAATCAGGGCGGGCCCCACCTCGCGGGCCCCCCGCGATGGCCCCAGATCCCAGGCCTGGGCCACCAAGGGCCACCCCCCCGGCCCCAAAGGATTCTCACATGGACCTCGGTCTGGAGAGCGATCTCCCCCAGGCTTCCCTGCCTATTGCTCCCTCCCCTGGGTCGTCTTTCGTGGCCCTTATCCCAGGCTCTCCCGCCCAACCCATTTTGAACCCCTCCCCGTAGGGCCCTGCTTGCGTAAGCGAGCAGGCCAGGCCTTCTTCCCCGTCGGCTCCCTTGGCCGAGGCCCCCTCTTCCCCCCATCCCCGCTCCTCCCTTGACCCCCTCTCGGCCCCCCGACGTTCCCTGCTGGGCTTCCCCCCTTGGAGTGCGGATCTGAGAAGTCCGATGAAGAGATCGAAGCTAGTTCTTCATCCGGGCCCGATGAAGTCAGTCCTAAGATGACCCGGAGCAGGTCTTTTGCCATAGATTTTGGTAGCAAACTCAAAAGAGGGCGCCCCACCCTGGGCGATCAGCGGACTAGGATCATCGAAGATGACATAGCCAATGGCTCTCAGGCTACTCTGTCTGACGTGGGGGCAAGTTTCTCCAAGACGGACGCCAATCGATCCAAACCCCCCGCTCACTCCGGGAAGGGGGGCAAGCGACCCCTCAAGGGTGTCAAATGAAGCTCATCACCTGGAATATCAAGGGCCTCAATGGGGCCCCCAAGAAAAGGATCCTCGGCCAACTCCGTAGGGATCACCGTTCGTCCTTCCTCCTCCTTCAGGAGACCAAAATAGATGAGGTTGTTGCCCGACGTGTAGCCCAAGCTACCTGGCGCAACTGCGAGTCCCTGTCTACCCCCGCGATCGGCTCAGCCGGGGGTCTGCTGTGCATGTGGGACCCCCGATGCTTTGAAGGAAGACTCATATCTTCGTCCCCCATAATCATCAACATGCTAGTTCACTGCGTTAAGTCAAGGCGATCTTGGATTCTGTCCAACGTCTACGCTCCCAACAGTCCCATCGAGAAGGCGACCTTATGGAAGGAGATTAGCTCGATGAGAGAAGCCTTCGCCCCCCTACCCTGGATCTTGGCCGGGGACTTCAACAGCCCCCTGTTCTTTTTTGATAAAAGCGGGGGCTCAGCGGCTCAGGGCAAGAGCATGGAGGACTTTGGTGCCTTCACTGCCCTCAATGAGCTCATGGATGTCAGCCTGAAAGGTGCCAGGTTCACTTGGACCAACAGAAGGGCGGGAGCAAATCATATTCAGGTCAGACTAGACAGAGTTTTCTTGTCCAAGGAAGCCCTGCCTATGTTTGCTGACGCCACCCTGTTGGCCCTCCCCAAAATTGGGTCTGATCACAGCCCCCTCCTCCTAGAAACCGACCACAGGCCCTCCCCTAGGAGGCCTTTTCGGTTTGAGTCCATGTGGCTGCATCACCCTGACTTTCGGGCCCAGGTTGGGCACTGGTGGGCTCCCCTGGTCCCTGGACGCCCTGTTGAGCAAATCTACCATAAGCTGAGATGCCTTAAGGATCAACTCAAGGCATGGAACAAGGAGGTGTTCGACAACATCTTTGAAAACAAAGCAATTCTCAAAGAAAAACTCGAAGCCCTCGAGGCTAGATTTCAAGCTGGCTCCCAAGACCCGGGGCTCAGGGATGAGGAGCGCCTTGTTCTCAGCGAGTATCATAACATCCTGGCCCGGGAGGAAATATTTTGGAGACAGAAGTCGAGAGCCCTGTGGCTCCGAGATGGCGATGCAAATACCAAGTTCTTCCATGCGTCGACCCTCAGGAACAGGGGCTCCAACAGAATTGCTGAGTTGGTGGGCAGCGATGGCGGTATCATCAAGGAAGAAGAGGACCTCCGGGCAGAAACCACTCGCTTCTTCCAGGAGCTCCTGGGTGACAGCCCTCCCATGTCCCCAGATGCGGCTGACTCCCTTCTAGAGCACATCCCTTCTTCTGTTTCACCCATGGCAAATCAGATGTTGTTGCAACCTCTGTCTGACTCTGAAATCCATGCTGCCACCTTTTCCATGAAGGCCGAGGTGGCCCCGGGCCCGAACGGTTTCCCCCCCATTTCTTCCAATCGTTCTGGGACATTGTCGGGGCGGAGGTGTGCGCTGCCATCCGGGACCTGCAGACTGCCCGATCCATCCCCAGAGGTATCAACTCCACCTTCATAGCTCTGATCCCCAAGACCCAGGCAGCCCGATCCCTCTCAGATTTCTGCCCCATTAGCCTGTGCAACGTCCTATACAAAATCCTGACCAAATCCATGGCTTCCCGTCTCAAGGACATCCTCCCCTTGATCATTGCCCCCTGCCAGGGCAGCTCGGTCAAAGGTAGATTGATCACTGACGGGGTCATTATCATGCACGAGGCCATTCACTCGGTTGTCCTATCCAAAAAGGCCTCCTTTCTGCTCAAGCTGGACATGAATAAGGCCTTTGACAGAGTTAACTGGGATTTCCTGTCCAAGGTTCTCCTCAAGTTCGGATTCCACCCCTCTTGGGTCAGGCTCATCAGTAACTGCGTGTCCTCCCCGTGGTTCTCTATCCTCGTCAACGGGTCCCCTGCCGGATTTTTCCCCAGCTCCAGAGGCCTTCGCCAAGGCGACCCCCTGTCCCCGATCCTCTTCATCATCCTAGCTGAGGCCCTGGGGCGGACCATCTCGGGCGCTGTGACTCATGGTCTCATTTTAGGCATCAGGCCTGCGTCGGGCCTACCCCCTGTGTCTCACCAGCAGTTTGTGGATGACACCATCCTGGCCACTTCTGCCTCAATCCCCCAAGCCAACATTCTCAAGCATATTTTGACCCTGTACGAGGAGGCGGCCGACCAAAAAATCAATCTCCGAAAGAGCATGATTTTCTTCATTCACACCCCCTTGGCTAGACAGATCAGAATCGGGCGAATTTTGGGCTGCACCCCTGGTTCCCTCCCCTCCTCGTATCTCGGGCTCCCCCTGTTCACAGGAGCATCCTCCAGGGCCCTGTGGGGCGGGGTGATTGAGCGGATTCAGAGGAAGCTGGCCCCCTGGAAAGGTCACCTTCTTTCGCAGGCTGGCCGAGCCACCCTCTTGACGATAGTCTTGCAAAGCATTCCGATATACTTCATGTCGGTCTTCAGAATCCCGGCCTCCATTGCAGCTCACATCGAACAAATTCAGAAACGCTTTCTCTGGTCGGGAAGTGAAGACAAGAAGAGGATTCCCCTGGTCTCCTGGTCCCTGGTCTGCCACCCCAAAGCTGAGGGAGGGATCGGGCTCAGGAGGGTGGTTCCCATGAACAGGGCTCTCATGGCCAAGCATGCCCAGAAGGTGCACACCAATACCCCTGATGAGTGGGTCAGCATTGTGCGTAGGAAATACTGTCATAGCCACCCCTTCCTCAGCGAGTCTCAGCCCCGAGATGGATCCACCTTTTGGAAGTCCCTGATCTCCACCAAAGACATAATCCAGAAAGGAAGCAGATGGATCCTCGGAGATGGAGCCAAGATTGATTTTTGGGATGACAGATGGATTCAAGATGAGGCCCTATCTTCTGATAGAGAGCTCCTCATTCTCAAGCCAGGCCTGGCAGACAGAGGCCCCAGGGTTGCGGGCTATCTCTCCCAGATCCTAGGGGGAGCTACCTGGAAACCCATCCTAGATCCCAGGCACCCGCTCCAAGCTGCCAGGCTTCAGCGCCTCCTCAAGGTGACCGTCATCCCGTCCTCCGGAGGAATCGATAGATGCATTTGGCATGGTACTCCCAGCGGAGTCTTCTCCGTCAAATCTGCATACAATCTCCAGAGAGTCCCTGACAAGGCTCCCTTCCCAACCCGTCAGGTGTGGGCCAAGAAGTTGATCCCCAAAATCAGCCACTTCGTTTGGGCGGCCGTCCAAAACAAGATCCTGACGATCGAGAATCTGATCAGGAGGGGCTTTCAGATCCCGAATAGATGCTTCCTCTACTGTGCTGCCTGGGAGTCCACTAATCACCTTTTTATCAATTGTCCCTTTTTGTTCGAAGTCTTGGGCCTCATCCTTTCCCAATTCTCTATCCAATGGGTGGCCCCCAACTCCATTTTTGACCTCCTATCTCAGTGGCCCAACCCCTTTGCCCATCCCTTCATCCGCTTCCTCTGGGGCTCCTGCCTTCCTCATATGCTTTGGCAACTCTGGCTGGAGCGCTGCAGCAGAGCCTTCTCCTCCTCGACCCGCTCCCCCTAGTGGATAGCGACCAAGGCTGTGACCTTTGCCCTTGAGAATTCCCGCTCCTTCCCCTTGACTGAGGTGCCCCGACGCCTGGGCGAGGCCACCCTCCTTTCCTCCCTCAAAATTCAGCTTCCCCCCGCCCCCGCCCCCTCCCGTAGGTCTACGACCAGGTGGACTGCCCCCCCTCCCGGATGGGTCAAACTTAACTTTGACGGAGCTTCTAAAGGAAATCTCGGGCCCTCGGGTGTGGGCGGGGTCATCCGTGATAGTCACGGGGCCCTGATCTTGGCGTACGCTGCTCCGCTTGGCATCCAGACCAACAACTTCGCCGAAGCAACAACTCTCCTCAACGGGCTGACTGTCCTCAAGGAGTCCGCCCCAAAAGTCATCATCGAGGGCGATTCCCAACTTATTATCAAAGCTGCCCGTAGCCCGAGAAGTTGCTCTTGGCGCATTCACAACTCCATCCGGGAAGTCCACACCATTCTCCAAGGGCTCCCTGATCACGCCCTTCAGCATGTGTTCAGAGAAGGCAACAGGGCAGCCGACTTCATGGCCAACCAGGCCACCGTAGCAGAAGATTTCACTACCTGGACCACGAACTTCCCTGAAGCTCTGGCCCAAATAGTATCGCAAGACAATTCCAGCATCGATGAGGGCCCAGGCGCTTAGCCCGCCCCATGTCGGGGCCCTAAAGATGCGCGGCCGCGCCCCGTGCTTCCCCTGCAGCATCCAATTCCAAGGAGACCCCCTTCCCCCAAAAGGCGCTGGCCCACCCAAAAATGCAGAACTCAGGTCCAGGGCCCAGGCGAGGCCCCGACTCCTGCTCAAGTCGCAAAGGCCCGGCCCCAGGCAGCAGCAGGGCTGCTGGCAGATCCAAGAAGTCCAAGGTGGAGGTCCCGGAGGCCACCAAAGGCAGTTCTGACTCCGACAGCAAGATGCAGACTTTGACGACCAGGGCCTTCCTTGACATTACAATTGGCTCCCAAAGTGGCTTCCTCAGCGGCCAATGCCCTGGCCGAACCCGTCGCAGGCTGGGCAATGGCCCTGACAGGGAGAGGAGCTGCTCTGTCAGGTCGGGCCCCGTCCAGGCCAGGCCCGACCACAGGGCCTCCCGGAGCGGCGACGAGCAGGTTTTTGCATTTTTGGCATTTGTTGTTTTGCGGTTTTTCCACTTTTTGGTGGCCACAGACCAAAGTTTGTAGTGCTGGTCTCATAGCTAGTCTGTCTTTTTGTAGGCACTAGGGCCCTAGGCCCCGGACCGTTGCCCAAGGGCGCA
This sequence comes from Wollemia nobilis, assembly GCA_028583015.1. NCBI lineage: Eukaryota > Viridiplantae > Streptophyta > Pinopsida > Araucariales > Araucariaceae > Wollemia > Wollemia nobilis. Next base: position 260,672 of record JAQPPZ010010853.1, read on the forward strand.
GCCCCAGTTTTACTCGCAATTGTAGCCACGACTTCCTATGTAACTAAGGTTTTGGGATCCTTCAACAAAAAACCCATTGTAAATATGTTGTTACTTACCAAAAAAAAAAGGGTTGCTAGTTGGAAATAGTTGAAAGGGTTGCTAGTTGAAAATTGGTGTTTGTTGGAAATTATTTTTAATAAAGTTTGGAGTTATAAGGAGTTTGATTTTATTTTTAAATAAAGTCTTAATTATTATATTTGCATATTGGAGGAGTAAGACTTTAAGAGTGTTGATTTTATTTGTAAAGGGATTTTTTCCAAAGAGATTATTATGAAGATGTTGGATATTATTTTAAAGTTGGAGTGATAAGGTGTATTTTGTTTGATATCATTTTGTATTGTGATTCATTGAGAAAAATAATATCCCCAAACCCCCCTTTGGGAGGGGGAAGGGGGGGGGGGGGGGGGGGGGGAGATAAGAAATCCCCCCCAAAAAAAAAAAAGAGGAGGGAAATTTTCTTTTATGAGGGGGGTGGGGGGAGATTAAAAAAAAGGTTGGAGTGAAAAGGATTTGATTAGGGTTTCCTTTTTGAGAGTGTTTGAGTTAATGCTTCAAGGTTTTCTAGAATAAAGATTTGTTGTTAAAACCTTGTTTTATAAGCATTGTTGTTGAAGCCATTGGTTGTGTGAAGAACTTGAGTTAGGGTTTTGCAAAAGAACATGAGTATCATTGTTATGTGAGATTTGTTGTTAAGCATTGTTGGAAACATTTTGAGTTGATGTTTATATGCTTGGACTAGGGTTTGTGAGAAAGGGGTGTTTCATTAAGTGATTGGTTGAGTAGAGTTGGTTGAGCCTAGTCAAGTGGATGTGTGAAGTGTTTGTTCAAGTTCCATAAAATAAACTATCCTATATTCTGATTTGAGTTGAGAAAGTGTTTGAGCATTGAGTTGAAACATATTGGGTCTCTAACAATTCACTTTATGTTTCTATGAGATTGGTTAAGTTCTGTGTGAGCTTATTGAGAAGATTTGGACAAGTTCTGAGTGGACTTGTTGAGCAGATTTGGACAAGTTCTGAGTGGACTTGTTGAGCAGATTTGGACAAGTTCTGAGTGAGCTTGTTGAGCAGATTTGGACAAGTTTTGAGTGAGCTTGTTGAGCAGATTGAGCAAGTTTTGAGTGGACTTATTAAGCAGATTTGAGCAAGTTTCTGAGTGGACCTATTGAGAAATTTGAGTAGGTTTTGAGTGGACCTATTGAGCAGATTTGAGCAAGTTCTGAGTGGACCTATTGAGCAGATTTGAGCAGGTTCTGAGTGGACCTATTGAGAAGATTTGAGCAGGTTATGAGTGGACCTATTGAGAAGATTTGAGCAGGTTTTGAGTGGACCTATTGAGAAGATTTGAGATAGATCTTTGGAGGTGATAGAGCAGAGAGGATAGTAGTCTCCAGTGGATAGAGATCCATCAGCCAGGGTAGTGAAGATAGGTCTTATGAGTGGGGACAAGAGTCTTCAATGGAGAGAGATCCACAAGCTAGTGTAGTGGAGGCAGTAGTCTTCTAGAGGATCACCAACTAGAGCAGAGGAGAAGGAGTTCTCCTATGGATAGAGATCCATGAACTTGATTTAGGGGATTGATATCTCCTTTGGACAGAGGTCCATAAACATTGTAATAGGGAAGGATTCCCAAGAGATTGATTGAGAAAATTTTAGTAAAATATTTTCTTCGTGGAGTAGCCCACATTGGGTGAACCACGTAAATTGTGGTGTCTCTATTGTGTATGGTGTTTTGTGCATTGCTTTGATTATTATTGTTGATATTGCTATCTATACATTGCATAATATTGATTGGGAAAGAAAAGTAAAAAGTGGTCTTATACTGTTCACCCCCCTCTCAATATAAGCTTGTGTTCTTCAATTGGTATCAGAGTGGGTTCCTTCAGAAGAGTTTAACAACTTGAAGGAAAAGCTAACAAGAACACAATGGATCCTAAGGAGGTGTCCTCAAATAATTCAACACCAATATTTGATGGAAGTGACTATATGTATTGGAGTATGATGATGAAGATCTACCTGATGGCACTTGGCAATGAAATTTGGGAATCAATGGAATTTGGATACGATCCCTTAATCAATCCTCCTACAGATAAGGAAGGTAAGCTTTTACAACACTATAATTCAAAAGCAATGAATGCACTTGTGAGAGGTTTGCGTAGAACAGAGTCTATGAAAGTTATGCATTGTAAAACTACAAAAGAGATGTGGGATAAATTGCAAAATATATATGAAGGAGATAAAAGTGTCAAGAAAGCAAAGATGCAAAATCTCAAAGGACAACTTGAAGCATTAAGAATGAATGAAGAGGAAAATATTAGTGCTTATCTAATTCGAATTGATGAGGTTGTTAATGATATGCAAGGACTTGGAATGAAGATTGATGAATCAGATGTTTGTGATAAAGTCTTAAGAACTCTTCCAAAAAGATTTAGTGAACAGGTTTCTGCTATAGAAGTATCAATGGATGGTGATACTTTGACAAGAGATAAATTTCTTGGTATGCTCACAACTTTTGAGATAAGAACAAAATATCCTATTCCCCAGAAGGAAGCAACATTCAAAGCAATCAATAAGACAAAGGGTAAGAAGTCAGAATCAAGCAATGAGTCATCTAGTGATGAGGAAGCTAATTATAGTAAAAGAGATAAAGATTCCAGAAGATCCAGAGATCTAAGATCTATTAAGTGTTTCAATTGTGGAAAGTATGGACATTTTGCAATAGATTGTCAAGAACCTAAGAACAACAATGGTGAAGAAAAATAGGATCACAGGTACAGGGATTCAGAAAGATACAGGCATCAAAAGAAAAGCAAGGATGGACAAAATAGACAAGGAAAGAAGTTCTTCCAAAGGCAAAAGAGGAGCTACTATGCGGATAAGGCAAGTAAGTACTCAAGTGATAGTGATGCTAGTTTTTCAGACAATGATAGAGATGAAGTCTTGTTTATGATTGAAGAAAAAGAGCAAGTTAAGAAAAGGACTCCAGTAATTCTCAAGTGTTTTAGATGTGGTAACTTCGGACATCTTGAAGATGATTGTACAAGGAATGGTTATAGTTTCAGTGATGATGAATATGAAGATGCACTTGAAATACCAGATGAAAATCTTCTAATGGCATTAGAAGAAGAAGAAAGTGATCCTATAGAAGACAAGCCAATAGAAAATAAATATGAGGACAAAGGCAAACAAATAGAGGAATACTCAGAAAAGAATGGTTATGATCTCAAGGGAGAACTTATCTATGCTCTTGACATGGTAAAGAAGGTAAGGAAGCAACACTCTAAACTTGAAATTCAGTTTCAAGAATGTGATGAAGAGAGAAGATTGCTCATAGAGGATTTAGAAAAATCAAAGGCTAAGGCAAAGAGGTTCAAAGATAAGTTAGAAGCAAAGATCTTGGAATGTGAGAAGTTAGCACAAGAAGTGGCACTACTAAGAGAAGATTTAGAAGACTCCAAGGTCAAGATGAAAGGGTTCAAAAATAGCTCAAAGAACTTGGATAAGTTCATCAAGATACAAAAGCCTACATCAAGAAAAATAGGTCTTGGATTTGAACAAGTTCAAAAGAAATGGGAAGGAGAGTCAACTTCAAGTTTTGGAGGAGAAGAAACTTCAGATGAAGATACTTCAGAAAAATATAGTGTAAAATATAGTGAGACATCTGAGGATGAGTTGGACAATAGAGAGTTCAACAAAAATAGGAACAATGCACAAAGAAGATACATATGGAACAACAATCAGAATAGGTCAAGAGAGACTAAGAGACCAATGAGGTCAAGACAAGGAAACTTCAATGGAAGATGCTTCTCATGTCACAGGTTTGGGCACATGGCTTCACAGTGCAGGACACATGAAAGACAGGAATATGGGAACAAACAACCTTTCCATGGGTATTGCTACTCATGTAATCAGTTTGGTCACAAGGCAATGAATTGTAGAGTTCATGACAGAAGAGGATATGGCTTCACTAGGAGATATCCTAAGACATTTGCACCTCCAAGGAATAATAACATTAAGTGTTATAAGTGCAATAATGATGGTCACACAACAAAGTGGTGTAGAGCAGACATTCCAAAAATAGGTATGAACAGGAATAGGAACATGGATATGAACAAGAATAGGAACAAGAACAGGAACATGGATGTGAACAAGAACAAGAACAGGAACAAGAATGTAGACATGGACAAGAACATGGACATGGATAGAAATAGTCAAAGGAATCAAAAAATTTAGATAAGAAGAAAAGAGGATAAAGGTAAAGAATAATGCTTTCTAGGAGTAGAAATACTCCCACCCCAGAATTAACCACCTCAAAAGGAGGTGGGGGAGGGGCTAAGCTAAGAGGCTCATTCTTAGCCCCGAGCCCCAAAGGTGACCCTTTGCCATTGATGTCAAAGGGGGAGAGATTTGAGTAAGGGGGAGAGATTTGATATTTGAGAAAGCATTGAGCCAGGGGGAGCAATGTCCTAGGGGGAGCAACACAGAAGAAGAAGTCAAGTTTTTGGTAAAAAGGTTTTGGGTTGCCATCAATGACAAAGGGGGAGATTGTTGGACATTTTGAGTCCCTAAGTCAAAGTTGTCATTGATGTCACCAGATGAAGTCATCATTAATGTCAAGGACTTTGTCAAGAAACAAAGTTGTCAAGGTTGTCATTTGATATCCAGGAAGAAGCTTCAAATAACACCAAAGGTCAAGAGAATCAGTGCAGAAGTTAAAGGCAAAAGGGCTCCATAATATTTTAATTTTATATGGAAGCTTAGTTTAAAAGGTGTTTCATAAAAACCTAAGGAGGCTTATTGCAAAGTTAAAAGGAGGCCTAATATTTATTTTATAAAATATTTAAATTCAAAAGGAATTTAAATTTTATAAATAAATATCATTAATACCAAGTTGTGCAATAAGAGAAGGCCCTAATAAAACCAAAGGTTTTATTAAATTAATTTATAACATTTAAATTTAAATAAATTTAAATCACTTATAAATTAATTCGAACGTCGACGTCGAATAATATTGGAGGAGCACCGACGTGTTTGCATAAAGGATGAAAGGCTATATATATACCATGCCTTAAAGGTATTTTAATCATCCTTGCTTCGAACGTTATTTTGTATGTGAATTGAATGAAGAGGAGCTCATGAGAAAAGACAACAAATTCATATTTTGTGTGACAGTGATTGAGAACAAATCGAAAGCACCGAAAGTTTGAGAGCCAGCTAGGCAGCGTGGCCTAGTGGCGAGGAGGCATTGGCTAAAACGTTGAGGTATCGAGTGGCCTACATTCGAAACATGATGGTAGTGTTTGCATTGTGTTGGAAGCGCCAAGGGACGGCGCATATTTTTATTTGGTAGAGAGAGGGAGGTTCATTGAGCACGTTGTGCTCTCCACTTCCCAAGCGAGCGCTTAGCTCGAGCGACGGTTGGAGCCACGGCAAAGGCGTTGGTCATGGGATGCGTTGAGGGTTCGAATCCCTCCAAAGGCAAGGTAATTAAATTTTGATTATTTTTAATATTGCCTAAAGTTGGGAGTTAAAAGGGTTGCTAGTTGGAAATAGTTGAAAGGGTTGCTAGTTGAAAATTGGTGTTTGTTGGAAATTATTTTTAATAAAGTTTGGAGTTATAAGGAGTTTGATTTTATTTTTAAATAAAGTCTTAATTATTATATTTGCATATTGGAGGAGTAAGACTTTAAGAGTGTTGATTTTATTTGTAAAGGGATTTTTGCCAAAGAGATTATTATGAAGATGTTGGATATTATTTTAAAGTTGGAGTGATAAGGTGTATTTTGTTTGATATCATTTTGTATTGTGATTCATTGAGAAAATTATTATCTTCTAACCTTTCTTTGAGATTGGCAAAGAAGTGATTGTGAGTGTGGCAGATTTATGAGATCCCTTCATCATCAAGAAAAAGGTATGAGCACATTCTTCCATAGTTGAGTTGATTGATTGAATTTCTGGAAAACAAAGTTTGGAGTGAAAAGGATTTGATTAGGGTTTCCTTTTTGAGAGTGTTTGAGTTAATGCTTCAAGGTTTTCTAGAATAAAGAGTTGTTGTTAAAACCTTGTTTTATTAGCATTGTTGTTGAAGCCATTGGTTGTGTGAAGAACTTGAGTTAGGGTTTTGCAAAAGAACATGAGTATCATTGTTATGTGAAGATTGATTTATAAGCATTGTTGTTGAAGAGAGTTGTTATGCAAAGAACTTGAACTAGGGTTTGAAAAGAACATGAGTATCATTGTTATGTGAGATTTGTTGTTAAGCATTGTTGGAAACATTTTGAGTTGATGTTTATATGCTTGGACTAGGGTTTGTGAGAAAGGGTTGTTTCATTAAGTGATTGGTTGAGTAGAGTTGGTTGAGCCTAGTCAAGTGGATGTGTGAAGTGTTTGTTCAAGTTCCATAAAACAAACTATCCTATATTCTGATTTGAGTTGAGAAAGTGTTTGAGCATTGAGTTGAAACATATTGGGTCTCTAACAATTCACTTTATGTTTCTATGAGATTGGTTAAGTTTTGTGTGAGCTTATTGAGCATATTTGGACAAGTTATGAGTGGGCTTGTTGAGCAGATTTGAGCAAGTTTTGAGTGGACTTGTTGAGCAGATTGAGCAAGTTCTGAGTGGACTTGTTGAGAAGATTTGGACAAGTTCTGAGTGAGCTTGTTGAGCAGGTTTGGACAAGTTCTGAGTGAGCTTGTTGAGCAGTTTGAGCAAGTTATGAGTGGACTTATTGAGCAGATTTGAGCAAGTTCTGAGTGGACCTATTGAGCAGTTTGAGCAAGTTCTGAGTGGACCTATTGAGAGATTTGAGCAGTTTTGAGTGGACCTATTGAGCATATTTGAGCAGGTTTTGAGTGGACCTATTGAGCATATTTGAGCAGGTTCTGAGTGGACCTATTGAGAAGATTTGAGATAGAGCTTTGGAGGTGACAGAGCAGAGAGGACAATAGTCTCCAGTGGATAGAGATCCATCAGCCAGGGCAGTGAAGATAGGTCTTCTGAGTGGGGACAAGAGTCTTCAATGGAGAGAGATCCACAAGCCAGTGTAGTGGAGGCAGTAGTCTTCTAGAGGATCACCAGCAGAGCAGAGGAGAAGGAGTTCTCCTATGGATAGAGATCCACAAACTTGATTTAGGGGATTGATATCTCCTTTGGATAGAGGTCCATAAACATTGTAATAGGGAAGGATTCCCAAGAGATTGATTGAGAAAATTTTAGTAAAATATTTTCTCCGTGGAGTAGCCCACATTGGGTGAACCACGTAAATTGTGGTGTCTCTATTGTGTATGGTGTTTTGTGCATTGCTTTGATTATTGTTGTTGATATTGCTATCTATACATTGCATAATATTGATTGGGAAAGAAAAGTAAAAAGTGGTCTTATACTGTTCACCCCCCTCTCAGTATAAGCTTGTGTTCTTCATATAACTTATAGCCTTGTGAACGTTAAAAACTATTTTGTCTTTTGGGGTAAAAGTTTGACGAGAAGATATATATGTGTATTAACATTTGGAATATAAGATTCAAAAATATATAGAAGTGTCTCAACCCTATGCGTTGGTCGTAGGGGTTTTTCACACTAACCAAATTATATAAATATATATAAATAAATAAGTGTCATTTCTAACAATGAAATATTAAATTAATTATAACAGTATTTTCAAAGGGTTTAAATGCGAAAGGATTATTTTATCAATTGGTTTAAGACAAAAGATTTACTTCAATCTATGGCAAAATGGAAATGTTCAAAATCTGGATTTATCAAAATTAATTTTGATGGTACTTTCAAAGAAAATATAGAAAAGTTGATAGAGGTGGTATTTTTGAAACAATAAAGCAAAATTTTCCTCAGTAAACTTTAAAAGTAAAGTAAAATAGTTTTTAACATTAATGAGATTGATCATATAAGACTACCCATTTTGCACGAGCACGCGCACACACACACACACACATATATATATATATATATATATATATATAATAAAAAAAATAATATATATATATATATATATATATATATATATATATATATATATGGGGTTATCCAACCATACTCGAGCTATTGAAGCATGGTTGTAACAACCCCAGTCTACCCACTTGGTTGTCCCATCATGATACACACAGAGTGAAAAATTTTCAACCATATTCCATACTTATTCTAGTACGAGCATGCCAAATTCTTCATGAGTGTCATTTTGTTGCAATCGAAATACCCATGAGATCGAGATTGGCCAAATCTCGATGTGGTTGCCTCCGATGAACTTCTCTCTCTCAATCCGAGATTCCAAGTTCGGGCATGGGTTTCACCCCTAGGGCCCATTTCACCTAAGGGTTTGACGTGTACTTCCCTACAAACCAAGTATGTATGGTTTATAGGCTGAATTATTCTTTGATTTTATTTACATCTTTTCTCGAGAAGCTTAAATAGATGAAAAGTAACTGCTACACATTGGTCGGGCAACCCTCATTCTTGCACTACGCTTCTGACGGTCATAGCTTCATTACATTAATAATTTTGGATGGCTAACAGGTATTCAAATAATATATACACAGAGATACACATACACCAACAACCTTATTATTTTAATTTTGCCACAACGAGGAACATATATTTATTTCTTGCTTCTAGTTTTAGAATTTTAAATAATACATAATTAAAAAATTTAAAATTTTAAATAATACATAATTAAAAATATAACTCAGTAGTTTCTACATCACAGCCAATATATATTTTTATATAGCCTGGGGAATTTTTGATCTCGCAATCCTTGACATTCTTTCCATCTACTCTATGGCAATAAGCATTCCTTTTGCCTCATTATTCAAGGGATTAGAGCGGCCATCTATAACTTGAATGCAACTATCCTATATGCATTCATGCAACATTGAGAATTCACTATTGTACACACAATACTGCCCAAAATTCTAAAATGCATATTCACATTCTTCTTTTGAGAATTATCGGATACCAGAATTGTTCTATCATTTGTAATAATTTTCCTGATTAAAATAAATTCAGTTTACACTATTATCAAATTAAGCCAAACACTGTATTAAACTACTCCACAAGAAGCTTACCTCACCAAAGTTTTGCCTCCCTGTTGAAAGATTTCTGAAGACGCTAACCAATCGTTTCCCCACTGAACAATTCCCCTTCTTCGGCTTATTCATCTTATTAAATAGGTGAAAGCCCACAATTCAAGGTTTACACCTGTTGATCTCATTCAAGTACTTCATCCCGGAGTTGGCCAGGTAGTTCCTCAGACGTGCCACACCGGCCCATGCCCATTGCAAATACGATTTTTTTAGAACAAATCCCTTTTTAACTATTTTATTATTTTATTCATATATATATATATATATATATATATATATATATATATATATATATATATATATATATATATATATATATATATTCTTAATTTAAAATATTCAAATACCATCTGTTTATTCATTTCATTAATGAATTATATAATATCTTTATTGCTATATATTTTTAATTTTACATTTACATTGTTGCTATTATATTATTTTTATGTGCCCATATTTATAGTCTATGTATATATATATATATATATATTTATTTATTTATAATTTTATTATTATTATTATTATTTTTATTGTTTGTAAAAATAAATAAAATAAAACAAAATATAAAATAGAAATCCCTATGATGCAATTACGTGAAATGCAGCTACATGGACCGTTGGCAGATGTATTGCTAGTAGGGATTCTTTGATCCCTAATTTAAGGAAATACTCCATCGATCATCATTTCCCTTGGCTTACCTTCCACCGGCTAACTACTGTCGAGTCATTTGTTTCCTTTAGACTTATTTCCACCCATGTGGCCACCTATTCCTACAATCACAGAAGACTTTTAGCAGTATCTCATTCTTGCATATAAAATAAAGAATCAAATATGCAGGGTTGTTACAATGGTGTACAATTCTACCTCTTACAAGATTTGAATCTTAAACCTTTATTTAAAGTTCAAAAGTCTCCATATAAAACTCAGGCTAAGACACTTTAAGAAAATAAAAATTGTTATAAAAAAATGAAAATATAATTATTTTAAGAAAATTTACTAATTATTATTAATACCATTAAGAAAATTATTATTATTATTATTATTTTGATGAACACACCCCCACCCCCTCACACTCACCCACACCAATGTTTGGAGCTTGGACCTCCCAAAGAAGAGCCAAATCCCAAACTGTTGCGTTGTACCCTTGTTCATTGGCTATTATTGGATGCATCATCTTAAAATTGTTATCACATCTTTAAAAAAGAATATCAACATTTCATATCAGATATTTATGGTTAGAACAGTATATTCATTTTATGAATAAATTATGGGGGCGAAGGTTCACTAGCCAGCCACTACGATTGGCAACTTTTGTGTTAGAATACGTGTATAAAATGGGTGGCCTTGCTTGTTCCTAAGTTGACCGTGGAGATCGGTCAACACGTTATTGTTTTTTGAATTTAGGGAAAAACTCCTTGGTGTTGTCTTGGTATGAGAAATCATGATCAGGGGTTCTACACCGTCAAAATCATTCAGGAGTCGCATCTGGTCTTGATCGCACCAGTATTATCAATTGGATTTTGGGTACCCAATGTGTGTTTGGTAGGGTGGAGATTCGAACCAGGGACCTCCCTTGGAGGATTACCCTACCATCTCCAACTCACCTACAACACGTGGGTAAAAATTTGGTTTGTGGTGAAAACGGCACCAAATAAACCCTTAGACCCCCAGCCACAGCCAGTGAGGAATAGGTTTTTTATTGTGTCCTCCTTGGCATCGTAGAGGTTCGAACCGTGGACCTCTCATTCAACGGGGCCAAGGTTGCCTTCTCCAACTATGCTACAAAGGTAGACGTGATACAAAAGTACAGGTTAAACTCCAAATTGATGTTTTCATTGATAATCATGCAATATATAGGCACAAAGTGCCCGATACAATACTATGGTATGAGCCAAACCATGGGCTCATTACCATGTGCAACAAGGGATAGGATTGCATTTAATATGCACTATCTTTATCTTGCCACATTATGCCTCATTAATAATTTACAACAAATGTCATTAAGGCATATTATTTAATGCCATATCATATCCCTATCATATAGGTGTGTGATTAGGTGTGTTAGGTGTGATTTAATAAATTGTTGTGATTGTTTAATGTTAGTTGTTGATAAGGATAAGTGTGCTATTATTATTTAATGATCCTTGTCCTTAACATGTGTTGTAATACCGTGTTGTAATACCTATTTATAGGCCTTTGGTTATCAATGTTAATCAGTTTTTGGTTTGCCAATTCCTTTCCTTGTGCTTGCGATCGATGTTCCATATCAAGACATCAACACGTGATTGTTGCAGACAAACCATTGGTGTTGTTTGTAGGTGCATCTTTTTTAAAATAGTCCATAATTTTTATTTTTGCTTTGCAAATTTGAAATTGAATTAAAATCAAAATCATCTTTATAATTAATTAATTAATTTCAAATAATTAATTAATTTCTACTACCTTGTCTTCAAGGTGTATAATAAGGTTTTTTGTATCATTTTCAGTATTTGTATCCACTTATCATTGTGGATATGGGAAAATGAGTTCATCCTCCAAATTTTGAGTTTTTGCAATCCTTGTATTAAGGTGCATTTAGTCCTCTTTTTTAGATTTTCTTTTGGCTACAAGCCATGTGTATGCTTTTGCACATATTTATCCATTTGCAATTATGGATTTTGTAATACGATCCATTGGATCTTTGAGGAGTTACATTACTTCTCCGATTTGGGTTTTTGACAACTATTATGAATTTCAAATGAAGTGCAACTTAGTGGTAACCAACACTCCATCCTCTTGTTTACATCCACTATATCCCACTTGGGCATATTTATTTTCCCTTCATACGAGTTGAAATCACCATTATGACTTTTTTAAGGTATCATTCCCCTTCATGCCTTCTTTCTTGCTCGCAAGGAATTGTGTCTTTGTCCTCTGTTGCTAATTTTCTCATAGTGCTTCAAATACAACATTTTGTGAAGATGATTGAAGACAATTAATACCTATGCAGGAGTAGTAATCCCTTCTCCATTTTGTTCGAGCGATTGTATGCTCTTGAGCAAAGTCTCTAGCCAGTGTATGCTTTGAGACGATTGCATGCTCCCTATTTTTAGCTGAAATTTCCATAGGGCTCTATCTACTTCTTCACTTACGAGGATTATCTTTTTGGGTACTTACATTTTCTCTCTCCCACTTTCTTGTAAAAGCATTGGAGTCAAATGCTTCTTAAGTGGGGAGGAATGATAAGGTTCACATAGGATGTTTAATTAGTTTTATTATTCCTATGTAATAATTGTGAGCATATTATTAGCTCACGTTGATTTTCTAGATTTTTTTATTTACATAGTGGAATCGATAGTTGCCACGATGATCCGGGCATGATGTCCGCCTTTATAGTCAACACGGTATTTCACATTGTCTATCGAAGAAAGCTGCCACATAGTACTTTGTGTAGTTCACCCCTATAACCACCATGCCACATTAATTTTAAACCTATGACACCGCTAAAAGTACCAGGAAAGGGACAAGCGCTCAATTCGATGATGCTCGAGATTTGAACCCTAGGCGTTCATCCCCCTTAAAGGGTTTTGTCACACTAATTGGTCTACACCTCGGACCTTCTAGAAATTTATGTTAGTTTCTAGGATTGCTCAAGTTAGCTTCTGTTAAGCTAATTTGTGTGCTCCATGATATTGTGTATATTGTATTATTGACATCTCTATGTTGTAAATCAATACAGTTATCATCGAGGATTTGATCCTCAACAATCAACTAACAAATAATTTAGTGAATTGTAATATTTATTTTCATCTTAAAAAAATTAAACTTTTAAAAAATATTTGGTCAAGTAGGATATTATCTGTTAATGAAAATTGAGTGAAGAAGTTGTTTATGATATTGCAAGAGGAATATGAAGAATATATTTGGTACAAAGGTAAATGAAGAATATGCTTGATAAATAAGACAAATTGGATGTGTTTTAATTGAATTGACAATGTAATGACAAAAATAATCATTTGTTGTTTTGATGGAAGTGGGCTCAATGGAAGGGAAAAAAATCATTGCCTTGTAAAAATTATACCATTCATGCCCATAGGGTTTTAGGTCAATTGGTTGGAATGAAGATTTTTGCACCAAAGACAAATGTTTAAATCCCTTGGGTGAACCTTAAAGTTTGATTAAATGATATTAGTTTAATTGGTTAAAATCCTTTACTTTCAAGGAGGAGACCCAAGTCCATATCTTGTCAAATAATATATGTATAATATCCTACCTGTTGTAATACTATTATGCGATGATGGAGTAATACGAGGTTCATTTCAATCTCATATAACCAAGGTTTGAATCCTACAAGAATAGGGTTGTACACCATGCTTTGATAACTGGAATATGGTTGGATAATTATATATTGTTAGTCTCACAATGACACTGAGAGGGGGGGTGAATCAGTGTGGCTCTTTAAAACTTAAAAACTTCAACTCTTAAAGCCAAAACAATGAAAACTTAAAACCACATAAAGCAAATATAACAAGAGAGCATCACACAACACAAGATGTACCGAGGTTCACCAGTTTTGGCTACTCCTCAAAAATTGACTGTTTGGACTCCCATCCAAATCCAGCCTTTGCAAAATATCAATTTTACAATCAATTTACCAGCACCCACTGGAAGGAGCACCAACCCCTGATTTATCTGCACCAACAGAAAGGAGCACCAACCCCTAATTTATCTGCACCAACAGAAAGGAGCACCAACCCCTAATTTATCTGCACCAACAAAAAGGAGCACCAACCCCTAATTTATCTGCACCAACAGAAAGGAGCACCAACCCCTAATTCCAAGCACCAACTTGGACTGCAATTTTGAAACTATAAGATTGACATAAAAATGCCTCTGCTTATACAAGACCCTGACTGGTCTATTGCTAACCCAACCTCTCTCACTATTCACCAAAACATCACACACACTTAAGGCTCTGCTTACTACACTTTTATAGCCCTCTTACAGCCCTCTTGTTGTGCTTCTTACTGCATTCTTATGGCTCTCACGGCTCTGCCTAACGCTCTCTTACGACACTCTTCCAACCCTCTTTTTGTAGCACTTTCACCCTTTTTCAGCAGCATAGTAATTCTCCACGTAGACCTCCTTTTATAACAAAGTTCTGATTCTATTTTTAACTTCCATATTTTCGCATGCAACTTATTAATAGAAACTTCTATATGTAACTCCTTTATCACACAGTATTCTCTCATGCATCCTATTAATAGTTACGGCTCTTTGTTTGGTCTTCGACTGATGACTTTCAGTTTAACCGTCGCTCGATGCTTTCACTTCGTAACTGGCCCTGTAACTGTCATTCTGACTTCAGTTCACTGTTCTTATTTTAGCTGCATGATTTTTCTCTGTAACTGCACCTATAACTGACGTACTGACTTCAGTTAACTCTTCTTATTTTAGCTGCATGATTTTCTTCTGGCAACGGTCCCTATAACTGTCGTATAACTTCAGTTAACTATCACATATCTTATTTCGGTTGGGTTCTCTTCTTAGCTCGTGCCAAAGTGACCTGTCACGAAATCGTGACACTTCTGCCTCTTTGTCCTCTTCTCGGCTTTGCGCCACAAAAACACATGTCTCACTATCGCGACACTTTCGCCTCCTTGCTACTCTTCTTGGCTTTACCCGCAAAACAACATGTCGTCGATATCCGTGACACTTTCCCTCCTTCTCTCTTCTGGCTTACCAAACACTGATATCGTGACACTTTCGCCTCTGTACTCTTCCTCTTTACTTTTGTCGCGATATCGTGACACTTTCGCCTTCTTACTTTCTCTCTCCTCCTTTAGTCGCAAAATCGACATGTCGCGAAATCGTGACACTTTCTCTCCTTTGCTCTTTCTCTTGCCTTCGGTCTGAAAACCGACATGTCGCGATATCGTGACACTTTCTCTCCTTAGCTCTTTCTCTTGCCTTCGGGTCGCAAAAACCCGACATGTCGCGATATCACGACACTTTTTCTCCTTAGCTCTTTCTCTTGCCTTCGGTCATGAAACCCCACATGTCGCGATATCGTGACACTTTTTCTCCTTAGCTCTTTCTCTTGCAACATGTCACGATATCGCGACACTTTTTCTCTCGGACACTCTCTCTTGCAATATGTCACGAAATCGTGACACTTTTTGTCCGTACAATCTCTCTTGCAATATGTCACGAAATCGTGACACTTTTTCGTCCGTACAAACTTCCTTGCAATATGTCACGAAATCGTGACACTTTTTCATCCGTACAATCTCTCTTGCAATATGTCACGAAATCGTGACACTTTTTCGTCCGTACAATCTCTCTTGCAATATGTCGCAAAATCATGACACTTTTTCTACTTGCCTTTTTCTCTTCCAACATGTCGCAAAATCGTGACAGTTTTGCTTGCTTGCGCTTTCTCTCCGAACATGTCATGAAATCATGACAGTTTTGCTTGCTTGCGCTTTCTCTCCGAACATGTCACGAAATCATGACAGTTTTGCTTGCTTGCGCTTTCTCTCCGAACATGTCATGAAATCATGACAGTTTTTCTTTCTTCTCAACATGTCGCGATATCGCGACAATTTTTCTTTCTTGCTCAACATGTCACGATATCGCGACAGTTTTTCTTTCTTGCTCAACATGTCGCGATATCGCGACAGTTTTTCTTTCTTGCTCAACATGTCGCGATATCGTGATAGTTTTCTTCCTTGTGATTTTCTTTTGATTTTTAGTATATGGGCCACTTCGATCTTCTTGGAAAATCAATGTACATACTCTAAAGAACCTCTTAACTCTTGTCCACTGCATCAACCGATCTCTCTGACTATGTTGACAACAATGACAATATTGTTGCTGCACCTTGCTCAACAATCTCCCCCTTTGGAATTGTTGGCAACACACGTGCAATTTCCTGTAATTCTTCTCCCCCTTTGACAATAATACCAAAGGGCTGCTGCAGACTCCCCCTGAGTCCATGCACAACATTCTCGAGCACAAATTATGACAGTTAGCAAAAATTACAAATATGAGCAAAAAGATAATCAAATATATAAATGCTCCCCTTGAGAATGTGGTCCCGATAGCTAGTCAGTTCTTGGGAAGCATGACCACTCCCAATTTATTGCGAAGGTATCCGCTCTGGTGGACCTCTCTCCAATTGTTATATTATAGAAGACCTTCTCTCTCGCCGATGGTGGACCTCTCTCCACTTGAAGAATCCTCACTCAGATCTATCTTCAACTGTGTTGGCTACTGGATCTCTATCCATTGAGACTCTATCCTCTGTACTCTGTCAATAGGCTCACTAAGAACCTACTCAATAGGCTCACATAGAATCTGCTCTAGCAAGCTCACCAAGAACTTGCCCAAATCTACTCTAGCAAGCTCACCAAGAACTTGCCCAAATCTGCTCTAGAAATCTGTCCCAACACTGTCCTCAAATATTTCCCAAAGGCCTTCTCAAAGGCTCAATCAATCATGCTCAAGTAGTACTCAAAATGAACTCAACAATGAAGGGAAAATCAAATCTAATCTACTACACAAAAAAACATAAACATAAACTCACCCTCAGCACAGCTCTACTCAGTATGTATCAACCAACTCAAACATTTCCAACAATGCTCAACCACAAATATCACATAACAATGATACTCATGTTCTTTTCTAACTCAAGTTCTTTCACAACCAATGGGCTTCAACCACTATGCTTATAACTCGTTCCCTACCTTCATCAACTTTAACATCGACAATCTCCACAATTTTCTTTAGCCTCTTGACTGCCACCTCCTCCATGACTAACGACTTTGCCTCGCATCCGTTGTGCAGCTCAATGTCTCTGGTTTCTAATGATCTGCCATGAATGTTTTCATCGTCTGCGTAGGTATTGATAGTGGACCGTTATATCTAGCGTTGGAACCTCAATCTATGCACAATCATCAACACTCGGTATTCTGCTTCTTGCTAGGGCATATGTCAGGGCTACTCAATGTCTTTGCCTTGCATGTGCCAATTTGCACTCTTGACCAACTGGGTGCTAGTGCCACTATTTGCTTTGACTCTGGCATCTCTTTGACAACTGCTACTTCTTTAGAGAAAATTAATGCTCTCTTATACCAAACGATGTGTTGTATTTTTGGTTAAGAAACGCACGCCTTCCCATTCACAACACGGATTCTATTTTATCTACAGATTGGGAATGTTACAAGCTTCAAAACAAGCACCTGCCAGCTTATGCTTCCATGACACGTCGACCTGTGCTGCGTGTTCTATCTCAGATAGCGCCTATCAACTGCTGCATCGAAAACCTAGTTGTTCACCATGTTGTTCTGCTGAAGCACATCAGTTTGATACTATCTCCACAAACATCTACATGAACTGAAACACATTTTGACAACTATACGACAACTCCTCGACTACTTTCCTTTCATCCTCGGATATCCACACAAATACATAGGAGCATTAAAATAAAACTTTAACATTGCTCCCCCCGAGGATGTGCTACTTGTAGCTGCTTAGTGCAATAGAGGAGTAATCTCCTTCAGTCCAAGGAGACACGATTTCCTCTCTTCTTTCTTTCTCCAATATTTCTTGAACTTAGGCTGAAGGTTTTCAACTGCATCCCTATTTTGAACCTTTTCGTGAACTTGAACATTTCTCTTGGGTGGTTGTCTCTTGTACATCCTTGATGGATGATTATTTTCCTTTCTTTGATGCACATGATTTCTTCCCTGTCTGTGTTGCATTCTTTGCGTCTGATGAAATCTATTGTCTTGCCTTAGATTAGATACAAAAGTTCTTGGACAAGACCTTGCTATGTGCCCATGACCATTACATTTAAAACATTGCACATGGTGTTCAACCGGAATAACAGATGTATTTCTACCAAACATAACTCTTTGATCTATTATTCAATCCACAATAAATTGCCTTGTGACCATAATGGTTGCATCTAAAACAATAGCCATTAAAAGCATTATTATGAATAAAGTGAGAGTGATAGAACCTCTTTTGTTGTGGTTGCTTTGTTGTAGATCTCCTTTGAGATTTTCTTCCTTTTGAGGATTCAACTTCAAGCTTTTCTTGCTTTGATCCTTCAACAATGGATTTCTTCTTCTCTGCAGATTTAGAAGATGAAGGTTGTTCATCTTCACATCCAAGACCAAGCTTACACATGGGGCTTCTTTGTTGCCTTATCATTTTATCTAGCAGCTCTGTGCTCTTGTCAAATTTGAGATTTATATTGGCATCTTCTAGTTGTTTCCTCAATAACATAATCTCCTCTTCTTGTTTGCAGACAAACAATCTCTTTCTCATTGATCTGTGACTTCAAGGCTTCTTCTAGTTTCTTGGCTTTATGAATTTGTAAGAAGAGATCTTCAATATTACCCTCATATTCTTCCAACTTCTTGGACAGTCTTTTGTTCTTTTTCCTTTCTAAACCCAACTCTTCAAGTGCAGCGATCAACTCACCTTCTAGATCTACTTCAACCTCTAGGTTTTCATCACATACTTGTTCTTTTTCTATTTTTTCTTCTTTGAGTGCCATATAAAGAACTTCACCTGTTTCCTCTTCAGAATCCTCACTAGCAGCTGTCTTCTGATGAACTCGACATTCTTGGAGATGAAACTTTTCTTCTTGAAGTTGCCTTTTCTAAAATTTGTTTTGTTCTTCCAGTCACTTCTTTCTTGGTGCGATCCTTCATCACTTATGTTCTTCTCATTAAGTGGACATTTAGCTGCAAGATGCCCAATGCCTCCACAATTGAAACATTTAAACGGTAACTTTCCTCTGTATTTTCCTTTTCCCATTTTTAGTTTTCGAACAAAGTTTGCTTCCATTTCATCTGATGTCTCTTCTTCCTCGGATTCTTGTTTTGCTTTTATATTTTTATGTGCTTTAAAAGCAGCTTCTCTGTCTGTGGGTTTAGTTTTTCCTATTCTCATCTCATATGCAGTCAAAGAACCATGCATCTCATCCATACTAAAAGTATTTAGATCTTTAGCTTCTTCTATTGCTGAAACTTTAGAATCAAATCTTTGGGGAAGAGATCTTAGTACCTTTTTCACGACGACAACATCTTCCATTTCCTCGTCGAGTCCTCTAATCGCATTAATGATTCCATTAACTCTCAGCATGTATGCCTCTATGTTCTCATCGTCATTCATCTTTAATGCTTCGAACCGAGCTCGATGCGTTTGTAACTTGGCCTCCTTGATCTTGTCGTCTCCTTCATGAATGCTCTTTAGTTTGTCCCATATGTCTTTTGCCATTTTACAACTCATAATATTTATCAGTTCGCTGTCCATTAAACCGCACATGATAGCATTCTTTGCTTTAGAGTTATTCTCAAACAGTTTCTTATCGACAACATCGGTTGGAGGAGTGGTGGGTATTGTGTATCCACTATCTACTGAATCCCAAATGTCGTATCCCAAAGCACAAAGATATGTCTGCATCCTGAGTTTCCAAAATGTGTAATTAGTTCCATCCAACAATGGTGCTTTGTTTGATGAGAAGCCTTCACCACCTGCCATTGCGTACTAATCCAAGATCACCCTAGCTGGTTAAGCTTTGTTCAGGAACTTGGCTCTGATACCAATTGTTAGTCTCACAATGACACTCAAGGGGGGGGTGAATCGGTGTGGCTCTTTAAAACTTAAAAACTTCAACTCTTAAAGCCAAAACAATGAAAACTTAAAACCACATAAAGCAAATATAACAAGAGAGCATCACACAACACAAGATGTACCGAGGTTCACCAGTTTTGGCTACTCCTCAAAAATTGACTGTTTGGACTCCCATCCAAATCCAACCTTTGCAAAATATCAATTTTACAATCAATTTACCAACACCCACTAGAAGGAGCACCAACCCCTGATTTATCTGCACCAATAGAAAGGAGCACCAACCCCTAATTTATCTGCACCAACAGAAAGGAGCACCAACCCCTAATTTATCTACACCAACAAAAAGGAGCACCAACCCCTGATTTATCTGCACCAACAGAAAGGAGCACCAACCCCTAATTCCAAGCACCAACTTGGACTGCAATTTTGAAACTATAAGATTGACATAAAAATGCCTTTGCTTATACAAGACCCTGACTGGTCTATTGCTAACCCAACCTCTCTCACTATTCACCAAAACATCACACACACTTAAGGCTCTGCTTACTGCACTTTTACAGCCCTCTTACAGCCCTCTTGTTGCGCTTCTTACTGCATTCTTACGGCTCTCATGGCTCTGCCTAACGCTCTCTTACGACACTCTTCCAACCCTCTTTTTGCAGCACTTTCACCCTTTTTCAGTAGCCTGTAATTCTCCACGTAGACCTCCTTTTATAACAAAGTTCTGATTCTATTTTTAACTTCCATATTTTTGCATGCAACTTATTAATAGAAACTTCTATATGTAACTCCTTTATCACACAGTATTCTCTCATGCATCCTATTAATAGTTACGGCTCTTTGTTTGGTCTTCGACTGATGACTTTCAGTTTAACCGTCGCTCGATGCTTTCACTCATAATCGGCCTCGTACATCGTTCTGACTTCAGTTCACTGTTCTTATTTTAGCTGCATGATTTTTCTCTGTAACTGCACCTGTAACTGACGTACTGACTTCAGTTAACTCTTCTTATTTTAGTTGCATGATTTTCTTCTACAACTGCACCTGTAACTGTCGTATAACTTTAGTTAACTGTCACATATCTTATTTCGGTTGGGTTCTCTTCTTAGCTCGTGCCAAAGCGACCTGTCGTGAAATCGTGACACTTCTGCCTCTTTGTCCTCTTCTCGGCTTTTGCCCGTGAAAACACATGTCACGATATCGGACACTTCACTTTCCTTTCCTCTTGTCGATATCACCCTACTCTTCCCTTTACTTTTCAATATCACCTTCTTACTTTCTCTCCTCCTTAGTCGCAAATCGACATGTCGTGAAATCGTGACACTTTCTCTCCTTTGCTCTTTCTCTTGCCTTGGATTCACAAAAACCTGACATGTCGCGATATCGTGACACTTTTTCTCCTTTGCTCTTTCTCTTGCCTTCGGGTCGCAAAAACCCGACATGTCGTGATATCGTGACACTTTTTCTCCTTAGCTCTTTCTCTTGCCTTCGGGTCACGAAACCCGACATGTCACGATATCGCGACACTTTTTCTCCTTAGCTCTTTCTCTTGCCTTCGGGTCGCGACATGTCGCGATATCGCGACACTTTTTCTCTCGGACTCTCTCTTGCAATATGTCACGAAATCGTGACACTTTTTCTTTCGACAATCTCTCTTGCAATATGTCACGAAATCGTGACACTTTTTCTTCCGTACAATCTCTCTTGCAATATGTCATGAAATCGTGACACTTTTTCGTCCGTACAAACTTCCTTGCAATATGTCACGAAATCGCGACACTTTTTCGTCCGTACAATCTCTCTTGCAATATGTCATGAAATCGTGACACTTTTTCGTCCGTACAATCTCTCTTGCAATATGTCGCGAAATCGCGACACTTTTTCTACTTGCCTTTCTCTCTTCCAACATGTCGCGAAATCGTGACAATTTTGCTTGCTTGCGCTTTCTCTCCGAACATGTCGCGAAATCGTGACAGTTTTGCTTGCTTGCGCTTTCTCTCCGAACATGTCACAAAATCGTGATAGTTTTGCTTGCTTGCGCTTTCTCTCCGAACATGTCACGAAATCGCGACAGTTTTTCTTTCTTCTCAACATGTCGCGATATCGCGACAGTTTTTCTTTCTTCTCAACATGTCGCGATATCGTGATAGTTTTTCTTTCTTGCTCAACATGTCGCGATATCGTGACACTTTTCTTTCTTGCTCAACATGTCGCGATATCGCGACATTTTTCTTTCTTGCTCAACATGTCGCGATATCGTGACAGTTTTCTTCCTTGTGATTTTCTTTTGATTTTTTGGAAAATCAATGTACATACTCTGAAGAACCTCTTAACTCCTGTCCACTACATCAACTGATCTGTCTGACTATGACAATACTGTTGTTGCACCTTGCTCAACATATATTGGGTAGAAAATGACATCCACGAGGGTTGTCTCATATGGCCTATGGCCTCACAAACATTAAAAAATTCTTTACCCTTTACCAATTAAGAAATAAAGAATAAAATCTACCATTCATATGTTTTTATTTAAAATAACATAATAGAATAGTTATATAATATAGTGAGACTCATACATTTCTTGTGAGATGAGAGTGAGTGCATGTCAAAAACAAAACCTTAACTTTTTCCTATTTTTGAAAACAAACAAGTGTTACAAGTGTAATAAGAAAGCAAGAATCGTTTGAATCCCATATAACCATTTAATAATAATAATAAATCTATGATTTGTTTTTTATTTAAATAACATAATAAAATGGTCATATAATATAGCGAGATCAAAATTTGTAAGCTTACTGCAGTGGTAAGGGATTTGGCCTCTCTTTGGGAGGTCCAAGGTTCAAACCCCACTCAGTATGAAGGGAGACCCCTCATAAAAACCTGTGTAAACTCATTAAAATATATATATAATGGGATCCATACATTTATTGTAAACAAGAAGTGAGCGTGAGCAAGAGTGAACCTCACTTTTTTCTTATTTTTGAAAGCAAGTATTATATGTATATTTTTGTTTTAACCATACCTCTTGAGGTATTTTCCATCTCCCAATTTCACATATGAGATTGTGTGAACTGAATCATAGTTGGGCCATAAGCATTTTTTCTTCCATTTGATCTTTGCATCTATGTACTTCTTTTGGTTGTGTTCATTATTTGGGTTGAACTCATTACTATGTAGAAAGCGTGAGCAAGAAGCAAAGTGTGAGCAAGGAGAGAACGCCACTTCTTCTTATTCCAGATCTTAGGAGAATCTCAAAACTAAAGAAACCATGTGAAGAAAATCTATGTAATATGATAGGAAGGTCATTTTTGAAAGTCCTTACTAGAAGTAAGGATTCCCTACTTGGAAATATGTATGCCCTAATTAATGAGAATAGGAACAACAAATCTATAGCAAACCCTATTTAGATAGTATATTCTACACCATAAGTGATTGTTGAGGTTGAGATGAATGAGCATGATATAATGGTTCTTAAAAGTAAAGGGTTAAGATGTAAGGTCCATGGATACTGGCCAAGTTTCTTGAAGATTCAAAATTAAATCAAGGAGAAGCGGGGACTGAAGAACAAATTAATCAACTCTTATTTCGAAAAGGATTTTTCCTTATTATTTTCTCTAATTCAAAAATAAAGGATAAATAATGGATGGTAGCCCTTGGTTTAGGGGCAAAGATGTATTGTACTTAAGACCATGAAGTGAGAATTTTTTTGTGGAGACAATGACTATTAAAAGGCTTTTAGTGTGGATTAGGCTTGTTGGACTTCCTTATCAACTCATTAATAAGGAGCTTTGAAAGAATATTGACAATACTCTAGGGGAGTTCATCCAAAATAGGATAACTACTAATTAGAGAATGCATGTTGTATACACTCAAATATGTATCACCATAGATATTTCAAAACTTTTATCATTGTTTACTATAATCAAATCTAAATCAAGGAAATGGGATTGACAAGTGGATTATGAAAACGTTGTATTCTAATATCATAAATATTATGAGACCAGACACATGGTAAGATATTGTAAGATGAAAATTATGGAGAAAGTGATGTAATTTTATTGGCAAAAGATAAACTTCAATATAAATATGGAAATTTTCTCATAGTGGAATCTAGGTAAAATCAAGGAGTCTCCACTCCTAATAAAATGGCAGGAACAATCCATCTACATCAATAAATAGCAAAGGCCATTATAGTTTACTCGAATTAACCATTAGAAGAAAAAATGACACAAGGGATGATGAAGAACAATGCACAAGTTCAAATTCAAGAGTTAAAGGTGTGAAGGAAGATGATAAGGCAAATTTTGAGGCAAACAAGGCAAAGAAGGTCAAGGTTAATTCAAGTGAATCATCTTCATTTTCCTTAAGTAGCATAAAATCCTCATATTGTAATAAAAATGAAAGTTGTATGCAGTGTATTCGTTGTTATTTAAGGTTTCAAAAACAAGATAATAAAGAAATACATATGAAGGATATCCATGGAAATTAGAGCTTTTAAGGCAACATAACTATGGAGGATCATCCTTGTACTTTAGGGTCTCTTGAGTGTTGCAAACTCCCAATATTTTTAAAAAATGAACAAAAGTAATCAATCCATTCAAATCTTGCACAAAAAGCATAAAAGGATACAAAGAAGGAAAATAGACACAAACATTGTTGGGTGTCCATATGTATCATAAACAATCATAATATTATTCATGGATAAGAAACACAATGCTTTGATATAATGGATAGAGTGTAGGGGGATATTTATACCAATACCAAAACCCTAAATTACATCAATAAGTTTAACCTAATCCAACATAACCATAGGGCTTTAAAGTTAATTACAAATTATAAGGTAGACTTAACCGAGGATTTAAATTTTAAATATTGTAAAAATTTAAATACATTATATAATGATTGCCCTTTTAGGCCTATCCAAGATTCCATTACATGAGGGTTATTATTATGACAAAAATAGAATAAGGGATTTGTGGAGGGACGTTTTTCGTAGGACTGCCCAAACTATCGAACTCGTTTTGGCCATATCTCACTCATCCGGACTCGGATTGAGCTAAAATTTTGAGGGTAGATGCCTGAAAAACCCTAGAACGTCTCCACCAATTTTCATATCATTTGGAGCAACACAGATCCTAGCGCATCCCTATGTGTGAACGAGATATTTGGCAAGCGGCTATGCGAGGGTTTCATCCGGGTTGAGTGCAAGCAGCTCCAGAGGTTGGTTTTTAGGGCCTTCGGGCCCTAGCGGCCAATATTTTTGTGGTTTATGCTCAATATTTTAGCAGGAAATGTTGCAGGGGATCCAATATGGGTTAGAAATTTATCTTTCAACAGATCATACTGTGAACTTGAGTGACAACGACTTCCAATTTGTTGCACAAAAGAAAAGTGAAAACCATACCTTTCCACGACGTCTAGGGCAAGGATTAAAGAGATCACGAAACAAGTTTCAAGCAAGTTGATCAAAAAATGGCTCATATCTCAAGTGAATCTGGTGCTAAGGTGCACCCACAAAATAATTCTACTGTGAAAACCCCTGTCAAGGGTAAGAATTTCGAAGACTCAGCCCCAAAAATGAATTTTAGGGATGCCCTCCATGGTGGACAGCCTCAGCCCAATGCTAATATCAATCTTAGGGCTTCCCATAAACCTCTAAGAATGCCTAAGATTGATCCCAGGAAAATGGAGTCGGGATGTCTTAAAGCAGGTGATGGAACTCCTATTGTTAAGCTTGATATGGGTAACATTCAGACTGGCATTGAAGATTTGGAAAAAAGAGGACTAATTTGTCGGTTCGTGGGTTTTCGTCCGAGTCTATCTGCTTTCAAAGTCTGGGCTGCAAAAAGCTGGAAAACTAAAGGTGAGTTACAAATCTCTATTTATCCAAATGGTTATTTTCTTGTTTTATTTGCTAATAATGAAGATAGAGAGAAAAATTTTCAAGGGGGTCCTTGGTTTTTTGGAAGGGCGGGGCTTTTCATGAAGCCCTGGCATACTAAATTTAAAGCCGAAGAAGAGATGCCTTCTATAGCTCCCGTGTGGGTTAGACTCTTTGGCCTCCCTATTGAATTTTGGAATCCTACTATTTTTTCTTCAATTGGAAACTCTTTAGGAACTTTTATGATGATTGCTTATTGTACTCAAAATTTTGAACATATTATTTATGCTCGAATTTGTGTTTTAATGGATTTTGACAAACCCCTACCTAAAAATATCACATTACAATTTGGGGAAGACACTTGGGAGCAAGTAGTGGACTATGAGAACATTCCTTTTCATTGTAGAATTTGCCATGAATATGGTCATTTGGCCAGTGCTTGCCCAAATAAAATTCCTGATCAAAAGAAAGAAGATATAAACTCAGCAGGTTTCCAAATACCTAAGAAGAAGAACACTCAGAAAAAACCAGTTATGAAGGATCAATCAAAGTCATCTGCTAATATGTTTGAAATCCTTTCCACAAATGATGTCCCAAGTGAGGAAGAGGAAATAATGGAAACTGAAATCTTAGAAACACAATTTAAATATGAAGGGAAGAACTCGAGAGATAAACCAACAAATCAAAGGTTTTCAACGAAAAAAAAGGGAGAAAATTTACACAAGAAAAACAATCTTTCAAATGTCAAAACTTTAAATAATGCGGGTCCCAATATAGACTCCGTTGAACCATCTAGTAAAATTTTGGCTGTGTACGAGCATTCTTCAAGGTTAGAAGCCATCTCAGATTCAATTGGAATAAGTCAAGAAACAGGGAAAAAAAATTGAAGATGGATTCTAATCAAAAAGCAGGTCGCAAGACCAATCAATATCATATGGTAAAAGAAGGTGAAAAGCTTGTAGAGGAAGGTAAGATTAATGCCCTTCCCAACTTTTTTAGCCCTGGTATTAATGAAGATCATCACTTGGAATATTAGAGGACTCAAAGGGAGTCTTTCAAAACAAAATGAAATTAGAAGAATGATTCAGATAAATCATCCACATCTTGTTTTCCTTCAAGAAACAAAGATGTCAATGGAGGATATGGACTCAATTGCCGGTAAAATTTGGCCAGCTGGAAAAGTGGTTTCCCTCAGTTCCCAAGGGACTTCTGGTGGCATTGCTTGTCTTTGGGACCCAAAAGAGGTAGTTATTCACCATATGGTTGGCAGTTGGGGTTTGTTGGCTATAGCTATTCAAAGTAGACATTCCAACCAAATTATGCTCTGCATTACTATTTATGCTCCGACTTCTTTGGAGGAAAAAAGAAGACAGTGGAAGGATATTACTCATATTATCTCTCATTTTCCTGAAGCTTGGATCTTGATCGGAGGAGATTTCAATACCATCCTCTCTCTGGATGAGAAAAGGGGGGAAATAGAAATTTGGACAAAAGCAACGACCTCATGAGCGAATATATTGCAAACCTCCATCTTGTGGATATCCAACCGAGATAATGGCCTTATGACTTGGTCTAACAGAAGGCAAGGCTTAGCTTGTATAATGGAGAGATTGGATAGGTTTTTGCTCTCTAAAAATTTCTTAATCCATGGTCACATTCCTAAAGTGAAGACTCTTAATAATGTTGGTTCGGATCATTGGCCAGTCATGGTGGAAATGTGGAAAACCAATGTGAGTTTCTCTCCTTTTCGTTTTCAATTAATGTGGCTTAGAGACATTTCCTTCAGACCTCATGTGCAACAATGGTGGAAGGAAGGTAAACCTAGGCATGGGACTAAGATGTTCTATTTTGCCAAAAGACTGCAATACATTAAATCCAAAATCAAGACTTGGAACTGGAAAGAGTTTGGGGATGTTCATAAAAAAAACATGAAGTTATTGCTCATCTTGAAAATTTGAATAAGAAAATCCGTTTAGATGGCCTCACAGAGAAGAGAAGTGCGAATGAAATTAAACTCACAACTCAGTTAGAGGAATGGGAAAAAAGAGAAGAAATCTTATGGAAGCAAAAATCTAGAATTCAATGGCTCAAAGAAGGAGATCGAAACACAAATTTCTTCCACAAATCTCTTCTAGCTCGAAGATCTCACAACTTTATTTCTTCCTTAAAATCAGATTCTGGAGATGTTGTTTATACTTGGGATGGCATGAACTCTATTGTTGTTGATTACTTTTCCAATCTTTTTGTTGCTACTCCTCTTGACTCAGCTTCACAACAAAATGTTCTTCAAGCAATCCCTTCTCTTATCACTTCTGAGGAGAACTCTATTTTGATTGCTCCTATTACTATCAATGAGCTTCAACAAGTAGTTTTTAAAATGCAAAAAGGGAAAACCCGAGGTCTTGATGGTTTTCCCATTGAGTTCTACCAAGAGTTCTGGGATATCCTTCATGTTGATTTATTAGAGGTGGTGGAAGAAGCCAGGAAAGCCAAAGAAATTTTGAAGGTTATCAATAAAACTTATATTACTCTTGTTCCAAAAGCTCAAGAGGTTGATCATATCTCAACTTTTAGACCTATTGCTTTATGTAATGTTCTTCTCAAAATCATTACTAAAATCATGGCAGAAAGGTTGAAGCCTCTTTTGCATAAGATTATTTCCCCAGAGCAAGGGGGTTATGTGGAAGGACGTCAAATAGTAGATGAGATAGTTCTTGCTCGGGAAGCCATCCATTCCATGGATATGCAAAAATCTCCTTCCATGTTCATTCGGTTAGACTTATCCAAAGCTTATGACAGAGTGGATTGGCACTTCCTTATCAAAGTTTTGAGGCAATTTGGTTTCTCTAAGGATTGGATGGATTGGATTATGGGATGTATCTCTTCAGTTTCCTACTTAGTTCTTATCAATGGTAGGCCTTCTCAGTCATTCCCGGCTTCCAGAGGTATTAGGCAAGGTGACCCGCTATCCCCTTATTTATTCATCATTCTTGTTGAATGCTTGGGTAGGACTATAACCAAAAAGAGGGAAAACAAAACCCTTGAGGGAGTTACCATTGCTCATGGAGCTAGACCTATCTCTCATCTTCAATTTGTGGATGACTCTACTCTTTTAGGTAAAGCTACAGTTAAGGAAGCTTCTAATATTAAGCAAATCATTAGCTGTTTTTCTAAGGCTACTAGGCAGTTGATCAATGAAGACAAATCTAAAGTTATTTTCTTTCACTGCTCTGCTAGACAGGAATCCATGGTCTTGGATAAATTAAGATATAAGAAGACCTCCCTTCCAATCACTTATTTAGGTATTCCCATAAATATTCAAAGGCAGAAAAATAAATATTGGAATTGGTTGTTGGACAAAGTCAAGAAGAAAATTGGAAAGTGGACCAACAGGTGGCTTTCTTCTAGGGGTAGAATCACCTTGGTAAAATCAGTCCTTCAAGCTATTCCTATTTATGTTTCTTCCATTTTGAATATCCCAAAGGTTGTTCTTCGAGAATTGGATCAAATCAGTCATCGTTTCCTTTGGAGTGGTACTAAGGAGAAAAGAAAATGGGCCTTGGTGAAATGGGATACTTTATGTCTTCCTAAGAATGAAGGGGGTTAGGATTCCGGTCTTCTATTAATAACAACAAAGCTTTAGCTGCTAAATTATATTGGAGGATGTTGCATAACCCCAATGCTCTTTGGGCCAATAATCTCCGTGCTAAATATGCTTGAGAACAAAAGTCCTGAAGACCTTGTTCGCTATCAACTTCCTACCAAAGGTTCTCCCATTTTAGCAGTTCTTAAGACTGGTGAGGATTTGATAAAGAAAAATTTATTTTGGATCATTCATAATGGTCAACAGGCAAATTTTTGGACAGATTCTTGGGATGGTCACAAGCCTTTGATAACTCAGTTTCCCGATTGGAGGCCTTGGATGGAGGAGCTTCACCGAGCTAACTGGATAAAGGTGGCTAATTACTGTCGGTACCATACTGGTAATTCAAAGGTTGGTAGATATTGGATCCCTATTGAGGACTGGCCTATTCAAATCCCAGAAAGGCAAAGACAAGATATCCAAGGCATCCTTCATATGAGATCCCTCTCTTGGTCCCATGAAAAAGATTGTTTTGGATGGAACAACACTACTAAGGGTGAGTATTCAGTTGCTCAAGGTTATTTGACCTTATGCCATAATAATCCCAACCATTCTTCGGACATATTTTCTCGATTGTGGGCTCAAAAGCTCTGGCCTAAGGTGAGGTTCTTTAATTGGCTTTTATTGCATCGTAGGGTGCTTACTGGTGAGCAACTTATGAAGCATGGTTTTCATGGCCCTTTTAGATGTGAA
This sequence comes from Wollemia nobilis, assembly GCA_028583015.1. Taxonomy (NCBI): domain Eukaryota; kingdom Viridiplantae; phylum Streptophyta; class Pinopsida; order Araucariales; family Araucariaceae; genus Wollemia; species Wollemia nobilis. The sequence continues at coordinate 290,650 of JAQPPZ010010853.1, forward strand.
ATGTGTGAAGAGAATGTAGAAACTCTCAACCATATTTTTATTGAGTGTACTTTAGCCTCTGAGCTATGGAGGAGAATGGCCACTTTACTTGGCTTACAGTGGTCCAATTTTTTTACTTTTGAACAACTTTGGAGGGATTGGCCTAATCAAGAGGGTGTTGATCATTTTATTAGGCAGTTAGTTTGGATGGGTTCTACCATTCTTCTTTGGAATATTTGGAATGAAAGGAACAACCAAATTTTTAATCAAGATAGGAAGGATATTCACTATATTTGGCAAAATACCATAGCCAACTTAGTTGAATCAGTCCATCAACTCCTTAATCACCCCCAAAACTCCCACCAAAGATGGGATCAAGTGATGCAAAGATTGAAGATTAAATCTTCTAAGGGCAACCAACTTAAAGGGAATGTGAGTATTAGTAAGATGGATAGGACAAGAAATTGGCAACCTCCTCCTAAGGATTTTGGAAAAGTCAATACTGATGGAGCCTCTAGAGGGAACCCTGGAAAAGCCAGTGTGGGAGGAATTGGTAGACTTTCGAGTCCCTGGTTTTTACTTTTGCTGAGAATTTGGGTATTCTTTCCAATAACCTTGCTTGAGGGGTATGGTATCCTCGAGAGGCCTTCAGGAGGCTACTAAGGTTGGATGGGAAAAGGTGTTAGTTGAGTCTGACTCTCAACTTATGATTAATCTCTTGAAGACTCCTTCTAAGAATCATAAGGTGGATTGGAGAATAAAAAGAATTATTGAGAAGATTCAATTAATCCAGATGGGATTTTTGAAAGTTGATTACAATCATGTGGTCGAGAGATCAAAACAAGAGTGTTGATGCTTTAGCTAATTGGGCTTTGGACAAAGGTGATCTTACTTGTTATGGCCACCCTCCTAGATGGTGGGCTTCTCAAATTAGGGAAGCTCTTCTTTCTATCATTTCTTTGGATGGCTCCAGTTCTGAAGGTACCTAGTTTCTTCTTGTTTTTTTTTTTGCTTCTCTTTGGTTCATTCAGTTTTTTTAGTTCCCTAGCTCATTCTATTCTTTCTTTTGTTTCCTCTGTTGATTCTTGCCTTAATAGTCTTCTGGTCTAGATAGGTCATTGTTATGTTCAATTTTTTTTCTTTTTTTTTTTGTTTTTTTTGTTTAGTTTTTTAAGGTGGGTGGTTCTTTTTTTTTTTTTTGTGTTCTTTGTTGTTCTTGTGTTTTTGTGTTTTTGTTTTTTTTTTATGTTTTTTGTTATTGTTCTTGTGTTTTTTTCGTTCTTGTTCTTGGGTTTCTCTTTGTTTGTGTTAATTCGTGTTTTTATGTGTGAGTGTTTTCTATGTTTTTTGTTTTTGTTTATTGTCTGTTGTTGGTTGTTTTTTATTTTTATTTTATTTTTTTAATTTTTTAGGTTTTGGTTGTGTTTATTTTTCATGTTTTTTTTGGGTTATGTCTTTGTAGTGTTATGTTGTTTTTGTCTTGTTTGTGTTTTGTTATGTGGTTCTTGTGTTTTTCTATGTGGTTCGTGTTGTGGTTTCTTTTATCTTATTGTGCGTGTTTGGTTGTGCTTTTGTTTTTGACACACTCAAGGAGCATGTTTTTTATTTTATTTTATTATTTTTGTTGTTATTTACTTATTTTTAAATTGGTTTTGTGTGTTTGTTTGCTCCTTGAGTATGTCAAAGGTGGTAGGCCAGGTCCGAGTCCTGGGCGTTTTTGGCGGAATGGATACCCCTGCCTCCTTGGGTCTTACCCGAAAGTGGCATCCCTTTTGGGATGTTTTCCACAAAAAAAAAAAGATTCCATTACATGATGTCAACCTTGGCCATGGATCAAATACACTTTCAACATAGGGTAACACAAAGAATAAAAAGTTTATGAGGTTATTCCTTGCATTTCATATTATTTAAGGCACCATAAATATTTAGAAGATAAGTCTTGTTATGAACAATATGGAACAATTGAATAAATTGATGAAGATAAAAGTGTTGGTTGGAATAGAAAAATGAGAGGAATATCATCATAACATGAATAAATAGACACAAAAACTTAGAAGTGTTGGCATTAAATGCCTATGTAATCACACATTTGTAATATGGGTCAAAGTGCAAGGATGAGGTGTCAATGTGTATGTAAGGATGAGGTGTCAACCTTGCATGCACATGTGAGTTGGCAACGACAAATGCTAGGATTTGCCTTATAGAAGATGCAATGTAGTATTTATTTGAGATTGCTAATGGAAAAATTTGAATGTTTGAACATCCCCCAAGGGGGAGTTTTTCCTTGTTTTTTTTTTTGAATTTACATGGTGAGTTTTTCCTTGTTATTCTCTTGTTCTAAAATAATTTTGTGTTTGCATATTTATTTGGTTGCTCCTTGTTATCTTTAGCTCTCTTCATTTAGTATCAATGTCATATTTAGATTTAACATTTGATATCAGAGCCTATGGTCTTGAACCTAGGTAGTTTATGGCATTGTATGAAGAGATGCAAGGGTTTATGGCTTACCACATATATATGAGCTTCGATAATGATAGATCCAATGAGCTTCGAGAGTGATAGATCTAGAATGTTGGCATTAAATTCCTATGTAATTACACATTTGTAATATGGATCAAAGTCTAAGTATGAGGTGTCACCTTTGTTGGAAATAATGTCTATTCCATAATTTGGATTATGTAAATGTATCCTCCAAGAGACATACCTAGATTACTTCCTATGCACTCCATACAATGTAGTAAATATACAAGTGTCAATGTATAATTTGTACATGTGCAAGGTATCCTATGCACAACTATATAGAGTGTTGGACAAGTATCCTATTTTTCATATATAAGGATGACCTCTTAGATAGATAAATAGGATAGTCTGAGGACATCATCATATAGCATAGGTTAGTGGATTGTGTTGTTCTGTGTTCTACACCATTTACTAGTGATGGATATGATGTAGATCTATAGCTTTGTTAATGGAGTGCTCACTTCCTCCATAGCTAAATTATAATATTTTGTATATTTTATATTTCAACATACTTCAATCATCTAGCATATTTACTTTCTTGCAGGTTATTCTACATCTTGTGATTGTTATCTCTCATGGTTTATTCATCAAAAGCTAATAGTGGTATCAAAGCCACTGTACATCTAGTATGTGCAGGTCAAGAAGGAAACCATCATTATTGGTTTGCCTGAGAGTTTTTTCAAACTAATGTGTCTTAGACCAACCACTAGCAAAAGATCTCAGGATTATCTAGGTGGTAGATTTTGGGAGAGACAAAGATAGGACTGAAAGGAATCTTAATTTCAAAAAATACTAAGATCATTTTTGTCTAGAGTCTTTTCCATGGAGTTGTTATGAAAACTCATGAAGACTAGGACTCAACATTTCAATCCACTAGATTGATAAATCATCTAGTGAAGATCATCCAAATCATTTGGAATTTGCTAACTGGTATCTAAAGTTTCTTTTGTTGCAGAAATTAATCCTCAAAGGATTGGGACTCCTCCTATGATAAAAAACTAGGAGACTCCAATTTCGTTGCTCGACGATCGACATGCCCTCATAGTGCAAAGGTTAGTTCATCGTGTAAGAGAAGAATACTAGGGAAGAAGATTTCTAGTGAAGGATTATGGTGAAGATAGGATACTGAAGATCTCCATTGCTGGATTGCAAAATTCCACAGTTGAAGAATAGGCCATAGGAGACTTGATACAGAAAGGCCATAGAAGCCTTGAAGAAGAAGCCATAGAAGTCCTGATACTTGAAAAGACCATAAAAGCATTGATACTGAAAAGGCCATAGAAGCTGTTAGGATACTATCCTAACATTAATTAATAATAATAATAATAATATATTTTATCCTATGGTTATAATAATAAAATAATATAATAATTAATTATATTAATTATTATATTATTATAAGGTTAGGGTTAGGAAGCATTGCAACCTTTCACCTATAACCGTAAGTGGGTATAAAACACCATACTATTCTATCATAAGAGATATCCATGAAATATATAATATATGATTTATTAAATCATTGAAGGGACTTCCCGACAATTCAAAAGCGATTCTTTTAGATTTAGGTTATTTATTATTTATTTATCATTTTATGTGCTAGGAACCCTAGGTTCCTACCATCTGGTATCAGAGCCTTATGGATCCAACCATATTGGTCAAGGAAATGAAAAATGACATTGCAAAAATTAGAAGAATGATTGAACAAAAACAAAAAAAACAAATGGAACGTTCTGATCGTATTATACAATATTTAATGGAAATGCAAGAGGAGACCCTAGCCATGGAATCTCAGGTAGAGGAGGAAGAACCCATAGCCATGGAATCCCAGGTGGAGGAAGAGCCCATAGCCATGGAATCCGAGGTGGAGGAGGAGCCCATAGCCATGGAATCACGAGTGGTACCCATTGCACTCCCCAAGAAAGAAAATGAAAACCTTAAAAATTTAAATTTAAAAGAGGCAAATATTTCCAAGGAAACAAATTGCAGGGTTTATCCAACAGTGGAGAAGTTTGATGATCCTCTCTATTATCTCCCAATGCACTTTGACGTGAAAAATATGGAATTAAATATAAAATTAACAGAAAATATACTCCCTCGCATAAAAATAAACAACAATTACTGCACTCAGATTTTTAAAAACCATAAACTGTTGGCATCAGATAAAATCTTGCTCTCAAATCCTTGGACTAGTAACAGTGTGAATACTGGAACAAAATTTCAATTTCCTCCTCACATGCGCCCTCCACCATGGCCACCTCCTCTTCTGCTCACCCATATTCATTAGATGCGGTCAACGCCATGTGTGTAATAGGGTCCTTTGTTTCCTGTCCTTTTATTTTTAATGAGATAGTACTTGCATTAAATTGTCTAGGCTTCCTGGAGGAGAATATAACTCACACCGAAGGGATTTCAATTGGTGTAAAGCTAATAATTCTTTGGTTAAAAAAATAGGACCAAAAAAAAAAAACACCAACGCCATCCGCCTCACTGCCCAATCCGAATTACTTGTTGGTCACGCTTTTTACTAACCAATGCTCATCAAATCAAAGATGGCAATCTAGCTTTCTCGTTCAGCACCACTTTCGTATTCACCATGTTTCCTCCCAATCACATCATTATTGATCAACAACAATCACGTCAGTGCTGATCTCAACGACCTTCACTCGATAAGATTTGAGCCTACCAACTACTGGATTGACGATCAGTTTGAAAGATTACTTCTCAATGAGGGACACAACATTCAATCCTGGATTGATTACGATCATCATCAACAGCAGCTCAATGTTACCATTGTTCCAGTTGGTTGCCTCGACCAACCTTTGATATCTTTGTTCTTCCCAAAAAAAAAAAAATTATGGAGCATATGCAACTAGAAATGGTTGAGTTGAGATACTATGCTGAGCAAACTCGCAATAGCTTCCCAAATGCAATGGATATTAAAGAACTTCAAAACGAAAATTCATTTTTGGAGCAGAAACAGGTTGCCCCAACTGGAGAGCCAACTCAGAAGGCTGGACAAGCTGAATGCCAGTTTTACTTAAAGGGAACCTGTAGGTATGGTACAATGTGCAAATTTGAACATTCAAATCAGAAGGAAGAATGTGGACAGACACAGTTTAAATTCTTGGGACTTCTTATTCGTCGGGGAGAAAAAGAATGTTCATATTACAAACACACAGGATCTTGCAAATATGGAGTTACCTGTAAATTTCATCATCCAGAACCTTCATCAGAAGCAACAACTATATCTGTATTAAATTCTCCAGTGCATGCTACTGCAATACATTCTTTACCATCTTCATCATAAAATTCATATTCTACTGTACATCCATCATGGTCTTATCAAGAGCTCCCTATGATTCAAATATTCATTCCATAGGAACATGGAACTTACATGCATGCTATGACACCAATGTCAGCTTGGAGCAACAACGACCAAAGTTGTTTAAATCCATTGTCATCTTTGGCAGGAAAACAGTATCCCCTGGATATTAGTCTAATGAATACACAAAAAAATGGTCCATCTTCAAACGGTGCACAAGCATCTCAGCTCTGGGATCAATACCTTTTGGAGTTCAACCTACGGTGACTGTTATGGAGAGAGAGGGATCTCTGGAAAGACCTGGCCACCAAGAATGTCCACACTATTTGAAAAATGGATATTGTACATTGGGTGCATTTTGCAGATTTCATCACCCAAAGAGGACTCAACAATCTGGTCCAAGAAATCCGTTATCTTCAGAAATGAAACAGTTTCATGTTGGAATTGATTTTGGGAATAATATAACACAATTAAATGATCTAGCTAGGAATACTCAGGGATCTGTGTTTTTAAAACCTAAACCCATATCTTCTGCAACCATGGTTGTTCCATTAAAAATGTATTCAGAGAAATTCCCTGCAAATCATCGCGGTGAGACGTTTTTATCACAAAGTCAGAAAACACAATTTTCAATTCGGCAATTGGGGTCTGTAATTTATTTCAGATATTGAAATAACTCCGTAGAAAAATGGACAATTCCGACCTCTCACGAGAAATAGAATATAATAAAGAGTATGGGTGGTATTCGAATTTGCCAAGAGTAGAAGAACGAAATTATATCGAAATAGACATAAGAAATCTGGCATTGGGTGGCCGAGATTTGGCTGTCAAGAGCATCGTAGCTATATCTCAAGGGCATGAACAGATCTTCATTAAGCTCTTCATGGATGCGGTAAAAATTGAGATTGACCGACTTCAGCTGGTTGAGAATGTATTCCAACTATGCTTGTTCAATCTTGGCAACTGTTTTAAGAGACAAGGGATGGTCTTTACACTCCATTGCAATACTTCTGGCCAAGCTCTCAACTTTGCTATCCATCGCAGAAACACCGCAACATCATTGGCAGAATGAGATTCATGGCTACGCTATGATTATTAATCTCATACAGACGATACTGAAAATACAAACTTTAAACATAATCATCCAGTTAAAATATATATATATATATACATAAATATTACAGGCCAAAATAACATCAAACTCTTTGTCAATGGCAATATGACACGTGGGAAACATAACACGGTTACATCATTGTTATGTAAGAACTTTGGTGCATTCACACAAACATAAGCAAGAGGAGCAATGTATGCAAGGGGAGCATGCAATAAAGGCAATATATATTTGGACAATGAGTTATACAATTGTGTGGTGAAAACATCATCTAAGTTATTAGCGTTTAATTTACAGCCTAGAGAAATAAGGTATTTGCCTCATTAAGGATTTTCAAAGGTTTAATTAACCAACTATCTAGCGAAAAAAGTTGTGAATAGACGAGAAGTGACCGATGTTAATGTGCATTATAGTGTGACAATTGAGTTTTTCCCTAAACACAAACTTAACTACAAGAAGCCTGTGATGTTGGGATTGGCGAACTTCATAAAAGCATATTTCCAAATTTTTCTAGCTTTGAGGACAAAGCTCTTCAAAGAGGGATGGCATGTTAGGATACTATCCTAACATTAATTAATAATAATAATAATAATAATATATTTTATCCTATGGTTATAATAATAAAATAATATAATAATTAATTATATTAATTATTATATTATTATAAGGTTAGGGTTAGGAAGCATTGCAACCTTTCACCTATAACCGTAAGTGGGTATAAAACACCATACTATTCTATCATAAGAGATATCCATGAAATATATAATATATGATTTATTAAATCATTGAAGGGACTTCCCGACAATTCAAAAGCGATTCTTTTAGATTTAGGTTATTTATTATTTATTTATCATTTTATGTGCTAGGAACCCTAGGTTCCTACCAGAAGCCTTGATACTAAAAAAGCCATTGAAGCCTTGATACTGAAAAAGTTCATAAGAGCCTTGGTACTGAAAAAGGCCATAGAAGCCTTGACATTAAAATAGGCCACAAAAGCCTTTATCCTAAAGAAGAATTCAAGAAGAATATATGATTCAAAAGTAGACTAAATATTTCAATACTAATATCTTTGTTGCATGAGCAGAAGACTCTTTGTTGAATGAGCATGATATAATGGTTCTTAAAAGTAAAGGGTTAATATGTAAGGTCCATGGATACTGGCCAAGTTTCTTGAAGATTCAAAATTGAATCAAGGAGAAGCGGGGACTGAAGAACAAATTAATCAACTCTTCTTTCGAAAAGGATTTTTCCTTATTATTTTCTCCAATTCCAAATAAAGGATAAATAATGGATGGTAGCCCTTGGTTTAGGGGTAAAGATGTATTGTATTTAAGACCATGGAGTAAGGATTTTTTTGTGGAGACAATGACTATTAAAATACTTCCAGTGTGGATTAGGCTTGTTGGACTTCCTTATAAACTCATTAATAATGGGCTTTTAAAGAATTTTGACAATACTTTAGGGGAGTTCATCCAAAAGAGGATAGCTACTAATTAGAGAATGCATGTTGTATACACTCAAATATGTATCACCATAGATATTTCAAAATTTTTATCACTATTTACTAGGATCAAATCTAAATCAAGGGAATGGGATTGACAAGTGGATTATGAAAACATTGTATTCTAATGTCATAAATATTATGATACCAGACACATGGTAAGAGGTTGTAAGATGAAAATGATGGAGAAAGTGATGTAATTTTATTGGCAAAAGATAAACTTCAATATAAAATAAGGAAATTTTCTCATAGTAGAAGCTAGGTAAAATCAAGGATTCTCCACTCCTAATAAAATGGCAGGAACAATCCGTCTACATCATCAAGTAGCAAAGGCCATTATAGTTTTACTCGAATTAACCATTAGAAGAAAAAATAACACAAGGGATGATGAAGTACAATGCACAAGTTCAAATTCAGGAGTTAAAGGTGTGAAGGAAGATGATAAGGCAAATTTTGAGGTAAACAAGGCAAAGGAGGTCAAGGTTAATCCAAGTGAATCATCTTCATTTTCCTTAAGTAGCATAAAATCCTCATATTGTATTAAAAATGAAAGTTGTACGCAGTGTATTCGTTGTTATTTAATATTTCAAAAAATAATAATAAATAAATACATATGGAGGATATCCATGGAAATTAGAGCTTTTAAGGCAACATAACTATGGATGATCATCCTTGTACTTTAGGGTATCTTGAGTGTTGCAAACTCCCAATATTTTTAAAAAATGAACAAAAGTAATCAATCCATTCAAATCTTACACACAAAGCATAAAAGGACACAAAGAAGGAAAATAGACACAAAAATTGTTGGGTGTCCATAGGTATCATAAAAAATCATAATATTATTCATGGATAAGAAACACAATACTTTGATATAACGGATAGAGTGCAGGGGGATATTTATACCAATACCAAAACCCTAAATTACATCAATAAGTTTAACCTAATCCAACATTACCAGATGACTTTAAAGTTAATTACAAATTAAAAAGGTAGACTTAACCATAACAAGGTTAATCATGGCCCATAGGGATTAAAATTTTAAATATTGTAAAAAATTAAATACATTATATAATGATTGCCCTTAGACCTATCCAATATCCCATTACATGATGTCAACCTTGGCCATGGATCATATTACACTTTCAACATAGGATAACACAAAGAATAAAATGTTTATGAGGTTATTCCTTGCATTTCATATTCTTTAAGGCACCATAAATCTTTAGAAGATAAGTCTTGTTATGAACAATATGGAAAAATAGAAGAAATTGATGAAGATAAAAGTGTTGGTTGGAATAGAAAAAGGAGAAGAAGGTCATCATAGCATGAAAAAAGAGAAAAAGAAACTTAGAAGTGTTGGCATGAAATGCCTATGCAATCACACATTTATAATATGGGTCAAAGTACAAGGATGAGGTGTCAATGTGTATGTAAGGATGAGGTGTCATCTTGCATGCACATGTGAGTTGGCAATGACAGATGCTAGGGTTTGCCTTATAGAAGATGCAATGTAGTATTTATTTGAGATTGCTAATGGAAAAAAGTGGAATGTTTGGACATCCCCCAAGGGGAGTTTTTCCTTGTTATTCTCTTATTCTAAAATGATTTTGTGTTTGCATATTTATTTTGCTACTCCTTGTTATGTTTAGCTCTCTTCATTTAGTATCAATATCATGTTTAGATTTAACATTTGGTATCAGAGCCTATGGTCTTGAACCTAGGCAATTTATGACATTGTATGAAGAGATGCAAGGGTTTATGGCTTGCCACATATTTATGAGCTTCGAAAATGATAGATCCAGTGAGCTTCGAGAGTGCTAGATCTGGAATGTTATCATTAAATGCCTATGTAATTGCACATTTGTAATATGGATCAAAGTCTAAGGATGAGGTGTCACCTTTGTTGGAAATAATGTCTATTCCATCATTTGGGTTATGTAAATGTATCCTCCAAGATACATACCTAGATTACTTCCTGTGCAAGTTATCTAGTGACTTCATGCAATGTAATAAATGGACAAGTGTCAATGTGCAAGTTGTACATGTGCAAGGTGTCCTATGCACAACTAGATAGAGTGTTGGGCAAGCATCCTATTTTGCATATATAAGGATGGCCTCTTGAGGATAGATAGGACAGTTGGGGACATAATTAGATAGCGTAGGTTAGTGGATGGTGTTCCACACCATTTACTGGTGATGGATATGATGTAGATCTGTAGCTTTGTTAATGGAGTGCTCACTTCCTCCATAGCTACATTGTAATATTTTATATGTTTTATATTTCAGCATACTTCAGTCATCTAGCAGATTTACTTTCTTGCATGTTATTCTGCATCTTGTGATTGTTATCTCTCATGGCTCATTCATCAAAAGCTAATAGTGGTATCAGAGCCACGGTAGATCTAGTCTATGCAGGTCAATAGGGAAACCACCATTGTTGGTTTGCCTGAGAGTTTTGTCAAACTGACGCGCCATTGGACCAACCACTGGCAAAATATCTCAGGAGTATCTAGGTGGTAGATTTTGGGAGAGTCACAAAGATAGGACTGAAAGGAATCTCAGTTTCAGAAAATACTGAGATCATTTTCATCTAGAGTCTTTTCCATAGAGTTGTTATGAAAACTCGTGAAGACTAGGACTCAACATTTCAATCCACTAGATTGACAAATCATCTAGTGAAGATCATCCAGGTCATCTAGAATTTTCTAACTGGTGCCTAAAGTTTCTTTTGTTGTAGGAAATTAATCCTCAGAGGATTGGGACTCCTCCTACGATAGAAATCTAGGAGACTCCAACTTCGTTGCCTCGACGATGCCCTCATCAAAGGTTAGTTCATCGTGCAAGAGAAGAATACTGTGGAAGAAGACTTCTAGTGAAGGATCATGGTGAATATAGGAGACTGAATATCTCCATTATTAGATTGTAAAATTCCATAGTTGAAGAACAGGCCATAAGAGCCTTGATACATAAAGGCCATAGAAGCCTTGAAGAAGAAGCCACAAAAGTCTTGATACTAAAAGGCCATAGAAGCCTTGATACTAAAAAGGCCATAAAGCTTTAAAAAGCCATAGAAGCCTTGATACTAAAAAGGCCATAGAAGCCTTGATACTAAAAAGGCCATAGGAGCCTTGATACTAAAAAGGCCATAGAAGCCTTGACATTGAAATAGGCCACAGAAGCCTTGATCCTAAAGAAGAATTCGAGAAGAATATCTGATTCAGAAGTAGACTAAATATTTTAATACTAATATCTTTGTTGCAGGAATAGAAGATTCAATGAGTTGGGAGACTTCCTACAAGAAATTTAGGAAGAGTATCTTCTTAAGAATCAACTTAATCCTGAAGCAAAAGAGAAGATATCAGGAGAATATCTCATTGAAGAACTTCCAATCTTGGAAGAAGAAGAAGGACTAGGAGAGTCCTACTCGAAGCCAGAAGTAGCAGAATCAGAATATCTAGGAGAAGATCTCACCACCAACACTTCCAGAAGCAGAAGGTTGAAGAAAAGGTCTCAAGGAGGACCATCAGAAGCTACTAGATCAAAGACCTTGTGAAGGTCTCATCGAGCATCCAAGAAAGGCTAGGAGAGCCTTGTTGAAGATCAAGAGAGTTCTTTGAGAACTCATTGGAGAAATCCACTATCTAGGTGAAGTCCCTGATAGTGAAGGACTTGGGACAATTATCACCATTCCAACAACAAGCCCAAGAGAAGAATTTGGCAAGGAGTGCCAAACCCTAGAAGAAGATCTTGCTTGAAGTTAGAATTCGACAAGAAGACTTGAAGACAGAAGAAGCTCACCAAATATTGGATATTTGAAGATTACCTCTCACAGCAAGAAGGCACCACCCTAGAGACATAGACTTCTCCAAATCTATAGCAGAAGGAGGAGAACACAAGAGGAGAACAAGCCACCAAATCCTAGGCTCATAAAAGAAAGTTTGAGACCATCATTTGGTGAAGGAGTTGTGCAGGACATCCTACTTGAAGCAGCAACTTGGTGTTTTTAGACACCAAGGTCTACATCCTCTACAAATGTGGGAGAAGAGCTACAGAAAAAGGTATGCAACTTATGGTGCAAAAATATTCATTAAATTGAACTATTTATCAGATTTATTAGAGCACCTGTATATTGGATTAAAGTTGCAAAAAGGAAATTAGATTACAGTCTTCTAAAGTGCAAAGGAAAATAGATTCTTTTTAAGGATTCAATTGCACATTTATTAGGAGTTGATTAGATTTCATATTAGTTTCTATCAACTACCTATTATCTATTTTTGAAAAAGAAGACTAAGTCCTACAACATTGATTGTAGTGAAATTGCAGAATAACTCCTAAAGATTCATTTTAGGTTATTCTTGATTAGTTGTAGTAGATTATTAGTGCATGACTTTGAGAGTTTATTGGAGTGATAAGGTGTAATATTAGTGCATTAAAAGTAAAGAACTTGTACTATTATACCACTCTCAAAAAGAAAATTAGTTTTGTGTTTCCTGAAAGGCACAAAGTCTGATTTGTATCAAGTGTCTAAAGACACTATTGAAGCACAAAAATCTGCAACTTGAAGTGGCCAATAGAAGCCACCAAAAAGGGTTAGAATCCTCCAGTATATTGGAGAAGAATTTAACTAACCAAAAATAGAAATAGAAGCTTATGAAAGTGAGACTTGGTGAGTCTCAAAATCAAAAGCATTACAAGTTGAATGCAAGGAAAAAGAATGCAGAAAATTTGCATCAATTAAAAAAGCTTCTATCTACTGTTATTGAAGCTTGGACTTGTTATCAAAAGTGTCCAAGTAAAAAGGGAAAGGTGTGTCTATTTTTAAAGACAACCTCAAACCCTTGTATTGCAAGAAATCTGCCACAAAACCAGAATTTAAGATCTGGAAATAGAGTGCAAAAGAAGGTATATTAAAAAGCCTTATTGTACAAAATATAATACATTATCTTGCACTACTCTAATATAGTTTTTGATAGCATAAGAGCAGATTTGGAAGTGCCACATTAGGGCACATTTTTCTACAAGGAAAAGAATAGCCAACAAAGGTCGGACGTCAACACTCTTCCTCCCAAGCTAGAAGGAGCCATTCAAGGGCTCATCTTGGATGTACGTACCTACAGAATCAAAGCTCATTTCAGATCATCCATGAGCCACATTTACGTAGACAAGCGAGTGCATATCAATCTCAAAAAAGACATCAAAATATCAACAGGGAAATCAATACGTTTGGAGGTATAAAAGAAAGAGGGAAAGGTGTTACATTCATGGTCTCTATCTTGGAGAAGACCACTCACCAAAGGAAGCATCGAACTATCATCCAAGCTCCATAGCGCATCACCCATCCACCTGTGGAGAAGAAAGCTTGCTTGCTGCCCAAGCAACATTGCAAAGCAAAGGGGTTATGGAGTTATAATATCCATCTTCGAAGGTATTACAAGAATGGTCTCCATGCAGAAATGACACTTGGCATTCTAGTCATCATTCCTCTCAACGTTCTAGAGACTTCTACGAAGGAGTTACAAGCAAAGATGTGCCACTTGGTATTCTCCACCAGCTTCACACAAAGTGCCCATACGTTATCAAATTTATCCAAGAAGCGTTGAACAAAGGTTTTGGAGCATTACATGAAGAAAGGAGTGCTCACTTGTAATGGACGTGACACTTGTCACAATGCCTATGATCAACAGTGCTTAAAAGGCATCTTAAGTCCAAGATCAACATGCAAGAGTGAAGCACAGTCAAAGACGTTCGAAGGAGGAACGTAGCACAGTCAAGGCATGAGAGAAGCAGCAGAAATATTCAAAGTGCAACATGGAAGATAAGGGGAAGGAGCATTAAAAGCTCCCCATTTTGGAAGGTCAACATTCAGTGCCATACGTACAACATTCAAGTCAAGCCATTCCATCGAATCTCCATTAAATCGAGCGCTCAAGGTACCTCTTATACGTTGTTATACTCAATCATAGAAAGCATCGAATATTGAGGAGATATTGCATCCATAAGGTAAGGTCTAAATCCCATTTATTATTGCTTTCATAAGTTGGAGTTATAAGGATTATAAACTAAGGTTAAAACTTAGGTTTTGAAAGCTAAAGGGGTGACTTATCTTATTATTTTAATATTTGCAATCTTACTTAGGAGGAATAAGGAATTCAACTTGGATTAAACTATATTGCAAATATTATTATCATTTCTCTAATTTTCCAAACTTGGGAGTCATAAGGATTACTCCATCAAATTTATTTTATTTGGAAATTAGAAATAATCCAAGGGATATAAAAGAGGTTATTAAGGGATTTTATTAAGGTTGGATAAATTTATTTTTACTTGTCTCAAATTTCTAAAAAGGGGACAAAATAATTCCAACATCAAAACCTCTTCAAAACTGAAATAGTGCTTAGTTCAATTAGGAGTAATAAGGTGTTAAAAAGTTGATTTTTGATTCTTGCAAAACTTGTACAAAATCAACCAAAATTGAACTATATTTTTACAAAAAGCACTACATCATACTCTTATCACTAGGGAGCCATAAGATAAGACTATTAAGGTCCTATCAAATTTCAATTCCAAAGAAGCATTATGGATGAGATTTTGAGGAAAGCTTTCAATAATGAAGAACTATTCCATGAAGTGGAATTCTACTCCCAAAACCTAATAGATACTTTAGAAGGATACAAGTATCTATCTTCTAATGATAAGATGAAATTATCCTTATTTCTTAAGGAAGCCAAAGAAGGTAACTTTACGACCTTGATTAACTATCTTCATGAAATTCTCTTCATAGCATGGTGGAACTCACAAAGATTGGTTATTTTTTCTCTAAAAGAATGTCTGATGATTTATCTATCATTAATTGTGTTCGTACTTACTCAACACAAGAAACAAGTTGATGTTAAAGAACAATACTTTTGTGATGATAGACTAACTTGTTTTAAAGTTGAGGTTTCACCTACATCAAAGTAGAATCACAGGAAGAGAAGAAGAAAAAGAAGAAGAGACATACAAAAGGGAATCAAGACATGAAGATTAAATCAATAGAGGAAAAACCAGCACACCAAAAAGGTAAGCACAGAAGAATGAGAGGACAATTGCATCATGCCCTACTTATTCATCAACAATCAGAATCAAATGAAGATACTTGCAAGGAGGACTACAAAGGTGGTTGGATAGAAGATGAATCTGAACATGTCAAAGATTATCCAATGAGAATAGAAGGCCTAGCTGCAACCTACTCTGCATCATATGAAGACACAAATTACCTGTTGAACCTGAATACAAAGAATGCAGAAGAAGAAGACTACGAAGACCAAGCAGAAGAAGATGAAGAAAATCCATATTGAAGACTAAAGCCTTCAATACCCAAATAATGTAATATAGGGGGTGTTGGAAATAATGTCTATTCCATCATTTGGGTTATGTAAATGTATCCTCCAAGATACATACCTAGATTACTTCCTGTGCAAGTTATCTAGTGACTTCATGCAATGTAATAAATGGACAAGTGTCAATGTGCAAGTTGTACATGTGCAAGGTGTCCTATGCACAACTAGATAGAGTGTTGGGCAAGCATCCTATTTTGCATATATAAGGATGGCCTCTTAGATAGATAGATAGGACAGTCGGGGGACATCATCAGATAGCGTAGGTTAGTGGATTGTGTTGTTTTGTGTTCCACACCATTTACTGGTGATGGATATGATGTAGATCTGTAGCTTTGTTAATGGAGTGCTCACTTCCTCCATAGCTACATTGTAATATTTTATATGTTTTATATTTCAGCATACTTCAGTCATCTAGCAGATTTACTTTCTTGCATGTTATTCTGCATCTTGTGATTGTTATCTCTCATGGCTCATTCATCAAAAGCTAACAACCTTGCATGCACATGTGAGTTGGCAGTGATAGATGCTAGGGTTTGCCTTGTAGAAGATGCAATGTAGTATTTATTTGAGATTGCTAATGGAAAAAATTGGAATGTTTAGACATCCCCTAAGGGGGGGTTTCCCTTGTTATTCTCTTGTTCTAAAATGGTTTTGTGTTTGCATATTTATTTTGCTACTCCTTGTTATGTTTAGCTCTCTTCATTTAGTATCAATGTCATGTTCAAATTTAACATTTGGTATCAGAGCCTATGGTCTTGAACCTAGAAGAGTTTATGGAATTGTATGAAGAGATCCTATGGTTATTTTTTTGTGATTACATTGGCATTTAATGCCAAAATTCCCCCCTTAATGATATCTTTGTAATTCTATAGATAAACAATAATTTTTCGTGAGTGGTGAGCTTCGACAATCACATAATATTGGTATTAAATGCCTATGTAATCACACATTTGTAATATGGGTCAAAGTCCAAGGATGAGGTGTCAATGTGTATGTAAGGATTAGGTGTCACCTTGCATGCACATGTGAGTTAACAATGACAAATGCTAGGGTTTGTCTTGTAGAAGATGCAATATAGTATATATTTGAGATTGCTAATGAAAAACTGGTATGTTTGGACATCTCCCAAGGGAGAATTTTCTCTTATTATTCTCTTATTTGGTGTTTGCATCTTTATTTTGTTACTCCTTGCTATGTTTAGCTCTATTCATTTAGTATCAATGCCATGTTTAATTTTAACATTTTGGTATCAAAGTTTATGGTTTTGAACCTAGGCAGTTTATGGCATTGTATGAAGAGATGCAAGGATTTATGGCTTGCGATAGATCTGGTGAGCTTTGGCAGTGGCAGATATTGTGAGCTATGGCAAAAAAAAAACTTGGTGAGCTTCAGAAATGATAGACCTGGTGAGCTTTAACAATGGCAAATATGGATTAAGAATTGTTCATGTTAGAGTTTGATATTCAAATCTTGTTTAGCTTCAGTAGTGAAAGATCTAATGAGCTTCAACAACAACATTTTTTGTGAGCTTTAGCAAGGGTAGATCTAATGAGCCTAGATAGCGATAGATATAGTGAGCTTCAACAATGACAAACTTGGTGAGCTTTGATATTGGTAGATCTAGTGAGCTTCGATAGTGGCAGGCTTGGTGAGCTTTGACAACAATAGATCTAGTGAGCTTCGACAACAACATAAACCTCATTTGTATTTTGCAAAGTTGTTAAAGAATTTCTAAGATGGTTTATTTGTTGTACCATAAGTTTTAGGCAAGTATTAATTATTGTAACTAGTGTAGCTTGTACTCAAAGAAACTATTGTAACTAGTGTATCTTGTAGGGCTATTAATGTTATTATAACTATTGTAGTTGTGCCCAAAAGAGACTAGTGTGGATGCTAGTGGTGGTTGCCTAGTGTAATGTTCTCAGAGTTAGCTCCAATAATATTTGAAAAAATTTAGAAGTGTTTTTTTGGACTTTTTTATTACCTTGCTAGTATATGGTTGTAACAGTTGAAGCTAATGTGTTTAGAAGGCTAGAGGTAGCTTTTAGGGTGGCTAGGTCTTGGAATTACTAGATATAGTTGGTGGAAATTATAGGGTAGAGGCTGGTAGTAATCAGGTTAAGGCTACTTGTCTTTGAAAGGACTAGTTTTAGCTTGTGCCCATGAAGGGTTGTGTCAAAAATCATTGTTTGTACTATAGAATTACAAATATGTCATTAAGGGGGGAATGTTGGCATTAAATACCTATGTAATCACACATTTGTAATATGGATCAAAGTCTAAGGATGAGGTGTCACCTTGCATGCACATGTGAGTTGGCAACGACAAATGCTAGGGTTTGCCTTGTAAAAGATGAAATGTAGTACTTATTTGAGATTGCTAATGGAAAAAAGTGGAATGTATGGACATCCCCCAAGGGGGTTTTCCCTTGTTATTATCTTGTTCTAAAATAATTTTGTGTTTGCATATTTATTTTGCTGCTTCTTGTTATGTTTAGCTCTCTTCATTTAGTATCAATGTCATGTTCAAATTTAACATTTGGTATCAAAACCTATGGTCTTGAACCTAGGCAGTTTATGGCATTGTATGAATGAATACAAGGGTTTATGGCTTATGATAGATTTGGTGAATTTCAAAAATGATAGATTTGGTGAGATTTGGTAGCGATAGGTTTGGATTAAGGACTGTTCATACTAAGGTTTTATATTTAAATCTTGTTAAGCTTCGATAATGGCAAATCTGGTGAGCTTCGACAATGATAAATCTGGTGAGCTTCGATAGTGATAGATCTGGTGAGCTTTGACAACAACAGATTTGGTGAGATTTGGTAGCGATAGATCTAATGAGCTTCAACAATGACAAATTTGGTGAATTTTGACAATGACATTATGTTTTATCTGTATTCAGATGTTTATTTTTTGAATAGGGGCTAGAGTTTAAGGCTGTAAATGCTTGTTCTAGTGGTTTTATTATGGAAGTTGTAGAGGTTTCCATGCATGAGGTTTCATTTTGCAACCAATGTTCTTCCTGTTTTAGTGTATTGTGCAAATTTGAAACCTCATATCTATGTTTTACAAAGTTTTTGAAGAATGTTTGAGATGGTTTACAGGTTGTACCACAAGTTTTGGGTAAGTATTAACTACTGTAACTGGTGTACCTTATACTTGAATAAGATATTATAACCAATGTAGTTGGATTATTGGCTACTATAACTGGTGTAGCTTGTAGGGTTGTTAATGCTACTGTAATTGTTGTAGTTGTGCCCAAAAGAGACTGGTGTGGATGCTAGTGGTGGTTGCCTAGTGTAATATTCTCAGAGTTAGCTCTAGTAATATTTGAATTATTTTCAAAGTGGTTTTTTGGAATTTATTGTTACCTTGTTAGTATATTTCTAAGGGTAATAGGTGAAGCTAATGTGTTTAGAAGTTTGGAGGTAGATTGTAGGGTGGCTAGGTCTTGGAATGATTGGATATATCTGGTGGAAGTTATAGGCCTAAAGTTTAGTAATAATCAGTTGGGTTGGCTGAAGGAGTGTGGAAGGTTGGGGTGGCTAAAGGAGCTACAATGGAAGGTTGGGATGTTGGGCAAAAGGCTAGGATGGATGAAGGAACATGGAAGGCTGATAAGGCTAAAGGAGCGTGGAAGGCTAGGTTGGATGAAGGAGCTGCAATGGAAGGCTAGAATGCGAAGTGGAAGGTTGGTAAGGTTGAAGGAGCATGGAAGGCTTCTTATAATGAGAAAAAAAAAATTGCAAAGTGTGAAGGATTAAGGTTTTTTCCTAAAAAATCATCTAATATTTTAGGAGCCATATCTTCACGAAGAGTTATCCGATTCAATTGATTCTTAGACCAACTTGTGCATAATTTGAATAGCTTTAAAATGAGTGGTCATATGCAAAACTTCAAGCACTACTGAGGGATATACAACCCTGTTAAGTCAACCATTTAGAACAAGGACAATGATGATTTTTCACGTTGCAAAAATCAAAATTGCAAAGTGCGAAGGATTAGGGTTTTTTCCTAAAAAACATTGCATCTTTTAGGAGCCATATCTTCGTGAAGAGTTATCCAATTCAACCGATTCTTAGACCAACTTGTGCAAAATTTGAATAGCTTTAAAATGAGTGGTCATATATAAAAATATGAGGAATATTGAGGGATATATGACACTATGATATCAACCATTCAAAATAAGGGCAATGACAATTTTTTAAGTCACGAAAAATAAAATTGCAAATATTTTCCAAATAGGGTTCAAACGATGGGAAGAGCAATGAAGGGCTATGACTTCAGCGAGGAAGGAAACTAGTAATTCAGATTTGGTAAAGTGGACTATGATAGTGCGATGTTTTGGAACCAAGATAGTAGAGGTGAAGTTTTGGCATTGTGAAGGTTGCTATAGGAAAATGTCAAGAAAGATGCTAAATTTCAGAGTAATTGTATTCATATAAAAATTTGAAAAGATCGAGAAAATAAAAATCAAGAATTTATACACTTTATGTAAAATGATGTAGGTTTCTAGCTATAGCATCTCAATTGAGATGAGAAGTGTATCTATTTGTAAACTCTCAAGCTCTAAACAAGAGAGATGTAATTTTTCAATGGTGGGGGACCTGAGTACAATCCATTATTATCCAACAAAAATAATAATTAAATATCCATTCACCTAGGTATTAATTAATTAAATTTGTTAATTAATACCTAGGTTACCCATCCACCCCCTCCTTATGGTAACATTACCCCTTTCCATCCCCATCCACATCATCACTTCCACTTTACCCTAGTTCCACCTCACATCCCCCATTCTAGTCATGCGCAAGAAAGGATCATCTTTTTCCATAAATAAACTTCAGTTTACTTCACATGCCACATCTTGTAGTTGCACCTCCATCCATACATCAAATATTTCAAGTACATACACATTTCCAAAATGCATGCTTAGTTTCAACATGCACATTTAAATTAATAAACACATTTAATTTAAATGCATGCTCAGTTTCAACATGCACATTTAAATTAAAAAAAAGGTTTAATTTCAATGCACACTCAATTTCAACATGCACATTTAAATTAATAAACACATTTAATTTAAATGTGCCTCGAAAGACAAATTATACAAGCTACTAGAGGCATTTTCAATTACTTTTGATATCTTTGAATAAGACTCTTCCTTCATAGTTCCCCTCATGAAGTTCCTATATGACGATGATATTTACTTATGTTTGTTCCCCATTCCACTTCCATTTTTCCCATGCTCCTTCCTTTGGAGTGTTGAAATACACCAATGCATCTGCCACGTCCATTGCCACCAATCCAACCAAACATGTGTTCACCCATATTGGACCAACTCCTACCCCGTGAGCATGCCCCTGGGAACCTTCCCTTTAATCTGTCAAATCCCTCCATCTTGTAAATCAACATGATCTCCATTGACCTATTCATACCCCTCTACAATCCAAGAAATCCATAAAATCCCATCAACATCGATATAAGTCTTATTGAATTTGAAAGCATTTCCTCCTCACCCTCCATCATTGATTTTCTTCCATCCAATCAATTGCTCCACCAAGCCAATGTTTACATATTGTCTACCTCGTCGCCCTCTTCATCTGTCGTTTATCACATTGACATGAGTGACACTGAGTCATCCATTTTTTAAAATGCAGTGGATGACATTCACCTCATTTCCACTCCTCACCAATTAGAGGAGGGTTCCCACATGCTCATTAAGGACAACAACAACTTAGATCTCAACATCGATCTAGACCACCCCTAAATCATCAAACTTGGAAACAACATTTCCTCAGAAGAACAAGAAACATTTTTTGCCCTTCTCACTGAGTACAAATAAGTTTTTACATGGTCTTACAAAGACATGCTCAACTTTGACCCTAATTTAATGGTCCACAATCTCATCTTGAGCCCTGATGCAAAACCAATAAAGCAAAAAATATGAAAGCTTTATCCTATCATAGACCTCATGGTTAAAGAGGAATTACAAAATTTGTTAGATGTGGGTTTCATTCAACCCATTGAATACCCAGAATAGGTTTCTAATATGGTACTTGTTAACAAGCCTAACAAAGAATACACATTTGCACTAATTTTTGCAACCTCAATAAAGTGTGTCCCAAAGATAACTTCCCACTTTCAAACATGGATACAGTTGTGTATTCTACCACTAGCCACAAAATGCTCTTCCTAATGTATGGTTTTTGAGATATAACCAAATTCGAGTTAATCATGATGACCAACATAAAACAACTTTCACAACACCCTGGGGGACATTTTGCTACAAAGGCATGCCATTTAGCCTAAAAAATGCAAGCGCTATATATTAACGTGCCATGACTTATATCTTCCATGATTACATGCATGAAATAGTTGAATATTATGTAGATGACCTCTTGGCCAAATCAAAAACATGTCATGAGCACATTAATGTTTTGCGTAAAGTTTTTGATCGATTACTCGAACATAAGGTGAGACTCAACCTTAAGAAGTGTGTTTTTGGTGTCACATAAGGAAAATGTTTAGGGTTTATATTCTCCAAGCAAGGCATCAAAGTTGACCCCAAAAAAGTCAAAACAATAACTAATATGCTGCCCCCGATGAATCTCAAAGAGCTATGCAGCTTACAATAAAAAATCCAAGCAACTCATTACTTTATTGCTCAGTTGTCAGAGAAGTGTAAGCATTTCAACCATCTCTTGAAAAAGGGGGTTACCTTTGCATAGAATCAAGAGTGTCAAGACACTTTTGATGTTGTTAAACAATGTCTTTCATCCCCACCTATGTTGAAACCACCTCGACCATGTGTCCCATTTCATTTATACATATCCACCATTGATTTTGCCCTTGGCACTATGCTAACATAAAATAACAAATCCAACCAAGAACACAACATTTATTACATCAATCACACTTTGGTGAGTTATGAGAGTAAATATGCATACGTTGAGAAGTTATGCTTAGTCATTGTCTTTGCAACTAAAAAGCTTCGAAATTACATGATCGACCATACCACTTATGTCACGACCAAAGAAAACTTACTACATTATATGATGAGTTGCACCTATACAAACATCAGAAAATCCAAATGAATAATGCTTTTGACAAAATTCGATCTTGAATTCATTAGTCAAAAATTCATCAAAGACCAAGTAATTGCAAACCAACTTGTTGAAGATCCATTACCAGATGATAAACTACTCATAATCGATCTACCTAATTATTCTATCTTCAATATCACAGAGCAAGAAGAACACATCGAACCTGCGAATGACACTAATATTGTCATTTTCTTTGACGGTTCCAAGTGCAAACAAGGTGGAGATGCTGGAGTTGTTTTCTTCACAAGGATCTCCTATGCCATTGTAATTCAAACTCAAATTTCCTTGCACCAATAACAATATAGAATATGAAGCCCTAATCCTAGACCTCCAAACTACTATTACCTTAGGCATAAAATGGATCAACATCTTCGGTGACTCCCAACTCATAGTTTATCAAGTTAAGAAGATCTACCAATGTAAATGCTTAGTTTCGAAAATTATTGATAAGTTACTTAAACACTTTGAATGATATTAAATTGATAACACACCTATATTGACCAATCATTTCACAAACACTATGGCATATCTTGGATCACTCATACCATAGAATCCCATCAATAACACTACATATAACAAGATCCTTACACAGTCTCAATCAACTATTGAACGCGAATCTTCCCAGACTAAAGGTAATATCTATTTCGTTCAAACAAAAGTATACAATGACTTCTCATAAATAAAGGATTTCATAAATATTGGTACTCTCCTAGTATATTTATCCCCGATAGCTAAGCACACTTTCAAAAAAAGTGGCTTGTTACAATCTCTTGGGAGATATTCTTTATCGTCATAGTTATGATGGTGTTCTCCTACATTGCCTAGAACCTCAAAAGGTAAATTAGGCTATCTATCAATACCATGATGGAACTTATGGTGGTAATTCTTGTGGGATGGCCATCACAAAGCATATTTTGCGCATGGATTACTATTGGCCCACCATGGAACGTGATTGTTGCACATATGTCAAGAAATGCCCAAAATGTCAACATCATGCTGATTTAACCCATGTACCATCATAGACATTACAACCAATTCAAGCCCTTTGGACTTTCTCACAATGGGGTCTCAACCTTGTAGGAAAAATATCTCCTCCTTCCTCGAGGCACCATATATTCATCATCATAGCTACTAAGTAATTCACCAAATGGGTTGAGACGATTCCTCTTACCAGCACAACCAAACTTTGGATTGCAGAGTTCATACTCCATCACATCATTTATCGCTTTGATATACTCTCAAATATTATATCTGACAATGGAACACCTTTCAAAAATAAGGATATTTGAGCACTACGCACAAAATACAATATTCAACATAGTTTTTCAACACATTACTACCCTCAAAGTAATGGACAAGCTGAGGCCACCAACAAGACTATCATAGCCATTCTTAAGAAAATAGTCAAAGAAAACCATAAATATTGGCATCTCTACTCCCCTTGGCATTATGGGCTTATTGAATAAGTATCCACATGCCAACTAGGGCAATGCCTTTTTTCACTATATGGTGTCAAGGCTATCATGACCCTTGAGCTCGAAATCCCCTCGTTATGTATATCATTACAAGAATTCATCAATGATGATACTGCATGGCAAACACACCTTGATCAATTGAACCTTCTTGATGTAATACGCTTGAGCATCTTCGCATTTGTCAGGATAGGGTCAAACACACCTATAATAATAAAGCTCATCCTCAAGAATTTTGCGTAGGTGATTTAGTCCTTGTTGTGGCTGATCCACAACACACCCCAAAATTGGGGACCCACCTTTTTTGCTTGCTTCCAAAGAAGACCTCAGTGACCCAGATGCTAAAAATCAAGAAAAAAACAAAATTTCACAAAAGAGAAAAAGTTGTCGCGATATCATGACATGTCACTCCGTCATGGCTGAAAAAGAAAAAATGTCGTGATATCGCGACGTGTCGCTCCGTCGTGGCCGAAAAAGAAAAAACTTCGCGATATCGCGACATGTCGCTCCGTCGCGGCCGAAAAAGAAAAAACATCGCGATATCGCGACATGTCGCTCCATTGCGGCCGAAAATGAAAAAGTGTTGCAATATCGCAACATGTTGCTCCGTCGCGGTCCAGAGAGGAGAGAGAAAGGCAAAATGGAAAATTGTCGCGAAATCGTGACATGGCACAAAATCGCGGTCAAACCAGTCAAACAAGGCAAGGCACTAAAAGCGTAGCAATTTCGCGACAGAAAACAACAAAGGGGCACGAAGTAGAAAAACGTTGCGATATCGCGACAGAAAGCAGCAAAGGGGCATGAAGCGAAAAAACGTCATGATATCGCGACAGGTCGCGTTTTCGTGGCTCCAAGCAGTGAAGTGGTACGAAAGCAAAATATGTCACGATTTTGTGACATGTCACATTTTTGCGGCCAAATACAGCAAGAGCAGCCCGAAATAGAAAGCATAGCGATTTCACGACGAAAAGTTGGCAAAGTGGTACGGAATGGAGAAGCATAGCGATTTCACGACAAAAAGCCGCAAGATAGCCCCAAGTGAAAAATGTCGCGATTTCGCGACAGGTTGCGGCCGAAGGCGTACCAAGTGAAAAACGTCACGATTTTGTGACAGGTTGCGGCCGAAGGCGTACCAAGTGAAAAATGTCGCGATAGGTTGCGGCCAAAGGCGTACCAAGTGAAATAGCCTCAAGTGAAAAAGTGTCGCAATTTTGCGACAGAAAGCTGCAAGATAGCTCCGAATGAAAAAGTGTTGCGATTTTGCGATAGGAAGCAGCTGAGGCATACGAAGATGAAAAACGTTGCGATTTCGCGACAGGAAGCAGTCGAGGCGTACAAAGATGAAAAATGTCGCAATTTCATGACAAGAAGCAGCCTCATAGCTCGAAATAGAAAAGCGTCGCGATATCGCAAGAAAATGAAAAATGAAAAATGTCGCGACGCTTTTGCTTTATCATGACAAGCAGTAGCCTTAAAAATGTCATGACAAGCAGCAGCCTTAAAAATGTCGCAATTTCATGACAAGAGGCATACGAAGGATTAAATCACATTTTCTTTATTCGGGTTCAATGAACAATCATTAAAATTTCATAGCAAAATAAACCACAGTGCCCCTTGTTTTCAGTTACTTGCAACCACTAAGGTGTTCCAAGCATTTTAATTGAATATCTTTATTTGAGATTATTAATACACAGATGCAAAATGCTAACATAACAAGAACCTTGGAGAAGTTACTTGTTTAATTTCTTTGCAAGCAGAGGATTTTGAACCCAAATCCTATCGGAGAGTGTGTTTTCACAACCGGGTGAAAATACCACTCAACAGTCCTCAAGGAAAATCAACAAAATTCAAATCTTTTACCTCATTTGCGCAATAAGTTTATTGCAAACTGGCTCGATCCATTCATTATCATGCAAACATTCAAAATTGGAGCCTACAAAATTGCCACTCTTGAGAGAATTGAGGAACCTAAACCCATTGATATCCTTTATTTATGAGCCTTTTATGCCTAGCTCTTAGCTAGCCTTGTACAAAAACAAAAAAATCAAAACATCTTTAAAAAATACATCAACCGTCTGACCCTTAGATGGTCAAAAGACATCAATAATCCGATCCTTAGATGGTTATAAGCATTAAATATCTAATCCTTAGATGGTCATAAGCATCAACTGGATGACCCTCAAATGACCATAATAAAAAAATTGTCTGATAGTCAAACGATCAACAAAAAAAAATAATTAAAAAAAATCAAAATCACCAAAAACAACAAGCAATAAAATTTTCACACCACTGCAAAGCACACCACATTCACACACATCTCATCATTCCATCTCACCTCATTTTTTTATCACCAATAATACTTTGGTTATTGTTCGATTTATGCTTTTGGTTTGTTTTGCTAAGAATGCTTTTGTCACAATAATCAAGGACATCTTCCTTATGGTTTTTGTCTTGCATTATTTCTCCATATGCACAAATTCTGCTACACTCGCCATCCATCGTCCCAGTACCCATTCTTAATACCTAGATGACATTATATTTTTCACATCTCTGGTTTGAAGCATCTTTAGGTTCTTTCGATTGTTCAACCATACCTAGTATCTCCCTTAGACTCCATTGAACATCATTAGTTCTTAGGTGCTACTGGTCTTCCTCGTGACCTCAAGATTTCTCCTCGACCATACACACAAATCATACATTAATAAAATTTTGGTGCTTAGGAAATATGAACTCATGAGTCGCTATTGCCATAAAGTGAATGTTTTCCCCTGCTCATCCTATCATGCACATGATCTAACCCTGAGAATTGATAAAAGGACAAGTGCAAAGCACAATTTGAAAGTCTTAAAAAAAGTGCAAATAAAAATATTGAATCGCTAGAATTCTTAGGTCTTATAAACATGGGGCTAACCTCCATCGGGGCTATAGATGCCTGACTGGTAGTGGAGTACACCTTGCATGGTGACATGTCTGTCACATTAGCAACCTTCTTTTGTATGAACCCATGTACGCTCATGGATGAGCTAGCTTATTGGCGTAAGTTACAAATGATGAGTCCAACCTCGCTCAAAATTGATAATGAACATTCACTACACACACTTTGGTCTTTGAGCAACTTGAATAACTTGGCTGATCTTAGCATCTTCAAGTGCCTATCTAATTAGTAGATGAGTTTGATCGATGTCACTAGGGTGTTTGAGCTTCCTGAAAGCACTTTCATATTCTTCTTCCCTAGGACATGCAAAAGAACAAGTCATGTCACCTTTGCCTCCACAATCACAAATTTCTTGCAAAACATTATATCACATCCATTCACATTCATTCCACATGTATGATAGTACCATTATGTTAATGCCCTTGATTAATTTATTAAAGTCATGAATAATGATACATGTTTAAGCATTTTTGAAAGACAATCAAATGTATATGCATACATTCATTGCATCCATCAACATTCATGCATTCAATAAACCATTTCATCACATTACACACACATAAGAAACACATCACATAAATAAAGTGCATCATATCATATATCATCATCAATAAAGTATATTACAAGTCTCACCCATAGGCTACATATGTCTTATCCATCAAGCTTATCATCATCATCAACAGATACATGAGGTACATATACAAAAATCCCTACATTGCTCGATGTGCACATATCACTCTCCACCCCATCACTCTCACCACTACCCTCATCCTAATCTCCTCAAGATGATCCACTGATTCCCCCATGTCATTGGATCTCTACACGAGATTCCTCTACCCCTGATGCCTAGGAATTCGATGTCCTTACAAATCAAGGTACAAGTGGGACTACTAAAGGACCACTCGACACTCCACTCCTTTAACTCTATGAGGATTGAGAGGATGACAAAAATGACACTGCTATATCATTAAGTAATAGGGTGTTTTCCAATAACCTCACATAGTCCTTCTACCGCTCTAACTGAGCCATCAGGACCCCCAATTTTTGACTCACTATAGGTCTCTCTGACCTCTCTACCTGTAGTGAATCCTATTCCAATCACATCGCATCACTCTCTATCTATGATCCATATCACTCAGCTAGCAATCTATCCTGCTCCTCTTGTAAGCTCTACACCTGAGCCCGTAGTGTATCCTACTCCTCCCAACTCTACCACCTCTACTACTCCCCATCCCATTGAATCCTCTCTTAAGCAATGGTAGTCTCCAACTCTACCTTCTACCTCTCTAACATACATATCCGATCAGCCATAGCAGCATACTCTACTATATAGTCGCTACTTCCACTATTCTCATTCCCTCCTAATCTACCCTTCATGGCCTCCTTCCTAGCCTCTCATGATGGTCCTTCTCTAGGATCCATCCAACATCGTATTCATCATCTTGAAGGCTCCTTAGGTACCTCTTCTTTGTCACCTACAACACCACCCTATACATTTAGTTGGAACTTTGAGCCACTAAACCATACGCCATACTTAGGAGTCATACCAATGTACTCCACATTCATATCTACTAGAACCACATCCACATTTGCCCGAACTAGCTCATACTATGGATCGGCAATTTCCTCATTCTATCATCACTTATACACTATAAGTGGTGACGAAATACCCTGTTGTACACCAAACCATCATAATACACGACCATACTGAAATAACTCATACTCTATCCCATGGCAACCCACCACCCATATCCCCCATCGCACCCATGACAAGTGCTTCCCATCCTTCGCCCAGCACAAAACCCATCTCCATGGCCTCATTAACTCATAATCACAAAAATAAATCATCATAATACATCCACACCCCTCCAAATGGTTGGCTCTTGCCATCCTCCCGATCCTTACTCCATATCATGGTGTAAGGAACATCATCCCCCATATCTCGATGCGCTAGCCAGGGAAACCCATTGGTTGCCCAACTATGAAATGCTCCCACGCTCATATCTGTAGCAATAAAATACATCCCACTCTAGACCTGCCTCAGTTCCATATCTCATACAACTCTTGATAAGTTTGCACCAACAACACTACAACCCATACCATCACCTTAGGCTCCTCTTTCAAATATAAAACTAATACAAGCAGGTTCCATGGAAACTGGACACTCGATGAATCCGATAGCACGACGTTGGAAATCAACGTCATCAAAATTGCATGCCTCATCATCAACCATCTTAGATGATAGTGCCTATTAAACTCCATGTCGCCACTATCCACGTCAATACCTTATCATCGATCCTTGTACACCTGTTGTAGCAGGGCATCCCTTTGATGTGTTGATGTCTAAATTCTAACACCTCCACTAGCAGTCATAAAATGCGATACACATCCTCGAGCATGATCGTAATCTCCTTAATGGGTATATGGAAGGTACACGTGTCAGGATCCCACCTATATACTAATGTAATCAAATATGCATGATCTACATGCACATTCTCCAATATAGCTACATGCTAATCCAATCACCCCAAACCATGCCCAACTATCCTTTGATATCCATCATCAAGCTTTGTAAAACATGCCCTTGAACCGATGCCTCAGTCTCAACAATTTTTGTTGCATAATAAAAATATCACAAAGTCATTAATATCATATTATTTATTAAAAAAATAAACTAAAACACAAAGCAAACTTCATCACAATTCACATACAATAATTGTCTGGTAACCTGATGGCCATTTCACATCATCATCCAACACCTGAACAACTGAAACATGCAACCGTTAGAGAATAAGATGGCCAACAACCACAACTGTCTAACACCTGGACAATCAAAACAAATCATTTTTTCAATAAATAATCATCATTCATCTAGCCATTCAAAACTTAGATGATCTTGAACCCTAACCGTCTAATCCTCGGATGGTCACCAAACATCACATCCACCATGCAATCACAAAAAAAAATTAAACACACAAGCATACACAACATTTAAAAAAACAAAATTAAACTCATGTAACAATGGAAATAACTATGAGCAATCAAACACACAATGGGTTCATTTTATCTAAATTGCAAAAGGGTAACTTATGTTACTAACCCTGCACTCCCTCCAAATATAGCCACTTCACCACCTGTAGCCATACAATCACCTCCACTCGTAAATCGATAAGACCTTTGTCTCAAATTTACCCTCACACACCTCACTTTCCACTTTCTCCTCATCTTATTCAACGAAAATGACTCCCCATGCACTCCACGTTCCTAACACACGATTGTCCAAAATGGTCAATATTATAAACCATCCCAGATAGTCGCATATTTGTAAAAAAACACACCACCTACCAAACCTCATACACCCAACCATTTTTCAATTTTGATAAGGTCAATTGCCTTGTTACTATCATCCATTCTATCCGTTGTCCACTTGTTGCTTGAGGGGGTAGACAATACCAATAAAATCATATCTCAAATAAGATCAATGCTCAATGCTCAAATACCCATTTTGGAATTGAAGTTTGTCCAAGAAACGTGTCTATGACTAATCTTACACCGATTTTATTGGGTCTAAATACAAAATTTCTCTTAACAAATCTAAGTGGCTAACGCACTGGGTCGATGTCTGTAAGGGTACATGTCGATGCTATAATAAAAGTAACGATGTTAATCCACCACCTATAAACAATTATAGCACATGAGACCACTTACCGTATGACTAGTTCGTTCGCCAAATCCAAAGCACTCATCAAACTATTAAAGACAAGGTTCAAAGATATTTGATGCTTCTATCACTAGGGCATCTCACATTGTTCTTGATTTGGGGCAATCAAACATCAACTCTCTCAAGCACAAAAATCATTTTCATCATCCACCCATCTACATAGTGATAGGTGTCATTTATTTTTGTATCGCATTATGTTTTCACGTAACACGATACAAAAAGGGGCATCTGTAGACACCAAAATCAAGCATATTAAATACTAATTAATTAATCAAAATTAATTAGTATATTTAATATTAATTAATTAATTAATATTAAATTAAATATCCATTCACCTATGCATTAATTAATCAATTAATTAAATTGGTTAATTAATACCTAGGCTACCCATCCACCTCCTCCTTATGGGAACATTACCCCTTTCCACCCCTCCCTTCCACATCATATCCACTTCATCCCAGTTCCATCTTACATCCCAATTTTGGTCACGCACAATAAATGGATTACCTCTTTTCAACAAATGAACTTCAGTTTACTGCACATGACACATATTGTAGTTGCACCTCCATCTACACATTGGATATTTTAGTATGCACGAGGATTCTAGATTGCACACTTAGGTCAACATTGTACACTCAATTCCAATGTGCACACTCAGTTCTAATGTACACACTCAATTCAGATTGCACACTCAGTTCAGATTGCATACTTAGTTCTAATGTGCACACTCAATTTTAATGTGCACAATTAGTTCAATGCACACATCAAGTTCATTATGCATACATGTTCGGTGAAGATTCCAAGGAGCACATCTATTTCAATTTGCACATACATTTTGGTGATAACTCTGAGGTGTGCACATCTTGTGATAATTATAAGGTAAGCTTATCTTCCTTTGCAAGCATGCATCCTCAGTGATAATACCAATGCAAAGAAAAACTTCTAGTTACACAACTTAACTAGTTGAGGCACTACCTCATCCATTCCTCCTCGAAAGTTCTATAAATACACCCATCTATCCTCATTAAGCATGAGGATGGTATATGCCCTAAAGCATTGCTAAGATTCTAAGTCCACTTCGCATCCAAATGCTTGAGTCATCACATGCAACCATCCCTGTCCTATGCCAAACATCGATCATAGCATTCTGCAGGCCTGGATCTCACTTTCGATAATGACAACACACCACAACCTATGGTCATCCGACCCTAGATGGTCTTAGTTCATGGTTGTCTAGACTTAGATGATCGACATCCCACCTATGTAGAGATCCCCACAAACAACATGGTGCAACACAACAATGGTAACAACAACCAAGAAGATAAAATTTTTCGATAATTTAATTTCATTTCATACATTCACACTTACCTTCTACATTTTAATTTATATTTTTGAATTTGGGTCTCACTTCGGGAGGCCCAACATCTATTACTAACATTTTTTATTGGGTTTGTATGTAGGTATATAGATCTAAAGTTAGTAGATCCAAACACATATCCATATTCAGTGACCGAATCATGCATAACTAGATTTACCATATCCGACCTTTAGTAGTAGCAGGAGACTCCAACTCTCAACCATCCTACCTGTTGGAGCCAAATTTGACTCAAATTTGAAACCCCCAAATTTAAATTTTTGGTCCCGATCAAGATGTTCATAATGCTAGTTACTTCTTCAGTTGGTGTGAGTTGCTTGAGTTTTCATTGGTTGGTTTGATAATATTAACCTGGTTATTGATTATATGAGCATTCTTCTAATAAATGTTTAATTGTCTAAATAAGGGTTATGGAGAATTTTATTAATAATCGACCTTCATAAGTACAACCTCCCTAGGTCTAAATCAATTGCTAAAGTCATAAAGTCCTAAGGTCCGAAATAAGATCACCAAGGATAAATCAAATTAAATCATTAAAACCTAAGGTTCCAAAAGCAAAGGGGGTCAAATAAAATCACCATGGTCTAAAAATATGAGGCAAAATCGCATGCCAAAAGTTAAAATCGTAAATTTATTTAAAAGTAAGGGTACGCACCCCTTTTAATTAAAGGACAAACACCTTAAATATAATCAAAGGGCAGCGCTCGATTCAGGCCTAATCGGACGGTTGCACTTCGACGAATCAAATAAAGGTTAAGTAAAGTGAAATCAATATTCCATGAAGATTATAACCTAAGGTAGTAAGTGATTAAAATTCATGCAACTTTGTAAATCTGGACGGCAACGCTCGATTGAAATCTGATCTGATGATTGCGCGCTTTTTGAAGAGTCAAAAAATTAAAACAAATCGACATAGGTCAAATTGCCAATTAAATAGAAAGCTAGTCTGACGGATCGGACGATAGCGCTCAATCAAACTCAAGATCAACGGTTGCGCTCATTTTAAATAAAACACGTGTTAAAGTGCTTTGATAATAAGATTTAATGACATGTGCCCCATTTGGAATAACCGTCAAGCTAATTGTGAAGATCGGGTGACAACGCACGATCAAGACCCAATCCAACGACAACGCTCTTTTGAAAGACGCATTAAAAAGGTAAAATCCCCATGTATTAATTAGAACTATTAAGCAAGGTTAACAAGGGTCTAAGCACATTGACTAATCATCCCTATTTTTTGGTTTAATTAAAATTTTAACATTGTATGCCATAAGTAATTGACCCCGTAGGTTGGAAGAAATCAATGGTCGTGTTGACGCCAATGAAGATCTAACGATCGCACTAAAATCCAAATCCAAAAAGGTGAAAGGTATTGTATCAAGAAAGGCCAAGCTTTTAGAATATCTAATGACAACGCTAGATACCACCCTAAGATCAACGGTGGTGAAAGGGTCAGAGCTAAATAAAAGGATTAAACAATATGAAGATCTGACGGAAGCACTCATCTTCGCTCAGATCCAATGGTGCGCATAGTTAAAGGTGATCATAGGTTAGCCTAAACAAGCCCTTTTCAACAAATGACTAATTAATTTGATGCATAGGTAATGTTCCCCTTTCCTTTGCTAAACCTTGTGTATATAAGAAATAATCCAACGGTCATGCCTACATCATGATACGATCTAACGGAGGTCACGAAGAAAGGTAAACATACAGGTAGACTAACAACCATGCAGGTATCGGGACATCAAATGTTGCGCTAATCCTTTTTAGGATCTAACGGTAGCACGTGAATCACAGACTTAAGTGATAAATCAACTGCTCAGATCTGATGGTAGCACTCCATTAGGATTAAGAAGATCTGACGACCGCGAATGAGTCAAGAGTCAAGAAAAAATAACATGAGCGGGCTAAAACAACAGGCATCTTCTGATAGATCTGATGGATGTGCTCTATCTCAAATCGATCCAATGGTAACGCACGCTCTAAAGATAAACCTAAAAGGTAAGCTGAAATTAATAAAGGCTTTAATGTGTTTGATTGGTCAATATAAGCATCTCTTGGTTATCTAACTATTTTGAAATGATTGTTTTTAATGTGGGTCCCAAAAAAAGTTTAATCATTTGATGTATTTCATATTTTGGTTTAATTTTGACCATCCAGCTGAAGAATATCTTATAATTTTTTTTTTCCACACTCCCTATCATGTTTATTATAATATTTGTGGGCCTACCATATTACGACCCATTATCTAACACGAAAAAGATTTCATAATATCAATCCTTCTTATTTTCTAAGACAATCATATCCTTCGAACCCTTAACCTTTTGCTTTTAAATTTATTAAAAATAAATAAATTATTAAACACATTTAATAAAGTCTCTAACACATTTGATTGGTCAATATAAGCATCTCTTGGTTATCTACCCTATAGGTTATAAGAAACCCAAGAAAGTGATAGGAAGCAGGCTGATCAAACAACTGTACTTTATCAGTAAGAATGAAATCATCATTGACCAAACGCCTTCAGAGTTTTTAGAAGCTAACACTCTTACAGGTTTAAGAACACTAGAAGCAGCCATGATGGAATTTGTAAAGATCGCGAACCAGCAAAATCATTCGTAAGAAATATTCGATACTTTGATTTACCAGAAAAAGGGTGATCACTTCACAAGAAATGCCCTAAACATACACCAAAGTAGAAAAGAAGAGAGACAACTCATTCACAGTAAGGTACACAAAGAGACGCTATGAAGATCAATAGCCCAAGACAAAGTCAAAATAGTACGCATAAATGTTGTGAATCCAGAAGAATACTCATGGAAGGAAAGATTCGAGGAAATCAGAGTAAATCCCATGGACAGTACCTTGGTAAGGACAAAGTGGACCAAACAAAAGACGAATCCTGACGTTCAAGCCTGCAACCAGATCATGTATATTTTATGGAAATAATAATGTACCGTAAAAATAAAACTACAAGACATAGTCACAGCTTATAAATAAGGGACAGTAAGGGAGAGCTAAAAGGCATCAATAAAGTGAAAACTATGGAGTACAAAGAATATAAATATATTTAGTTTATGTTCTGCAAATACTTAAGATGATGGAAGCACGAGAAGAAGAAAGCATAGTTTCAACTCACAGAAAGCCATTTAATCCTTGCTTCGACGAAATAAAGTTACGAGGAGAACACTCTGACAAAATATAGTTATGGAAGCAACTTATAAATGCTTCCAGATCTTGTTTTCCATTCCCACCTTCTTCCTATTTACCACTGCCTCCCTCCTTCTAGGATTTCTTCCTTAACCATCATCACATTTGTCCTTACATTGTGCCATCTCACCACATTCCAATGTGTGGAGTCACCTCCTTTCCTCTTTTCCCCCTTCACTTTATAGCGTGATCAGTGCAACTCCATCTGTTTGCCACTGGCACACCACCCCTTGTCTTCACCATCACGTTGGGTCCCCCTCCGTTCCTCGTCTAGAATTCATGATGGCAGCTTGGCCAATTCTTAACAACAGATCATAGTGACTAGGATAAGCAAAATGAAAAGGAAAAGTATAGTACTGAATCCTTAGTTTCTAGGGCCAACCAAAGAGAGCGAAAAGGCCAAATTAATCAGTAATGAGCTCCCTTCAATCCAGAAAAGAGCCTTAACAGTCAGTTCAAAGCCGCACCAGCTGGACAACATATAGAACAGGTTCAATCAGATGCTGACAAGTGTAGAGCCAAAAATATTACAAAAATAACAGAATCAAGAACCAACAACTATAAAAGGAAGCAGACAAGTTCAGATTCAGCATCAAGCAATTAGAGAATAACATTTTTGCTAAGAGGTATACTTGAGTACCTTGTTAGTTGTGTTGTTGTATCCCCTTATGTGTCTATTTTTCCTTCTCATTTCTTATTCTTCCCTTTGCTTTGCAGGATTGTGATAGAAAAGTGCTCAAGAAGCTGAGATCATTTCCTACCTTTTTGAGCCTGAGTTTTAGAGACTCGGTCGTTACCAGATTGGAACAAGGAGAGTAGGAGAGACTTGTTACATTATTTGAACAAGATATTTTCATTGTATTGATATATTTTCTTTGAGAAAAACAGAGTTAAAAGGCATTCTACCCACTCTGCATGTAAACTGTATGAAATCAATACAATTTTGAGTCTCTTTTCTATTATATATTTTGTCTTAGCTTTGTGTGTCATTGTGTAATGGGTTACATTATTTGAACGCATTATATACTTTTCTCTCATTGGTTAACTCTTGGTTTTATTGCGATATTCGAATAATATTAAGAAAGCCAATTTTTCTCCTCCCTTTCTTTCTGTTCATGATAGAATTTTTGTTAAATTGCTATAACAACCCAATGAATCTAGGCACCGGTCTACATAAGGCATAACAAATGGTTGTTTTCATGCTTGGTAATTTTAATACATATAGTAAAATATAAATCTGGAGTGTGTAATTAGATTTTTAGTCATAGAATTATCGTTGGGGTTTCCTTACCCGTTATGTAGTTTTCTTTAGCAATATTTGTGTTTAGCAGAACAATGAGGCAGGTCAACCAGAGCATGTAATAGCTCATTGGTTTCAAACAAATTCTTATAGCATGACAATTGAAATCCTACGGATGCAAGAATCAGTTCCAACACTCCCCAAATAATTCTAGGTCTTTGTCATCCTACCTCCAGACAATCAATAAACACAGTCATTAACCCCTCTAACGATCAAAATTTAGATGCTAGATCCAGACAATCCAAACGCAGGTTTAGTGCATCCAACAGATGCAATGCAGATCTAGATTCACAACCAGCAGATCCAGATCCAATGAAGTAGTGGTCACAAGAAATCCATCCATCGAATGCTGTAGTAGAAGAAGGTAGTTGCATTATTTTACTTGTAAAAAGGAACCTATCCCTCAATATTTGTACAACTTGCATGGGTTTATTTGTAATCAAAAGCGAACAAGAATCAATACATATCTTTTAATTATATTTGCAATAATGCATCTTTTTTCTCGTCTACAAAAGTGAATAAAAATAGTATCATGGAATATTAAGGGTATTAATAACATCCCAAAAAAAGATTTATTAAGGAATTAATAGCTTGTTATAGTCTTTAGTTTATTTTAACAAATGAAACAAAATTTAGTGAGGAATGTAATGATGTTTTTCAATTTTTTTGGAAGATATGAGATTGTCTTATATTTTATTCTATATAAGAATATAGTGTATTAAAATAATATGGGACAAACATAAATTAATTGGGTTGGACTATTTTGTATAAAAGAGGAAAACATTAAATTTGGGGCTATAAATGCATATGCTTCAATAGGATAAGTGTGAGCTAGGAGCGAGTGTGACCAAGGAGCAAGAGTGAGTCATGAGAAAGTCCCACCAGGTAGCATGGAATGAAATCCACATTGAAGAGCTCTAATGGGAAGTCAATATGCCCTAGTTGAAAGTATGGATGCCTTAGTTGGAGATAAGAGAAAGATAAAATATATGGTAAGTTCGATATGAGGAGCAAATGTCACACCAAAAGTGATTATCAAGGATTTAGATAATTGAGCATGATATAATGATTATTAAAATTAGAGGGTTAATATATAAGTTCTATGGATATTGGCTAGGGTTTTCAAAGATTCAAAATTGGATCAAGTGGAAGTGGGGATTAAATTCAATTTTTTTCATTTGGTTATATGGGATTGAAACATTCTCCACCTATATTACATCATCACCACATATTGGTATTACAACAAATCTTGGATATTATTTATATATCACTTGGAAATATTTGAATCTTGGTCTCCTTGAATGTTGAGGAATGTAACCAATTAAGCTAATGCCATTTGATCGGGATTGAATTCAAATTACTTTATAACTTTTCTTCCTTTTTTTTTCCTCGTCATATTTTCTAGTTTGGAAATCAATGATAGAATAATGGGTGGTGGCCCATGGTTTAGGAGGAGAGATACCCTTTACTTAAGACCATGGAGAGAGAACTTTTCTATCGATTCATAATCTATTAAAAAGCTTCCACTATGGGTTATGCTTTTTGGACTCCCATATCAACTTATCAATAAGGATGTTTTGAATAATATATGAAATACCATAGGGGAATTCACTAAGGAATGACTAAGTACTAAGGAGCAAAAGCATGCTATATACCCATATATGTGTCACTATGGATATTTCAAAATCTTTGCCATAATCCATTAAGTTTAAATCTAAATCAAGAGAATGGGATCAAAAAATGGACTATAAAAATATCGTATTTTGATGCCACAATTATTATGAGAGTAGACACATGGGAAGATAATGCAAAATGAAAACTATGAAGAAAGAGACAAAAGAATTTGGTCATGAGATAAACTTCAAGATGAAGCAAGGAAAACATATTGTAATAGAAGTTGGATTAGATCAAGGATATTATACTCTAAAGCAAAATGTAAAGAAAACCTATCTAGATTAACATATGGCAAAGGCCACCATAGTTAACTCAAATCAATTGTTAGATGAAACATAGAAGGATACAAGGGATGAGAAAGAACAATATATAAGTTAAAAATAAAGGAATTAAAGGTGCAAAGGAGGATGTGGAGGAAAATTTTAAAGCAAACATGACATAAAAGGTCAAGTTTATTATAGACAAGTCATCTTCATTTTTATCAAGTAGTATAGAATCCAATCCTAGCAATGTAAATGAAAGTAGTATAGAGGTAATCCCTTGCACTTTGGGGTTTCAAGAGCAACATAATTAAAAATTATGATGGAGGAAATACATAGTAATTTAGGGTTTTTATGCTACAACCCTAACATAGCCAGCTATGTTAGGTTCCATTTGAATTAATCATTTTCACTATTTAGACTAGGGTTGATTTATAATTTCAGAATCATCTATCATATTTTTATTTTCTTTTCGTCTGTGCTACTCTCATCGAGCCTTTACGATGAGGGAGGGCCCACCTCAAGTGGTTTTTTGATTTATATCATTGATTCATCAATTTAATTCTGCATTTGATTTATTATTCTGTGCACCTTTTGGTTAAGTAATTAATTGAATTATAATAGTCAGAGCATTGGTAGAGTGACCCGAAGGGGTCTGATCCAAGTGGTATCAAATTACAACTTATCGATCCAATTGGGGTCATACTACGATAAAAATCATTGTTCTAGATCCTGGCGTAGCAAGAATCACAACTTTTTGCAACATTAAACCGCTAATCCTAATCCAGCGCTTGACAAGTTTAAAAAGGCTCATAATTTTGGTTACCTATTGAACTCCATATTTAGAAAACCATGTTAAGAAACAGTATCCACGGGTAGAGGCATATTCAGTACGTGACCTTCAACCACCGTCATTTCCTTCTAAAACAACATAGCAAATGAATCTATATGGCATGAAACGTTTCGTAAAACAATATCTCCAACGAAACGAATCTGGTTCATAGAATTCGACGTCCTGCATGTTTGAGATTATATTAAATTATCTGCACAAGATAATAGTAGTCAAATTCCCAAAAGACCGTTGAATCACTGCACAAAACATAGTAATACGGTGTTTGAAAACACTCTCCTAGGAAATCCAATCAAATTACAGTATTTTTCAAAAATACTAAGGTACCTTATTGTTTAAACATTATATTAAATTCATTTTTTTTCATCACAGGGATAATTATCCCACACGTGGTGTGTGTTGGGCAAAAAAATGTTTATAAGCAACTAGGCTCCCCTATTTGAATGTGACTACGATCACATAGCCTTCTCTCCTCGTGTGAATCGCCCTTGATGTGTCCTCCTCTGCATAGTTGTGATGTTGTCATTTCATATCGTTACCTCGTGTTCCCTTCTATCTCGTGGTCTTTGGTATTGTCGTCCGTCGTCCTTCCTATGAGTATCCTTTGAGTTGCTTCGTGTCATTCGTACTCTATGTCCTCCTCGTTGTCGGATGTAGTGGTCTTTGTTGTCCTTAGCATGTGGTATTGTTGTGTGTCCACCTGTTCCTGTTCTAACCTCGTCGTGTCACGTCTCATTCATTGGTTGTGTTGTGTCTAGTCATCCGTGTTCTTTGGATGTGTCGTGTCTAGTCTTACATGTTCGTGTCACGTCTAGTGTCGTGTCGCATCGATAATAGTGTCGGATCATCTATGTCGGTCCTGAGTCAATCAAGTGGTGTCACAATCAGGTGTCAAACTATCACATTGCTATCAAATTAGGGTCAAAATATCATATTGGTATCAAATAGATCACATTGCTATCAAATCATGTGTCAAACTATGTCAAAACTCAAAAGTTGCAAGGAGAGCCACAATTCAAATCTACATCACAGTTGGAGTGACAATTAGGCAGAGTATAAACCAAATTTTTTAAGCAATTTAACATTTTTTTGCAGAAAATTGAAGCTCAAAGGCTCCTAAGCAGGATATTTTTGGTAGTTGCATGCATAGAAGTTGGACCAAAGGATTTGATGGATGATTAACAAGCTTGAAAACTCCCAAAAACAACATAAGAAGAGCTCGTCGAAGCCAAGGTACAAAAAATTCTCCTTCTCCATCCGAAATTGGTAGTTTTAACCTGGGTCATCCTGTGGTCAGCCCAATGGCATCCAATTCTTCTCCAGATTCAGCACAAGAAAATGTCACCCAAGTAGACAGTAATCGTCCAGTGCTCAATGATCAGTTGTTAAAATATTTAATAGTAAATCTTCAAATGATGACCGCAAGTTTCAACGCATCTCAAAAACCACCCCAACAAAATCCTTCTAGCTCCA
Organism: Wollemia nobilis; assembly: GCA_028583015.1. NCBI lineage: Eukaryota > Viridiplantae > Streptophyta > Pinopsida > Araucariales > Araucariaceae > Wollemia > Wollemia nobilis. The sequence goes on from JAQPPZ010010853.1 coordinate 331,843, forward strand.
ATCACTAGAGTACATATATCTACAATGATGACTACACACACCATAGAGGTCAAAATAGTCGGTTCCTGACTCACAATGGTCACCAAAATATTGAGGATAGGGATAATGAAGAAAATATGGAGTAACAAAAAGGGTTTAACAGACCCTATAAAAATAACAACCAGATATAGAGAAGTAACAAGGAACAAGATAGAAATAATTTCCACTCCCAACTAAGAGGTCCAACAGGAGTCAATCATCCACGCATTGACATACCTACCTTTGAAGGCTAGGATCCACATGGGTGGATTGCAAAAATGGATGGCATCTTAGACTTTTACAAATTTCTAGAAAAATACAAAGTCCCTTTTGCAGCAACCAAATTTGGCATTGAAGCTTATCAATGGTTTACATGGTATAAACATGAGGAGCCCCAACACACATTATATTGGGATACTTTCAAAACAACCTTTCTTCATAGATTCGACAAAGGTCCCACAGGTTCATACATAGTATGATTGTTGTCACTTAGGCAAACAACATCAGTAGGGGCCTATATTTTTGAATTCACCAGTATGCTTTCCTATGCACAAGATCTACCACAGGACGTGGTAGTGGCAGCTTTTCGAAATGGATTAAAAGCACATATTAAAGTTGAGGTAGACCTACAAAATCCATCCAAGTTGGATGAGTGTATACGGATTGCTGACTTGGCAGAAACAAAGGCACACTTAGGTTCATCCACACGACGTGATTCATATGGTTGACCTCCATTCCACAACAACTATTTTTGCAGAAATGATCAACCATCACGGTACTTCTACTACAAATGTTGCACTCAACATCAAAAAGATCAAGCATGTACACCACGACAAAATTTTCAAATTGAATATGCCGACCAGGAAGAAGAAATAGAGGAGTACAACGTACCTGAGGATCTCCCAGTTGAAGACCAAAATGCACAAGACGAAGTTGTCACTGAGGAGGATACCATGACGATTTCAGTACATGCTCTCATGGGGTTATCTTCTCACCATACAATCAAGGTGGCAAGTTTCATTCGAAAGTAGTGGGTGACAGTACTAATTTATTTCGGAAGTACCCACAACTTCATTGATGCAAGACTTGCAAGGACACTGGGTCTGCATGTCTACTCTTCTAGCCAATATCGATTTCAAGTCAGAATGACAAGCATGAAAGTTTCTCAATGTCTCGATAAAACATATTCTATTTCACTACAAATGGGTGCATATACTTGGCAAAGTCCTATTTTTGTTATCGAATTAGGAAATTCTGAGGTTATTTTAGGTGTTGCATGGATGGAACAATTGGAAACCATCGTGGGTTTTAATCACAAACATCATTTTGTGGAATGGCAAGACAATGGGAGAACCATCCATCTTCAAAGACTACCTACACCTCCAACAAAAGTTGTAATTTCACATAGCATGGAAAAGTTGTTAAGAAAATATGGTGGGGGATTCATAGCCCGAATCAATTGCATTGAAAAATTAGAACAAGCTATGCCAAAAATCAAATAGGAAGATCTCCAAAACATTGTGTCTAACTATGAGGAGGTTTTTCAAGAACCCACAGGCCTACCTTCCAAAAGATCTCATGACCATGTCGTACATCTAGTGCCTGGTAGTCTTCCATCCAATGGTCGTCCTTATCGATATCGCCAACCCTAGAAGACAAAAATTGAGAAGATTGTCTAAGAACTATTAGACCAAGGTGTCACCGTCATAGTACTAGTCCTTATTCCTCACCTGTTGTCTTAGCTCGTCAAAAAGATAATTCTTGGCGTATGTGTCCAGATTTTCGTCCTCTCAATAAAATCACAATCAAAGATAAGTTTCCTATTCCTATCATTGATGATTTACTAGATGAGCTACATGGTGCCAAATTCTTCACCAAATTGGACTTACGCTTAGGGTTCCACCAAATACGAGTTAGGGACGAGGATATTCCCAAAACAGTCTTTCAAACTTATGAAGGTCATTATGAATTTCTGGTCATACCTTTTGGTATCACTTATGCACCATCTACATTCCAAAGTCCCATGAACCAAGTGTTTCATCCATGCCTACAAATTTTTTTTGTAGTCTTCTTTGATGACATACTCATCTATAGAAAATCATGAAAAGATCATTTAGTACATGTGGACAGAGTTCTCCATATCCTACGCAAATAAAAGTTGTTTGTCAAAAGATCTAAATGCTCCTTTGGTGTTCAAGATGTGGAGTATCTCGGTCATATAGTATCTCACGAAGGTGTTAAGATAGATCCCAATAAGATTAAAGCAATACAAGATTGGCCCCTACCTAAAACCATCAAAAAACTTCATGGTTTTTGTGTCTCACAGGCTATTACAGCAAATTTGTGCGTGACTATGGTAAAATTGTGGGTCCTCTCATGGCTCTCACCAAGAAGGATGCTTTTCAATGGTCAGTAGTAGCTACTAAAGATTTCGAGGCTCTCAAGGAGGCCCTATGTACGACTCCAGTATTGGCCACTCTAGATTTTCAAAAACCATTTGTCATTGAATGCGATGCTTCAGGAACAGGTATTGGTGCAGTACTAATGCAGGAGTGTCATCCCTTGACGTTCGAAAGTAAACAACTTTCAGGGAAAATTTTGGGTAAATCCACCTATGAAAATGAAATGTTGGCTATTTTACATGCAATGGAAAAATGGAGGCGTTACTTAATCAATAACTGTTTTATTATTAAAACCGATCACAACAGTCTCAAGCATTTTTTAGAACAAAGGTTTTATTATCCCGAAAAAATAAGTGGTTAACTAAATTATTGGGATATGATTTTGTGATTGAATATAAGAAAGGTAAAGAAAATATGGTTGCGGATGCATTATCTAGGAAATATGAATATGAAGTAGTTATTAATGCCATTTCAGGGCCATGTTCGAAGTGGGTGTCTCAGTTACAAGAAGAATGGTTGTCTAACAGTGAAACAACTCAAAAAATTCAAGATTTATCTATGGATTCCTCTAAGTACCCTCTTTTCACATATGATGGCCAAATATTACATAAGAAGAATCGTATTTACATCCCTCATAATTCACCAATCAAAGTACAGATTCTAGAAGAGTCACATGCTTATCCTTTAGCAGGACATTCAGGGTTTTTGAAAACCTACATGTGGGTTAACAATCCTTTTGTTGGAAAGGATTAAAGGCAGAGGTTAAGCAATGGGTAGCTGAATGTGAAGTGTGCCAACACAATAAGGGAGAAACAGTCAAATCACCAGGATTACTTCAACCGTTACCTATTTCGGATCGCCAGTGGGAACATATTTCCATGGATTTTATTAAAGGTCTTCCTAAGTCGGATGGAAAAATAGTAATTTTTGTGGTAGTTGATCGCATTTCCAAATATGCTCATTTTCAGGCTTTATAACATCCATTTTCAGCAAGCAAAGTGGCCAAGGTATTTATGGATTCAATTTTTAAATTACATGGAATGCCCAAAAATATTGTAAGTGATCGTGATCCCATATTTACCAACAATTTTTGGAGAGAATTGTTTCGACTTAGTGGTACCAAATTAAATATGTCTTTTGCATACCATCCACAAACATATGGTCAAACGGAGGTAGTTAACAAATGTTTGGGTACCTACCTAAGATGTTTTGCTTAGGATAAACAATATCAATGGAGTCAATGGTTGTCATTGGCAGAATAGTGGTACAATACTTCTTATCATTCGTCCACTAAGATGTCTCATTTTAAAGCATTATATGGAACAAAGCCATCAACAATTGTTGATTATGTACCAGGATCTTCCAAAGTGGCTCAAGTTGACGATTGGTTACAGAAGCGATAAGCAATGCTCACTATCTTGAAAGATAATTTAGTCCAAGCATAGAATCATATGAAGCAACAACAAGATAAGAAGTGTTTAGAACAAACATTCTATATTGGTGATATGGTATTCCTACATCTTCAGCCCTACAAGCAGCTATCATTGAAGTTCAAATCCAATCAGAAGTTGTCACCATGATTCTATGGTCCTTATAAAATTGTGTGTCGCATTGGTGAGGTAGCATATCAACTAGAGTTACCCCAATCCTCTCGCATACACCCAGTATTTCATGTCTCCTGTCTCAAACAGGTGATTGGCCAGAAGGTACACTCTCAGTCAGAATTACCAGTGCTAGATGAAGAAGGGTGTATCCATCTACAACCAAAAGAAGTGCTACAAACCAGATCACACAGACTTAGATCTCGTCACATCCAAGAATTCCTCATCAAGTGGTAGGATTTACCTAAAGAAGATGTAACCTAGGAGTCTGAAACTATTTTCCAGTCATTTGCAGCTTTGAGGACAAAGCTTTTCGAGGAGGGAAGTCATGCTACAACCCTAACATTGAAAAACACAAGCTTATACTAAGAGGGGGGGTGAACAGTATAAGACCTCTTTTTACTTTTTCCTTTATACTTCAAAATAGTAAAGCAATATACCCAAAGCAATATCAAAACAAAGCACAATATCATCCACAAAGTGACACCAATTTTAACGTGGTTCACCCGAAATGCCTAGGCTACGTCCACAAAACTTTTCTCTAAAAGTTATCTCAAAGTTCTTTGGGAAACCTTCCCAATTACAATGTTTATGAGCCTCGGCCCAAAGGAGATACCTTCCCCCAATCTGAATTTATGAGCCTCTGCTCAAAGGAGATACCTTCCCCTCTATCTAAATTTATGAGCCTCTGCTCAAAGGAGATACCTTCCCCTCTACTCTGGAAATGATCCCTCAGAAGATCAACTGCCTCTACCTCTTGCTAGCACGTGGAACTCCTTTCCACCGAAGACCTCCTATCCTCAATGCTTAGCCTAAGAGACCTCTGCCTTCTATGATCACGTCCATAACAGCTCAAACAACCTGTACCAAACACAGTCGGTCAGTCTAGTACAAGTCTTCCTCTGTCCGTCGGATCCGACCAACTCTTGAACAAATCAATCCTCTGCATACAAGCCTTCTCAAAGACTTGCCAAATCTGTCCTCAGGTTCTTCTCAAAGAACCAATGCACCTCTGTCCTCAAGTTCTTTGATAGAACTCTCAAACTCAGCTCACAAGTCCTCTGCTAGGACCTATCCAAATCTGCTCACAAGTCCCCACCGAAACCTATCCAAAACCTGCTCACAAGTCCCCATCGGAACCTGTCCAAAACCTGCTCACAAGTCCCCACCGAAACCTGTCCAAAACCTCAGCAAGCTCACCAAGAAAAACTTGCTTAGCATGAACCCACAAAGAGAATTGTTAGAGACCCAATGTGATTCATCAACCTCATAGAAGCATAAAGAGAATTGTTAGAGACTCAATATGTTCTATACTTAACTCCCAGTATCAATCTCAACTCAATCTCAATCTCAACAGAATAAGATAGATGTAGGATGCTTTTCTCAAGAACATGAAACACAACCCAACAATTGCCAACCATGCAATATCTCATATAACAATGATACTCATGTTCTTTCCACAACCAATTAGGGTTTTAACAACAATGCTCATCAAACAAGGTTTAGTCAATCAACACCATTCAACTCAACATCAACCTTGAAGCATTCAACCAATCATCACAAGAAAAGGAAACAAGTAGAAATCCTTTTCCCTCCACACTTATTTTTAGAAAACCATCAATCAATAACAACCATGGAAGAATGTGCCCATACATTTACTTTGATGAAGAAGGAGAACTCAAAAACTGTCACAACATTAACTCTCAATTTACCACCAATTAGAGTTAGCAACTATACAATAATACACAATAATAAAGATCCAAAATAACACCTTATTACTCCAACTTAATATTAACCACCAAAATTATAATATACATACAAAGTAAAATCTCTTTACACCTTATTACTCCACATAAGCATCAAGCATTAATAATAACAATGTCAAAACAAAGATTACAACTTAACCTTATACCTCCATCAATAATTCTTGATCAAATCAACTCAAATATCCCAAGTCAACAATAAAAAGATTTACCTTGGCAATACTTAGTTCTCCAACCTTAGGAGAAATGAGGAGCCACCACTATAAGCGCTAAAGCACATTCTCCTCTACTTACATAGCCCAATCACAATCGCTCTCCTTCATGCATCACAACAAAAGGAAAAATGCACTCGACATGATTTGAAACCTGTATCTCTGCCTAGCGAGCGCCTTTACTCAAACTCCATCGTCGTTGGAGCACAAGTGCCCGACAAAGAAATATTAAACTATCCTTTGTTTTATCTTCACTTGATCGTAGGATATGGAAAACGTATTCGTTTTCCTAGCACTGTCCAAAACATAAGTCACTGAATGCTTGCATTAATCATCTCACAGCACAGTCTGGAAAAACATAGTTCAGGTGCAATTGCCAATCCACTAACGTCAAGCAAAAAGGTAAGGATGCAGCCCAAGCTCAAATCCGAGTATGCCAAGCATGGTTTCCAAGACACAGATCAAGCACGATTTCAAAGACATCAATTGGAGATTCGAAGACATAGAGCAAGCACAAATCGAAGACACCAAGCGCTATTCGAATGATACAAAGCAAACGCAAATCGAAGACACCAAGCGCTATTCAAATGATACAGAGCAAACGCAAATCGAAGACTCCAATTAATCGGTGGTGCACTTACTTTAGAAAATCATCCCCACTTATATAGCCAATTCTCCTTAACTGTTTGACATCGGTGCTCCTCCAACGATGGCAACACGTCGGCGAAAGAAAACTTTATCTACATCGCTTAAGGGTTAAAAGACCCTTTAATAATAATTAAAATAATAATAATAATTATTTTATTAATAATAAATTAAACTTAGACCTTTGTCAAAGGTTTGAGTTAATTTAATTATTAATAATAAACATGGACCTTCAAGGTTTTTCAAGAAGCAAAAACCTTTGCATTAAGTTAAGCTTGGTTTTAATAAAAACCCTTAATGAGTCCAAATGGTTTTAAGAAAAACCTTTAACCTTGTCACCATGGTTTTAATAAAAACCCTTTAACAATATGAAGCTTTCTCAAGAAATTTTTGACATCACACTCTTTTTGATATCAACACAAAAATGCCTTTTGACATCAATGACAACTTATACACTTGAGCAAAAGCAATGTACCCAAAGTACCCAAAATTGCCAACAAACATAGCCGACTATGTTAGGTTCCATTTGAATTAATCATTTTCACTATTTATACCAGGGTTGATTTATCATTTCAGAATCATCTATCATATTTTTATTTTCTTTTCATCTGTGCTATTCGCATCGAGCCTTTACGGTGAGGGAGTGCCCACCTCAAGTGGTTGTCCGATTTATATCATTGATTCATCAATTTAATTCTGCATTCGATTTATTATTCTGTGCACCTTTTGGTTAAGTAATTAATTGAATTATAATACTCAGAGCATTGGTAGAGCGACCCGAAGGGGTCTGCTCCATTTTAGGGCAGCATAAGAAGGTAATTACTACAAAGGAACATCCTTGCACTTTAGAATTTTTAGGGTAACATAAAGAAGCAAGTACTTTTGGGGTTATTCTTTGCACTTTATATTCTTTAGAGCAAGACAAACTAATAGATGATAAGTCTCACTATGAGCAATATAAAACAAATGATGACATTGATGAGGATAAAAGTGTTGGTGGGAATAAAAAAGAGAGGAAGACCTAGGATGAAAAAACAAAAAGAAAAAGAAACTCAAAGTGATATTGATATGAGAAAAACAAATATTGCAAGTGTTAAAAAGAAGTGGGAAAAAATGTAGGAGGAAGGAGGAGGGTCTCTGCAGGTGACTTCCTATGGAAGTCCTATTCCACTTTCCTACATCCCTTCCTCGGCCCTGTCCCAGGTCCCTAATCCTTTTCCAGTTTCCCTAGCACCTCCTTTTCCCATACTTTTAGGCTGGAAGGTGTTGCAGATGATCTCATTTTGTGAGGAAATCATTGTTCCATTGTTCTGCCCCTTTCCTTACCCTATGGTGGGAAAACCTGTGTTCCACCTTTGCTCCACTATCCTGCATTTTCCTCTAGTGTCTAGGTTCTAGGTTGGGGTTAGGAGATTTTTCCTAGTACTCTTATTGGGTTCTCTCAGGGTTTTTTTGGAAGTCTTCTTGACATCTGCTCGTTGAGGATATTTAGTGGTGAATGGTTGGGTCTGAGGAATTTTGGCTTCTTGAGCAGTTTTGCACAGCATCCTTTTGGTCAGAGGAGGGACCATGTGTTTGATATTGTGACTCTGCTCTTTGGTTTTGAGGTGGTGGGTCTTGTAGGATTTTAGTTTCTTTTGTGGATTTGTAGCCTCTGGTCTTTTTACTGTTGAATCCTTGTAGGTTCTCCTCCTTGTTTCCTTGAAGCTACTTTTGGCGGGTCTGAGGAATTATGGCTTCATGAGCAGTTTTGCACAACATATTTTTGGGTTTTAAGGGTTGCCCATGTGCTTTCTACTATGACTCTACTCTTTGGGTTTGAGGTGGTGGTTCCTATAGGATTTCAATTCCTTTCATGGCTGGTAGGGGCCTCTATTTTTCTTGTCATTGATTCCTTGTGGGACTTCCTCTTCTATGGCCCTGAAGTTGTTGAAGGTTGTCTAGGATGCATGGCTTCTGTTTTCTGTTTTGTGCTTTAACGCCAAAAATCATGCATCTTCGGGATTCCTTTCTCTTGAATTCCTGTGGCACTTTCTCGTCCTTTCCTTCAGAAGTGTTGTTCTGTTGTTGTTGCTTCCTTTGCTAGGTAGGTGTTCTCGAAGGCTTCCTTTTCTGCTAAAGGACCCTATGGCCTGGGGTGTTCCTTTGCTGCTGAACCACTACAGTTCCATTTTATAGGCTTTTGTTCCTTCTATGTTTTTTCTAGGGCTCCCCTACATGGGATGCTTGTTTTCCTTCAGTTCTCTATTTCCCAAGGGTGGTTTCTGGTTTTCCCGCCCTTGGGTTGTTTCAATTTTTAAATTTATGGCTTTGTTTCTTTTCTCGCATTTGGGAAAGGTTCAAATTGTCATTTAGTGGTTGGGGTGGTCCTATTGCGTGCTCCTTATTTGTTCATTTTGATTGTCTTTTCCTTGATTTAATCTGATGTAATTTGATGCAATTTGTTCCATTGTAATCAGGTTTTGGGATCCTTGAAAAAAACCCACTTTTAATCTAACAAAAAAAAAAAGTGGGAAAAAACCCACAAATAAAAATAAAAAATGATGCTAAAAATTATAACATGGAATATTAGGGGTATGTCCCTAAAAGAAGATGTATTAAAACATTTATAGGTTTTTATAGATAATATTTATAGATATGGAAACAAGGTAGCAAATAGTTTAGCTATTCACGGTGTTGAATTTCATCTTTGCAAAATTCAAATTTTAGAAGGTAACCATATGAGTGGGATTTTGTCTAGATAATCAGGCCTATAACCAAGATGTTGAATAAGGATTCCTCTCTATAATTGACGAACAAAGGAAAAGAAGCCTTCTAGGATGTTAAAGATACTATCACCAAAGCTTTAGTCTTGATCAACCCATATTTATATAATTAGTTTAGGTTATGTGTTTGGCATAGATGAAAGCATTGCAACTATCATAACCCAAAAGAATGATGAAGACAAGGAATGACCCTTCTTCTTCTTGATACAATCCCTCCATAAATTCAAATAAAGATACACCCTTATCCAAAAATGGGTGTTTGCTATTATGAAGGCTCTAAAGAAGTTCAAGTAGAGTCTATCATAGAGCAAGGCTAATGCCTTTGTAATATACCTTGATATTTGATATACCATGCTACATAATGAGCTAGGAGAAAATAGGACTGGGTGGATCAATAAAATTCAATAATTTGACATCGAGATCAAACCCAATAAAGTGATTAGGGTATGAGTCTTATGTGAAAGACTAACAATGATGATCCTCAAAATTTAGATTGCTTTAGTAGAGGAGATATATATCGATAACAAAACTAGTTGGATGGATGGCATGTGCATAAATATAGATACAAGATAGGTACTAAAAGGATTGATAGCTATGGAGAGGTCCCAATTTAGATAGAATGTGATACAATATCATTGGCTTGATGGTGTCTTTTTAGAAAAGGGTATGATGGCATTCTATGTTGCATAGGACTAGGGTTCTAATCAAACAATACCATTATGAAGGAGGGAATTTTGCTACACCCATTACAGCTCACAAGATCTTGAGAGCCTGATACTATTGGCTTACCATATTTATCAATTTCTACTAATCGATCAAAGACTTTAAATATTATAAATATTTAAAGGAAGAAAAAGAAGAGTTTCAACACCCCTAAAGCATATTATTATGACCAGATGATTTAAGCAATGGGTCTTAGATTTTATAGGCAAGACCAACCCGCTATCAAGTGTGGGATATGGATGGATCCTCATTGCTACATATTTTTCATCAAACGGGTTGAAGTAGTCCTAACCAAATTAGCTAATTAGGAGACATTGGTTCAATTATTAGAAGATATCATCACTTGATTTTAAGTATTAGCTACCTTAGACATAGATATTTCCACCTATTTCAAAGGGTCTAAAGTGATGAAGTTCACCTTGGAATATAAGTTCCAAATAAAAATATCTTCTAATTACTATACCTCGAGCAATGAGTTGGATGGATTAACTAACAATAATATTACAAGGATCTTGAAGAGAACCATTTTTGAGTTGTAAAGGGACTAATATACTAAGCTACATAAGACACTATGGGTAGATAGAGTGATGTCAAAAGCATCCACCAGATCATCCCCTTATAAGTTAGTCTATGGCAAGGAGGTTATGCTACCAATAAACTTAGAGGATATTGACCTTGAGCTTATGTAAATGAGGTTGAATATTTTGTTGGCATTGAAAGAGGAAAGAGAAAATCTTTCAATAAGATAGTACAACACGAGTACCATTAAAATATGGTTTGAAAAACGAGCCACAAAGGTGGAACATAAAGAAGGAAACCTTATACACAAGGGGATGACCATCGAGTAAAACCAAAGGAACACCAAAAGTTTGATTCCTTGTGGAGTGGGCCCTACCAAATTATGAATATCATAGGCCCAAATGCCTACAATATTACCACCATGGATGTAATAATATTGTCTATTTCTATGGATGGATAGTGTAACATAAAAGAAAGCACACCATTGCACTAAAAATAAATTATTTTATTGTATTGTAAAATGGATCTTTTGATTACAATAAACCCCTTTGCAAAGGGGGAATTTTACAATACAAATGCCCAAAGGGGGTGATCCCATTTTACAATAAAAATGGTGTATTTGCTCTTCTTCTTACTACAATAAATATTGGAGGTGGGTTTGTCGTGACCACCGTGATTACCTTGAGCTCTTGAAATTGGAACCTGCACACATGCAAATAGACAAAGGATTTAGTAGCACCTATCAAAATGAATCTAATGAAATTACTAATGTAAATAGAAAATGGACAATGAATATTGGATACATGAGTCACAATTTGGGTAGCATAATATTAGCATTCCCTTCTCCTCCCTTCTTTTCTTGGTGAAGTGATGGTGCCTTTATAGGCCTTTGAGGGTTTTGAATGGAAGGATAGGTGGCAAGTTAGGGCTGCCAAGTAGCAGAGACTGGGCAACCACCTATCATGGGCAGTTGCAATGAGTCACTAGAAGTGTCTCACTTAACTAGGGATATGTGGCAAGTGGGTAGGTGCAAGTGGAGTGAGGTGTGAGATGTGGCAAGTGGGTAGGTGTAAGTGGAGTGAAGTGTGTGAGATGTGGCAAGGTGAGGGGTAGTGGTGGCTAGGACATGTGTCAAGTGGGAAGACAGGGTATCTTATGCAAATTTTCCAAATTTAATAAATCTAGAAAATATAAATTAATATGCAAGAAAATACACCTAAGTTTAGACTTAGGCATATTATTTTACTATGCAAAATTGGAATGTGCAATGTGAATGAATAATATGTAGGAATTATATGCCTAAGTTTAGACTTAGGCATATATTATTATGTAGAATTGTGATGTGCAATGTGGGTGAAATGTACAAGAATTGATATGCCTAAGTTTAGACCTAGGCATATATTTTATTATGCAAAATTATGTGGTGAAATGCAAATGCCTAGATTTTATTATGCAAATACCCCTTTTGTACCATGTTGTGTGAAACACAATGCGGTGAAAAAAAAGAGACATTTGGCTTTATTGGATGGAGAAATGGACTCAGGTCTTCTTGACACAAATAATGAATGACTTTTGAAAATTTTAATTTTAGCTTACCCCCTCAATTGGCGAATGGGTGAAGAATGAAACCCACAAGCCAATTGACCAAATGTGGATGATGAATGGAGGTGGATGTGATGTATGCAAATGTGTAAAATTGAAGATCAACTTGATACCCCAAGTATGGGATGGTTATTATTGTAAATTTACCTTTGATTTTGATAATGCACAAAATATTATGGTAAAACCACCAACCACTTTGGGATTTCAGATGCCCATGTGACTGTAACAATTCCTATCAAATGATATGGCGTTAGGAACAGGTACTCTGGAAGCTCAAAAATTGTAGTGATTTCAACAATTATTACCAAATTGTGATTGAATATTTTCCACTTTTGTAACCCAACGGAGAGGGCTTAATGATAACCTTGTACAAATTTGCTTGAACGCAGGTCACTCGAATATTGAGGGACCAAAATGATTTAATTTCAAACATGATGATATAAAATTATTTTGAATAAGTGTCCTTATGGTAATTTACCCATCCTACCAGATTGCATGGATAATTGATCGTTGCAACCGCTAGGTGTCTAGAGTAAATCACTAGATACAAGGTTCACTTGACTCACTACAACTACCAAGGATAGGTGGCTACCCTTTCCCTACCACTTGGTAGCCCTGGATTGCCACCTACCCTTCCCTCAAAAACCCTCAAAGGCCTATAAAGGTACCATCACTTCATCAAAAAAAGAAGGAAGGATAAGAGAATGCTAATGTTATGTTTCCCGAATTATGACTCATGTATGCAATATTTATTGTCCATTTTCTATTTGCATTAGTCATTTCATTAGATTCATTTTGATAGGTGCTACTAAACCCTTTGTCTATTTGCATGTGTGCAGGTTCCAAGTTCGAAAGCTCAAGGTCATCACGGTGGTCATGACAAATCCACATCCAATATTGATTGTAGCAGGAAGAAGAGCAAATACACCATTTTTATTGTAAAATGGGATCACCCCCTTTGGGTATTTGTATTGTAAAATTTCTCCTTTGCAAAGGGGTTTATTGCAAATAAAAGATCCATTTTACAATACAATAAAATGATTTACTTTTAGTGCGATGGTGTGCTTTCTTTTATGTTACAGGTAGCATCCCCACCCAATTTAGTAAACAAGAACAGGAACTCTTGGCCAAAAGAGTGTGTAAATATGTACATATATGACTGGCTACTATTTTAGTAATTACTTCCCCTATTTCTTCTTCCTACAAACCCCATTTATATCATTCCTATTCTTCTAAAAGTTCCCCACAATTTCATCTTGTTTCCCCTTCTAGTATGAAGGGAGGCTGGTTGTCAAAGGGGCAATCATAGAAGAAGATGAGGGGGAAGAGAAAGGTAGGGTTCCCCTCCTCTAAAGAGACTTAAAGAATTCGACGATGATCCATCCCAAAGGGTAGAGAAAAACTACATGAACTCCATCAGGCGAGTAAGAAAAAAGGCCCTCAAAAGGTTCAACCTAGGTACACAAATTGATTCATGGAGCATAAGCCAAATATAGACATTGGATGGTGAGAGCAGGAGTAGGAACGGGAGTGGGAGCGAGAACGGGAGCGGGAGCAGGTTCAGACGCAGGTGCAGGATCCAGGGCGGGCGCAGGATCGGGATCGGGGTCGGGCACGTCGGGGCCCGGGCCCGGGCCCGCAAGGTCCTCGACGGGACCAGAGGAGGGCTCAGAGGCTGAGCAGACTGGCGGCCAGGGTGGGGACGACATCTTGGGCCCGGGGCCTCCTCCCAGCCTCGATGCTAGTGCAGGCCTAGGGAAAAAGCCTCCAGATCCTGGGCAGGGTTCTGCCCCGGGAGGGCCCAAACCCTCCTACCAGCAGATCCTGGCTGGCGCCAGGGCCCAGCCTCGGGCCCTGGGCATAGGGCTTTCCCTCGAGGGCACCCACATTTCCATTCAAGAGGAGGTCTACTCATCCTTTGTCTCTGGATCCTCTGCCTCCCTAGTTGGGAAGTTCCTGGGAGGGCGACCGGACATGGAAACCATCCGCAAATGGGCGGCTTCCAAATGGAAAGTTTTTGGACATATTCAGTTGGTGGCCCTTACCAAGGGATTCTTCATTATCAAACTAAACAACAACGATGACGCTAAAAAGATTCTATCTGGCGGGCCCTGGTTCCTGGGTCGCAAAAGCCTCTTCCTCAGGCGATATGGAGCTGACTTCCATCCCAGCACCCAAAGTATCAACTTCACCCCGGTCTGGGTTTGGCTCCCTGAGCTCCCCTTCCACTTGTGGCACGAAGACGTTCTAAGGCTCATTGCCCAGTCGGTCGGTGAGCTGGTGGCCTTCGATCCCGCTACCAAGGCAGGCTCTCGAATGGTCCATGCCAGATTCTGCGTCAATGCAAATCTAGAATCCGAACTCCCCTCTTCTGTGTCCATCTCCTCTGGGTCCTTCTTCTGGCGCCAAACCCTGATTTACGAAAACAAACCTGCTTTCTGCCCTCTCTGCTGCACTCAGGGACACCTCCCCTACCAATGCCCTATATCCAAGAAGGTTGATGCCTCTCTCCCCGCCAAACCCCCTTCTCGACCAGGTCGGGCCCCCTCCCATGGGCCCCCCCATGATGGCCACAGATCCCAGGCTTGGACCACCAAGGAGGCTCCCCCTTCTATCCCAAAGGAATCCCAAGCGGGCCCTTGCCTGATGGATGGCCTTCCCCAGGTTCCCCCTTCCCTCGTACCCCTCCCTGGTTCCTCTTCTGGGGCCCCGATCCTAGGCTCCCCCCCTCGCCCGCTGTGAATCCCTCCCCGCAGGCCCTTGCTTGCGCCCCCTCTCAGCCCTGCGAGCCGCCCGGGCTCTCTCCCCCATCGGCTCCCACCTTCTCGTCTTCCTCTGCCAGGGTTTCCTCCTCCCCCCTCCTCGCTATCCCCCTCTCGACCCCCTCCCGCCCCTCCCGATGGTCCCTACCGGCCTCCCCCCTTAGAGTGTAGCTCCGAGAGGTCCGACGAAGAGGTTGAGGGTAGCTCTCCATCTGGGCCCGATGAAATCAGCCCCAAGATGACCCGAAGTAGGACATTCACCACAGACTTTGGCAGCAAACTCAAGAGAGGTCGCCCCACCCTGGGCGATCAACGATCGAGGATCACTGAAGATGACATAGCCAATGGCTCCCAGGCAACCCTCTCTGACGTCACCGTGAGCTTCTCCAAAGTAGATGCCCTACGATCCAAACCCCCCGCTCAGCTCGGGAAGGGGGGCAAGCGACTCCCCAAGGGTGTCAAATGAAGCTCATCACCTGGAATGTTAGGGGGCTCAATGGTGCCCCCAAAAAAAGGATCCTCGGCCAACTCCGCAAGGATCACCGCCCGTCCTTCCTCCTCCTCCAGGAGACCAAAATAGATGAAGCGGCTGCTCAGAGGGTCGCCCAAGCTACTTGGCGCAATTGCGAGTCTCTGTCTACCCCTACGACTGGCACAGCCAGAGGCCTGCTGTGCATGTGGGACCCTCGATATTTCGAGGGGAGACTCATATCATCTTCCCCTAGAATAATCAACATTCTGGTCCATTGTGTGAAGTCAAGGCGTTCGTGGATCTTGTCTAACGTCTACGCTCCCAACAACCCGGTTGAGAAAGCTGCCTTATGGAAGGAAATCAGCTCGATGAGGGAAGCCTTTGCCCCCCTTCCCTGGATCCTGGCAGGGGACTTCAACAACCCCCTTTTCCTTTCTGACAAAAGTGGGGGCTCAGCGGCTCCGTCCAAAAGCATGGAAGACTTTGGAGCCTTCATCGACCTCAATGAGCTCATGGACGTCAGCCTAAAAGGAGCCAGGTTCACCTGGTCAAACAGAAGAGCGGGAGCAAGCCATATCCAGGTCAGGCTGGACAGAGTATTCCTTTCTAAGGAAGCCATTCCCCTGTTTGCTGATGCAACCTTGCTGGCTCTCCCTAAAATTGGGTCTGACCATAGCCCCCTCCTCCTCGAAACCGACCATCGCTCCTCCCTCAAGCGGCCCTTTCGGTTCGAGTCCATGTGGCTGCACCACCCCAACTTCAGGGTCCAGGTTGGTTGCTGGTGGGCTCCCCCAGTCCCTGGGCGCCCTGCTGAGCAAGTCTACCACAAACTGAGACGTCTCAAAGAACAGCTCAAGGTATGGAACAGAGAGGTGTTTGGTAACATCTTCGAAAATAAAGCAGCAATCAAGAAAAAACTCGAAGACCTTGAGCTCAGGTTCCAGGAAGGCTCCCAAGACCCGGGGATCAGGGAAGAGGAACGTTCAGCCCTCAGCGAGTACCACAACATCCTGGCCAGGGAAGAAACATTTTGGAGGCAGAAGTCGAGAGCCCTATGGCTCCAAGATGGTGATGCTAATACTAAGTTCTTTCACACGTCGACCCTCAAAAATAGGGGCTCTAACAGAATTGTCGAGTTGGTGAGCAACGATGGCAGAATTATCAAGGACGAAGAAGACATTCGGACTGAAGCCATCAACTTCTTCCAGGAGCTCCTTGGTGACAATCCCAACATGTCCCCAGAAGCGACAGACACCCTGCTGGAGCATATTCCAACTTCAGTCTCGGCCATGGCAAACGAGATGCTCCTGCAGCCCCTGTCTGACTCTGAAATCCATGTTGCTACGTTTTCCATGAAGGCCGAGGTGGCCCCGGGCCCGGATGGGTTTCCCCCCCGTTTCTTCCAATCCTTTTGGGACATCGTTGGCCAAGAAGTGTGCGCAGCCATCCGGGACCTCCAGTCCGCCAGCTCCATCCCTAGAGGTATAAACTCCACCTTCATTGCCCTGATCCCCAAGTCTCAGGCAGCCAGATCCCTCTCTGATTTTTGCCCCATCAGCTTGTGCAATGTCTTATACAAAATCTTGACCAAATCCATGGCCTCCCGCCTTAAGGATATCCTTCCCCTGATCATTGCCCCCTGCCAGGGGAGCTCGGTCAAAGGCAGACTTATCACAGATGGAGTTATCATCATGCACGAGGCCATCCACTCGGCCCTCCTATCCAAAAAGGCCTCCTTTCTGCTCAAGCTAGATATGAACAAGGCCTTCGACAGAGTTGACTGGGATTTCCTTTCCAAGGTCCTTCTCAAGTTTGGGTTCCACCCCTCCTGGGTCAGCCTCATCAGAAACTGTGTGTCCTCCCCTTGGTTCTCTATCCTCATCAACGGATCCCCCATCGGGTTCTTCCCCAGTTCCAGAGGCCTTCGCCAAGGTGACCCCCTATCCCCGATCCTCTTCATCATCCTGGCCGAGGCCCTGGGATGCACCATCTCGAGTGTTGTCTCCCACGGACTTATCTCGGGCATCAGGCCTGCGTCGGGCCTACCCCTTGTGTCCCATCAACAGTTCGTGGATGACACCATCCTTGCTACTTCAACTTTGATCCCTCAAGCCAAGACCATCAAGCTCATCTTGACCCTGTATGAGGAGGCGACCGGGCAGAAAATCAACCTCCAAAAAAGTAAAATTTTCTTTATCCATACCCCCCTGGCTAGGCAAATCAGAATCGGGCGGATTCTTGGCTGTACCCCTGATTCCCTCCCCTCCTCTTACCTCGGGCTCCCCCTGTTTACAGGAGCTTCCTCCAAGACCCTTTGGAGTGGGATGATTGATCGGATCCAGAGGAAGCTGGCCCCCTGGAAAGGCCACCTCCTCTCACAGGCTGGCAGAGCCACCCTACTATCGACGGTTCTTCAAAGCATTCCGGTCTACTTCATGTCGGTCTTCAGAATCTTGGCCTCCATTGCAGCTCACATCGAGCAAATCCAGAAACGCTTTCTATGGTCGGGCAGCGAAGATAAGAAGAGGATTCCCCTGGTTTCCTGGCCCCTGGTCTGTCACCCCAAAGGCGAGGGAGGGATCGGGCTCAGGCGGGTGACCCTCATGAACAAGGCCCTCTTGTCCAAGCACGCCTGGAAGGTGTTCACCAATGCCCCTGATGAATGGGTCAGTATCGTGCATAGGAAATACTGCCACCATCACCCCTTCCTCAGTGAATCCCAGCCCAGAGATGGATCAACCTTCTGGAAATCCTTGATCTCCACTAAAGACATCATTCGGAAGGGGACCAGATGGATCCTCGGGGATGGAACCAAGATCGACTTCTGGGAAGACAGGTGGATCCAAGATGAGGCCCTGACTGCTGACAACGATCTCCTCATCCTCAAATCGGGCCTGGTGGATAGAGGGCCCAAAGTGTCGGCCTATCTCACCCAGAACCAAGGACGGGTAACATGGAAGCCCATCCTGAACCCCAGGCACCCGCTCCAAGCCTCCAGGCTCCAGCGTCTCCTTAAGGTGACAGTTATCCCATCTTTCAGAGGGAACGACAGATGCATCTGGCACGACACTCCCAGTGGCGTCTTCTCTATCAAATCTGCCTACAACTTCCAAAGAGTCCCTGATGAGGCCCCATTCCTAGCCCACCAGGTGTGGGCCAAGAAGTTGATCCCCAAAATCAGTCACTTCGTTTGGGCGGCCATCCAAAATAAGATCCTGACCATCGAGAACCTGATCAGGAGGGGCTTTCAGATCCCGAACAGATGCTTCCTTTGTTGTGCTGCCTGGGAGTCCACTAATCACCTCTTTCTCAGATGCCCCTTCTCTTCTGAAGTCCTGGGCCTCATCCTTTCCCAATTTTCTATCCAGTGGGTGGCCCCCAATTCCATCTCTGACCTCCTATCCCAGTGGCCCAATCCCTTCGCCCACCCCTTCATCCGCTTCCTATGGGGCTCCTGCCTTCCTCACCTACTCTGGCAACTCTGGCTTGAGCGCAACAGCAGAGCCTTCTCCTCCCCGACCCGCTCCCCCTAGTGGGTGGCGGCCAAGGCGGTTGCCTTCGCCCTTGAGAACTCCCGCTCCCTCCCTTTGACCGAGGCGCCCCCGTAGGCTGGGCGAGTCCACCCTCCTCTCCTCCCTTGGAGTCCAGCTCCCCCCTCGGTCCCCCCACCCCCTCCCATCATTCTACGACAAGGTGGACTGCCCCCCTCTCGGATGGGTCAAACTTAACTTCGATGGAGCTTCTAAAGGAAACCCCGACCCCTCTGGAGTGGGCGGGGTCATCCGAGATAGTCACGGGGCCCTGATCTTGGCGTACGCTCGAACCGCTTGGCATCCAGACCAACAACTTTGTCAAAGCAGCAGCTCTCCTCCATGGGTTGATAGCCCTCAAGGAGACCTCCCCAAAAGTCATCATCGAGGGCGATTCCCAAGTCATCATCAAGGCCGCCCGCAGCCCGGGAAGCAGCTCTTGGCGCATCCACAACACCATTCGGGAAGTTCTCACCATCCTCCAAGGATACACTCACCACGCCTTTCGCCATGTGTACAGAGAAGGTAACAGGGCAGCCGATTTCATGGCCAATCAAGCCACCACAATGAAAGATCTCACTACCTGGACCACGAATTTCCCTGATGCTCTGGTCCAAATAGCATCTCAAGACAATTCAAGCACCGATGAGAGTCCAGGCGCTTAGATCGCTCCGATTCGGGGCCCCGAAGGTGCGTTGTTATGCCCTCCCCACGTGGACAGGGGACACTCCTTCCGCCTCGCCATGATGATTGGCCCCAGTGACCCTCTCGTCCGAGGGCTGGCCAATCCGATCAAGCGCTTCCATGCCTCGCCAAGTGCTCCCCGCTTCAGAGGCCACGTCAGACTTTTGGCCTATCCTATTCTGGATAACCGTAGCCCCGCTGGCAATCTTGGCAAGTCCAAGTCGGAGCGCGCGGCTTCTCAGTCTGACTTTCCCGCCTCGGGCGCCGCTCCAACGGATTTCCATGTCGAGTCAGCCCGCTCGCACCTTTCTCCCATGAGTTTTCCCCAAGCTGCTCCCCCGTTCAGATTGTGCCAACTGGAGCGCTGGCATTGGCTCCCCTCCCCTGCCCCACGTGGCTACCGATAGCCATGCCCCCTCAGCTCCTCCCAGCTCGTGTCGTCCCCTGCCCTAAGCGCTCCTTCCCGATGCCTACGGCCTTTCCCCTCCTCGGTGCCTCCCTGCAAGCTTTTAACCCATCCGCGCTCAGAGCTCTCTCGCATTCTTGTCTATTTTCCCCTCCCCCTGTCCCCGTGACTCTCCCCTCTTAGTTCAGGCCGACTCTGGTTCCCCTGCCCCTGGCCTGCCAGTTTGCCTTCCATGGCTGCCAAGGCTTTTTTCCTCGAGCCCTCCACTCTCGACCTGAGCGAGTCTGCCAGGCTCTTTTCTAATGCCAAGAAATACACCCCCTTCTTCAGTAAGTTCGCAGGGGCCGACGAAGAAATCACGCAGGGATTTTTGGACACCTGGAACGACGGGGAGGTCAAAGTGAAAGGGCTTCATTTCAAAGTGTCCAAGGAGTTTCTGACTGAAGTGACGGGTCTGCACCACGAGGAGAAAGGCAGATTCATTCGATGGGACAAGCACAATTGGGAGGAGGAGCTCTCCCGATTCCTAGAGCAGCAATGGGACAAGGCCAATCTCTTTCGAGCTGACCTCCCGACCCCCTTTGACGAGGCCATCATCCCAGTGATGCAATACATTACTTGCGACGACCCGGATCAGCGCCTCTACAACTTTCACCTCAGCTTCTACAATCACCTTCGTGGAGCCACGCTGGTAAGCACCCCCTAGTTTCTCCTTTATTCCTTGAGCCTCACCATCGACCGGGCCCGCAGGAACCATTCTCGGCCCTCCCATCAAGGGCTCATGGTTGTTCTGTATAGACACGCCCTAGCTAACCAACCGCAGCTACATTGCATCCCTCCCCTGTCCTTCGTTCCCCCCTGAAGCGGTTGGCTCCCCCGTTGCTTCCCCTGCAGCGTCCAAATCCAAGGAGACCCCATCCCCTGAAGCCTCCCCTTCCCCAAAATGGCGTAGACCCACCCAAAAATGCAAAACCCCAGCTCAGGCCCCAGGCGGGGCCTCGACTCCTGGTGCAAGTTCGATCCGCAAGGGCCCGGCCCCGATAGCAACAGGGTGGCTAGCAGCTCCAAGAATGCCAAGGTGGAGGCCCCGGAAGCCATCGAAGTCAGCTCTGACTCCGGCAGCAAGTTGCAGAACTTGCCGACCAGAGCCCTCCTAGACATTACGATCAGCTCCCTGACCGCTTCTGCCAAAGCGGCTTCCTCAGCGGCCAATGCCCCGGGGAGGGGAGCTAATCTGCCAGGTCGGGGCCCCCGTCCAGGTCAGGCCCGACTGTAGGGCTACCTGGAGCGACGACGGGCAGTATTTTTTGGGTTATCTACTGAGCAGCTTCGTGGTTTTTCCCTGTTTGGTGGCCTCAGGCCAAATTTTGTTTTGCTGGCAACATAGTTGGATGGACTTTTTGTAGGCACCAGGGCCCCTGGGCCCTGGTTTGGTTCCCAAGGGCGCAACCCCGATCTTTTAACACCAAAATATAGCTACGGCTACCTATGTACCTAAGGTTTTGGGACCCTTCAAAAAAAACCCGTTGTAAATATTATTGTTACTTATCAAAAAATATATATAGACATTGGATTTGATTATAAACTTAGTGTCTCAAATATTGATCTACCAAAAGTTGGTAGAAATAGTGGTGGAAATATATACCCCCTAACTAGAATCTTTAGGCTCCCATAATGGATGGAGAATGCATTTTACATAATGGATTTGTAAGGAGAATGCTAAAGATAACTAATGACCTAGTTATATGGGTTTCTTGTAACCTAAAGATTCAAAAGTATTTTTACTACAGGCACATCAATATCTACTAGTAGGATTTCTTAATCTCATATTCAAGAAACTCAATTTTCCAACTAGCTATAGTATCCCATTGGAGCTAGACTTGTTTAAGGAGGATGTTCAAATGGTGTTGTCCATAATAGTTGTGGTATTTGGGGAAAGGAGTGACCTCAAAATTTATGAATCTAATATCACCCTTATTCACACCATCCAAACGTACCTAAGTTTCTCATAAAATGTTAATTGTGCCAAGTATATTGTAGATTAAATTGATAGTCAATTGAGGGCATTTAAAAAAGAGAGAAAATTTAATTATACCTCCTACTTTGTTTAGTTGATTTTATATCATAATAAATATTGGTTTCCAACTTACAATGAGACCAAGTAGGAGCCAATGGACTACCCTTTCCAATTGAAGATTGTATAGACATACCCTACTGAGAAGTGAACACGACCTCTTACTACTTCTATGATAATATGTATGAGGTCATCATGGAAATATTTAAGGGAAAGGTACCAAGGCTATAAAAAAAATACCTAATAGAATTTGATTTATGGGAAATGGCCAAGTGAAGACATGTATTTAGGGAGGACTTGATCATTTATCCATGTCCTTTGAGTTGCCTACACGTGTCTAATCACATGCTCAACCTAGAATATATTTTTCAACTCAATTAAATGGACCCAAATTACTTTAGGGGGCAAAAAAAGACCACCTTCTACTCACTTAAGTAGTTAGTATTAACCATTAACCTAAAGTTATGTGGCTTCTATCAAGTGGTCAAGGTAAGATTAAGAGAAATAAATATGGAGAAGTTAAAATATTATTGGCTCAATGATCCACAAGGAGTATTTGAGAAGATATTGAAGAGCAAGAAGTTAGATACCTTATTAAACCATGAGAAGAGGTATAATGTATAACAAGAAGCAAACCTGAGAAAATAAATAGCCCTTGTAACTTTGAAAAGTAATTATGGATACAAGGATGAAATCTTGAGTTGGGATAGTAACCACCAAAGTCGCACTCCTACAAAAGTGAATGATGACTTTGAACCCAATATTATGATGAATCATCAGAGCTTAGGGGTATTCAAAAAATTAGGATACACAAACTAAATATTCCTTGCATGGCAAAGTATGAGGTATGAGATAGGCGTGATCACCAAATCTACTAAAGATGGCCTGTTTAATATTGAACTCTATGTTATATGGGATAAAAAGAATCCTAAGAGTTAAAAAGGGGATGAGGTAATAAGTGCCTCAAACCCCCAAAACCCAAGAAGAAGATGATGTTAGAACTCACCATTTTTGTCACACCAATGACTTTGGTAGTAGTCAGTTCAATAGTGAGGTAAATAATCATCAAGGTGCAAGGAGGATTTAAAAGATATGGGTCTATATTTTAGAAGATCTTAGCAGTAAAGGAGCAACAATAGTAATGACACACAACTCAACTTAAGAAGGGTGAAATCCTTTAAGGAGGCTCCCTTCTTGAGTTGAAAATGACCATCCTTGTGGTTACCCCTTCCACCTCCTCTACACCATCGATTACTCCCCCTTATTTTTTTATGTATTCTTCTTGTATTTCTACTCCTTTTCTCCCTTCCCATCCTTTTATTTTACTTCTCAACCCCTCTACCTATGTAGCCCATGGTCCTCCAAGGGGCACACCACCTGCAATAGTCTTTGTCATAATTGGGATCATGCTCATCATATCTTTTCCATTTCCCACCATATAGATCACCACCACACAACCACTGGTCATGTACACCACATTGCCTCAATCATCTTTGTTGTCACCAATAATATTTCCTCTTGTCAATACTCTAGTATAGTTAGCATTGTAACCCCATCCCACTACTTCCACTACATTCTCCACCATCACCATGCAATTCGCTTTGCTTTCTCCGCTATCCACTTCCATATGTCCAACATGCCTACTATCCTAGGCAAGGCATCTTTGGCTATAGATGATGATGCTCACATTCCTAGACCAAGGCAATGAGTCTATAGGGGCACCCCTCAAACTAGCATAATTGTTAGGCCAATATTGGCCTTTGCATGGAAATTTGTAGAGATAAACATCACCAAGGCATTTGATGTCATCACTACTAAAGAAATAAAATGGAAAAAAGAATACAAAAGACTCAACAAGGGGACCTTCAAGGCCTCCATACTTATATAGTCACAATTAAAATATGGGGGACAAAGTATACATTGTTGAGTCTACCTAGACTAAACCTTCCAAATCAGCAACAACTCCTACTAACTTGATTACCAAAGTGTCTAAGCTAGACTTATATAGAACAAAACCATACCAAATGGTCCAACTAGAAAATTAGTTTACACTTGGCATAGCAATGAAAATTGGCCACCTCATAGTTGAGGATTAAGCAATATATATAAGGAATAAGGAGCTTGAGGTAGAAGCGGCTTAGCTAAATGCACAAAAGGATAAAATCTAGCAAGAGAATGAGATTCTTAAGAAAGAAGCTTCAAAAAAGGATCAACAAAAGAAGCAGGTTGAGGACCATAAATCCTGACTTGTTAATGCTAAGAAAAACCAATAAGGACTTGAAAAATTTGTACAACTTACATAAGAGTAGAGTTAACTCTAAGAGGGCCTTAAAAGGCCAAGGGATTGCAAAGTTAACAACCTCAAAGTCAACATAAATAGTAGTAGATCCTAAGGTGATCCAAGATATTTAAAAGGTTAAGTCCCTTTGAGATATCAAAGAAGAGGTGAAAAAACTTGTGTACTTTTGATTGATCTCCTTAATAGAAGAAAGCCTAGAACAAGTAGCTAAAACAATCAAGCATGTGGAAGGACAACTATCTCCAAGGAGTGATTATCAAGAGGTCCCCAAACTCCTTCCCTTAATGACAACAACAGAGGCATAACAACATGGGATAAATTGCAAGAACCTGGTCAAAAAATTAAGAAAAATATTGGATGTCCAAAGAAACCTTCAAACTTGCAAAGATAATTTGGTGTTGAAAATGCAATTCAAGAAACATATGAGAAAATTTAAGTTTTAGTTTCTATAGGAATGCCTAACATATTTTATGAACCTAAATATATCCTCAATGATGACATCATAAATGATATGTTTGAAGAGGATAAAAGCCAAGACAACCAAGGGGATGCAACTAAAACTATGAGAAGTTGGGGCTAATATATGCCAAGTTGTAAGAGTTAGTTGTAAAATAAGAGGATTTGTCAGAGAATCCTTTTGAAGACTTGATAGAGGAAGTAGAAGACGTTGCATCAATACAATTATTGAGTGAGATTAAATGGAAAAAGTTGTTGGTATTGGTACCATAATAGACATAATAAGGAGAACTATTTTTTTGACAAATTTACCATGGAGGTCCTAATTTTGTAGAATCCATGCCCAAGGATAAAGGTAGCATCTAGGATCTCATGCCAATCAATCTTGACACCATATGAAGTTACCAAACATATATTACCTCCTCACTATTTTGAAGGAACATATAACAGAGGAAATATATAGCAAGCACCTCACAAAACCTCCCAAAAATTGATCAAGTATAGAATGGGTATCAATTTGCTTGAAAAAGAGGTTGGTTGGATCCAAGTGTTGGTTCACTTGTAAAAAGAGGTTGATTGTATTCAAGGAGTTATTTTCTTAGCAAAAGGTGTTGATATTATCGCAAATACAAGCAACTCACTTTCTAACTAGAACAAATCACTCAAATGGTCAAAAGGGTAAGCTTGAGGTAAATCTTCTAGAAAGTGATATTTTAGCATTCAGTGGTATACTAAGTCATTTTAAAAGCCTTCTAAGCCCATTAGAGACATAATTGGAGGTACATAATATTTTATGGTTCACCTTTTTGCTAAATATGCTCCCAAATCTTTTCTTTTTCTAGTAGTAATTAATTCTTACCCCACTAACTTGGGGGTAAATGTTTATTTAATAAATAGGGGCCTAGGGCCTTCATTGTATTAATATTTTGGCAATGAGGACTCAAAGATACACTATATGAAACCCACATTATGATTTGACCTTATGATATTTTAAGAATTTATCAAGTCCTTAGGCATCCCATCGATGACACCACCATCTTAGTTTGCTAAGTGCGCAACGATTGTGACATAGCCCTTTTCAACCCATCTTGTCACTCACTTATCAATTTTGTAATTCAATAAATGGATGAACATTGATGCTATTCAACTTATCATGTGTTGATTGATAACACACATTCACCCTTAATCTTTCATGTATTTTTATTTCCTCACTCTACCTTTTTATACTTTACATTTTGCATTGTACTTTCAATGTAAGCTAGTGTAGGTTATTGTAGTAGTATTCCACAAAGAATAGTGGGGAGCTAACATAAATTTTAAGGTTGGGAGAAGCCATTGGAAATCACTTCCAACTTTGTTGAAACTTGAATTGGGGCACAAATCTTAATAAAAAATCAAAATACTTTCCTTGCTCAATACTAATCTATAGAGGTGGTTCCACATGTAGAATTTTATATCATAAAATAATGTAATTAATTTCCCTAGAATGCTTTAGGATAAAAAAATATGTGAACAAAAATATTTATTTTAAAATATCTTTTTAAAAAGGATAAATGATATTTTTGAAAATTCTAAATTTTTTTTTTTTTTAAAGCGAAAAACCCCTTATGGGGCCGCCTTGGTCTAAGAGACCACGAACAAGGGGTTCTACACCGTCAAAGTCACCCGGGGTTGCACCCAGCCCTGCCCGCACCAACATTATCAATTGGATTTTGGGTACCCAATTCAGCTTTTTTTGGTAGGGTGGAGATTCGAACCTAGGACCTCCCTTGGAGGATTGCCCTCTCCTCTCCAACTCACCTACAACACCTGGGTGAAAAATCTAAATTTTGAGTTTCTACATCATGTTATATTTACTCTACTCATAATGGGGATTGAAATTGATAATCCTTCATTGATTGTTGTGTCACTTGAATTTATTCATTAAAAAGGTTTTTTAATATTTCAACTCATCTTCCTTGTCAACTTCTATTATCTTTGAAAGTTGAGAAAATGTTCCTTTAGTTATTTTATAAAACATGACAAGTAGAATCGTTGATTTGCTACCCTTCATAACATACAACTTAAGAATCATAGATCAAACTTTTCTAAGAAGGAAAATAGATATACATATATATATTACTTTGATAATCTTTACAAGATGGTCAAAATGGTACAAGTCTATTGATGAGGGTCTATCCAAATTGTTACTCTTTTTTGGGTCTTAGTGTCTAGATATATCTTTGTATCATGAAAGAGAATTGCACTAAAATTTGAGAAAAATGAAATGTTTTTTTTAGAAATTTATTTGTATCACACATACTATTTTGCAAGAATTTGTTAGATGTAGGTTCTTACTTGATTTATTTTCTTAATTTGTCCTTACATGGATATTCAAGACCATTGATCTGGTATTCTTTTTAGCAAATAACTTATAGAACTAAATGATTTCAAACCATATTGATCCAAATTTCATAAGAATATTAATAATAAAGACATAACTACATATGAGTAATGATAGGTTAAACTATATGATTAATAAATCCAATTTCTAGACATCAAATACAAATTCATGCCGTACAAAGAGAGAAAATTCTCATAAACCACTTTAAGATGGTAAAGGCTCTTGATGTACAGTGATGACGACTAAGAAGAAAACATTCCAATTGATGACATTATATCACAATATAACCATATTTATATTAATTAACTATGGTTTAAAAATCTTTAAGCTAAAGTTCTATGTCAATCCTAACCTATTGGTAAGGTCTAATCAAATAAAAATAGTCATTGTGGTTATATCAATATCATCACACTTTTGATGGGTGTGGGAAGTTGCTTTACACATGATTTGAGTAAACCAATTTTATATTTTACTTTTAACATATGTTTGTCAATTGCTTTTCCATAACTCTCCTCCATGCCTTCTTCTGAATGTTACGCGTAGGTTTTCTAATATAAAAACATTCCTAGATCCATGAATCCTTTGAAAATTCAAGTTTTGAACCATCATCACCACCATATATTAAATTGCTAACAGTGATAAGTCAACACTATACCATGAATACATGATATAAGATCTAGAGAGTTCAAATATGTATTGCTAAGCAAGAGGTTTCACAATCCTCATAGTATTTTTATACAATTTCCACCCTAAAGGCTTATTTATAGAATTTATAGATCTTCCATCCATTTTACATTAGATTTTTACATTTGAATAATCCTATTGATTTCCTTCTTAAAAGCATATCCTAGTGCATTTATTTGGTATTCCTATACTAATTTTCTTAATCTAATTTTCTTTGGATTCTTATCCAGATGAAGAGGATATAGCACCATCTAAATTTCGAATGTTGTGTTGATATTTGATGAATATCAAGTATATATTACTCAATGTTTATGCTTGACTAGGTAGCACTAATTTAATGATTAAATAATAACTTTGGCAACAACCTATTATCATGTTAGACCCACATAATCTACATGATGCTATAGTGGCATAAAATTTATGATAGACAAGAATTTATGTGTCTATGTGTATGTGCATACATACACGTGTGGGTGTGCACATTTATGTGTGTATGTGCACACCCACAAAGATACACACACACACATGTATCTATATATACACACATATATACATACAATGTATATATTATCAAATGACATGGTGCTAGGAACCTTTAATTAAATCAAGTACATCCACAATAGTAATTGTAGAAATTAATATAAATACAAGGAAATAACATAGTGCTTGAGAAATATCAAATAGAAATGCAACAACTTTATTATTCAAAATAAATTGATATTGTATCCCTCTTCGACGAGGAAACCTCCTCGGAAGTAGAGATCCATTATAATTTAAGATTTTTTATTACATTCCATTTCCACTCTTGTCTTTATATAGACTTTTTGTTTACCCTAATGCTGATGCTCAAGGGTCAGTCCACATACAAGTGAGGGATCTAAACTAATAACTCCTAAGAAAATAAAAAATTACATATTTATTAATAATAATTGATTATCAAGTGGCATAAGATCAACTGGTTAGATTCCTCAATATTTCAAGGAGGAGACCTAGGTTCAAATCTTACCAAATGATACCTAGATAATATCTTAGATTTGTTGTGATACCACTATGTGGTGATGATGTAATATGGGTGGGGCTCATTTCAATCCCATATAACCCATTAAATAAAAAAAAGATTCAATTACACCACAACAACCCATTCACACTAAGTGTAGAAATTACATAATGATTTTACGATATGATCCTAACATGCCCGTCCCTTTTAAGAAGCTTTATCCTAAAAGCTTGAGAAAACTACTACTAGAGTTGAATGAGTGACTCCCATGTAGCATCTTTAAAAATGTACATGTCTATTGATCTAGAATAATTTTGAGCTCTAAGATGATTAAACCTTTTGTATTTAACTTGGAAGCATTGTTTGAACCTATACACAATTGCCACAAACCATTATTCAAGGAAGAGATATGAAAAAACTAGATGTATCTTAGAGGAGGGTGACAATGTGAGTTTGCAAGTCATGAGCACAAATTATTGTAACATATTAAAACCAAACTCTAAGTGGTGATGATCAACTTGCTACCACATATGGTTCTATGCCATTACCCAATTTTTCTTGAGGAGTTGAAGAAGTAGTTCACGCTCCCAAAAAGTGGAATCTACCGTCAAAAATTTAGAACTAGTTAAAATATACGATGAAAATAATGGGGGATTATGTCCACAAACCAGTTCCAAATACTTGATAACAAATTCAATTTGCTCATTTTTATAGGGATAGTATTCAAATATTCTTTTGAGGTGTGTATCCTATAGTTTGAATAGTTCCTATCAAAAATGACTGGTGAAGGTGGAAAAAATGATGGAGTGGGGCATGACATGAAGGAAAAATAATAATTCTAGAGGTATATGAGAAACCATGGGGGCCTTATAGGGATGAGCTAGTAGATAAATGTGATCATACTAAAAGAGACGATATAGCACCTCTAGAATGACTATTTTTCCTCCATATTTTGGTTGCCCTTCAATAAAATGCATCTAAATATTTGTCCTAATTTTTTCTAGAATAAGAATACATTATGATAGTAATACTTACAGTTCAACAAACACAATTGCATATTTTTCCAAAAGTAGCTATACTTCAACTAGTTGAACTATATCGGTGGTAGTCTTAGCTTGGATTGCAAATAATTGTGTCCCTGCCCTTTGAGATGATTTCTTCAAAAATAAAATATTCAATAGGAACTAATTGGTTTAGTATCCATGGGCATACTTGTAGAGAGTATATTGTTGGACTAATCGTCATACCTTGAGGATTTGACTTAGTGGACTAACAACCACCCTAGGCCCTGGTACTAACTGTCTTGTGAGGTATTCAAATACAAAGATTGTATCAAACACTAAAGCCTAGAGGTTTTGGTGTAACAACTCTATAGTGGTATTAAAGCCTCATCCAGGATCAAATACCCTTGAGTTATGTTAGAGAGGGGGTGTTGGACTAACTGTCGTACCTCTGTTAGCTTTTAATGCTATAAAATTAAAGGAAATGCGACCACAAATGATGAAATAAGCAAGCAATGTTATAACTATGATAATGTCTAACTAATAAGCATGTAAATATGATAAGAAACTTCAGAAAATACTCATGCAATAGCCATTAATGAAAGCTCACAAAAATATACAATGCTATGCAATGGAGTTCTCTAACAATACATATTGCAAAAATCCTCTACATTGTTACCTATGCACTCCAAATTCCTCTTATTCTTTTACTCTAAGAAGGCATATATACAGTGTGACATGACTCTTGGCCTTCTATATTCTTTTGACACTTCATCAATCTATTCTTAGGACTTTGTACATGTGGACTACATGCATATTTACATCATTACAAATTCTAATAGTACTTGTGCATTTATGACATTGCATTAAGCAAATATTTAAATCCTAATATAAGATAAATTCATAATCTAAACATGTACCCATGATGGTACATTAGCAAGAAGTAAATAATGTAATACATTCCAACAACCTCAAGGGTTTGACTTAGTGGACTAAAAACCACCTTGGGCCTTGGGACTAATCACCATGTGAGGTATTCAAATACAAATATTGTATCGGATACTAAAGCCTTGAGGTTTTTGCGTAATGACAACTCTACGTGTATTGCTTCCCCTAATGCTTGAATTGCATCTAGATTTTAGAAAAATTCTAAACTATCAGACCCAACATATGAAGCCACTAAGTTCCTAGTACTATATCACAACCACCCAAAGGAAGGCCAAACATGTTAATTTTGAGATTGTAGTAACCCACCCATACCTTTATATTTTTACATTTTCCTCTATAAGGACTCACCCATTGGCTACCATGACTTCAAAATAATTGCATGAATATATGTAACAATTTGCTTGTTTGGTCACCTGAGGATAAAAATAATGTGTACTACCTGAATCAATGAGGATTATGAGGCATTGACCCTTGAAATGTCCTTCCACTTTCATGGTTTAGGGAGTGGAAGTTCTTGCCAAGGCATGTACAAAAATATTTGGTAGTTGGTCCTTAGTCAATTTAGTTTCTACATGTGGATTTTCTTCTTTATTGTCCTCTTCATCATGAGATTCTTAAATGGAAGGTTTGCCCACTTCAAGAAAATACTATTTTTTATTATGCATATGTGTCCTAAGGATTATTTATCATCACAATTGTAGCATAGACCTTATGCCTCAATTTCTTCCCTAGTCAAACATGTGATTGAGGGTTGTTTGTTGACATGATTCAATGGTGGTTAAGTTTGAGGGACTTTGGATGTATGCCCTTGAGCTAGAATATATATTTAGCCAAATTAGCTAAACCTAGTGTTTGCATCATGGTTTTTGGTTTAAAAATTCTTACCTTAACTTGAATATCTTCTTTTAACCAATTAATGAAACAAATTTAGAAAAACTTGTCACTCAAGTTTCTTGTGTAGTTTTCCAAAATTTCAAACTATATTTGATAGACTCAAACTATTCTGGTCTGCTTTAACTTGGTGAGGGCTCATGTGAAATCTTCATATTTATTAGGTCCGAAATATGTGAGTAAATTGGTTTTAAATTCAGCCTAAGAGAGACCCGGATGCATATTCCTCAATCATTGGCACTATTAAAGTGATTTAGATTCAAAATTGAAGGATTCTATTACCGACCTTAGATTTTGGGGAATGTCATGAAGAGAAAAATACTGGTTAATCCAAAATAGCCAATTAGTAGGCTCCTCTCCATAAAATTTTGGAAAATAACTTGGGCATTTTATAAATATTATTATTGAGCAAGGTATTGTGGGCTCCACTCTTTGAATTGTCTACCTTAATTTTGATCCTTGTTACCTAGTTGGTCATATTTATAATCCAAACCCATTAAATAAATCTTAAAGTTATTCAGTTTGGCAAAGTAGCTTTTCCCAATTTTGTTGTTGTCATATCAAGTAAATCACTTGTTCACCTAATTGCTCTAGTTGGGTGCCTTTAGGAGCTTCGACCATTTTTAGGTACCCTAGGGTTCTCAAAGAAGCTTATAGATGTTATATAGCAAAATGATCACTTGAAAATATGACTAAAATTGACTATACCACAAAATAATAAATTGTGGCCTCCAAAACAAGCTTATGGGAGTTATATATCAAAGCAATCAGCTCAAAGAAAAAATAATAATGGGCTATACCACAAAATGACAATTGTTTGACCTCTAGATTTGGTTTTTTGGTAAACTATTACCAAGTAATTGTTCTAATGGCCAAACAGGGTCTTTTCTACACTTAGTTTTTAAATAGTCAAACAAGGTGTCCTCTACACTAACAAATTACCAATTGACAATTACCCTCTTTGACAATTGTTAACTTGCTATTTGGATTGTATTTCTGATTATCTTTATATATTCTTTGTATTGTCTTACCAAATAATTTGAGCAACATAAAACTATGGTGGTTGTAATCTCCTCTATAGTATGCTTAATTTTGATCCTTGGGTTTTCTAAGAAAGAACCAAAAACATACTCAATAGGGATAATCTAGGGCAAGATATATCTGGTTCTATGGGCTCTCTTATATACTCTCTTAATCATGATTAGTGTCTAGCCCAATATCTTAGAGCTCTAACTGCAAAAGGTTACACCCTACCCTAGTCACACTATTAGTTTTTAAGTGTATTGTGAGAGTAACTTCCTAGGGCTAATCGCTTACCGATGCATCAAAAAACTCAAATGGTCAATATATTCCTAGGGTTGAAAGCTTATCCTATTTCTAGGGGGTATCCTTATATACCCAAGGGTATGTGGGAACTCGTTGTTATGTATGGGTGCTATATAAGGCCCAAGTATTGGAGTTTGATCACCCCTCCACTAAACTCTTTAATCCCTCCACTAGACATTTTATGGGCAATCCAGTTTAGCCAAAAAATGACAACTCCTTTGTGATATTTTGAAACTCCCAACACAAGGTTTCTAACCTAACCCTCTACAAACATAAAAAAAAATGTTATTTTCTTGCAGGGTATTTAGCAAAAACATGTAGAATAAAATAAAAATATACCTAATAGGGAAGAGACAACAATATAATAACTATTCTTACTGCAGCAAAACACAACCCTAGAAAGTGCTCAAATACCATTTGTTAGGAACCTTCAATTAAAATTAGGTACATTCATAATGGCAATTACAAAAATTAACAAAAATATGAGAAATAAAATAATAGAGTGCTTGAGAATTATTGAATAGAAATGTAGTAACTTTATTAATCAAGAGGATCTGATATCATAGGCCTCTTCGAGGGGCATCCTCCTTGGAAGCATAACTTTGTTACAATTTAAGAAAAAAAACTTATTACATTCCATTTCTACCCATGTCTTTATAGATAATATTTAACTAACCCAATGCTAATGCTCAAGGTTTGGTCCACATGTAAGTAAGGGACCCGAGCTGGTACTTCCCTAATAAAATAAATGGTTACATCTTTACCAATAAGTATTGGTTACATCATAACGACCCATACACACTAAGTGCAAAAATTACATAATGATGTCGGAATAGAATCTAACACATGGGCTCAATTGGTTAAGTTCCTCAACTTTCAACGAGGAGACATAGGTTCAAATATTGTCAAGCTAATGTAATACCACTATGTGATCACAATATAATATAAGTGGTGTTCATTTCAATTCCATATATAAGTGTATATATGTGTGTGTGTGTGTCTATATATATATATATATATATATATATATATATATATATATATATATATATATATATAGAGAGAGAGAGAGAGAGAGAGAGATTATCAAATTTTATATATATATATTTATATATTATTTATTCTTTAGGAATTACCAAATGGCATTAGTTGAAGTGGTTAAAAATCTGGACTCCTAATGTGAAGAGTCAGGATCGAATCTTGCCAGGCATTATATGCATATTTGCTAGTTTTAATATCACTTTAATTTGTTGAAATTTTGCAATAATATGGTCATGGGTGGGTCTCATTTCAACCCCATATAACCAATTAAAATTTTATTATTTAGAGTTTAACTTTTTTGGTTGGATAATAAGGGGTTGTACTCGGGTATTGAAAAATGATAACTCTCTTCTTTACAACTTGAGAGTTTACAAATAGATACACTTATCATCTCAATTGAGATGCTATAGCTAGAAACCTACATCATTTTACATAAAATGTCTGAATTATTGATTTTCATTTTTTTGATCTTTTCAATTTTATGTATGAATACAAATATTTTAAAATTCAACATCCTTCTTGAAATTTTTCTATAGCAACCTTCACAATACCAAAACTTCACCTCTACTATCTATGCATTGCATCTTAGTAGAGTAATATTTCCAAAACATCACACTATCATAGTCTGCTTTACCAAATTTGGATTGGTAGTTTCCTTCCTAAAACACAAGTGCAACCACCAAAATTATAATAAATAGTTTATATGAAAAGACATTATTGTTATGAAATAAAGTAGATATTACCAATGGAAAATATTAAAGTAAATCTTAATCATTATTTAATTAAGGCAATCAACAAATTATTGTCAGCTTTAGCTAAAATTACTACTTCTTCTAACCATGGAAAGGAGAATTTAACTTCACGATACTCAATCAAAATCCTTCTATTGGCTAACCTATCCGCACACTTGTTTCCTTTCCTTAATGTACATGTAAACCTTATTTATTCAAACTCTTATCAAGATCTTGAATTTCCACAATTATCTCTTGTATGTTCCATCGAGCCTTTGCTTTCCTCAAAATTGCATTTCTTACTATGATAAAATCACATTTCATCCATACTTTGTTCCATTTCATTTGTTTGCATATTTTTAACCCTTCTCAAGTTGCCCGAGTTTCATATTTCTTAATTGTCTTAAATCCATTATTGAAAGCGTAATGAGATAAAATCTCTCCTCTATTATTTCTAATTATTCTTCCTCCTCCTATTGGTCTTGGATTTCCTTTAGATGCTCCATAAAAATTTAATTTAACCAACTCCACATCTAGTGGTTTCCACTTTATATTCTTTGCCTTCTTTTTGCTTCTCTTGTACCCAACATCATAATTCCATTTAATGACTTGACTCCATCTATCAAGGCTCTCTGCTTCTAGATTAGGGACTAGGTGAGTTGACAGGGTTGGTTTAGACTCCTCTATGGCTAAATATATCTTCCTTTTCATTACCTCTAAATTTCTTTCCTTTCCTTTAAATATTCTTCTATTCCTTTCTAGCCATATAGTCCAAAGTATTATATCTTTTGAAATATCCCATATTGTCTGTAAAGCCTTATTTTTATAAATTCTCTGCCATTACTTTAACTAATCTTCAATTCTGCTATTCATCATCATGCATTTACCAAACATATTAAGAATTCATTACCATAGTTTCTAGACTATTGAGCAATGCCCAAAGAGATGGTCTATAATCTCGTCCTCCTTTTTGTAAAGAACACATTGAGAGGGGCCATGAAAACCTCTTTTCATAAGGTTATTCCAAGATAAAATTCTTCTATGACCTACTAGCCAAACAAATATTTTGACTTTAATAATGCTTGGGCTATCCCAAATATCTCTCCATATTCTAGTGATATTACTATTTTTGGGTGCTTTACATTATATCCACTTTTTGTTGTGTATTTTTTTGAGCTATTCAACTACTAAATCAATTTATCCTTGGCTCCCCTCGAAATAATCATAGTTGTTATCTTTCTACTCAATTGAATCCTAACATCAATGTCTCGTATACTTGTAAAAAATCCTTCTTTCCATTAGTATCTTCCTTTCGGATCCTTATACAAAATGTTTGAAACCCTATCACCATATTTGTCTTGAAGTAATATCATCCAAGGTTTCAAAATTGGATCTAAATTGAGTGGTTTTTTATCACACCAAGTATCCATCCAAATAGAAAAGTTTTCTCCAATTCCCACCACCCATCTTAAACATTTAATCATTAGATCAAATAGTTTTTTTGAAACCATTCCAAAGAGCAAAACCATTTGGTAAAGATAATGCAATAAATATTAAACTTGGGTCATTGGGGTCAACATACTTAGAAGAATTCTTGCCCATTATCTTTGACTCTCTTTCTACAAACTCTAGATTACTTCTCCCCTAAGAGCTAAATTTTTATTTGTAAGAACTTTTAAACCAAGACCTTCCCTAGTTTCATCATCACACACCTTGCTCCATTTCACCAAAGGAAATTTCCTTTTATCATGTAAACCTAACCATAAAAGGATATCATAATATAGATTAAAAAATTTTCAACTAATTTTGGCATAGTATACAATGACATATAATATGTTGGAATGGCTTGTAAGACTAACTTAATTAACTGCACTCTTCCTACTAACGATAACCATCTACCTTTCAAAGTTGGTAGATTATTTTGAACTTTACTAATAATTGGATTCCATAATTCTATCCTCATTATCCCCTCAAATAAAGGCATCCCTAGAAAGGTTACTGGTAAATTTTTCTCCTCCATTTGAAGTAACCTATAAATTTTTACTTTGATATTAGTTGGAGTGTTAAGGAAGTAAATTTTGGATTTTATCCCATTAAATTTTTACCCTGATGCTCTTTCGTACTCTTTTAAAAAGTAATTTAAAGCTCTAGCCTTATTTATACTTGCCTTTCCAAAAAGGGTTGTATCATCTACAACCTACTGATGGGTGATGTTATCGATGTTATTACTAACCTTAACTCCACTTATAAGCCCATCTTTGTAAGCCTTATTTAAGTTCCTACTCAAAAATTCTACCATAATAATGAACAAATAAGGAGATAGATGATCTCATTTTCTAAGGCCTCTCTTGGATTTAAAAGATTATGTTACTAACCCATTGACCAATGTTGAATAAGAAACTATAGAGACACAATTTTTAGTCATCTAACCCATTTCTTCCCAAAACCAAACTTATCTAAAACTGCAAAAAGAAAATCCCATTTAATCCTATCATAGGCTTTACTCATATCAAGTTTTAAGATCGTAGCTTTCTATTTTATTGAAGCTGTTGAATGTATAACTTCATGAGCTACTATGATAACATCTAAAATTTGTCTCCCTTTCATAAATCCTCCTTGCTCTTCTGAAATAATTTTGTCTAACATGGCCTTAATCTATTCGCCATCACTTTGGAAATAATCTTATAAGCCATATGACATAGGTTCATGGGTCTAAAATAACCAAATAATTAAGCATCCTTCTTTTTTGGAATTAGGGTAAGATAAATTGCATTTATTTTATAAATAATGTTTTTTTTTACCCTAGACTGTTCCACTACCACCAATAAAGAATCCTTCACTATATCCCAATTATGTTGGTAGAAAACTATAGAGAGCCCATCTGGACATGGAGATTTATACTTATTAAAAGAGAAAAGAGCTAAATGAACTTCTTCTAGAGTAACAGGCTCCATCAGTTTCCTATTATCTTCATTCATTGTAACTGAAGGAACATCTTGAAGAAATTTATAATTAAGAACTTTGGTATCCTCTGAAACTAGAATATTATGATAAAATTGCTTTACCTCTTTTCTAATAACACTCTAACCTTCAATCCGAACCCCTTATATTGATTTAATTCTACTGGTTCTAGAAGATGATCTTTGTATTATAGCCATCCTATGAAAAAAATTGTATTTTTATCTCCTTTTAACCAAGTTTGTCTTGATTTTAATCTCCAAAATTTCTCTTTCTTACTCAAAATATTATGATATTCACTAAGCAACTCCTTTTCCTCCGATCTTGGATTATTATCATCACCTTTTTGGAATTTTGAAAGTTTATCTTTTAGATCTTCTTTCTTCTCAAAAATGTTTCCAAAGGTGTTCTTGTTCCATTAATCTAGATGTCATAGTTTTAATTTGGTTTGAAAGAGCATACAACCCACCATTACCTAAAGAATTCCATGTTTGAGCTATCATATCAACAATTGAATATGGTCTTCCCACATCTGCTCATATTTATAATATGATATTTTTTTGAATTCACTTACCGCCATTGTAACTCTTATTGGCCAATGATCTGAACCAAACCTTATTAAGGTATTAATTTTAGCACAAGTTCCTTCATCTAGCCAATGATCTGAGAGAATGCATCTATCTAATTTTTTTGCTATTAGGTTCTAGCCTCTCCTATTGTTGGTCCAAGTATAGTTGTCTTCTTCAAACTCAACTTCCCATAGATTATTATTTTGAATAAAAGTTGGGAAATCTCTCATACTTTAGGTCAATTTCCTAATTCTCCCAAAAATTTTATTCAAATTGGTTATGGTATTAAAATCTCCAATGATCATGAATCGGATTTCTTGGTCTTTACTTATCATATAGGCTTCAATCCCACTCCAAACTTCTAATCTACCTAACTGAGTTGTAGGTCCATAGACTTTAATAAGGATGAAACAAATATCTACAAAGTATCAAGTGACTAAAGAGGCTATCCAATGCCTAGTTTTATGAATGGTTACACAAGAGGTTCTAGAAGTATTTCAACAAGTCAAAAATCCCCCTACTGCTCCTTCATAATTCATAGCATCCCATTCACATGTCATCCAAACTACTTTCATAGTTTTTGAAACTTCTTCTTTTGTCATTTTAGTTTCCTGGATATAGAGAATATCAATTTTTTTACTTAAACATAGGTCCCTAATACACCTATGCTTTAAGGGGGCATTAACACCCCTTATATTCCATGAGATGATAATAATATCTCATTAGGGGCTTTTGGCCCCTCCTATGTATTACCAATATCATTTTGTTGTTTGGTAAAGAGAAGTTCAACCAACTTAGTTTGTGTTCCTTTCTCTATGTTAGCTCTTGCTTCCTTGGATCTTACTTGATAATTTGAGGGATTTCCTTTTTTTGCCTTGCCTATATCAAGAGTAGGTCTTATTATTCTATTCCTCAATATTCTTTCACAATTTTGTTTTTCATCATATTTATCCTCTCTTGGATCTATTATAGAAGCTTTTGACTTGTCTTGCTCATTTTTTGGTATTTCCTTATTAATGGCAGAGGTATTAACTTCTAAAACTGCATTTTTTTTACCAATTATTTTCTCCTAAATGGTGCATGGTACTTCAAGAGAGTCTTCAAAATATGATGAGAAACATTCCTTAGGTTCATCGAGAATGTTCTTCCTTAAATTATGATCATTCTGCATAGATGGTTCCTTGTTAAAATATTGAAATTGTTGTACCGTGTCCTCTAAGTTTTGATCTACTTTTTCTTCATAGGCTAAAGCCTTAAAAGAGTTGGTATTTCTTCCATTTTCTTTCCTTATTGGTCTCCACTATTTGATTTCTTTTGTTTTTCTACATCTATTTTTTGGAAGTTGAAAACCATCTTCATCCATAACCATTTATAAATTTCTCTTGCAGTTTTCTACAAATTATTCTATTGGGCTCTTCTTAGGGCATGATCTCTCAATATACCCCACCTTATGACATCTTCTACATATAAAAGATATGTTTTCATAATCTATAGTTTGCATCCACATCTTATCCCTATACTTATGAGTGATTGATTTTGGTAAATATTTACTTATATCAATCATGACCAATATTTGAGCATAAATAGCCAAAAATCCATCTTTTGTTGTATCTGAAATATCGTGGAATTATCCTAGAGTGTTTCCTATTGCCTTGAGGGTATTTATTTCCTAAAATTCAATGGGAAACCCAAACATCCTAACCTAGACTAGTACTAGGGATAGATTTACATTTTCAGGTGAAAAGCCTTCATACCAACGAGTAAGGAAGACTCCTGCTCTTCCCATAAACCAAGAACTCCTTTTTAGTATTCTTTCTCTTTCTTCCCACAATACCAGTAAAGCTTGTGTCTCTATAATACCATATTCAATGCTAGTCAATGGGCTATTAATAGAATCATTTAAAGCTAAGAGGGGTCTTAGATAGAGAGATCCTTTGTCACCATATTTTTTCATTATTATGGTAGAGTTATAACTAGAATAAGAACAAGGATATGTAGGTTACTCCAAATGGAGGAGGTAAATTTATCAACAACATATCTAGGGATACCCTTATTTTAGGGGAGAATGAGGATAGAATTATGAAATCCATTTATAAGTAAAGTTTAGAATAAACTACTAGCATGTAAAGGTAGATGGTTATAATTACCAATAAGAGTACAACTAATTAAATAAGTCTTACAAACCGTTCCAACATATTATATGTCCTTGTATATTATACCAAAA
Organism: Wollemia nobilis; assembly: GCA_028583015.1. Taxonomy (NCBI): domain Eukaryota; kingdom Viridiplantae; phylum Streptophyta; class Pinopsida; order Araucariales; family Araucariaceae; genus Wollemia; species Wollemia nobilis. The sequence continues at coordinate 372,529 of JAQPPZ010010853.1, forward strand.
TCGATAGAAAAACTTTCTTTATTGTGGTCAGGATTACATTATAAAAGGAAAATTTCTTTGATCAAATGGAGCAAGATGTGTGATTATAAAACTGTGAGGTCTCTGGTTACGAGTTCGTATGGATGTAAACTTAGCTCCAAGAGGAAAAGTAATTTGTAGATTGTACAAAGAAAATCAAAGACAATGGAAAAGAATTCTTCTAAGTGCGTTGAGCCCAATGACCCAAGCTTAATCTTTACTGCTTTCTCACTACCAGATGATTCTACACTTTGGAATGGTTTAAAAAATTAAAAAATTCAATTGATCTAGTGATTAAAGTTCTAATATGGGTGGTGGACACTGAGAAAAAAAATATTCGGATGGATACTTAATGTGATAAAAAACCACTCAATATACATCCAATTTTGAAACCATGACGAGATTACTTCAAGACAAATATGTTGATAGGGTTTAAAACATTATGTACAAGGATCAATAAGGAAGATATTTTTACAAGTATACCAAACATTGTTGCTAAGAGGTAGTTGAAAAGAAATATAACAACAATGATTGTTCTGAGGGGAGTTGAGGATAAACTAATTTGGGAGTTGAATATCTCAGGAGAATATTTACATAGCAAGCAATGGATATAATGTAAAGCACTAACAAAATAGGAGTATCACAAGAATATGAAGAGATATTTGGGATAGCCCTAGCATTCCAAAAGTCAAAATGTTTGTATGACTAGTAGGTCATAGGAAATTTTTATCCTAGGATAACCTAATGAAAAGGGGTTTTCATGGCCCCTCACAATGTGTTCTATGTAAAAAGGAGGAGGAGAGTATAGACCATCTCTTGGGACACTATCAATAGTCTAAGAACTATGGAAATGGATTCTTAATATGCTTGGTAAATGCATGGTGATGAATGGTATAATTGAAGAATCGTCAAAGCAATGACAAAGTACTTTTGAAAGTGAGGTATTATATCCAATATAGGATACATCAAAAGATATAATACTTTGGATTGTATTTTTGGAAAGAAACAAAAGAATATTTAAAGGAAATTAAAGCAATTTAAAGGTAATAAAAAGGAAGAGAACAACCCACGAGCTTCCACCTCAAAGCCTCAGACTGTTGGACCCCAACATTGGATAAGATGGTTAGGAGGATATAGAGTTATAGTAATAGTTGGCTCAATCTTGCAGGAAGGGAAGTATTGATCAAATCAGTGTTAGCTTCTCTTCCAGTCTACCAACTATTAGTATATCATGCTCCCAAGTTTATTTTACAAAAGGCAGATGGAATCATATGTCACTTCCTATGAAAAGGAGATAGACAATAAGAAAGTAAAAAGTTCCACTTGGTCAATTGAGAGATGGTCACCAAAATTAAAATTCAAGGAGGACTAGGAATCATAAAAATGGAGATAGTTTTGAAAGCATCAGGAGAAAAACTTCACTGGAACATACTTAAACACAATTGAGCATGACAACGCATACTAGTCAACAAGTATTTAAATAGTCAAACATGTATTCAAATTCTCAAACACATAAAAAAACTTCCTAGAGCCTCATTGGTTTGGAAACATATAGTGGCTCCAAAGAGCACAATAGCGGATAATTTATTTTGGCTATAAGGATATGGTAATTCAATTAATATATGGGAGGATTCAATCCTAGGAAATCCACCCTTAAGAGAGATAACTCCAATCAAATTGTAGAATCACTTGGAAATCCAAAGAATACTCAAATTAGGTGACTTGTTTTATTGGACCTCACAAACTCTGAATTGGATCTCCCCTCCCATTCCATCTTAGCTTCAAGGAGATTAGGATTATTTTAAGTCCCACATGGTGAGCATTAGATCTCTTCATCCCATGATGCCATACAAACTTATTTGGGGTAGCATCAGTAGTAATGGGGAATACTCAATGCATCTAGGAGTCCAACATTAGCAGATTTGGCCTACCAACAAAAAACTATCGATAGTATGGAAAAATAGAGCACCACCTAAACTACAAGTATTTAGCTAGCTAGTCTCTCAAAATAAAATATTAACAGGTGATAATCTACAAAAGAGAAGTATAGTAGGGCCTCATGTTTGTTATAGGTGTAGTAAGAATAGTGAAACAATTTTCCATATTTTGTTTGAATGCCCAAAGGCAATTTCAATTTGGTTAGGAATATCCAAAATTCTTGGTACTTCCTACTCTGGAAGGTTAACCATAGATACATGTTTTACCAAGTGGAACAAAGAATATAAAGGCAAACTGACAGGTAAGCCCCTCCTAAAATATCAGTGGAGTTTTATAGTCATCTGACACATCTGGTTGGACAAAAACCAGAGGATTTTTGAAGGCAAAGGTAAGGACAACAAAACTTTAATATGAAGGATATAAGAAGAATTAGTCCTAAATGTCAAAAATAGTTTTTATCAACAATAGTATGAAGAAGATCTGTCACCCACAGAAAGAAGAATTATCTACCAACTTAATCTCCAAGCTTTCCTAACACAAGGAGGCTATAGAGCAAACAATTATTTGCCTGACATATGTTTTTTGACACTTCTTTGATGGTGCCTCCAAGTCCAACCTCGATCAAGCAGTGATAGGGGGACTAATTATTACAAGACCCCATGAGATCTTACTCAAATACATGATCAACTTGGAAACAACATCTAACAACATGGCAAAGGCTATTGGATGTGAAATCGACTTAAAATTGGTGGCAAAGCAAGGAATCACTCAAGTCATAGTTTATAGGGATTCTAAACTAATAATAACAACTCTTACAAAAAATACAGATTTTAGATCTTTACAATTGAAGATTATTCAAGACAATACTAGACAACTAGGTAGGACAATCGTAATACGAGAACTCAATAAAGAGGTTGACACACTAGCAAATTAGGCAATAAATATAGTCCCTGGTTATTATTGTCAAATCATCAAGAAGCAGAAGGGCAGGGGTGGTATGCGAGGATGACGAGGACTCCAATAATGAGGTCCTTTTTTATCTTCATGTTCTATTTTTTAGAATGCTCTGTTCACTTTGATCTCTCTGATTAGAGAGTTTTGTATCTTTTTGTTAAGTAAATAAATCTTTTCCTTTTTAAAAAAAAAGGAAGAGAACAAAATAATATTTTAAGGAAAGGAAATCGATTTAAAGGTAATAAAAAGGAAGATTTGTTTAGCCACAAAGGAGTCTAAACTAGCCCTATCAACTCACCCAATCCCTAATCTTAAAGTAGAGAGCCTTGATAGATGGAATCAAGTCATCAATTAGAATTATGATGGTGGGTACAAGAGAAACAAAAGGAAGGCAAAAAATATAAAGTGGAAACCATCGAAGCAAAGTTGGTCAAAGTGAATTTTGATGGAGCTTCTAAAGGAAATCCAAGACCAATAGAAGGAGGAGAAATAATTATAAATAATAGGGGTGATATTTTGTCACATTACACTTTCAAGAGTGGATTTAAAACAAATAATGAAGCTAAATCTTGGGTGGCTTTGAAAGGATTAAAAATATGCAAGCAAATGAAATGGAATAGAGTATGGATGGAAGGTGATTCACTAATAGTAATAAATGTAATTTTGAGGAAAGCAAAGGCTCCATGAACATACAAGAGATTACCGTGTAAATACAAGACCTTATTATAGAGTTTGAAGAAATCATGTTTATACATACATTAAGGGAATTGAACAAATGTGCAAATAGACTAGCTAATAGAGGGGTTTTAATAGAGGACCATGAAGTTAAATTCTCTCTTCTATGGGTAGAGGAAATAGTAAGTTTAGTTGAAGTTGACAAGAAAAATCTAAAAGGAGCAAATTCAAAATAATGTTCCAAAGGATTACAAAATATTTTAGGGGATCTATTTATAGATCAATGCATTGGAGAAAACTAACAATCTAGATTTGGTAAAGCAAAATATGATTTTGTGAAGTGAGTAGAAGTTTTGTATGCTGAAGTAGAAGAAGATATTAGATGGGCTTCATGGCTAAATGAACTATTTGAGTTGGTTGTTGGTTGGACTATGGGACAAATTATGGATTAGAACTTTCAACTTTTTGAGATTACTAAACTATTTATCAAAATAATACCATTATGATTTGTTAAAATATAATTATAATATGGATAAGATCCATTTCATAACTCATTAGAATGATAAAATGTTTTTTCTAATTGGTTATTTGGGATTAAAATGAATTCCACATTTATTATATAATGATGCATAGTTTAGCTATGCATATATTCATGATAATATTTAATCATGAATTTTAAACTTTTTGAGATTGATAAACTATTTATTATAGTTCTTGTGGTTGTAGTTATGCTTTAGGAAGGAAACTAACAATCTAGAGCTGGTAAAGTAGACTATGATAACACAGTTCTAGAAATATTACTCTACTAAGATGCAGTCTGTAGATAGTAGTGGTGGAGTTTTAGTATTGTGAAGGTTGCTTTAGGAAAATATCAAGAAGGATGTTGAATTATGGAATATTTGTATTTACAAAGAAAATTGAAGAAGATCTAGAAAATTAAAATCAATAATTATGACTTTTTACGAAAAAAGATGTAGGTGTCTAGCTATAACATCTCAATTCAGATGAGAATTAATATGTTTGTAAACTCTCAAGTTCTAAAGGAGAGAGTTGTGATTTGTCTAGGGTGGGGGACTTGAGTGTAACTTGTTTTTCTTAAGTAAAAAAATAACATTATTCTAGATGCCTATCAATTACTAATAGAGACAATGCACTAGAAATGCCAACATATCTACAAAGAAGGCACTAGGGTGGCAAATAATTTATTGAGTTGTAGAGTTATCTTCATCTTGGCAAAATTCAACTTTAGAAGGCAATTGTCCAAGGGAAGGATTATCTCTGAATGAAAATGATATCAAGATTTTGATAGATAAAAATTAGCGATTTGAGAGAGCTAGAAAATATTTTGATAGAAAAGCAAAGTAGATACGATCTAATTGACCTAAAAGCAAATGTAGTATCTAGTCATTGTGATGGGAGTGACCAACAATAAAAACCATATATAACTTATCAATAAAATAAAATAAAGAATAATATATTAATATCAATTTTTATGAAATAAGCATACTATTATTAATATGGAAATAAATATTGATGATTGAATGCTTCTTCAATAGCCCATAACCATTGCACTCCAAATTTTCTCCTGTTCCTCTTATCTCGACTTTTCCACCCCATGCCATGCAAATTACGATTCTTCCCCTAAATAAATCAAGTAATCATTATAAATATCAATGTAAAGTCAAAACTTCTAGCACCTTTTTATCAATAGCTTTATATCCAACAATTTTCATTGATGTAACATAAGATATTATGTCAAATTGAAAATAAGAGCACGCCACAATGCAAAGGCTTGACATTGTAAATTATTTATAAATTGGCTTCAAACATAGGTTTCATCTTGCTTGTGAAGATATTTCAACACTTTGAGAAAATTATTCTTCTCATAGAGAGCACCCATCATGTCTCCTTAACATATATCCTCTAGATCTTTTCAAATTGTTTTTCCTTCTTCTTTATATTCTAGAAGATAATTTTGATTTTTCCCAACTTCTCGAGTTGCTTTTCATATCATTGAATTTCTAAACAAGTGGAACATCTTGGTTCTTATGGAATCTTTTTTCTTTATCAACATTTAAATGTGACTTTGTAGACCATTAGGTCTATTACCCGCATAAATTCAACTTGAACATTAATTTTCATTATGGGCCATCCTTTGAGATTGTTATCTCAAAAGGTAATTAAATCCTACTATGTTCAAGATGCTTGAGTTGACTATTCAATCCCTTTCCAAGCAAGACTATGAGGACAATAATTTATCTACACATTTTACAATGCAACTAAACCATTTTCTTCTATTTCACAAATTGAATTTCACAATTTGAGAAGGAATATCTGATTACCTATAACTCCATGAAAAATTTAAAATCAAGTTGGGTGATTGTGAGAAGTATCACCTCCCTTTTATTCTAGGGTTGTAATCACTTTGGATTTGTATCCCAATATAATAAGTAATAGGTGTTACAAATATATGAGGTAGACCAATTCTCTCAAGCATCACTTCTTACCTTGTAGGTTTGATAGACTATACACATTGATGATGATTCGTTTTTCATGGTTTAAAACTTATATCATGAGCCACTATCCACATTTTATCCATGATGCATATTAAAGAGTAATCAAACCTCTTCATGCACTTAAGATTCGATCAACTACTTCTAATTTGATCAAATATTTAAGAACCAAATCTTCAACTTTTTGATTGAGAGTTCGGATTCTTGAATTAAATGGATCTTTGGGAGAAGAGAGAAGAGTTACCTTTTAAGAAGTCTTTGATTTTCAAGATCATTCAATCCCTTAATGTTCCATAAAGACAAAATTTTCTCCTTTTTGAGGGGTTTTCCTATTCCTCCTCTTACCATACCAAATAATATTAAATGAAATTTGGATCCAATGGCTACTTCTCCTTCTAGTTGTAGCATTTTTTCCCTTTGTTTTATAACCATAACCAAGGTTCTTGGTGATGTTTGAAGCCTTTTCAGTGAGTTGGGGCTACATAATCAAAACCCCATTGTATTTATGGTGATCTCCTAAAGCTCTTCAAACTTCACTTACTTTGAATGCTCTAGATCCATGTCCACTAGTATTTTTTTTGTATGTTTGACCTCCTATTTTATGTGCTTCTCTCAAGAGTTTGATAATGAAGACATTTAGTTAGGGGAGGAAGGATCTAAAGTGAAAGAGTTTGATAATAAAAATATTTAGTTAGGGAAGGACCTAAAGTGAAGGGAGTAACTATGTTATCTTTGACATCCAACATTGTGAGTGTGTTAGGGTTTGGTTGGATAAAAATATCCTTTCAAACTTGCATTTACTTTTGTTTTGATATTTCTTAGGTTTCCAACTTTCTTATGACAATGTCTACCCTTTCTTTTTGGGCTACCCACTAGTCATTGGTGTATAAGAGACGAGCATTCATGTTTCAAACAACCTAAAGTATAACAATTGATTCCTTAAGGCATTTGTAGACATTGTCTCAGTTAAAAAAAAATCTCCTATTGGAGTCCCCAATACCATGCAAAATAGATTACTTTTGGTATTTGTACATGAAAACCAACATCAAAACTTTTATGATTTTCTTTTCTTATGTATTCAAGACTTATAATTATGATTGATGATGAAGCTTCTATCCCTAAAAATGTAAGGCCCATCAAATCTACTTCATTTTTATCTTCCATATTGAAGAAAGAAATTGCCAAGAATTATTTTACAGCAAGGCGACCTTGTCATTCATTTTGGCTTCCACTTGTTTTGGATCTAAAACCACCATCTCCAGAAATTGTTGATAATGTACTATTAAATTTATAGACTATAGTGTTTACAACAAAACAAAACAACTTATGATTTAACCTTTTATTAATCAATCATCATGATTGCACCTAAAGAGCTAATAGGGAGCAATGGGACTTGGGAAGCCCATCAAGTCCTATTCAAAATCTCATGGATGAAATATAACAATATCTTAATTTGTATCAATATCAATAACTTAAAAATATGATTAAATATCAAATCTTCTTATGTTACATAATGCTTATATATCTCCATTAACAATATTATGATTTACATCTTATGTCTCACATATTTGCTACACGAGTTCACAATTACATTGCTTTAATAGTGTTAATTTTTTTTTTTGGGTTAATACAATTGAATTAAATCTCATTCCATTAATGGGCCTAATAATGAAGACTTTCGAACTTAAAATAAGAGTCCAAGATTAGAATCCTATGGAAGGTAGAGTTGTACACCATTGGATAACCATTTATTAAGTAAACAACATCTTCCACGAGGATTGTCCCATGTGGTTCTTGGTCTCATAAACGCAAGAACCCAATATATATTACAATCATATTAACACATATTTCAATGAACTCTATGATAATATTATAACAAACTATACCCAATATTACAACAAATTTTAGTACCATGATACTAAAACTTGTTATAGAGAATTAAACCTTAATGGACTCTTTATAAGAAAATGTGTGAAACCTTTAACCATTCCCACATATTAAAAATATATGACCTTCGAAACCTCATAAACTTTAAAAGAATTACAAAAGTCCCCTGTATATATTACAATCACATTAACATAGAGTTTAATCAACCACACAATAATATTACAACAAATTTTACAATTAAACCTTAATAAGTTTTTTTATGAATTAGAGTTTAATCAACCACACAATAATATTACAACAAATTTTACAATTAAACCTTAATAAGTTTTTTTATGAATTAAATATTTTAATTTTAATTTTTTTTTTTAATGAATTAAATATTTTTAACTTTGTGAATATTTTTTTTTTTATTTGGTTAGTGTGAGAAACCCCAAGACCAACGCACAAGGCTGAAAAATCTCCTTCTAACCATGATCCCTTGTAAAGCCGAGAACTATGCTTATCAATAGGGAATACACTCGCTCTCACGCAACAATTTGAACTTTGAACTTTTTGAAAAAGAGCCAAAGCCCGAACTGTTGCTTGTGTGACTTGTCCAATACTACATATTAAAAAATTATTAAAATTTACTTATTCAGTTATTCCTTAAAAAGAATAAAATGGTATTACATTCTATTTCATTATCATAAGCAATGTGTGAGGTAAAGGTTTCTCACACTAACCAAATACCTAGCTTAGATATAAAGGATATATATCTCAAAACGCCTAGAGTTATCAATTGTGAGGCGCCTATCTTAGAGATCTCCCCAAGCTAATTTTAATGGAAGCTGTCTTATCTTCCCCTGTTCATGTATTTATACAATATTTTATTAAACAGTTGGTTAGTGGGCTGTTTTAGTTTAAATATTTTAAATGTTTGCAACTCTTGGTTAATCAACTGTTTTAGTTTAAATATTTAAATATTTTTGTTAATATCAGCTTTTTTAATATAAAATATTTTATTTAAAAAAAAAACAAAACCATCCATCATAATAAACTCGTACTTTTCATTAGTTATCTCAAAAACCAATGGACTTTTCCGTGCCACAAGTTTTCCTTACTCAATGTAGCAAATTTATGAAAAACAACTAGGTGTTTGCATAAGCTTCAATCTGGTGTAAACATGTAAGGTCACTTACATTCGTTATTAACCAGAGTTCAAAGTTGCATCGCTTTGGTATTACAAATGCATCCTCGAGCAGCGGAGCAGTTTAATGGGAAATCTACTGGAAATTATTTAAACTTCAATTGCTCCTACATGCAAGGGCATTGACAAAGTTTTGACCGTTGGAAGTATATGCTACTTTGGATTTTAGCATTAAGAGAATCTGCTGGTACTTGTTGGATATATTGGGCTTAACCAAATCCAGTGGTCCAACAACTGCCCTGGTTTTTCCTAGGCAGGTCAATTTTCAAAAGGAATACCCGCCTCAAAAATTGCGCAAGACCCATTAAAGATTCAACAACAAATTCCTGATTTGCAGTTGTTGGGGGAAAAGAAAAGTGAACAGTTGCCCTTTACTCTGGGGCAGTAGCCCTTATTCCCCTCCCCTCTGAAGAAATGGTGGACTGGTGGTGGGGGTTAGTGGGTGCCTCAATCCCTGCACTGATAGTCCAACAGGCGGTGAAAAGAAAAAGGAGGACAGCCGAGGAAGATCGCCTGAAAGCCATTATGGGGCGCGAGAAGAATTCCAACGACATATTCGTGTGCGAGCGAGTGTGCACTTCAAAGAGGATGCTGAACAAAGTTGGTGGTTTTTCCAAAGACCCGACCCCCAACACCTGCGTTATTGTTTGCGGGGTCTCTGAATTGGATGCCTGCGCCGAGGCGTGCTCCAGAACAGTGTGCGTGAACCAGCACCACGTCCCCAACTGGAATGAGATTTGCCAGCGCCGCTGCCAGAACGAATGCCTCCGGATCTCCGCCTTGAGGGTTTCAGGTTAGGTTTTCCAATTAGGGTTAGGGTTTTGAGGGGTTAGGGTTATTTTGAAAATTGATGAACGTAGGCCTTAGGCCGTCTGACCCTAAGGTTTTGGGTTAGGAGTAATTTGAAAATTGATGAGCTAATGCCTCAGGACGTCTGCCCTAGGGTTTCGGGTTAGGATTATTAAGCGCTATAGGGTTTCGTGGTTTTAGGTTTATTGTGAAAATCGATGTTTTGCATGCGGTTTTGAGGTAAATGATGCGAAGCGTGCAACGCGATGGAATTTCCTATTGTCAGGTCATGACCGATTTTGTTGATGGATTTGGGCGATGTCTGCTTGGGATTTGGGGAATCTCTCTTTTTGGTGATTTGTAATTTGAGATCGGTTTTATGCTGGAAAATAACGATTTTATTACAGTTGCTGGAAATTAATAATTTTATTACAATTGCTGGAAAATAATGGGTTTTTATATGAGTGTGTTCGGTTTTTTGAATTTCAAGTCTCCTAAGAAATCTATTGAAGTAATGTTTGTGTCTTTCAAATTAAGTTGAAGACAAGATCGTTGGTGATTTTTGGGAGAAGTCTAAGTGTCAGCTGTTTTTTTTTGCTTTGATTGATAAAATTTCACTGAATGGGTCCCATGTATAATAAGCTGTAAAGGGCTGATGTCTTCGTTGGGGGATGGAGTCATGTTTATGTTATTTAGTAGCGGAAGAAACGTCCATTTTGTTTTTGTTACTTTGAGTCGAAATATGCAGGATTTGAGGGCAAAGAGGTTTTCGGCTTTAATTGGCTCATCTGGGATGGGCTGGTCATGGGTTCTAAAGGTTTTGTTATCGTACTAGATGCATTTGCAAATTATAGTGGGTTACAATTGCAGGTGAATTAGTTAGGGAGTTTGGCATTGGCCGGAGTGGTGAATTCGATAATGAGTTTTGAATGAAGTGGAATTTTTGACTGCGAATTGAGCAATTGGTTGGAGGGGCGATTTCAGGGGCTTGATCAAAGTGTTTATGGCTGATGAAAGCATCATGTTTTTGATGGCTTGTTTGAATGGCTCTGAAGGAGTTATGCAGCATGTTGCCAGAAATCAGAAACAAGAAATGCAACTGCAATGACAGCGTGACGAGAAGCAAAGTTATTATCAAGGTTGCATATTAAGAAATGTATTTTTGTATATATACATCAATATATGCTACTAATGACAAATTTACAAAGATTGCCATCAACAATACCTCATATTGCATTATCATTTAATATCTATAAAGATAAGTCAAAAGAATACCGACAATAACTATAATGATACCTAATGAAGCAACCAAAGTAGCCACAATAATACCCTGTAATTGTTGCATTGTGATTGTTATTACTTAAAACATTGTAGAGATTCTGTGATGCAACAGAACTCCAAAAAACAAGTTTCTTTGAAGAGACGGGTTGCATACATTAGAATCTTGAAACGGGATCCGTAGGTCACATTTCTTGCAACATGGGTTATGCATATACTACTCAAAAGTTGATGGAAGGGCAATCGTGTTATTTGGACTTACTTAACTGTGTTAATATGTTTCTTAACTACCACGAGAAGTATTGTTTCAGTTTCGTAGCGTATCTGATAATGCAACCGACATTTAGGAGAATTGTGAATCTCAATTTCTTGCAGCATAGAGCAGACTTTGATTTCCAGTTATTTCAATCACAGCAGTTCGCAGAGATGGAGTGGTCAAATTTGGTTGATTTATAGATTGGCCTGTGATGGAATGTCTATCATCTGAAGAATGGTCTGATCCTAGGACCCATAAAAAGGTTATCTGTGCCTTCATTGGGTCTGTTACTCTTGTGTTTGTTTGTTTTAAGTCCATGCTTTTTAAAATTTGCTAGTTGCACTCCCTCTTCTTATTTACTTGTTTAGATCTAAAGACTGCTCTGATTTTATAGTCTTTTATAGGTTAATGCTTATTTAAACATGACACTTTCTATATAATGTTTTGAGAATTACTAACATGGCTAACTAACTTTTATTGCAACCTCTGTGGTTATAACCAATATGCACTTAATTATGGCAGGAAGTCCTACATACTTAGGATCAATCCTTTACCACTCTGAAGAGCCTTGCTCTAGTGCTGTAGCAATCAACATACTTAACTGCTCAAATCTTTTAGTTGATGTATGATTGCATTTGAGGGACTTTAAGGCCTGTAGGCTGAAGGAATCATAAATTAGGGCCTAATCCGAGTTTTGACTCTGGCAGATATGCTTTTTGGTTCTTCAAGTTACTAGAATAATAAGCAAGTCTTTTATCATAATCCTAAGTTTCAGTTGTATCCAAATATTTCTTTCCAGGCTTCAAAAGCTGTTACCATGGGTTCATGGCAAAATCTAAGTGGGAAAAAACAGTGCCTGACATGAAGGATAGTTCAGACCATTTTGGGTGCAAGTCAGTCCTTAAAGCATTCTTTCTTCTGACTAAGATAGGTACTTATTTTGCTGATATCTTTGGTTTGGTCTTGGATCCATAGGGTTAAAAATATTTTATTGGTCAAACCTTTTCCTTGCTATTTATTCAAGCTTTCCAGCCTTTCATAAATTATGAGAAGCTAAATACAATCAAAGGAGTTATGAGAAGAGATTAGCAGGATTTCTTTTATACTCATGGATGCATTTGAAGTCCATGCTTTCTCCCAGGTTTGGATGAAGGGGTTTGGAAACAAAAATATCTGGTCTCATGGACAGTCCTAACAGCATTTGATAAAACTAGTCCTAACAATAGATCTTTCCAAGGAGTTGTGGATATTTGTTAGGACCCTATCCTATAACATAACTATCATTATGTAATGTTGCACCTTGGGCGCCGAGTTTGTGTGGACCCGATATGATGTAACCACTATTTTTATTATAAGTGGGAATTAGTAATGATGTAAGTAGGAGAATGATGTAACAGTTACTTTATTGTAAGTAGGAGTTATTGTAATGATGTAACAATTACTTATTTGTAAATACGAGTCTATATAAAGACAGGAGTGGGTAAGGAATGTATCATCTCATATTTCATATTGTAACGAAGCTCTGCTTCCAAGGAGGTTGCCCCCTCAAAGAGGCCTGCGATAATATAAGTTTGCTATATTTCCTTTCAGTGATTTTTATAAGCACTTGTGTTATTTTGTTTTTCTGCATTGCTATTGTGGATTATGCTTATTTTTGATCTGAATGTTCCTAAGAACGTAAGTTTGCTATATTTCCTTTCAGTGATTTTTATAAGCACTTGTGTTATTTCATTTTTGCATTTCCGTTAATTTCTGCATTGCTATTGTGGATTATGCTTATTTTTGATCTGAAGGTTCTTAAAAATATGACTTATAGATGAAGCAAGCATGTATGGGTGCAAGGGCTAGCTGATCATATGATTAAATTTTGATTTACAACTTAAGTTGTATGCATGAGTGATTGATAGAACGGGACATTCATTTAATATTCTGCTGTGTAAAGCTGTTTATTTTGTTAAAGTATGGGAAGGTTTTCCTCTCTCCATTTATTGAAAGACAGCCCTACAGCAATACAAGAGAGACTGAATTTTGAAAGGGATTTCTATTAAATTTAAAATTGTTCTCTTTTTTTTCCTAATTCAAGCATACGATCTGGTACGTATAGGACATCTTATAACACTGGTCAAGTACAATGATTTACTCCAATATTGGATATTGTCTCCTCAAGGAGCAATGTAAAATTTGAAATAACCTAGCAATAACATGTATCTGTTTTCTCAAACAATAGCCATAGTGTCAATTACCGAAGCTAACCAACTACTTTCTATTTCTTTCTTTCCTAGAAGGTGGAGTTTGCTTAAAGTATGGTGGATTACTCCAACATTGGATATTGTCTCCTCAAGGAGCATTGAAAAATTTGAAAAAACCTTGCATAACATGTTATCTGTTTTTTCAAACAATATTCATGGTATCAATTACCTAAGTTAACCAACTACTTTCTATTTCTTTCTTTCCTGGAAGGTGGAGTTTGCTTAAAGTACGGCGAATTACTCAAGGAGCATTGAAATTTTTGAAAAAACCTAATGTATGTGTTTTCTCAAACAAAAGTAGTCATGGTGTCAATTACTGAAGTTAACCAACTACTTTGTATTTCTTTCTTTCCTGGAAGGTGGAGTTTGCTTAAAGTACGGCGAATTACTCAAGGAGCATTGAAATTTTTGAAAAAACCTAATGTATATGTTTTCTCAAACAAAAGAGTAGTCATGGTGTCAATTACTGAAGTTAACCAACTACTTTGTATTTCTTTCTTTCCTGGTAGGTGGAGTTTGCTTAAGTATGATTCCTAGCAACATCATAGAGCACGTATTAATTTTTAGAGGGAAGGATATCTACAACAATAGACGAACCGAAGGACCTCAAGCATTGCTAAGATTGGGGCCTCCTTTGAATTAATTTATATACAAGTCAAGGACAACGACAAGGAAACTCTTTTTGCATTATTTCTTGGCCATTATTATACCTTTTCATACTCTATACTGCTATAAAAACTGTATAAAATTGATCTCTGATCAAAATGGTTTGGCTCCTGACAACCTTGTGTGGTGCTAGTCATGACTTCAAGCCATTCCTTTTGTGATTATGATGTGATGAGTCATCACACACTGTCTGATTGAGTCCCAACCTATGATGACCTTAAAGAAAGAGTCATTGTTCCATATATACACCTCTTACATATTATTTTCAGACATTGCCTTCTCCTAAACCTTGTAAGAAACTTTTAAAGATGTCATGAACTGCTAATTAGGGATGGCATTGAACATGTTTTGTATCGCTTAATGTATGCTTAATGGTGAAAGATACGTAATAAAAGCTAATCACAATGAAGTATATTGGCAATGCTTTACCTTAAGTATGGGATTCTGATCATTGTACTATGTCTTGTTTAGTCTTTAAACATTATAGTGCGGATTGGCAATGCTTTACCTGAAGTATGGGATTCTGATCATCGTTCTGTCATGTTTAGTCTTCAAACATTATAGTGCTTAACCATTATTCCATTGGCTCCTTATTTTTTGAATGTATTTTATTTGTAAGTAACAAGAATTAGGAACTAGGCATCTGAATGTCCTCTAAAGGTTTGGTGGTTGTGTAAATGATATAAGAATCGAGACTATGACTGTAATGAGACCATGTATGATATGAACATGTTAATATAAGAAATTCTCCAGAACTTTGCAGTGAACATGGAAATATGATTTTCCATGAATCCAGAAAATAAGCAGCACTCAACCAGCCACCCCATGGTATATGGAAAGTGTGTGGTCAAATTTGGACGTCCATTTGGCTTAGGTGCCATGCGAGAGTTGGTACTTGCCCTCTACTTCTGCCTGGCCTTCCCTGCATATTATTGTAAGTTTACCCAGGGAGCACCCCCTGCAGGGTAGTCATTGCTCTCTGTCTGGCAAGACCATGGGCTCCTGTACTGATTTATAGAGCTGAATAAAAGAATGAAAACTGATGTTCAGAAAGCTGGTTGAAATATCTTCTAAAAGTAGCCTACGGGGAGAAATGATATTCGAGTATTAGAACTATGACCTGTGAGTACCCAAGTTGAACAGAGGAGGTTAATATACCAGAAGCTATGAATGTGGTATTTTATACAGCCATGCAGCTTTACAAGGAAAAAACAAGTTTTAGGATTTTTTGCATGGTAAAACAGTATCTTTAAATATGTGTATGATTTCTTTATTATATGTTTCCAAGAGTTTTTTGGACATAGATATTTATATCATTATAGACGAGACTGGCTGTCTTGTATGTATATAGTTCCCTTCTGGCACTATTTCTTGTTGCCTTGTTTTAATTTAGTAACGGAATTTGCTGGTAACTTAAATGTCAGAAATGTCCTCAAAGGTACCCCCACATCATAAGGATTTACTAGTGGAATTTTAGAAAAAAGTTTTGGAGTGTGAGATTTTGTCCTTTACGAGTCTGAGCATCGTAAGAATATGTATACAACTACAATTTGTATGGCAGGTGCTTCGTTTGGTCCATGGTATGAATGCTGTCTTTTTGTTTGTATTGTTCTTGCGTGGGGAATTTTTATGCAGCAAGTCATTGATAACGAATTTATGAAAAAAATGATAATGGAAATGCTTTGGGCTGATTATATCAATGAATAAAACGGTGATATAAAAGATCTCCTGAAAATAGATAGTGCATGTCAATTTGTGTGTTTCTTGTCTAACAAAAGATTCCTCCAGGAGATTACATCGCAAAAAGAATCTATCCCTGTGTCTTGGTTCATATTGTTATTTCATCAAAGATCTATGTAGAATCGACGTGTTATTTCATAGAGTTTGGATGGCATCTGGAATCCTTTCATATATTCCACAACAAAATGGTGGTGTTGAACAAAAACATTATACCATTATTGAAGTTGCTAGATGTGCGCTTCATGCTAAAAACGTCTTTCAAATTTTGGGCAGAAGCAATGTATTTGACAGTGTATTTAATCAACTCCTACCAAAGTCTTAAATATTAGTACTGAAGAATCATGGAGTGGGACGAGGCCAATTTAAAGCATCTGTATGTTTTTGGTTCACCTGATTTTATTCATATCCTAGGGCAAAAGTAGGCAATTTTGAATTTAAATGCATTCCCCGTATTTTTGTTGGTCATGACAAATAAAGAATAGCATATAGAATTTGTAATCCTGGAATAAGCAAACATAGTAGGGGTTTTACATTGTCGAACATGAATTTTATGATTGTTCTAAAGTAGGAGTTATTGCATTTTGAAAATGTTTTTTTTTTTTTTAATAAATGTAGAGAATAATATTGATGCTGTGGATGATGTTGAAAACAAAGATGAAAGTGTTAGTGTAGAATATTTGAATGATAAGATCTTTATTGATGATTCTTCTAATATACAAGTGCAATCCTAAGTGGCTTAAAAGCCTTATTAAATAAAGTTATGAATGCTTGGGTAGGCATGCTCCAGTTATGAATGCTTGAGTAGGCATGCTCCAGTTCAAATTAAAAGGAACAATTATTATAATTGTTGTCTGAAATCCAAAGTAAAGAAAATGAATGATCGTGAATCATATTCTCAAGAAAAAAGTAATCCTATTTGTGAACAATCCGTGCTTAATCCTTGATGAAATAATCTAACACGAGAAGTGTTCCACTACTAAAAGACCGTTAACTTATAAATGGTTATTTAAAACCAAATTTATTGCTACGTATTTGTAATAGGTTTTTATAAATTGAAGAAGATTATAATGAAACTTTTTCTGGAGATAAGATGCCCACAATCATGTTAGTTTATCTTTAGGTTTAAAAATGAAATGAATAGTGACTTTTTGAATGGTGATTTTCCGTGAAGACATATATCTAACTTGATGGTTGTGTTAAGAAAGGAAGTGAACATTTGGTTTGTAAGTTAAATAAATCTATCTATAATTTAAGAAAGTATTTTAAAATCAATAAATATTTTATTTTCATGTCTAACTTGATGGTTTTCATTTTCATGTCTAACTTCTTGATGATTGTGTTAAGAAAGGAAGTAAATATTTGGTTTGTAAGTTAAATAGATTTATCTATAATTTTTAACCCCTAGAGAATGGTATTATAAAATCAATAAATATTTCATTTTCATAGATTTATTAGAAGTAAAAACAATCAAAATCTTTATATTAAGAATTCATAATTTTGTTGTTCATGTTTTTCAACAAGTTTACATAAATTTTTATGAGAGGTTTTGGTCTCCTCACACTAAGTGGGGTTTGAACCTTAGACCTTTGAAAGAGAGGTCAAAGCCCTTATCATTGCAGTAAGCTTGCAACTTAATTATGTTGTTAATGTTGTTTTGTATGTTGATTTTTTTTAAAACCCATTCACACACCCCGTGTGGTTTGAATTTGAGTCTCATGAATGAGAACCTAAAGATATACTACTTTGGTGTCCAAACAAGGACACTGTTGATGATTTGACCATCCTCTTTGATTGATGTTACCAAATCTTCTGATTTGACCATCCTCTTTGATTGATGTTACCAAATCTAAATTAAATCAAACTTTTAATTTAGACAAAGTGCATTATTTCTTAACTATGCAAATTTGGAAAGAACTAAACAAAATTATAATTTCTCAATAAAAGTATGCACATTAGTTGATAGATAAATTTCACATTAAAGGGGACATAAGTAGTCTACTGGTTTTATCTAAATGTTTGCCAACTTGAGGTAGGCAGTTCCAATCCCCAACATAAAAAATAAACATTTAAAAAAACTAAGGCATTCCATGTAATTAAAATAAAAAAAATTTCACATTAAAGATGTTATAAATGTTAATAAAGTTAGAATTAAATTGATGAATAACATAAATTTTCCTTATATTGATTCTAATATTTATAGGCAACTTGTTGGTAGTCTTAATTAGTTGACAAATATTGACTAAAATATTGTATTTATTTTAGATTTTCTTAATTAGTTGTCAAATATTGACCTGATATTGTATTTAGTTTAGGTTTTCTTAATACAAGAAAGGAACTTTGAATTATGGTCTTGAATATTATTTTTCATATGTTAGTCTTAATTAGTTGACAAATATTGACCTGACATTGTATTTAGTTTAGGTTTCCTTAGATACAGGAAAGGAACTTTGAATTATGGTCTTAAATATTAATTTTCATAGAACTTTGACTACAAGTCTACTAATGGATATTTCTTTCTTTTGGTCTTGCCACACTTTCTTGGAATAGTGAGAAGATAATATGATTCTCAATTAAAGCTAAGAACAAAGGTTGCATTAAATTGACAAAAAAAGCAATTTATCTAAAAAGAATTCTTGAAAATTTGGGCTTCATCATTTTACTCTAATATACTTCTTTTATGACAACTAAAGTGCAATTGAGTTGTAAAGAATTTAATTTTCATCCTTTGAGCAAGCCTATTAGGCCTCACAATCATTTGATTCAAAGCAAATTCATTTATATTATTATTTCTCAAATGGTCGAGTGGTTGATATCTTCACTAGGCCACTATGTAAGGAAAAATTATTCTAATATTATAATAAGGGGAAGTAATAATAATGACAATCTTTTTAAGCCCTAAATATTAAGGGGAGTGTTAGGTGTGTTAATATTTATTTGTCTATAGTTTGTTCATATCCTATGCTAAATATTTATTATTCTCATTTACAAGAATATTATTTGTGGAAGGAGTCTCTCATACACCCTCCAATCGTTCATTTATGCACGAGAGAGTTGTCTTGATACCCCTTTTGTAACTCTTGTGATAGATGTCATAAAGATCATATTAGAATGACATCATGTTATGGGTGTCGTGTATTTGGTTGAGAGTAACACATCTTACATAACTCCATGTTACATCTCAGTCAAGATTCCCATGTGTGGGGAATTTAGGACACTTAGGCACATACAATAGGGAATGTAAGAATCCATGATGTAAATCTTCTAAGATGTAAGAGCTCTTAGAGTGTACTAGATTATATACAAGTTTATATGAAGGTTGTGTATAACCATTCTTAGAATTCTAGAAGAATTGTTGTATTACTTTGTTGTAACCTTGCATAGCAAGGATTTGATCATTTTGCCTTCATAATAATTCATAGAGGTTTTTCACTTGTGGTTTCATCATTTAAAAACTTGTCTTAATTTTTGTGTGGCTATTTTGATGTGCAATATTTTTTCAATGGTTATGAGATTGAAAAGCCCCATCCATATTACATCATCACCACATAGTGGTATTACGACAACTTGGCTATTATGCATGTATCACTTGGCAAGATTCGAACCTGGATCTCCTCCTTGAAAGTTGACGAATTTAAATGATTGAGCTAATGTCACTTGATTTTTGGTGTGTAATATTAAACAAGCTTTTCTAGTTTCTTTCATATGTTTAACATAAATATACACTATAAGGAGGTGTTAACACCATCCTTTAATTTGGTAGTAAGTATTAGCTTTCAATACTAGTTCCACACTTCAATGATAGTCACCATTAGATCTCAATGCTGAAGCCATATTTTAACATTAGTTCTAAGCATTTGATACTAGTGTTAGCACCATCCTTCAATGTTTAAATTAGAAGTAGTTGCCAACATGAAAATATTTAACATTAGCAATGACTCTAGCTTCTGACATCTACATCATCCTTTATTGTTGGAACAAATACTAGCTATCAACATCAGGGTCATCCTTTAGCATTCACACTAACATAGACTTCTTGCATCAACACAAATCCTCAATGCTAGTGCTTGAAGCAATTGTTATCATTATTGTCCATCCTTAGAGATTAATATTGGTATCAACTTAGTCTATGACCAATTTGAGACACCAATGGAAATAAATCTTATTATCTATGATATTATTGCCAACCCTTGACAAGCATAAAAATATTATTGATTTTAGTCTTAGTCACCATTGAATCATAAGTGCCATCGACCACCTATCATGGGACATCATAGGCTCTAATCTCAACCACCATTAGGTATATCACAAATGTTAATGAGATGTATTAACATCAATCATCACTATGGTTATGGACCTCATTCTCAATTTATAGTGGAGGTGTCATCAATCACCCTGGCTTCTATGCTTAAACACTAGTATCCATTTGAACTATTAATGCTTAACAATAGTGCAAGTTCCATATTTACTGGCATGTATCAACATCATGTATGAATAATATGTGTGTACTACATAAGTCATTTACACCTCCAAAAACTATGCATCTTAATTGAAACATATTCAACTATCAGATGCAAACAATATATGAAAGTTAATTTTGTCATCCCAAGTTTATTGTGGTAGGGTTCCTGTGGTAGGGGGCAACAACTGTGATCTCAATGATAGTTTATTGTGGTAGGTTTCCTATGGTAGGGGTGTGGTGACTATGATCTTGGTGGCAATTTAATTTGGTAGGGTTCCTGTGGTAGGGGTGCAATGACTACGATCTTGATGACAATTTACTTTGGTAGGGTTCTTGTGGTAGGGGTGCAACGATTACGATCTTGATGGGAGTTTATTGTGGTAGGGTTCCTGTGGTAGGGGTGTAGCGGCTATGATCTCGATGATAATTTTCTATGGTAGGGTTCCTATGGTAGGGGTGTAGCAACTACGATCTCGATGATAATTTATTGTGGATCTCAATGGTAGGATCAAGCCCATATTTTGTATCAGGAAAGGAATGATGGAGGGAGAGGTGAAGAGCGATGATGGTGGAAGTGATGATGGTGGGTGTGAGGATTAGGGGAAGGAAGACAACATAATTTTTTTTTTCAAAATGACATTCCTTTGATAGAGGCGAATAATGGTCTAAGACCACATTTTGTTTTTAATGCTGATAATGTGGCATTTTGTTTAGGGCTTGTTGGAAAGGACCCAAATTCCTTTTGTGGGGGTTCTTCATGGTCATCTATGGTTAGTGGTAAGAAGAAAATTCGTGAACCTTATTTTACCCTAATCCTTGAAGGAGGTGAAATTGTTGTCCTAGATGAGCTTGTAGATATGGA
The DNA here is from genome assembly GCA_028583015.1 of Wollemia nobilis. Classification (NCBI taxonomy): domain Eukaryota; kingdom Viridiplantae; phylum Streptophyta; class Pinopsida; order Araucariales; family Araucariaceae; genus Wollemia; species Wollemia nobilis. The sequence goes on from JAQPPZ010010853.1 coordinate 393,999, forward strand.
GATTAAACAAGGATTTACAAATTTGGTAGGGCATTTCATGGGTGCTCGTCCAGATTTGGACATGCTTAGGAAATGGGTTGCATCAAAATGAAGGCCCATGGCCACATGGAAATAGTTGCTTTATCGAAAGGTTTTTCATGGTCAAGTTGCTCTTCAAGGAGGACTCAGATAAAATTTTGGGGGGAGGACCGTGGTTTTTGGATAGAGGGGTCTTATCTTGCGAAGATGGAGTTCAAATTTTGATCCAAATTCTAAATTTTTTTCCAAGCCCCAATCTGGGTCAGGCTACCAAGCTTACCCTCACTTCTAGAATGAGGATGTTCTAGCTAGTCTCAAAAGAGAAATAGGGCTCTTGGGGGCTATTGAACTGACCACCAAAGCAATTTATGCAAGATTATGTGTTAATGCAGTCTTGGAGAAGGTTTTACTTGCCTTAGTTAGTTTGGTCTCAAAGCTTGGGGTTTGGAACCATAATATTGAGTATGAGAATGCTCCGGTTATATGCACAACATGCAAGAAACTAGGGCATACATTTAATGTATGCCCTGCACAAAAAAATCCTCCCAAAAACATAAAATGTGGAAAAAAATAATTTGAAGGAGAGATCTCTAGACAAGGTAATGGAAGATGTGATAATCGGGTGGATGGCATTCCCCATAAAAATTTTCTAGCAAAGAATCATGCATTGATGAAGAAGCAGGATGCCTAAGATCCCTCACCTACTGAATATGGGGAGATACTTTCAAGAAAAGATGAGGTAAGTTCTCCTCCTAAACTTATTTTCTCTATGATGAAAAAAATTCTTGTGGCAAATATGTTCTCTTGTCTTCTGGGTCAAGAGAATGATATGGATGTTAATCCCTAACCCCACTCTTTTGAGGGTTTGGAAGAAGTTTTCTTGGAGGGAAATTTGCCTAAATTTTTGAGGTTTTCTCTCATAGCCTCAGATTCTCTTATTATTCCCATTCAAAGGTCACTAGAAAAATAGAACAATGCTTCAGATTTACCACTTAATGGGAAAGGTTTAAAAGCCAACCCAACATTAGCTTATGTTATTTCTTCCATTCAAAGCCTACCAATAAAAAAAGCAAGTGCTATAGATTCACCATCTAATGGGAAAGTTTCAAAATCTAGCCCCAATCACATCACGAGGAGCAACAAAAAAGGGATAGTGGATGTGGGAGCTAAATCTAAGCAAGGACGACCTTCGAACCAAGACTCAAGGTTGAGAGAGACCTTAAAAGACATAGCTAATGGAACCTAGATGACACTTTCTATGGGAGGGAGGAAGAAGCACCCCACCAAATCTCATAAATGAAAATATTATCTTAGAACATAAGGGTTTGAATACCCCTTCGAAGCAATGACTGGTTGCTTCTATGAGAAAATATCTGAAACCTCATATTTTTTTATTTAAGAAACTAAAATTAAGGAGAACAATTTTGATAAGGTTAAGAATACCATATGGAAGGAGGCCTATTATTTTGCAAGCCATGATTTAGGTGCTTTTGGGGATTTAATGTATCTTTGGGATAATTCAAAAATAAAGGTAGAGTGCTCTCTTCTTCTGATAGATTCATTAAAATGTTTTTCTATTGCAAATTTTCTAAAATATCCTAGGTTTAAACTAATATGTATGCTCCAAACTCAGTTGTGGGAAGAGGAAAACTATGGGAGGATTTGAGCATAAATAGAAATGCTTTCCCCAACCTTGCTTGGATGTTGGCGGGGGATTTTAATTGCCCCCTCTTTCCCTCAGGAAAAAAAGAAGACAATCCTCCTCTAATGGTATGGAGGACTTCAAATTTTTTGTCAATACTAATGAGCTGATGGACTTCGAGCTAAAAGAAAGTAAATTCACTTGGAGAAAAAAAAGTCTAGGGTAACATATTATCCAATCAAAATTGGATAGGTTTTTTGTTTCTAAAGAAGGGCTTCATCATTTTGGAGATTTTGTTCTCTCTTCTCTTCCAAGAATAGCATTGGATACAATCTTTTGGTACTGGATGTTTCAATTAGGAATAGAGATTTTAAGTTTCCCTTTTCTTTTCAAGTTATGTGGCTGAAAAATGATACCCTTGAGGCCTTGATAGCTGATTGGTGGAAGAGGGATTTTCTAGGTCCCCTAATATCTCAAGTTGCCAATAAGTTAAGATCTGTGAAGAACAATTTAAAAGAATGGAATAAAAATAGGTAAAATTTTCCAAAAGAAGAAATCCTTGAAAATCAACTTTCATCCATTGAAGTTGCTATAGAATATTTTCCCCCATTAGAGGCTGACAAAGATATTGAAAGGAGTTTGTTGGTAGATTTCCATAATGTATTGGCCTACGAGGAATCCTACTGGAGATAGAAGTCCAGGGCTCTCTGGTTGAAATATGGAGATAGTAATACTAGGTTTTTTCATACCACAACCTTGAGACATAGGAGTTTCAATAAGATTACTAAAATTGTTAAGGAGGATGGTACTAAAACTAGAAATATTTTGGAAATTCGTGAGGATGTTGTACAATTTTTCAAAAATATCTTAGGAGTGACAACACCTATAAATGAGAAGGCCTCCATTTTTTTTAAAATTTGATTCCTTCTTTAATTTTTGAACAAATGAACTCCAGTGTTATTGCTCCATTCAAAGAGTCCGAAATCAAAGAGGCAGTGTTTTACATAGCCGGTGAGAAGGCCCCTAGACCTAATGGTTTTCTTGTAGTTTTTTACCAAAAAATTTGGGGAATTGTGGGGAAGGATATATATAATGCTATGGGTGAAATTCAAAATACCCTTCATATTCCAAGCAACATCAATTCCACCTTTTTGATTCTAATTCCTAAATTGGCAGGAGCTAATTTATTCAAATATTCCAAGCCCATAAGTCTATGTAATACTCTTTATAAAATATTGGCTAAAGTCATAGCCAATAGAATGAAGGCCATTCTTCCTCAAATTATTGATCCCTTCCAAGGTGCTTTTGTTAAATGGAGGCAAATATTAGATGGTGTGATTACTATTCATGAAGTTATTCACTCCATAGATAAAAGTGGCAGAGATGGATTGTTGTTGAAATTAGACATGAACAAGGCATATGATAGAGTATCCTAGGAATTTTTGTTTAAAGTTATGGGTAAATTTGGCTTTCACCCTACTTGGATAGACCTCATCAAAGGATGTCTATGCTCAGTCATGAATTCTATCCTAATTAATGGTTCTCTAACAGGTTATTTCAGAAGCCTCCGAGGCCTAAGACAAGGAGACCCATTGTCTCCTTATCTATTTCTTATTATGGCTGAAGCTTTGGGAAGATCTATTCAGACAACCCAGTCTAAGGGGTTAATTTCAAGGATAAAGTCTACCTCCTCCTACAGTCCTATAACCCACTAAAAATTTGCAGATGATACTCTTCTTTCTTCAAGATCCTCTATTTTATAAGCATAAGAGATTAAGTTTATTCTATCTTCTTATGAGGTCGCCTCTAGATAAAAGATAAATTTGAAAAAGAGCAAGACATTTTTTTTGAATATCCCCCTTCAAAGATAGGTAAATATTGCAAAAATATTTGAATGTTCCATTGGAAAGCTCCCTTCCATTTATTTGGGTTTACCACTTTTTAGTGGTAGGTTACAATATTCTTCTTGGCTTCTTATGATTGAAAGGGTTAGGAGAAAGGTGCCCTCCTTAGCCAAGATGGTAAGGCACAACTCATTAAATCCACCCTCCAAAGTATCTCAGTATTATTTTTATCATTGTTTAATATGCCATAGAAAATCTTCCAAAATATTGATAGTATTCAAAAGGCCTTTCTTTGGATGAGCATGGAAGAAAAACACATGATTTCCCTAGTGGATTGGAAGCAGGTTTGTTCTAGGAAGAGCAAGGGTGGATTAGGCCTCAGGAAACTAAAACAAATGAATTTGACCCTTATTGCAAAATAGGGTTGAAAGTTTTTCAAAATGAATGAAGTTGGATGGGTAAATATTTTAACAGCTAAATATCTTGGCAAAGATGGTCATTTCCTTGATATTCAGGCCAATCCAAAGAGCTCTATTTTTTTAGAAAAAACTTGATTCTAGGTTTATTATTCAAAAAGTTTTAAGATGGAAAATTGGTGATGGTAGGAAATTTAACTTTTGGATGATAGTTGGATTCGTAATGAGCCATTTATTAGAGATTGACTTCTAAAATGCTTAGAGCCCTTCATTGTGCAATCCTGTGGATCTAGAGTCACTAAATTTATTGAGGTAAGGGATGGAAAAAGGACTTGGAAGACTTTATATCTTATTAACCTCTCCTCAGGAAAATTCATGCTCTAAATTCTTTATCCAATATTCTAGAAATTCATCTCCTTAATCATAACCCTCTGTTGACTCCCCTATTTGAAAAGTAGATAATAAGGACATTTTCACAGTTATTTTTTTTTTTTGGATGAAAAAGCCATTATATTAATAAAATAATGTGTAATCATACAAAAAAGGGTGGGTGGGATTAGCACACCCCATAAACCAATACATTAACCATTGTGGTTAAGAGTATACAAGAGTATCAGAAACAGTCCACAAACTGCCAATAACAACTGCCAAAACAGTATTAAATATGCATTCGAAAAGAAAGAAGCCAAGAAATTACTACCACTTGGAAGGGGAAGGAAGATGCACATGACTCATAATGCAGGGTGCATTCCCCCAATGATCCATGAGGGTATGCAAGTACTGTAACTCCACTTGTACTTTTTTAACCTATACTTGAATCTGTAACCAACAATCAAAGAATATGTCATTTTTATCAGCAATAGAGAAGACATGTATGACATCTTGCTGAGAAAAAATAGCTCTATTTCAGGACTTCCATAGATAAAACAAGGTACCAATTCTAAAAATATTCCAAACAACATCCAAGTTGAAGAAAAAAACAATAGGGTCACCCAAAATAGCATGCACCCAAGTAAAATCCTCCTGCATAAAAGGTCTGAAAAATTCAAGAAGCCACTCCTAAGCTGACTGAGCCCGATCACAAGACCAAAAAACATGTAGTAAATCTTTGCTTGTCCACAAATCGAGAAAATGAGATTATGAACACCCAGATGCTTGAGCCTACTACCAACAGGTAACCCTTGATGTAAGAGACTCCAAGCAAAAAAACTCTGTTTAGGTTCAATATAAGTAGCCCAAGCAATCCGAAACCTCTTATTCCATTGGGAGGGAAGAGAGACTAAATTCCATCTCAGAGTGAGCTTATCAACCATTGGAACTTATGGGGTGAGCCATTTGTAACCAAGATGAGCTTTATATTGCAAAACAGGAAGCTTCCCAGGCCAACACCAATCTGACCACCAGGGTTTTTGAAAATGCTTATGTAGTTTGCTCCAAATAGAAAACGAAATACTATAAATAACCACCTCATAAGTGTCTCTATCACCAGGATTTAAATTGTGAATTTGATGAAAAATTTCCCAGGGTATCCAAAACCTGGTATTTCGAGAGAAGAAATAAAAAATGGAAGCAATACCATGCTTATAGAACCTCTGCGCTCTGACCCACTGCACTAGAGCTAAGGGAGAACCTTGCCAAGTGATAACAGGAGACCACCAAATATTCATGGAAGACAAAGAGGCACCTGCTTTACAAAAACTCCCTTTCCAACTAAGCCAGGGTTTGAAGGCCTCCCAGGATTTCCAAATAATCTGAATGACAAAAGAACCTTTAACTTTAATAGGGACAGGGGCAGTAAGAATGGATTGCAATCCCACCCCTTTCTAAATTTTCTTCCCCTAAAGCAAACCAGAAGAAATGCAATGCCTAACCAACACTTTCCAAGATTCATCCCCAATTAAATATTGGGTGATCCATTTAGCACAAAGGAAAAAACCTTGTCGATGACAATCAAACAAACCCATGCCTCCACAATCCTTGGGCAAACAACAAATTTCCCAGGCTACCCGATGAAAACCTTGCTTGACAGAGTCTTTGGCCCACAAGAAGTCTCTTAGAAGCTTATCCAATTTTTTATAACAAGATTTGGATGGAACCCAACAAGATGAATAATAGACATGGGTAGTGGCTAAAACCTTAGAACAAATCTGAAATTTTCCTGCCAGAGAAAGTTTCTTACTAGTCCAGTAAGAAAGCTTCTTTTCCACTTTATCAATAACATACTACCATAATTGAGCAGAGGAACCATGAAATGCAAAAGGAATTCCAAGAAATTTAAACACCTCACTTGGATGAATCCAAGTCCATTGGAATTGATGTAACCAGTGTGGCAGTTGAGATTGAGATTGTCGAAAACATGATTTTTTTTCCATTGCATAGAAGAACCAGAGGCTAAAAAGAACACCTCTAAGCAACTAATAGCCGAGGAAAGGGATTGCTCATCTTCTTGAAGCGTTAAGAAGGAATCATCTACAAAATGACCATTGACCAACTGACGGTTAGAATTAGGGAGAGCAATACCCTTGATTAATCCTTGATCCATATTATGGGCCAACAAATAGCCAAAAGCCTCTGTAGCAAGAATGAAAAGAGATGGAGCAAGAGGGCACCCATGTCTCACAGAGCGACCAAGAGAAATTGACTGAGATTGACTATTATTCAAGGTAAGAATAGCTGAAGCATATTGAAATAACATAAGAATGGTGCTCACAAACATTGGTCCAAAACCCAGAGCCTGAAGCATGGTAGTTATGAAGTACCACTCCATCTTATCATAGGCTTTCTCAAAGTCTATCTTAATGAATAAAGCATCTTGTTCAAAATTTATTGCCCACTCCATACCTTCCCAAATAGCAAGAACATTATCAAGAATGTATCTTCCCTTAACAAAGCCAGTTTTTTCAGGTCTGACAATCAAAGGTAGAATAGATTTAAGCTTAAGCGCAAGGGCTTTAGCAATAATCTTGTAGCTCACATTAAGCAGGGTGATCGGCCTCCAATTGGTGATGAGCTCAGGATCTTCAGGATTAGGAATAAATTTAACATTACCTTTGTTAATAATGGAACCCAGTGAACCACATTACAGGGCTTCAAGATAAACTTTGTGGAGATCAGAACCAAGCATATCCCAAAATTATTTATAGAATTCACATGGGAAGCCATCAAGCCCGGGTGCCTTATCATTGGCCATAAGTGACAAGGCAGTTTTTAGATCTTCCAGAGAAAGAGGAGTGTCACAAAATAACATTTGCTCAAGAGAAAGCTTGTTGGGGACAACAACGGTACAATCAGCAAGAGCTTGCCTTCTAGCATCATCAAGGGGTTGAGAAGCAAAAACACCTTGATAATGTGAAAAAAATACTTTGACAATGTCTGAAAGATCTGTAAATCTCTGCCCATCAACTTGAATGGCTTGAAACTAAGAATGTTGAGCAGGAGGTTTGAGGCACTAAAAAAATTCTTTGGTCACTCTTGTTAGCATATGGCATGGCATATATTGTATTTCATTATTGTCAAAAATATTGCTCGTAGGCAATCTCCAATTTCGTTGATTAACCAACTTATCGGTTAATCAACTGCTTCAACTGCTTTGTAATTCCTTATATTGAAATCAATGAGAATGAATCAGATGCTTCGTTAATTTCTTTATGGCATCAGAGCCACGGGAGACACAAACGCGACTGGCCACACAAGACACAGACGAGATTGGCAGGACTGGGATGACACAGACGTGACTAGTTACACAAGACGCAGACGGGACTGGCGGACTGAGACGAACGACAGATGACGTAGGACTGGTAGACGACAACAAGACGTGGGACTGACAACAGTGACAGACTGGCGGACGAGGACGACAACAGGACGCGGGCCTGACAACAGTGACAGACTGGCGGACGACAACAGGACACGTAGAACGAGGGCAGCGGTTCGGGGCGGTTCGACGGAGGCAAAAGGAGGGGGGTGGTTGCCCGAAGGCAACCGAATAAACATGGCAGTTGCGACGGTTAAAAATTTTCCCATAGTGGCCGCCTTGGCCATGTGGGACTAAATTTTTTTTTCCCTTCTCGCACAGTTTGAAGCTATTAATAAATCCACGCTCCCATTTTTTTTCGTCGGGCTCGCTGGCTCACATGGTATATGCGATGACTGTTTGCCAGGAGGTTACGGGTTCCAGTCCCTTCGAGGTTTTTTTTTTGACACCCCGCGCGCTCCATTGACGGCCGACAAGGGGTTTTGACGCCCTATGCACATTTGTGACGGCAAAGAAAGAATTGTGACGCCCTGCGCGCACTTGTGACGGCGGAGATGTATTTTTGACGCCCTGCGCACTTGTGACGGCGGAGATGATTTTTTGACGCCCTGCAGTGCATTTGACACCTTCACATGGTGATTTGATGCCTAAACACTTTGTTTTTAGGTATTTTTTTCCCAATCTTGTCTCATTTGCAAATCAAAGGGGGGGAGATCTCAGTTTCTTCACATTATTCATTTGCAAAGTTAACAGATAAAGGGGGGAAATCAACTTTATTCCAATAGGATAAAATTTGTGGGCATTTATGATTGTTTTTTTTTGCATTTAAATATTCTGTTTTCTTGCATTCACAATCATAAATTAAACAAAGTATAAGACCCCAAATTTATACCCTATTTGTGCAATTTATTGCACAACAGCATTCGGTATTTGAGATACCTCTGGTCCACACTTACAGGTAATGCTGTCGTGCTTTGGACTACTGTATTCGCCGCCTAATATAGCTGCAACAACGACGTCTGAGCTTGTTCTCTATAAATCATCGGGGAGAGATAAGGCAAACCAATTTTGTTTTTATTTTCCATTTCATACCCACATCGTGATTGTTGTTAGGCGTAAATCCTGACGAAAGTTTTTTCCAAAGTGTTTAGGGGAAGTTACGCCCCACGCATGCGGAATAAAACTTTCTATGGTAGGTGTCATTAACAACACGATGCCCTTTCTATATCGCCTATGTTCAAAATATTGTGCTTCTCATTTGTACTTATAGTCTCCCTCACGTAAGGGCGAGTACATATTGAGTAGTATATTGTTCATATATACCTATAGTTTCCCTCACGTAAGGGCGGGTATATATTGAATGGTTACAATATAATGATCTAGCAGGTATAAAGAAAGGGAGACCAATTGGTGATATAAGGAACCTTCATAATGGCCACAATTCATAAGTACCTCTCAGACTCACAATTGTTGAAAGGTCCTAACTTTGTTCCATGGAAGACAAAGATGAAAGCCATACTTCAGTTGGAAGATTTATGGGATGTAGTGACTGGCACTGAAACACGTCCTTCATCAACAGGCACAGATCAAGATGCTTGGGATAAAAAAGACAAGAAGGGTCTTGTATTTATCTTGCTTGCTACTACAGATGAGGTGCAGCCTCATATTTGTGATGCAAAAACTAGTAAGATAGCCTGGGATGCCTTGATTACAGTATATGAAGGCAAGAATCAATCCACTATCCTTCATCTACAAACTCAACTACATAATCTCAGTATGAATTCTGGGGAAACAGTTGATATATTCCTTTGTAGAGTGGCTGACTTGAAAGCAAAATTGAATGCTATGGGAAAACCGGTGGATGATGATGTTTTGAATTCTGTCATCTTGAGAGCACTACCAAATTCCTATAAGATGTTGATCACTTCCCTCAATGTTTTTGGTAGACAAGTATCATTTGTGGAACTGGTAAACTTGCTTCAGACTGAGGAGGCAACTCAGATTCAGAAAGATGATATGCCAGATAATGCTCTTTCCACACAACAAAGTGGTAAAAAACAAGGTCAGTTTCAAAAAGGAAGTGCTTCTTCCAAAGGAAAAGGGAAGCAAAATCAGCAAACAGATGCAAAATATTGCAAAATTTGTGATATGAATAATCATGATACCAACAGGTGTTGGTTCAAAAACAAGCAACCCAATGATAAAGGCTCTCAGAAGAAGGGCAAGAACAAGCAGAAATACAATAAGCATAAGCAGTCTAAAGGCCATGTTGCTCATGCTGACTCCGACTCCGACTTAGATCCTCCTAGGTATGATTCAGATTCTGACTTTGAAAGAGCACATAAGGTGCTCATGACTCATACTTCGTCTTCCCAGATAGATGTTGTATGGTATATTGATTCAGGAGCTAGCAAACACATGACTGGGGACAAATCATGGTTTGATACCTTTGTGGAGAAAGAGGGTAAGCCGGTTACAATTGCTGACAATCAAGTATATCAAGTAAAGGGAGAAGGAGATGTTTTTGTGTCCCTTGTTGATGGTAATTGTCAAATTGAGAAGGTTCTCTATGTTTCAGGCTTAGCCAATAATCTGCTTTCAGTCACACAAATGTTGGATAAAAACATGGATGTCATGTTTAGAGTGGTTAAAGGCAAGAAGAGATGTTTCATCACACACAGTGGTAAACATATTGCAACCGGATCCTACAAGCATGGCTTGTTCATTCTCGATGCCCTTTCAACTCCGCATGTTGCTTTGGCTGCAACTACAAAGGAGGCCACCTCTCTCTGGCATCGACGTTATGGGCACCTCAGTTCTGGATATTTGCTTGAATTATACAAATATGGGATGGTGAAAGGTCTTCCACCAATCTCATCTATCCTACCAGTTTGCTCAGATTGCTTAGCAGGGAAGCAACATCGAGTGCCTTTTGAAGCAAGCTCCTCTCGAGCTGCAAAACCTTTAGAGCTGGTACATACCGATCTGTGTGGTCCTATGCCAACCAGCTATGGTGGGAAAAGGTATTTTCAACTATTTGTTGATGATTACTCACGGAAGATGTGGGTTTTCTTTCTTCAGTTGAAATCAGAAGCATTTCTCTACTTCCAACAATTCAAGAAACTTGTTGAGAAGGAGTCGGGATGTTTGATAAAATCCCTCCGCTCAGATCGAGGGGGGGAATACACCTCTGAAGAGTTTTCAGAGTTTCTTAAGAAACATGGGATCAAAAGACAACTGACTACAGCCTATACACCTCAGCAGAATGGAGTTGCAGAGAGAAGAAATCGTTCCATTATGGAAATGGTTCGATGTATGCTAAAAGGAGCACATCTTGAGGATCAATATTGGGCAGAAGCAGTAAACACAGCATCATACCTCCTAAATAGAGCACCCACTAGAGCTCTACAAGGAAAGACTCCACAAGGAGCATGGAGTGGTAAGAAACCTTCCATATCTCATTTGAAGGTGTTTGGATGTAAAGCATTCATGCACATTCCAAAACAGAAAAGGAGGAAGCTGGATGAGAAAACCCTGCAATGTATCTTTCTTGGCTATGATGAGTACTCAAAAGGTTATCGATTGATTGATCCTAAGACCAAGAAAACACATATAAGTAGAGATGTTGTATTTGATGAAGCCCTCACATCGAAAGACACATTCACAACTGTATACATAGATGAAGAAGAACCTAAGAAGGAGGTTCAACTTCCACAAAAAAAACAAAAGATTCCAAAATGGTATACAAGCACTTTGAGAGATGCTAAGTTGAAATCCCTTCCAGATCTATCTCTTGATAGACCCTGTACTCGTAGTATGACTCAACAGATGAGAGCAGAAGAATCTACTTCAGAGGTTGATGAACTTTGTCAACACTTTGATGATTTGTCAGTGGATACAGAATATGACAGGGAAGAAAATGAGGATGGAGAAAAACTTTATATGTCTACATTGAATACAAATGAACCCACAACGGTTCAATCTGCACTTGATGAACCACAGTGGAAAGAGGCCATGGATGTAGAACATCAATCTCTCCTTAAAAATAATACTTGGAAGTTAGTCGATCTGCCAAAAGGGAAGAAACCCATAGGCTGCAAATGGGTGTTCAAAGTGAAGTATAAGGCAGATGGGTCTATTGATAAGCATAAAGCCCGGCTTGTTGCTAAGGGATATGCTCAAAAAGAAGGCATAGATTATGAAGAGACTTTTGCCCCTACTGCAAAAATGACTACCATTCGTGTACTTTGTGCCATGGGAGCTCAGTTTGGGTGGAAATTACATCAGATGGATGTTAAAAGTGCCTTCTTGAATGGTGACTTACAAGAAGAAGTATATATGACTCAACCAGAAGGATTTGTGGAAAAGGGGAAAGAACAAAAAGTATGCAAATTGATTAAATCCTTGTATGGGCTAAAACAAGCTCCTCGAGCTTGGTATATCAAGATAGACAGTCACCTTGTGCAGCATGGATTCGAAAGAAGTCCTTCAGATGCAAATCTCTATATCAAGAGAAATGGTTCTGATATAGTGATCCTTGTACTTTACGTAGATGATCTGATCATCACAGGAAGCTCAGAAAGTATGATTGGCTTAGTGAAAAATGACTTGAAGCAATCATTTGAAATGACAGATCTAGGACTTCTGCACTATTGTCTTGGTTTAGAATTTACTCAAGAACAGTTTCATATTCGAGTAACACAAAAGAAATATGCCAAGACTTTAGTAGAAAAATATCGGATGACTAATTGTAAGTCCAAAGCAACTCCAATGGAGCAAGGACTTAAGTTATCTCGATATGATGAGTCACCTCAGGTAGATGGAACTCGCTATCGCCAGTTGATTGGGAGTCTCCTATATCTGACAAATACCAGGCCAGATCTCAGTTTTTTTGTGGGATATCTTTCAAGATTCATGCAAGAGCCTAAGATGAGTCAACTGGAAAGCAGCAAAAAGAGTTCTTCATTATGTTCGTGGTAGTACAAATTATGGTCTGGAATATAGAAAGAATAATAATTTTTTCTTACTTGGATACACAGACTCAGATTATCTTGGATCTCTTGATGATCGTAAATCCACTTCTGGATATGTTTTTCATCTCGGGTCTGGACCAATCTCATGGCACAGTAAGAAACAACATGTGGTTGCTCTATCTTCAACAGAAGCAGAATATCGTGCAGCCAGTGAAGCAGTCTGCGAGATAATGTGGTTAAGTCGCATTCTTACAAACATGGGCCTTCCAAAGAATCTTCCACTTCATTTGTTTTGCGACAATCAAGGTGTTTTGAATCTTGTCAAAAATCCAATTTTTCATGAACGTACCAAACATGTTGATACCAGATGTCATTTTATTCGAGATGAAGTTCCAAAGCACCATATACAACTTCAATACATTTCTACTGATGCGCAAGTTGCAGATATCTTTACCAAAGCACTTGGACGTATCAAATATGAAAAATTTTGAGATACAATTGGAATTTGCCAATAATGTAATAAGGGGGGATGTTAGCATATGGCATGGCATATATTGTATTTCATTATTGTCAAAAATATTGCTCGTAGGCAATCTCCAATTTCGTTGATTAACCAACTTATCGGTTAATCAACTGCTTCAACTGCTTTGTAATTCCTTATATTGAAATCAATGAGAATGAATCAGATGCTTCGTTAATTTCTTTAACTCTGTCCCCAACTTTGAGCCAATGCATTCAAGCATGTAATTGAGCCCCCTTGGATTCATACAAATCAACCTTTTTTAGCTCATGCCGAATGGAATAAACTTGGGATTGAGCAATAGAGTTGAAAGGAGAGGCTTCAAGCTTGAGACAGGCTTTGGATAGCTCACTTTATAAGGCAAACTTAGCCCATTTTTGTCATTTTGCAACTTCAACACCTAGAGTTCGCAACACCTTAGTGGTTTGTTGAATGGCAACATTCCACCATTCAATCCTTCCATAAATACCATCAGGTCTAGGAATCAAATTCCAAATGCGGCATATATGAGATTTCATGCTAAAGCTATGCAAAAAAGAAACATTTAGGTAAAACTATGAAGAATGCACTCTAGGTTGAAAGTTTAACATTGCCATCAAGAATAAAATAGGTGAATGATCAGACAGTGTAGTACCAGGCAAAGCCAACACATACGATGAAGAAGGAAAAATATGGAAGAACTGAAAGTTGTCACACTCAGAAATCATGGCTTTGTCCAATCTTACCAAAACCCTAAAAGAAGTAGCCTGAAAATTGGACCAGGTGTACCAAAGATCCTGTAGGAAGTCAGAAGGCGAGAAGTAGGAATTAGGGTCATAAAGGTGAAGCTTGTTTTTCACAAAAAATAAAGCTTCTCTTTCACTTAAACACCACCGCATTAGGACATGACTGACCTTATCAGAAGATTTCTCCACCATATTAAAATCTCCACAAAGCACCCAAGTGGCAAATGGATGATTCATGGCAAGCCATCTCCACAACTCGCATCTATCAGAAGTGACATTTGAGGCATACACATTAACCACCCCAAGCGGTTTTCCACAGATCTCGAGCAAAATCCAGACAACTTGATTGGATGGGTCAACACTCCAAGTCACAAAATTCTTTTGTAATAGAGGCCCAAGGATAGTGACGACTCCTCATTTTCTTGGGGAATGCTTTGTGGCAAAAGAGGTACTTCGTGGCCACAAAAAATCACATGTACACTGCAGATTGAAATAAAAAATCTTAACTTCTTGTAGACATAAAATATTGAGGCTTCCATGCATTCGAGAAACATTTGACATCTCATTTTGGATCAAATATTTTCTGACCGGGTCCGTCAGTCCTCAAACATTCCATGATAAAAAAATCATTGGAATTTGTCAGGATGCATGATCTCCATGACATCCTCTGCATCACCCAAACTTGTAAGTGAGCCAAAATAGTTGGAGGTTGCATGGAAAGCATCACTGTTTAGTTGTCGACATTTATCATTCCGAATAGGGCTACGAGAGCGATGGACCTTCAAGGCCTGACCCTCCTCCACTAAAGAATTATCTGAAACTGCAACCACTGAGGCCAAAGAAGGGCCCAACCAAAGAAGTTGAGACACTGGTGGAACTGGGGGTTGCATGTCAACAATCGGAGGGGCCGTATCAACAGGATTCTGAACAACTTCAGTAGAAGCTTGCATGTCTTGAGAAGGAGAAGGGGTAGGTTGTGCAGCAAAAATCAAAGCTTCTTGTTGCTTAGTACCACGAGATTTCTTGCTAGAGACAGTAGTCCATTCTTTAGTGTTTCCCCGTGAGCCATTAGCAGGAGCCGCAGGAGTGGGCGAGGGATTTACCTTATATTTCCATTCCATCAAATGGAACTCCCAAATTTTGTGAGCTACAGATTGGCATCGATAACAGGTATTGGGTAAATTGATATAGGCAACTCTTTGCCTTATGGATTGGTCCTTGATTTTAATATCAATAAACTCCTACAAATCCTTAGTAAGGTCAACTTTGATACAAACCCTTCTAGTGGGTCGAGCGGAGAAATTTTTTTTTGGCTCAAGGCAAACAAACTTACCTAAGGGGGCAACTAAAGTCTGCAAAAAACCCCAAAGAGGAACAGGAAGACCAGGGAATTCAACCCACACCGGGACTTCTAGTGCAACTTGATCATTGACTTGGAAATTTTGAGAGTAGGGTTGCAAAATCAACAGATAATTACGGACAGTCCATGGACCCCTAGACAGAACCTTCTATGCTTGAGCTGGATCTGAAAAGAGAAAAAGGAAATACCCTTTTGTAAGGTTTTGTACATTCTCCACTTTGACTCCATATGGGCCCCAAACTTGCTGGACCCATGAACGAATAAGGGTATCATATGGGATACGACCCAAAAAATAACCCACCAGGTTACGACTCTCAAACGATTCACAAGCTATATGGAATTCATGCAAAGGAATAACATCTTCAGGGATAGGGCCTTTACCTCGTGATACATTGTCAGAATGAACTTGCACGGACGCTTCCCGGGTACCATTGAGCTCTCCAGCAAACTCAAAATAAATGGAGCCGACTGCATGAGCGACAACCATTAAAAAGGGTGAATTAACACCACCTCAAGGCGGTGTTAATGCAACAGACAAGATTTTCCCACTGAAACCCTTACAAAAAATGCATAGCCAGTCTTGCATCAAACCCTCAGATGAAGAATATTTTTGATAGAAGGGCCACTCAAGTTGTATCATAATATTCAGATCTATTGAAAATTTTTAACAAAGGGGCCACAGTTAAATTTGCTTACTTTCTTTAGTTTGATGAGGTAGAGGATTGGTTTCCATCCAGTAAGATATGGTTCAAACACCTCACTAAAGTTAATTTCTTCTTTTGGCTAGTCACCCAAAATAAAATCCTTACTATTGAAAACCTTCACAAAAGAGGCTTACCCATTTTAAATAGGTGTTATCTATGTGAAGTCGCTTTGGAGAATGCTAATAATTTTGTTTCTTAATTTTCCCTTCTCCTTATAAGTTATCCATCTTCTTATCATCAAATTCAATGTTACCTGGGTTATGCCTAATAACATTATGGACCTGTTTTTGTAGTGGGTTGCCACCTTCCATAATCTTATGCTTATAAATTGCTAGTATTTTTGTTTACCTTATTTTATTTGGGGTATTTGGAATGAAATAAACAGAGCCTTCAGGAATGTTAAAAAGGATCCCCTACATGCGAAAGCTAAAATTTTCAATTCCTTGGAAGAAAATATTTTCATAATCCCTATCAAATATGATAAATGGTCCTATAGTGAAGGTAATATTTCTCGCCAGCTGGGTATCTTGAATCTGGAAGGTATTTCCAATCTACCCACCCACAATCCTATAGATATTATCAAATAAAAGCCTCCACCTCAGGGTTGGATAAAATTGAACATTTATGGGGTGGCTAAGGGTAACCCAAGCATCGTAGGGGTTGGAGGAATCATTAGGAACGACAAATGGGTTAGGTATTTAGTCTATTATTTTTGCTGAAGCTTAGGCGCTTTATCAAGGGGTCATGCTCTTGGAAAATTTGAATGCAAATAAGATGGTGATCGAAGGTGACTCTTGCTAAAAGAAATCACTCCCTCCACTGGTACATTATAGATTTAATAAAAGATTGAATTCAGGTACACATTTAGATAAGGAAATAAGGAAGCTAACCTGTTGGCCAACCAGGGGGTCAATCAGAATGCTCTTCAAATATGGATGAAGGATTTTTCTACCTTTTTAACTTAGTGTGTTCTAGTTTTGAATTCTAGTCTCTTTTAGTCCTTGGTTGATAAGGTGCTCCCTCTTGATTTTTTTTGAAGGTATTTTCTTCCTTCTACCTATTTATGGCTATTTTGTTGTATCCCCATGTACCTTGGGGTTGTTCTCCTCTGGATCTACTTATTATTCTTGTTTCTATTATGTATCTCATTGGAAAAGGTTAAGGATCCTTTAAAAATATTATGTTTTCCTACCTAATAAAGAAAAAAATGATAGATGAAAGCTTTTATGCAACTTAGATAACCGACACATGAAAAAGGATATATTTCATTCAAATCCAATGATGTTTTTATTGAATCCACTTTTAAAGGTCACAACTTCTTGAATTTTTGCCCGATTCATGTAAGTAAATATTTTGTACAAATTATAGAATGTACTCTTTGTTCACCATGATTTCAAATTGGTCTAAATTCATCGACTTAATCAAAACTTAAGAAAATGCTCCAAAGGCCCTCAAAATTATATGTTAATATCATGACTTGATTTTGGTGCAAAAATACCGATAGTCAATATTTGTAGTATAGTACCAAATTGTCAATAATTATCATTTTGTTACTTCACCTTTCACAACATGTTCAAGAATTTTTTCTATTAGTATATGTCAAATTATCACCACCTTGACCTAGGAGGATGGTGCATGACAAAAATTATTGTAACTATTTGAAGATAAATTGCTTCATTTCATGACAATCCCTCTTTATATTCCATTGCGTTATTGTGCACAATAAAAGGTTGTCTTGAATATGAAAAGTGGATAGAACATGATATAAACTAAACAAAGATAAGAGAAGCCATATCCCCAAGTAGTCTATAGTATTTCACATATTGCCAATTAAATCAATGATTGTACTAGTGTATCTACAAACTAGGGATGTGACATGTGCTAACACATATCTCCATAAGGATTTAACTTAATCCATCATATTCCTTCTCAAGAATAATACTTATTCTATCATATCTCTATAGATGTATGAGGTCTCTATCATGTTAGATTCCTTCTCATTGATCCAACCTATGCCTATCCTTTCTACTCTTAGATATATGACACTTGCCTTAGCACATATCTCTCAATTGTAGAGATATATAATAATATTCTCATCCAATATAATGTTCATGCATTTCATGAATATATGCTTGCATCTAATTTTATGTGCATGTACATCTAGTTCTTATTATTCTAGTGTTCATACCATATTTATTACAATGCCAATCTATCCCTTCATTAGTGCAAATATCATACCTAATATTAGTACTAATCTTGAGTATCATAAGTTCCATGATTTTTAATCATAATCATAATTACACGAGTCCATAAAATAGATAGACATACACTCATTTCCTACCATCTAGCCTTTTCACTATATTCTTGGTGCTTAGTTAGTCATTTTATAGTACCCCTTATTTTGTACCTATTTAATTAGACTTGATGCCACTTGATTCTAATGCTCTGACACATATGACTAACTAATCATAGTGTTACTCATTTAGTAAAACAATAAATTTCCTATGCATAGAGACTTAATGTTTCTCTCCTTCCCATTCCTATTAATTACAACTTATTTCCTTCTTTTGTAGTGTATTACTATGTATAATGAATCCTTTGACTTTACAAGCTAAACCTAGGAGTTAGCCTATGTGCCACCATACTAGGCCTCCATAATGTGCATCATTAGTATCAACATACATATGTGATTCATCCATATTAGAAATTAATCTTAGATATTTATAAATTCAAACAATAATCCATACAAATTTGATAATAAAGCAAAAGATATTCATGTTTTTAATTATTAGAAAAAGGATTCTCAAATTGAAGCAAGGAAAATTGCAGTTAAAAAATGACTTCATTATTTTGAAGGACCATATTTATAACTCACAAAATGAAGCATAGACTAAGAAGGATGCACTTTGCTTCACTTTTTATGAAATGGTCAACTATAAAAAAGTTTTTATTACCTTTAATGTCCTATTATGAAATATGTGTACTAAATAGAGAAAATATCAACTTGGATATGAAAACAAATAGTAAGAATTAAAGGAGAAATAAGTAAATTGTAAGTAAATCTAACAAAAGTTGATGTGCAATCTAAATTCAAATGGATTTAGAGTAATTAAGGACATATTAAAAAATATCACAATAAATAGATGCTTGTTTGGTGGGCTTCTTTTATTTTTATTCTAAAAGGATTCATTCCTTAAATATTTATGGTTGTTTTGAGACATTCAATAAAGGAATTGTTTCAAATAGCTTGAAGAAAATGAGTTTTATTAGACAAAGTCTAGGAAAGGATACCCAAGGTATCAAATACCCTACTGGAGTTAAACACCAACCCAATAACATAGATATTTGGTAGATATATAGTCACTATGGAAGTTCAAGATCTATATGTATTAGGTATTTTTATCTCCATCCTTGTGATATTTATGAAAAACATAAGCATAGTTTGTCAACCTATTAGATTGTATATATTTTAGTTCATAGGTCATCTAATCTTAGCATGGATGCATTATGGATGTGATACCAATCTTATCAAAATAATTTGACTATAACCATTTCAAGCCCCTACATACATGATAGTTTGAAGTTTATATTGTTGTCTTCCTCTTCTATATAGGTATGCTCTTTGTGGCCCTCAGGATCATATGGATCTTGCATCCATACACAAGTATAATTTTCATATATATATGTATCATGCAAGTATTATATCCATGACAAAGAACAAATATTACATCCCTTGGACAATATGGATCAACTATATTACCATGTACATATTTTTGTATATATGTTTCATTTTCTATTCCACAAAATTTCACTCTAGGATTTGCAAATACCAGTCCTTTTTACTCCCACTACTTTTGCTTGAATATAAGATATTTAATATGCTTCATCATAGAATTTCCACTCATCTACACTTATCAAGTGAGAAGGAATACACCCATTTTAATTTTATATCCAATAATGTAATGATAATCATTGCATTTAAGGACATATTTGAATTATAAATATTGACTACCTCTTTATCCCATTTTTAGAAAGCTCATTAATGACATAATAGAAGAATATAACATCACTTTATTAGGTCAAGACTATGATTTAATGCTCATCTACACATGACCTTCATATCTACTACCTTAGACATTTGACCTCTGTCCTAGATATACTAAAATAATAGATCAAAATTATATTTGGTTTGCTTTATGACCTAATACTCATTTATATTTGATATTAGAATTAAGTCCAAACCTCACCAATTTATCATGAAGAAACAATAATCAAACTGAAAGTGAATAATCTATAGGAACCAATACTCACGACGAATATAATCTAAATGTTGATATATGCATAATTTGAACATTAAACAAGGTCACCATTATATGATATAGTCATGTGTGTGCGTATGAGAAATCATGCAATATAATCTATTATGAATTTATGTATTTATCCTAATGGGCATTGGTTAAACCATGGATATGGTTAACCTTAAATAAACCTTCATAATCCCTAATGTGTAATAGGCAAGGTTTTAATAACTTGTGATTAACTTTCAAGCATTAATGTTATGTAGGCTTTGGGTTAATATAATTTGTAATTGTTATTGTTGGGGTTTTGGTATTTTATATAAATACTCCCAACCACCTTATCCATTGAATCAGTGTGATCTTATCTCAATCATAGTGCTTGGTGCTCAAGGACGCTCATCCAATTGTGTTTACCACTCTTTTATTTTCACTCTCTTTACTTGTATAATATTTAAGTAAATGGATTGCTTTTATTCATTTCCAAAAATTGGTGTTAAGTTTGATATAATATCAGAGTAGTTATGGAGTATCACAAGGATTTTTATTTGAGTCTCTTATCCTTCATACAGTTGATAGGGTGAAATATATTTACTTAGTTCATAAACTATTTTTGACAAAGGCAATAGTAGGATAAAATAAATAGTATATGGTCAAAATCCAAGAGTATGTATATGTATGAGAGTCAAAAAATTTTCTTTCCTCAATATCCTTTTCCTATACTTCTATTTTGTGTGTCAATTTTTAGATAGGATTGCTAATTTCTGGTCAAGGCCTCATTTTGAACATCTTCTTATGCTTCTAATGCTACATACAAAATCAATGGTGGAAGTATTAATAGCAAAATAGTTGCATTAGGGTCTCCAACACAATGGAAGATGTGTGTTGTTCTTCAAAGACCATGAATGAGATACTTCTATGTAACTCCCCCATGATCATATCCATTCTATCAAATTTTAGGCTTGTTAGGATGATATTACTTTTGTTTTTGTATTGTATAGATCATTGGTTTGACTCATAATATTGTACATTAACATGGGCACCAACACGTTCTTTCTCTATAGGTATAAATGTGGTCCCAATTTGTATAGAGAGGAGATGATTCTGTTCTAGTCAAGTAGTCTAGCACTATTGGCCAAGGGAATGTAGCAAAGGAGCTCACACTTGACAAGTTATAGGTTTGAGGTGCAATGTTATTAACTTTTTGCATTGGACATGGGTTCCAATGCGTATTACTCAAGGGTGCAAAGAACTTACTTTTTACTAAGGGGAAGGGTGACTTTGGAGCCAGTTAGATTGTTAGAAATATAATTTTATTCTCACAAATTAAAGAATTCTAGGATCATATATCAAATCAATATCATCAATATCAAGCATATATCAAATGAACATCAATATCACATAAATCACATTAAAATATTTATTGCAAAACTCAAGCAATGCATAAAGCAAAGCTTCTTTGAGTTACATTTTACATGGATTTATCTTCAATATAAAGATACATGAGACTCTTCACATTACATGAATCTTGACCTTTGATCTCCTCAAACTCATTAGAGAACTTAACTCTTCATATTCCTCTCTTACATAATAAATCTCACATATTACATAAAGACAAAGTCTCTCATGATTACACATAACTCTCTACTTCTAAACTTGACACTTCACACTCATAACTCTCACTTGCTAACTAAACACCTCACACAATTACATGACATATGCTCACACCTAATAACTTGAAATATACTATAAAAAAAATATTAAACACACACCCTAATCTAATATTTATAGTGGTGCCAAATAATGTAATACCTCCAAACCACCCCGTATTAAATTATTTGGTTCAAAGGCCTTTTTGCCTTCAATATCTAATTCTTGTCTTCTTTCTTTGGCTCTGGATTTCATATGGTTTGAGATTATGGCACTGTTTCATCAACCCATTCCCTACAATGCTTGTCAGACTTTCTTTCCTCTTATAAAAATATTTTAACATGTCCATGATTTTGTTCCATTCCGATTTACTAATCCATTCATAATGTATTTCAATTTTCTTTTTCTTACATGTATTTGTTTTAGTATTTTTTGCATCCTTAGTTTTGGGTCATACCTTTTGCTTTTTCTTTTGTTGTTTTTCAACTTCAGTTTTGTTATCAAAAACATCAGTGCCATTAGAAATTTTTGAATGGTTTGTATTATCATGTTTCTCAATTTGGTCCATACCTTCATTGTCTATAGGTCTTCCCATAAGATCTCTTATTTCATTTTCTTCCTCATTTTTTGTTTCTTGAATTTATTGAACCAAGTTCCCTTTTTAATTTTTTCCTTTTGGATGTTGTTGCACTGACGAGTATCGATACTGATATTGTCTCGACTAGAATCTTTGAAAATATTTATGGTTCAAATAATTGTATCTACAATAGCTTGTGGTATGACCTTCCTTATTGCATATGTGACAATATATTTTTCTCCATTTAGGTTGAGATTTAGATGATGCAACAAAATTATCTAGCACTTTTTCTTTGATATCAGAGCACTATTTTTCATATCGAGCTAGATTTTCTATTTCATACTCTTGGAGTATTTTGACTAATTCATCAAAAGATATGGTTTTGTTTAGAACTTGAAGAGAAGTAACTAAAATTTTGAATGTATCTAGGAGTGCTCTTAATGTCACTTGAAAATTTTCTTCTACTTTTTATCCCATTGGCTTTTAATTTTGTTACTCTTTGAAGAAAGTGTTCTACATTATCTCCATCATAAACCCTAAAAGATTACAATTATGATTTCAAGTGTAAAATGGTTGCTTCATTCCTTAACTCAAATATTTTACATAATTTTTTCCATGCATTTTTTGAGGCTTCTGCTTTACTTATGTGTGCCTAAATTTTGTCAGATATGCCAAACGTAATTAACATAAGTATAAAAGCCCCATTTATTACCCACACACACACACACACACACACACACACACACACACACACATATATATAAATTTATCTTTCATGATGCAAGGGTCATAATCATGAGCTACAATAGAATTATTCCATTTGGATTGTAAGCTATCAAGGCTAATAGCATCAAGAGATATTGAGACTTGATCAGAGTCACTCTTGAGTAGAAGTGATCAACTTATACAAAACCCTCATACCACTCGAATATGGGAACGTTGGCCAAGCGTTAAATTACATCCCTCTTAAAAAGAAAAATCATCCTTAACTAAGTCCTAGTATATAGGTGAATGCCTTGAAGATGAAAACCCATCCTAATAAAATAACCTCAACAATGGTTATTCATAGATCTTAGATCCAACCCATATCTTCCTAATGGCGTCACTAAGATAACAAAATCACTACATGTGACTAAAATTACATAATCCTTGGAATGTCATGATTATATTACCTTATACTTCTTAAGGCTTATTTGTCCACCATTTTTATTATATAAATGAATCAATTAAGTTCATTACAAAAGGACATTATTTTTCCATCATGGGAGTACCCATTCCTCATGTACATTCAATAATTAATTTAGAATGTAAAGTCTGACTTGGTTCACAATCCAAGTCCCAATTACCTCTTTGTGGGATCCGACCCACTTTAGGTTTCCACTTGGATAAATCCATAATTTGTTATCATAATGTTTTAGGTTATACCAACCATGCATGTTTTTGAAGTGATCATAAACCAATTAATCATTTAAGGAATAGAATCCATTAATTTATGATTCTTGATACTGTAGCACACATAAGATATCTAATTGAGCAAGATTTACATTCCACTACAATATATTTATATTTCTACATCCACACAACCATTGAATACATTAAGAGCTAGTTATCAAAAGGTAAAGCTAGCTAACTGCATCATACATAATTACTCAATACATTCCAAAAAATAATTGATATAATCATATATCATTAAATCATCAACTTATTAAGCATACATTCCTTGCATCATAGTACACATTGTCATAATATGAGAATTGCATAAATTTTTTATCAAGCATTTAACCATCTCATCCACTTAAATCATTTTTATTTTGAAGTAAAAACAGCATGCACAAAAATTAACACATCAAACCACAAAAAGAGTGACACATTGTTTCTCCTGGAAACCCTCATGGAGAATAAAACCAACCTCCAAAATATGTACTTTCCTCATATTCATAAACTTAAGATGTCAGATATTACAAATATAGAAGAGCCACTATGGGTTCCTTTCAATCAATTTTACATGGCAAGGAATACAATCATTCCTTATCAAATTCATGATGTAATAAGGGAATTTTCCCAAATACCTTCTCTCAGTCATCATTGTATCATTAAGGTATTTCCCATACCAATAAGGAATCCATTTGTCCTTTTAAACTCATGATGCAATTAAGGAATTTTCTTAATTCCTTTCTCTAAGTCATCATTGTATCATTAAGGTATTTATCATACCAAAAATAAATCCATCTGTACTTTTTAAACTCATGATGCAATTAAAGAATCTATTGATTCTAAGCCATCCTAAGAATTTTCATATGTTTATGATAATCATTGGAATCTTATTTTGGATAAGTCGTATTAATGTTAGAGGAACCATATAAGTTTTCCCAAGAATGAATTCCAATTTCATTCTATATAATTGATACAAAGTCAATCCATGAATTAATATCCCATACCATTAATTCATTAAATAACCATTCTGCCTAAATTAATAATTTAGGCTAATAATTTAATCTATCATTTCATAATTATATCCTGTTGTAACAACCCATGTCAGCCATATTTCTCCTTAATATTAGTTTTATAAGAGTAAACCCTTATAGGTTTAGCATAGGCAATATAGATCATTGTCTAAAGCTATTTCCTTTGATTATATACAACCCAATAGGGTTCTAATTCCTCATTGAATTCAACATATTGATCTGTCAATTGATTCTCAATTGCTATCAAATTTGCTTCCTAAATTTGATCCAAAATCCTTTTCATTACTTTCCAAATCCTATCAATTCTCTTCCCAAATGTGAGCTAAAAATGCTTAAGTTATCCTATACAATATTTATATTTCAATCCAAAGGTTAGCTCTCAAATCATTTCATTTTCATCACTGGATTCCAATATGCATTCAGTTATTTCATCCTCTATCATAAAGTTTACAAAATGTATTTATAAAATGTTATCAATTTTTTTCAAAATTTAATCCAACATAGTCTCTAATTATCTAGATAATTTGGTTATCAATATCCAATCCAAATAATATTTCTCTTATCTCCATACGATACCAAATTTACCTCCCAAATTTGCTTTAACACTATTCAATTAATCTCTCGAAAGAGGAAATTTTCATAAATCATCTAGCATCAAGGTCCATATTTAAATATTTTACTTTTATAATCCCAATCAACATGAATGCCATTCCTTTGATTGTTTGGGATTTTTGGAAGAGTCTCATACCTCTTCCTGGATGGACACCAGGATTATCCATTCTTCTAATGGATTCCATTCATTGGAAATTTCATAAAACTCATAGTATGTATTTTACATACAAAATCTATAATTTCATTAAAATCATTATTTCCATTTACTTCTCACATTTAACATGGAAATTCACCAAGCATGAATAAATAATTCATTCAGCATTAATATTTTCATAACAAGGATTAATTCTTAATCCCAACCATTATTTATATGCAGTCATGCATCACATCTTTGCCAAATGTATATCACATGCAAAGAAATCACCAATCATGAATAGATGATTCATCCATATTTAATATTTTCATAAATAAATATTGATTCATGATTCTAACCATCATTTTTTTGGATTAACACCAAACAAAAGGAAGAGTTCCATACCTCTTCCCAAGGAATGGACACCAATACAATCCTTCCAAAAATAAGAAGATTTTTCCATTCTTCTAGATGGTTATATACATTCAACATAAAACATTAAACATAAGATAGTTTATATACTATCTCTGTTCAATCAATATAAATATTTGCATTCAAAGTATACCAAAACTTATGTTCAATTTAATCATTTTTAATTGATTTCCAAGAAATTGCCAATAATCAATTTAACTATGAAGGGTTACCCTATTAGAGTTATTTTTTTATTCATAAATAAAATGATTTAATCCCATAATGTCTAGTTCCTATATTATACAAGATCATATAATTTCATTTCAAATAAGGCAAATATGCTACTTATAAATAGGAAGGAAGTTATTCCTATTAAAATTTAAAGCATCCCATAAATCTCCAAAGGCTAGCATGCATTTATACAATATAGCACACTCCACTAAAAGCCTATCCTGGAATTTGCTCAATTTATAGAGCATATAATATAAAGGATCATTAATTATTTGAGTTGAAAACCTTTAACTATTAATGATAATTTTGGTTTTCCCCATACTCACGACAAGAATTTTGCGATACTGCGAAGACACAGAATGTAAGTATTCCTCGTCTCAATAGCCATAGTCATCACGAAGACGAAGGGAGGCAAGTGGAGATCAAGAGTCAAGCCATTCATAATTAGATTTACATATATTTATCAAATCAAATCTGATGTGACCTAAAATAATATATATAATTAACCTATATAAGCTAGGGCAAATTTATAAGAAGGATGTTATAACCACACATCAAAGCTTATCTCCAACACATCCGATAGATGAATTTCTGCGCTCAACATCACAGATCTTACTACTATAATCTTGAAGCCAATCAATGCAGGCATTAGGGCTACAAAATATGTCATCTATTACCATAAAAGGTGCTAGTGGATTGTCCATAGTAATCTAAGTGTTTGATTACTTTGACAGCTGTGAAGTTAAATTGGAGTGATTTGTCTACGACTCGGAGGAGATAGCTAGAAAAGACTTGTGTGGGTGTGTCTCAACATCAAGCGGAGCAACCTTGGCAATGGAACTTATAACCTATAACATGGACCAATCAGAGTGGAGTTTTCAACTTATCACACTTCTACTTGAGGTTTACTCTTTCTGAGTATTCCGCCTCATCAACGATTTCCTCGCTCAACTGCCACAAACTTTAGGATTGATAAATAATGTTGATTAACATAGCAATATAGAAGATAATCTTTGAGTTGGGAACTTTCTAAAGGTAGTTATAGATTTACGTAAATATTACCCTTGATAGGGCTTCCAATCAAAATGGAAGGGTTAAATTTCATTCTACAAAAACTATGATTTGACTCCATTAGAGGTTTGTTCTAAACTTATAGGATATTTTGTTTTTCTTTATGACCACTATCATCGATGGAGGAGAGATTCTTTGACTGCTAAAGATTATAAGATGGTAGTAAAAGCTTGATTCATTCAAAGGTGCATAGATGATACATATGCAAGCGAAGCACGTTGAGATTCATAGCAGAAGAGTGCTTTGGTTGAAACCCAAACATCACAAACATTGACACAAGGTAATATTATAGTACAAATACCCAAGTGTTGCCATTTGAATAGAGCTTTAGCTCAAGGATACCCATCTTATGGAGTCACACAAATGCTAGGAGGGACATAATAAGACCTTAATCCTTTAAAGGTCATCTAGAATGGACACAAAATCTTCTTAATAAAAAATCATTTTTAGACCAAACTATTTAGTGCAGAATGCTTTCCAAGTTCTATTAAAGAAAATTATACAGACATAATGGCTTTATTTCATTTCATAACAAGCAAGAGTTAGAGTAAATCAAGTGGAAGGCTCCAACCTGGAACTCCAGCAGATTGGTGATGCTTATTGGATTTGCACTTCTCCTCTAGCTTCTCCAGTCTAACATCACACCACGTAACCTAGCATAACCCCCATTTTTTCTAATATCCATGGTGATTTATAGCTCTCTTTCTTATTAAACAAGAAAAATGTTTCCAAATATATATTTTATTGTTTTTGCTTTCTTTCCTTCAGAAAATATTCCTTTAAATATAAATTTTATTT
Source organism: Wollemia nobilis (assembly GCA_028583015.1). Classification (NCBI taxonomy): domain Eukaryota; kingdom Viridiplantae; phylum Streptophyta; class Pinopsida; order Araucariales; family Araucariaceae; genus Wollemia; species Wollemia nobilis. Next base: position 422,195 of record JAQPPZ010010853.1, read on the forward strand.
ATATTTCTTTTTTCTTTCTTACTTATCTTTTTTTTCTCACCCCAAGTTAAAGCTTCCCTTAATATATATATATATATAATGGAAATGGAATCCATAAAGATAAGAGCAACATATTTATCCACCATTTCAACCTTCCCAAAGTAGCCTAGTATTAGGAAATATTGATTTTTCTTTAATTCTTCAAGGTAGTTGTTTTTCCTAAGTTTTGGTCTAATCACAATTGAACTATTTAAAAAAAACAACCTACCTAGTTTCCTTCTAAAATGAAGGTAATTAATTTAATTCGGTATATAAAAAAAGTAAATCTCTACTTTAGAATTTACCCAATTTAATGCCCAATTTAGTATTAATTGACTTCATAGAGTGATCCCAACCTAGGAAATAGGTCCTATTCTCGCACGTAGAAGGGCTTACCAAAATGGGTCGTGACATACTACCTCCCTTATACTAAACATAGTCCATTGTGTTCACTAATGTCAGAAGGTAAGAAGGGTATATAATGCAACAATATATCCTTTAGAACCTTAAAAGATTTCAATAAAGCATTAACTATCATTAATTAGCAATCAGAAGCAACCATGTAATATTAAGTTTACCCCATTATTTTATTTTTCTATGGACAATCTCTGATACTTCTTGCTATCGCCGTCCTACTTGATGCATCCATATATGGTAACCATCCATATCATTACCCATAATATGACATCATTGATCTTACTTAATCTTGTTCCTGGTGGTTTGAGTAATTCTTCCCACCTATGAGAGTACCAGGACCTGTAATGCAACAAGAATATCAGTAGTACCATGTCCTATATGCAAATAAACATTCATATTGTATCATAAATAAATGTTGATACATCCATCAATACATATATATCTTACATATCAAAGAATCAATACATTCATCAATGCATATATGTCATCAAAGCATCATCTACTGCAATCTAATTCAACAATAATAGTATTACATATTATTTTCAAACAAGATAAATAGTCTTTTATTTATTTTTTATTGCATAGGTTCTATTAGACCTTGCATTATTTCAATAAAACATAGCTTTTGGCACAGTTTCCACTTTGCCTAAGTGGTCCATAGTTCAGCCTATATTATTACATAGCATCATTAAATAAACAAGAACAAAGTATTTTCAAAATATTGTGCTTCCTCATAGTCTTGGCATGAAATTCCATAATTTTCGTTGATTTCATTGGAATGAATAAGGGATTCACCCTCATTTGTGAGTGATAAAATAGCTTGCCCTTCAAAATTTGGACTTTTGGTAGCAACGCAGATTTTGTGATTCATCACAATTTTACTTGTTCCTGCACATAGTGGACATTTCTTTGCATAAGGTTGTCCTTTACATGTAAAGAATCCCCCCAAAGGACCTAGAAGTTTCTTTCCCTTTTCTTGCACAATGGAAGATGATTCTTGTAACTCATTAGTCTTGGTTTTCTGGAGTCCCTTCTTGAAGCAATATTGCTTCTTTTTTTGATTTTGTTCTTGCTCCCACTTCATAAAACCGACACTCTTTCTCTTCCTTAAAATTTGTTGTTTAGGTTCTGACAAAATGGCATAATTGAAAATAGGCCTCTTTTCTTGTGAATTGGACTTGCCTTACAATGTCCTAGATTTGCGCTTTTGAGCTTCCAAGTTATCAAGCAGTTGGCCCTATGGAACTATTTTTTTCTTAAGAATATTTACTTGTTCTATCAACTCAAAATTCATCGCAAAAAGGTCCTCCACCATTTGGTTTAATATTTTCAACTTTCCTCCAAGAATTTTAGTTTACCTCATCTTGCAAGATAATGTGTCCTCCTCGTTTCATACTTTAGGGGCCATTTCCTGATATATAAATAATGGTGTTAGATTACAATCTTTCCTCAAGTTGTAATTCTAACTTCTATACCCTATATTTAATGTTTTAATTGATAAAAGTCATCTTTGTTCATGGCTTCCATTGCTAGTCTATTAAGGCTATAACAAACTAGCTTACTCATGGAATAGTCACTTCTTATAAACACATTTTTATGACCTTCGAGAGTTTATTATACATAAAACATATTGCTTTATGACATATTTCAATGCTTACATAGCGAAAGCACATTACGACAAAGCAATATGATATCTTAAACCATGGTAAAGGTTCAGGTTGTAGCTATCGCTGGATGAACCATTGCTAAACCAAATAGTAATTCACCAGAATTCATCATGGTTAAGATATTCAGCTTCTTGGCCCAAAAGTCAAATTGTAATGAGAATTAATTAAAGAAAAAATTCTTTTATCTTGGCATACTACAATATACCAAATTTTTATATAACCAAAATTTAATCCAAGAACATCTGTAGTCTAAAGATGGGTAGTTCTGTGACTACGCTCTTTGGACTATATCAAATATTTTTATCTTCTTTTAGGCTATCTCTAGGAACTAAATTTCAACTCATTTTATTCTTATTCACACAATGTTCCACTTTGAGCCATTTAACCTAGGCAATTAACAAGTTATCCATAATAATTTGATAACCTTAATTCAAGGAGTCCTTTAGAGGATTTGAATCAACTTATGACCCCTCTTGTTCATACACACCTAAAAACAAGAAGTAAGTCAAGAAACATAGATGTCGAGTAGTTTCTTAAAAGAGTCTAAGGTACACCGCTTAAAACCCATGGAAGGAGGGTTCACTTAGCTCTTCCACTTTTGAACGACTATGGATCTATTCATGGGAGAAAGAAACTCAGACATCGACAACCTTAAGTATTAAATTACCCTTACCAAGCATGCATTTCTTGGTATTTTATGATTTGATTTTCTCTCAAGCTATTGTTCCATGCCCAAATATTTTGCTATCCTAGATCTAACTAGATTCTATTAGTTAGCCCGGGCTCTAATACCAACTGTAACAACCCCATTTGTTACCACAATTTGTTTTTATATATAAAAATTCATCTTTCATGAGGCAAGGGTCATAATCATGAGCTACAATAGAATAATTCCATTTGGATTGTAAGCTATCAAGGCTAATATCATCAAGAGATATTAAGACTTGATTAGAGTCACTCTTGAGTAGAAGTGATTAACTTCTACAAAACCCTCATACCACTCAAATATGGGAACGCTGGAGAAGCATTAAATTACATCCCTCTTAAAAAGGAAAATCACCCTTAACTAAGTCCCTGTATATAGGTGAATGCCTTAAAGATGGAAATCCATCCTAATGAAATAACCTTAACAATGGTTATTCATAGATATTATATCCAACCCACATCTTCCCGATGGGGTCACTAAGTTTTTTTTGGTAATTATTTTAATATATTAACAATGGGTTTTTATAGAGGATCCCAAAACCTTATGTACAAAATTAGCCATATTTCTAATGATGCATCATACCTCTTTGCTGTAACAATAAGCCTAATTGCAAGTAAAGCCATCCTAATGCTAAAGACTTGGAAACTGTAAAAAGGGATTTTAGGCCTGGAAACCCAACGAAAAAGAAATAGGATAAAACTGAAGGAACACCAAGTAGAGCCCAAAAAAATGAAACGAGGAAAGCAAAATAGACAAGACACCATGGAAAGCTAAGTAGAAAAAATTGCCACGCCACACCAAAACTTGTCGGAGGGGGCTTTCCAAAAACTGTGCAAGGAAAGCATCATGAATGGATGTCTGCTCTGGCCAACCTTTCCACCTCGGATGGGAAGCGAGACCACCACATGACTGGACACATGGTCATGAGCCCTTTGTTGGCCATGTGGTCAGCCACGTGATTACCTTCTCTCAAAGTATGATTTGCTTTCCACCTACCACGATAGGAGAGAAGCGTTCTTACCTCGAGGATGATGTTGTAGAATTTCCAAGATGGATTTTTGGTGCCAAGAAGGTAATTCATGATGTTGAGCGAGTCACCCTCAATAATAAGAGGTTGAGGATCCTCAGAGAGTATTCGAATACCTTTCAAAGCACCTCGGGCTTCGACATAGTGATTTGTTTGGGAGCCCAAATCTTCACAATAGGCCATCACAAGATTCCCATCATGATCTATGACAACACCCCTAGCACCAGTGGGCCCAGGATTCCCCTTAGCCACTCCATCAAAGTTTAATTTAATCCACCCCATGGGGGGTTTGGTCCAAACAATATTCCTTCGATAGGGCCCTTTAACAACCTCCAGAAATGGCCAGAGATTCATCATTTTGAGAATCGCTTCTTCGCTCGAAAGGTAGGGATGGGGACTGGGAACAACAATAGAATTCTCGATGGCGTAGGACAACGCCCTTTGAGCAATATAAGGGGGCCCTCTAGGAGCTCTGCCAAATATTTTGGCATTCCTCTCTAACCAAATTTTCCAAATTGAATGATGGAAGGAGACCTCAAGGAGGAAGCAGAGTTTGGGATTCTTGAAAGGATTAGGCCATTGGTGGAAAGCATCTCTGAGGGAATGGGGAGAGCACCATAGGATTTGGAAGGAGGATAGAACAATACTAAGAACAGAGTGGGAAAATGGGCAATACAAGAATAAATGATCCCTCGTCTCGTAATCTGCAAGACACAAGTAACACCTGTTGGGGAAGGCAAAACCTCTCTTGTGAAGGTTGTCAATTGTTAAGGCTTTGTTGTGGAAAGCAATCCACACAAAGAAGTTGATTTTAGGGATGACTCCTTTCCTCCACATAGTATTCCACCTATAGTCCAGAGCAGTCTTGGTGGTAAGAAACTCATAAGCTGATTTAACAAAAAAAAGCCCATCCTCCGTACCACTCCAGATGATTCTGTCATTCCTCCTGGTAGAAGGAATTAAAACCGACTGGAGGATATTTGAAAGAAAGGTAACCTCATTATTAAACCCTTCCATAATTGGAATCTTCCACCGAGGAAAACAGGTGCTCCGGTCTATGAACTCTGCCACCCTGAGTTGGGAGTTAGGGTCAGTCAAACCTCTCAACCCAGCGAGATCCGCCCTCAACCAAAGGGCTTCTTTAGTCACCCACCTATCCTTCCAAAAGAAAATGAGGTTGCCATCACCCAAAATCTAGTGGGCTCCTAGGCTAATCAAATGTTGGGTTTGAAGCACAGATTTCCAAAAGGTCGACGCCACAGAGGAGGTCTTAGCATCCAAGAGGAAATGGGGCCAAGATACTTCTTTTTAACCAGCTTAACCCACTCCATTGGGTCACTAGATAGAATCCTCCAAGCATGCTTTGCTATCAGAACCAAATTCATAAGTCTTGATCTTCTCAACCCCAGACCGCCTTGGTCTATCCTCGAACACACCTTGTCCCAGGCAACAAGGGGGAGTCTAGATTTCTCTTCGCTACCAGACCATAGAAAGGTCCTCTGAATCTTCTCAATTTTGGAGTGAACTACAACCAAAAGCATGAACACCAACATGAAGTAGGTCGGGATCCCCTGAAGACAAGCTTTGGTAAGGGTGGCTTTTCCAGATTGCGATAGGAGTTTGCCCTTCCAAGTTTCAATTTTCTTGTGAAGGTGCCCAAGAATCATGTTCCACATATCCCCACTCACCCACCCACTATAAGATAGAGGCAACCCCAGATAGGACGTAGGCAGGGAATCAATAGTGCATTCAATAATTCTAGCAATCCAAAGTTGCCTACGCAGGGGAGTGTTAATAAAATAGATTTTGCTCTTGATGTAATTAACCTTTTGCCCCACAGCTTGCTCATAACAGGACAGGATCCACTTGAGCGATTTGGATTGGGCAACGGATGCCCCAGTGGAGATGAGGGTGTCGTCTACAAATTGCTGATGAGTGATAGGATCAACTCTAGAAGTCGAAAAAATGCCAAAAATATTGTTCTGACGAAGAGCCTCTTTCATGGACCAACTCAGAACCTTCGCCAAAATAATGAAAAGGATGGGGGATAAACGATCGCCCTGTCTGAGGCCTCTGGCGCTTTGGAAATACCCAGCTGGGGACCCATTGACTAGGATAGAAAAAAAGGGAGTGGATATACAACTATAGACAAGGTCAATCCAGTGGGGATGAAAGCCGAACTTGAGGAGGACTGCACACAAAAAATTTTGATCAACCCGGTCAAAGGATTTGTTCATGTCGAGCTTAAGAAAAAGAGCAGCATTCTTGGAGCGGTAAGCAGAATGAAGGGTCTCATGGACAGTGATGAAACCATAAAGAATGTTTCTGCATTTAACAATGCTTCCCTGACAAGGATCAATTAGGATGGGGAGGACTATTTTGAGTCTATTGGCTATAGAATTGGTAAGAATCTTGTAAAAAATATTGCACAGGCTGATGGGCCGATAGTCAGAGAAAATTTTGCAGGTAGGAGACTTAGGAATGAGGGCAAGAAACATGGAATTGAGTTTCGGGTGGATGGATCTGGAAGCTTGAATAACCTGCATAGCATCACACACATCCGAACCCATGACCTCCCACATGACTTGGAAGAATCAGGGGGGGAAACCATCAGGGCCAGGGGCCTTATCTGGTTGCATGGAGAACAATGCTTCCTTAATCTCGGACGAGGAAAAAGGTTCCAGAAGCTTAATTCTTACCTCATGGGGGACTTTATTTGGAAAATTTACGAGCAAAGATTTCTAGACCTGAAGGTTGCTGTCCGAAGGAGTGCCAAGCAAATCCTAAAAAAAGTCAATCGCTTTGCTCTTGATTTCCTCTATCTCCCTGGTAATGCACCCATACTTACAAGCCACTTCTCTGATATTGTTGGCCCCTCTGTGCCTCATAGTAGATGCATGGAAAAACCTCGTGTTGGTGTCTCCATTCTTCAACCAAATGTCACAAGATTTCTGGTGCTAGAACGTTACCTCCCTAGCGAGAATAGAATGAAAGTCCACAAAAAGACTCCGCTCTTCCTCCCTGAGACCCTCAGTGTAACCTTTGAGTTCCATCCTTTCCTCCAAAACCTTCAGGTTCTCAGAGATGGATTTTTTGGACTCAAAAATATTTTCGAAAACCTCTTTATTCCAAACTTTCAGCTTTTCTTTGACCATTTTGAGCTTTAGAGCCACCCTCTTAGGAGAATTTCCTTCCACCTTCAATTGCCACCACACTAAAACCAAACCTTTGAAGTCCTTGTGAGAGATCCACATGGATTCAAATATAAAGGGGGTTTTAAAAATAGGCCCATCATCCGCCTCCAAGAAAATAGGGTTATGGTCAGACCCAATCCTTGGAAGAGCCGAAAGGATAGCCCCGCCAAGGATAGGAATGGCTTCTTGGGACATAAAAAATCTGTTGAGCTTGAATTGAATCAAATCGCTCCCAATCCTTCTGTTACTCCAAGTGAAGGAAGCCCCTTTGAGTTCGATGTCGAGCAAGCCATTAGTAGAGATAAAATCCCTGAAGTCCTCCAAGCTACGGCTAAAGTGGTCGGATCCTCCTTTTTTTTCAAAGGATGAAGGGGACAATTGAAGTCACCCCCTAAAACCCAAGGAAAATTACTAAAATTCTCCCTCATCTAAGAGATAGCTTTCCACATTTTTGCTCTCTCTATGGCAGAATTTGAAGCATAAACGTTGGACAAAATCCAAGAAAAATTGGTGGTTTTGGACTGGAACAGTACATTGATGATTTTGTTGGAAGTTGATAGCAGGCTGCCCTCAAACCTCGAAGGGTCCCACAGAACCATGAGTCCTCCCGCTGTTCCCACTGCAGGGCTGGAAAAACAATTTTCCTTGGCCCAAATGGCCTTCGTAACTTTATCAGAGGAGATAGCATCGACCTTGGTCTCTTACAAAATAAGGATGGAAGGATTAGTACTCCTATGGAGATCAGCCACTAACCTTTGTTTGGCTACACCATTCAATCCTCTCACATTCCATGAGAGGAATTTCATCTGGACAGTTTGAGATTTTTCTTGCCTCTCCTTCCTTATTGAGGGGGAGGTTTTGATGTATGCGCTTCGTCCATCTGAGCGCCACAGTTATCCAAAACCAACAAATGTTGGGTTCCATTTGCAACGTCATTTGCTGTCTCTTTGTCCTGCCTGTCTTTGTTAGGAGGATGGCCCTGCTTCCTCTCACTACCAAAATCCACACTTTGCTTTCGGCTCCTTGTGTTTCGGGGGCTAATGTGATCGGATTGTTCACCCCTCCTTCCTAAGAGGTAATCTTCTAGCATCGTCTATGACTGTCTAAAATTAGGATGACCCATATATTGGGGCAGAGAAACAGTCTGAGTCACAATTTGGGATGGGGTCCGTTCCTTCTCTTCTTGTGATTCACTTTCCAAGTGGGAGTCTGCTCCTTGTTGATTGTCAGCCTCAAGTTGCTCGGGGTCCGATTGGAGAGTGGGATTCTCTTCAAGCTGAGAGAGTCCAACGCAGACTCTAGAGGGGCCTAGAGATTCATGACCCTTCACATTTGGAAGATTTGACTACTTCGCCTGACCTTCCCCATGCTCCAGGGGGTTGTCGTTTTCACGCTTCTGCTTACCCAGTTTTTGAAGAGGACACTGGGATTGGAGGTGCCCTTGGGACCGACACTGGGGGCAGAAAGCTGGTCTATTTTCATAGACAATAGCTTGTTTATGAAGAAAGGTACCTCCAGATCGAAGAGTGATGAAAGTTGGGAGTTTTGCCTCCAAATTTGCCTGAATGCAAAAACAGGCTTGGAAAACCCTTGTTCGAGCTCGGGTGGGTGGGTCAATGGTGACAAACTCCCCAATGGAGTGCGCAATACCCCTTATGAAATTTTCATGCCAGCAAAAGAGGGGAAGATTCGGGAGCCTAACCCATATTTGGGCAATGTTGATGTTCTAGGTATCAGGACTGAAATCCATGTCCCACTTCCTAAGGAATAAACTTCTACGGCCTAGAAACCATGGCCCGCCACCAGAATTTTATAGTAATCCTCCTTATTGTTTAGTCTAATGGCAAAAAAACCTTGGGATAGGGCTGCTATCTCCATATGACCAGAAGTACTCCATTTGATCGTTGCCCATTTTCAGATAGTTTCCATGTCGGGACGACCGCCAATGAATTTTCCTATGAGGGTAAATTTCTCAAACTCCATGAAGCTTGAAAGAACTTCCACCGAGATGTCTAGCTCATCCCCAATCGGAAACAACTCTTTGGTAAAAAACCCATTTAGGGTTTCTGAGGCCGTTTCCTGGGCATAAGAATTTTGAGCCCCACCACCACCTTTGTCTAGTGGGTCCTTACCCCGACTGACACCATCAATAGATCGGTATTCTTCAATGGGTCTAGATGCTTCTGCACCTTCGGATCCATGGTGCCCTTCGATTTCTTTGCTGCACCCAAGACACGAACCGTAGCCACTCCCGGGCTCCCCGTAGATGACTTCCCACCCATCGACATCTCCTCCCTCCCCGCACTTGGAGACTGCTACTCCACTCTCTAGCTATTGGCGACTGCTGGTTTCACCCTTCTACTACTCTGTTGGTTGAAACCCTAGCTCTGCGGTTGCCCTGTGCTCGCTATTCCTATTTGCTACTCTCCTCCCATTTAAACACCTTCCATCATTCGAATATTGGTTGACAAATATTTGCCACAATTCGATGGGGTCACTAAGTTAACAACATAACTACACGTGATTAAAATTACATAATCCTTGGAGTGCCATGATTATATTACCTTATACTTATTAAGGCTTATTTATCCACCCTTTTTATTATATAAATTAATAAATTAATTTCATTACAAAAGGACATTATTTGTCCATCATGGGAGTAGCCATTCCTCATATACATTTAATACTTATTTTAGAATGTAAAATCTGACTTGGTTCACAATCCAAGTCTCAATTGCATCTTCATGGGATCCAACCCACTCCAAGTTTCCACTTGGATAAATCCATAATTTATTATCATAATATTTTAGGTTATACCAACCATGAATGTTTATGAAGTGATCATAAACCAATTAATCCTTTAAGGAATATAATCCATTAATTTATGATTCTTGAGACTGTAGCACACATAAGATATCTAATTGAGCAAGATTTACATTCCATTACATTCTACTTTTTTTTGCATCCATACAACCATTGAATACATTAAGAGCTAGTTATCAAAAGGTAAAGCTAGCTAACTGCATCATACATAATTACTCACTAAATTCTAGAAAATAATTTATATAATAACACATCAATAAATCATCAACTTATTAAGCATACATTCCCTGCCTCATAGTACACATTGTCATAATTTGATAATTGTGATAATTGCATAAGTGTTTCATCAAGAATTTAACCGTATCATACACCTAAATCATTTTCATTTTGAATTCAAGACAACATGCACAAAAATTAACACATCAAACCACAAAAAAAATGACACATTGTTTATCCTGGGAACCCTCATGGGGAATAAACCCAACCTCCAAAATATGTACTTTCCTCATATTTTATAAAATTAGGATGTCAAATATTACAAATATAGAAGGGCCACTATGGGTCCCTTTCAATAAACTTTACATGGCAAGGAATACAACCGTTCCTTATCAAATTCATGATGCAATTAGGGAATTTTCCCAAATCCCTTCTCTAAGTCACGTTGTATCATTTAGGTATTTCCCATACCAATAAGGAATCCATTTGTCCTTTTAAAATCATGATGCAATTAAGGAATTTTCCTAATTCCTTTCTCTAAGTCATCATTGTATCATTAAGGTATTTATCATACCAAAAAGGAATCCATTTGTCCTTTCTAAACTCATGATGCAATTAAAGAATCTATTGTCTCTAATCCATCCTAAGAATTTTCATATGTTTATGATAATCATTGGAATATTATTTTGGAGAAGTCGTATCAATGTTAGAGAGAACCATATAAGTTTCCCCAAGAATGAATTTCAATTTCATTCTATATAATTGACATAAATTCAACTCATGAATTAATATCCCATACTATTAATTCATTAAATAACCATTCTGCCTAAGTTAATAATTTAGGCTAGTAATTTAATCTATCATTTCATATTTATATCATGTTGTAACAACCCATGTCAGTCATTTTTATCCTTAATATTAGGTTAATAAGAGTAAAACCTTATAGGTTTAGCATGGGTAATATATAGCTCAATATCTAAAGCTATTTTCTTTGATTATATACAACCCAATAGGGTTCTAATTCTTCATTGAATTCAACATATTAATATGTCAATTGATGTCAATTGCTATCAAATTTGATCTGAAATCCTTTTCATTACTTTCCAAATACTATAAATTCTCTTCCCAAATGTGAGCTAAAAATGCATCAATTATCCTATACAATTTTTATATTTCAATCCAAGGTTAGATCTCAAATCATTTTATTTTCATAATTGGATTCCAATATGCATTCAATTATTTCATCCTTTATCATAAAGTTTATAAGAATGCATTTATAAACTGTTATCAATTTTTTTCCAAAATTTGATCCAACATAGTCTCTAATTATCTGGCTAATTTGGTTATCAATATCCAATCCAAATAATATTTCTCTTATCTCCAAATGATACCAAAGTAACCTCCCAGATTTTCTTCAACACTATTCAATTAATCTCTCAAAAGAGGAAATTTTCATAAATCATCTAGCATCAAGGTCCATATTTAAATAATTTACTTTTATAATACAAATCAATATGAATGCCATTCCTTTGATTGTTTGGGATGTTTGGAAGAGTCCCATACCTCTTCCTGGATGGACACTCGGATTATCCATTCTTCTAATGGATTCCATTCATTGGAAATTTCATAAAACTCATAGTATGTATTTTACAAACAGAATCTATAATTTCACTAAAATCATTACTTCCATTTACTTCTGTCATTTAACATGGAATTTCACCAAGCATGAACAAATAATTCATTCAACATTAATATTTTCATAACAAGGATTAATTCTTAATCCCAACCATCATTTATATGCAGTCATGCTCACATATTTGCCAAATGTATATCACATGCAAAGAAATTGTTAGGTGTGAAGTCAGTATGACCACTAGACGTCTGACTTGCTAGACGTCTAGGCAGTAGGGTTGCTAGACATCTAGGCCAAACGTCTAGACGTCTGGTCTGTCATACATCTAGGCTAGATGTTTGGGTTGCTAGACGTCTAGTATGGCAGACATCTAGGTCAGACGTATGGGTTTCCAAACATCTAGTCTGGCAGACATCTAGGCCAAATGTCTGGGTTGCTAAACGTATGGTTTGGCAGACGTCTAGGCCAGACGTCTAGGTTTCTATATGTCTGGTCTGATAGACATATAGGACAGATGTCAAACTAAGTAGACATCATGATAACTAGACATCAATGTAGTAGATGTATAGGTAAACATTAGAATGTGGAAGGCGAATAGTCTTGTGAAGCAGAAGATGAACAACCTTGGGAAGTGGAAACAAATAGTTTTTGGAGGCTTCCTTTGGGAGAGGAAACGACCAGTTTGGAGTCTTCCTTCTACTCTATAAAAGGTATTTGATCCCTTGCACTTGATGATGTTATTGAAAACATTGAAATACATGAATGTAATTTTTTTATGAAAATAATAAAAGAGAAGTTGCCATTGCCCCGTGGTTTATCCTGCATATTGTAGGTTTCCACATAAATCTCTATGTCACTTGTGTTACTATTTTTGTGTTCTATATTTTTGTTATTGTTCTTCCTATTGCAGGTGATAAATCTTAGAATTTTTCCTAAAATCTGGTATCAAAGCTAAGGTTTTGTGTGAGTGGAAGCTGCAACAATAACAAAAGGTGTAACCAAGTTCGAGATTGAAAAATTTGATGTTAGGAACTTCACTCTATGGAAGATGAAGGTGGAGGATTTGCTGGTTCATAATGACCAAGTGTAAGCCTTGAAAGGGGTCACGAGTAAACTGAGCATCATGAAATATGAGGAGTGGGTAATGCTTGATAGGAAGGCGGTTTCTACAATCTGTATCTGCCTAGTGGACTCCATTGAAGCCCTTTGGAAAAAATTGAAAAATTGTATGAAACAAAATCAACAACTAACAAGGTTTTTTTGAAAAAGTAGCTTTATAGCTTGAGGATGAAGGAAAGTTCATCCATGGTAGATCATTTGAATGAGTTTAATACTCTGATCAGTAAAATGGTTTTAGTTAATGTGAAGATGGAGGATGAAGATAGATATATCACCCTACTTTGTTCCCTCCCGAACACTTGGGATATGGTGATGACCATCAATAATTCATCATCAGGAACTCTCAATTTTGATGATGTGGTAGCTGATTTGTTGGTAGAAGAGTTGAGGCAAAAAATATCTCTAGAACCCTCAACCAATGAAGTCCTATCTGTGAGAGGTCAATCACTCTATGGGAGTAAAAAAGGTAGAAAGCAGTCCAAATCTAAGTCTAAAGGATGTAAGTAGAAAGGGAAGTGTTGGCATTGTGGGAAGCCAGGACACTCCAAGAAGGACTATTGGTAATTAAAGAATGGTGAAAATAAAAATCAGCCATCAACTGAGACCAGTGCAGTAGATTCAGGAGAGACGACAACATGTGAAACCTTCTGTATCAGTAACAGTAGATTAGTTTTATATACTTGGGTTTTGGAATCAGGTGCATCATTCCATATGTCTCCCCATAGAGACTAGTTTGACAAATATCAATCATACTATGGTGGAAAGGTCTATTTGGGTGATGATCATACTTTAGAAATTATAGGAAGAGAGGATATAAGGATCAAGTTGGACGATGGTAGAGAAAGGATATTATGTGATGTGCGACATGTACCCAATTTGAGGAAGAATTTGCTCTCAATCAAAATTATGGATAAGCTAGGATATTTTATCACCTTCTATAACAACTACTACAAGATTACCAGAGGAGCTCTTGTAGTAGCAAAGGGAGAATCTTATGGGACTTTATACAATTTATGCGATGATACGATGACAAACCATGCAGCAACAACAAATTCTGTTTAGGATGTAGTAATGCTATGGCATCAACGCCTAGGCCATATGAGTGAAAAAGGCCTAAAAATTCTACATGACAGAGGTATGCTTTTTGGGATTAAGTCTTTCAATTTAGACTTATGTGAGTACTGTATTTTTGGTAAATAGAAGAGGGTTTCGATTTACTGCAAGTCCTGGTAAGAGTTCAGATTTTCTACAACTTATACATTCAAATATATTTGGACCAGTCCCCACTCAGTCCTTGAATGTCACCATCTATTTTCTGAATTTTATAGATGATTATTCAAGGAGAGTGTAGGTTTACTTTCTAAAGAAGAAGTTGGAAGCTTTGAAAAAATTTAAGGATTTCAAAGCACGGGTAGAAAAGAGTTTGGGCAAGTCAATTTTGTGTCTCAAGTCAGATAATGGGGGTGAATATTGCTCCAAGAAATTTGATAAATTTTGTATGTAGGAAGGTATTAAGCACTAGAAGACTATACCATAAACTCCATAGTAAAATGGTGTGGTTGAGCAGATGAATCGTACAATCATGGAACGTGCAAGAAGCATGCTTAGCGCAACCATGTTGGAGAAAATGTTCTGGGTGAAGGCTGTTAATACAGTTGTTTATCTTATTAACATGTCACCTACAACTGCATTGGATGGACATATTCCATAGGAGGTTTGGTGTTGTAATCCAGTTGATTACTCTCATTTGTGCACTTTTGGATGTGACATGTTTGCCCATGTACCCAAAGAAAAAATGTCCAAGCTTGACCCGAAATCAAGCAAATATGTTTTTCTTAGCTATGGAGATATAGTGAAGGGGTATATACTATGGGATCCTACTTCCCACAAGGTAATTATTAGCTGAGATGTAATTGTTGATGAAAAATCTATGCAAAGGAAGGAGGTATAACAAAATCCTAATGTTGTATCTATTGAAGTAGAATTTAGTGAAGATGAACATGCTTAAGTTTTTGATCAACATGTAGAACAACAAGTAGAACAGGAAGTAGAGCAGCCATAATGGTCATAAGACCAAGAGCCAGAACCGATATATCATTAGGTTAGAAGATCTACACATCCACAAAAGTGTATGGAAAGGTATTCTCATGTGTATCAGTCCTCTTTTGATTTATTAACTGATTATGGTGAACCTAGTTCATTTCAAGAAGCTAGAGAGTCTAAAAATGTAGGAAAGTGGAGGAAATCCATGGAGGAGAAAATCGAGGTACTTCAAAAGAATAAAACTTGGGAACTTGTGGATCTCCCACCTGGAATAAATACTGTTGGAAACAAGTGGGTGTACAAAGTGAAGAAGAACAACGATGGGTTGTTGGAATGCTATAAAGCTTGTTTGGTGACAAAGGGTTATGTACAAAAGTTAGGTGTTGAGTTTAATGAAATTTTCTCTTCAGTTATGAAGATGATCACTATTAGAGTTCTACTTGCACTTGTAGCTACACAGGATTTGGAACTAGAGCAGTTTGATGTAAAGACTACTTTCTTGCATGGTGATATCAAGGAAGAGATATATGGATCAACCTAAGGGATATGAAGAAAGAGGCAAAGAGCATTTAGTTTACAAACTGAATAAATCACCGTACGAGTTGAAACATGTGCCAAGGATGTGGTATAGGAAATTTGAAACATTCATGAAGAGCCAAGGTTTTAGTAGGAGTGAAGCTGACCATTGTGCATACTATAAGAGGTTTGACGATGGCAATTCTATTATTTTGCTATTGCATGTTGATGATATGTTGGTTGCAGGCCCCAACATGAAGAAAATTATTGATATTAAGGCTCAATTGGCTAGGAAATTTGAAATGAAGGATTTAGGAGCAACAAACCCAATTTTAGTGATGAAGATACACAGGGATAAAAAAGGAAGAAAGATCTGGATAAGTCAAAAGTCATATGTGGAAAGGATTCTGCAATGCTTCAATATGCATAATGCTAAACCAGTTAGTACCCCACTTATTCCACACTTAAAGTTGTCTTCCAACCAGTGTCTTAGAATAGAAGTAGAGAAGACAAGCATATCTTGTGTACCGTATTCATCAGTAGTAGGAAGCCTCATGTATGCCATGGTGAGCACTAGACCAGATATTACCAAAGCAGTGGGAGTAGTTAGCCGGTACATGAAAAATCCCGATAAGGAGCATTGGAATGCAATGAAGTGGATATTCAAATATTTAAGAGCCACTTTAGATGTTGCCATTTACTTTGGATCGACAGATTTGCAAGTTATAGGTTTTATGGATTCTGATTATGGTGGAGATAGAGATGGGAGAAAATTCACTACAAGATATACCTTCACCCTTTCTAGAGGAGCGGTGAGTTGGGATTCTAAGTTGCAGTATGTTGTGGCTTTATCAACCACTAAATAAAAATACATTACAACAACTCATGCCAAAAAAGAGGCAATTTGGCTAGAGCGATTGTTGTATGACTTCAAGGTAATGCAGGAGAAAATTATGCTGCATTGTGATAGCCAAAGTGCTATTCAATTAGTGAAGAATCCAACATTCCATGATCACACGAAACACATTGATGTCAAGTACCACTTTATAAAAAATGTGGTGGAAGAATGTAGGATCCTATTGCAAAAAATTGACACTAAAGTAAATCCTGTAGATATGCTTACAAAGCCAATCAATGTAGAGAAGTTTGAATGGTGCAAAACTTCTCTGGGCTTGCTAAAAAAGTAACAAGGGTAACATTGGGTAATTGGCACTGGATGAAAATATTTGGCAAAAGAGTTCCTAAATATTGAATTCAAGTGGGAGAATGTTAGGTGTGAAGTCAGTATGGCCACTAGACATCTGACCTGCTAGACATCTAGGCAGCAGGGCTACTAGATGTCTAGATGTCTGGTATGGCAGACATATAGACCAGATGTCTGGGCTACTAGACGTTTGGTCTGGTAGACGTCTGGTCTGGTAGACATCTAGGCTAGATATTTGGGTTGCCAAATGTTTGGTTTGACAGACGTCTGGTCTGATAGATGTCTAGGTTGCTAGACATCTGGTCTGACAAACATCTAGGCTAGATTTTAAACTAAGTAGACATCAAAGTAGCATATGTATAGGTAAATGTTAGAATATGGAAGAAAAATAGTCTTGTGGACTAAAATATGAACAACCTTGGGAAGTGGAAATGAATAGTTTTTGGAGGCTTCCTTTGGGAGAGAAAACAAACAGTCTGGAGGCTTCCTTCTACCCTATAAAAGGGATTTGATCCCTTGCACTTGGTGATGTTGTTGAAAATGTTGAAAGACGTGAATGTAAGTTTTTCTAAAAAATAGTAAAAGAGAAGTTACCATTGCCCCATGGTTTTTCCTACACATTGCACGTTTCCACATAAATCTCTATGTCACTTGTGTTACTATTTTTGTGTTCTATATTTTTGTTATTGTGCTTCCTATTGTAGGTGATAAATCTTAGAGTTTTTCCTAACAAAAATCACCAATCATGAATAGATGATTCATCCATATTTAATATTTTCATAAATAAAGATTGATTCATGATTCTAACCATCATTTTTTTGGATTAACACCAAACAAAAGGAAGATTCCCATACCTCTTCCCAAGGAATGGACACCAATCCAATCCTTCCAAAAATAAGAAGATTTTTCATTCTTCTAGATGGTTATATACATTCAACATAAAACATTAAACATAAGATAGTTTATATACTATATTTGTTCAATCAATATAAATCTTTGCATTCAAGTATACCAAAACCTATGTTCAATTTAATCATTTTAATTGATTTCCAAGAAATTACCAATAATCAATTTAACTATGAAGGGTTACCCTATTAGAGATATTTTTTTATTCATAAATCAAATGATTTAATCCCATAATGTCTAGTTCCTATATTATACAAGATCATATAATTTCATTTCAAATAAGGCAAATATGCTACTTATAAATAGGAAGGAAGTTATTCCTATTAAAATTTAAAGCATCCCATAAATCTCCAAAGGCTAGCATGCATTTATACAATATAGCACACTCCACTAAAAACCTATCCTAGAATTTTCTTAATTTATAGATGATATAATATAGAGGATCATTAATTATTTGAGTTGAAAACATTTAACTATTAATGATAATTTTGATTACTGACAATAGGAGTTCTGTGAGACTGCGAAGGTGTAGAATGCAAGTATTCCTCATCTCGATAACCATAGTCATCACGAAGGTGAAAGGAGGCGAGTGGAGATCAAGAGTCAAGCCATTCATCATTATATTTGCATATATTTATCAAATCAATTCTGATGCGACCTAAAATAATATATATAATTAACCTATATGAGCTAGGGCAAATTTATAAAAAGGATGTTATAACCACACAACAAAGCTTATCTCCAACACATCCGATAGATAAATTTCTATGCTCAACGTCATAGATCTTACTACTATAATCTCGAAGCCAATCAATGCAGGCATTAGGGCTATAGAATATATCATCTATCATCGTAAAAGGTGTTGGTGGATTGTCCATAGTAATTTAAGTGTTTTATTACTTTGATAGTCATGAAGTTAAATTGGAGTGATTCGTCTGTGATCCGAAGGAGATAGCTAGCAAAGAATTGTGTGGGTGTGTCTCAACATCGAGTCGAGAAACCTTGGCAATGCAAGTTATAACCTATAACATGGATCAATCAGAGTGGAGTTTTCAACTTATCACACTTCTACTTGAGGTTTACTCTTTCTAAGTGTTCCGCCTCATCAACGATTTCCTCGCTCAACTACCACCAACTTTAGGATTGATAAATAATATTGATTAACATTGCAATATAGAAGATAATCTTTGAGCTGGGAAATTTCTAAAGGTAGTGATGTATTGATGTAAAGATTAACCCTGATAGGGCTTCCAATTGAAATGGAAAGGTTACATTTCATTCTACAGAAACTACAATATGAATCTATTAGAGATTCGTTCTAAATTTATAGGATATTTTGTTTTTCTTTATGACCACTATCATTGACGGAGGAGAGATTCTTCGACTGTTGAAGATTCTAATATGACAGTCAAAGCTATATTCATTCAGGGGTGCACATTTGATACATAGGAAAGTGAAGCATGTTGAGCTTTGTAGCAAAAGAGTACTTCGGTTGAAACCCAAACATCACAGACATTGACGTAGGGTGATATTATAGTACAAATACCCAAGTGTTGCCATTTGAATAGAGATTTAGCTCAAGGAAACCCATATTATAGAATCACACAAATGCTAGGAGGGATAGAATAAGACCTTAATCCTTTAAAGGTCATCTAGAATGGACACGAAAGCTTATTAATCAAAAATTATTTTTAGACCAAACTGTTTAGTGTAGAATGCTTTCGAAGTCCTATTAAAAAAAATTATACAGACATAATGGCTTTATTTCATTTCATAACAAGCAAGAGTTAGAGTAAATCAAGTGGAAGGCTCCAACCTAGAACTCCAGTAGATTGGTGATGCTTATTGGATTTGCACTTCTCCTCTAGCTTCTCCAATCCAAAGCATCCCATCACATTACCTAGCATAACCCCCCCTTTTTTCCAATATCCATGGTGATTTATAGCTCTCTTTCTTCTTAAACAAGAAAGATGTTTCCAAATATATATATATTTTATTTATTTTATTGTTTTTGCTTTCTTTCCTTTAGAAAAGATGCCTTTAAATATAAATTTTATTTATATTTCTTTTTGCTTTCTTTCTTATCTTCTTATTATCACCCCAAGTTAAAGCTTCCCTTATCTATCTATCTATATATATATATATATATATATATATATATATATATATATATATATATATATATAATGGAAAGGAAATCCATAGAGATAAGAGAAAAATATTTATCCACCATTTCAACCTTCCCAAAGTAGCCTTGTGTTAGGAAATATTGATTTTTTTAATTCTTCAAGGTAGTTGTTTTTCCTAAGTTTTGGTCCAATCAAAATTGAACTATTTTAAATAAACAAACTACCTAATTTCCTTCTAAAATGAAGGTAATTAAATTAACTAAGCATATTTAAAAAGTAAATCTCTACTCTAGAAGTTACCCAATTTAATGCTCAATTTAGCATTAATTGACTTCACAGAGTGATCCCAACCTAGGAAATAAGTCCTATTCTCACACGTAGAAGGGCTTACCAAAATGGATCATGAAAATAAGAGCTTTAGCTTCATCACCTTTAAATTTTTATTTTCCAGTTTGATCATCTTCAAGAATATCTCTATTTTATTTACCACATCCCAAATTTTTTATACAATGATTATGATTTCATTTTGTTCTTCCATGGAGTAAAATTTGGTCCTTTTAGAAGTTGTGATTCAGAAAATAAATTTTTTTTTTTTGCCATAATTCTACTTTCAATCTTCAATTTTCAAGTTCAAATTATCAATCAATTTCAAATTCTTTCTTCTTATATATTCCCAATAATTCAATTCTTCAATCAATTTATTTACTCCATTCATCAAATCAATTTAATTCTTCTTATATCCTCTCTTTAATTCAATATCACAATAATTCAATTCTTCAATTATTCAATCAATGAATTCATCAAATCAGTTTCTTTAATTATCAAATTAATTATTCTTATATCTTCCATTTTCAATTATTTCAATTTATCAAAATTTCAAAATTTTAATCTTCTTATATCTCTCAATTTAAATCAATCATCAATTCAATTCTTTAAATTAATTCAATTTCAATTCAATTCTTTCATTCATCAAATCAAAATTTTAATCATCAATTTAATTTTATCAATTCAAATTTTCCTTCTTATATTTCCTATTCATTCATTTCAAATTTGTCACAACCTAAATACCTTTGATCATCCATTCCACTTTTGCCTTTAGCATATGCCTCAAGAAGAATAAGCAAGAGACAATGATATAATGGGTCACTTGGCAAAGTCTACGACATGATTTAAAGTATTTAATTGGGATACATTAATCAAGATAGAATATTTTAGGGTGCTATAACAACATCTAATCCACTCATATTACCTTTGATCAAAACCAAATTTCTAAGAATATCATATAGAAAACTCCAACAATCCTCATCATATGATTTGTTCATATCTATTATAAGCATATTTTGATTTTTTCATGGACTCAAGAGAATGTATGGCATTTTGGACAATGATTATATCAACAAGGGTATTCTTTCCATGTTACACACATTTTAACAATTGTTTTTGGAATACGTGTCTTGAAAGAAATAAGATAATTTAAAAAAATAGATCTTTGTATCATATCTAAGTTTAGATTTCCTCTTGTGGAGCGTTTATAGGCATGATACTCTTTTATCTTAAGAATAGACACATCATTAAAACTCCAAATATATAGTAGTATAGTAAAAACTATATCATTGTTAAGTGGACGATCTTTTTCAAGAATAATTAATAACTAACACCAACAATAAAAAATATTTTATAGTTATTACCTATGTCAAATTCAAGTTGTACTCAAGGAAAAATATTAAGAGTGGTCTAAAAAGTTCTACGATGCCCAATTAAAGGAAAAATATCAAGTGGTATAAAATCCTCAATGTCCAAGAACATTGTAAACATGAAAACTTAGTGGATCTAAAGGAATTACAAAAAAATGCTTCTATAAGATGCAAAAATATATAATTATAATAATTAAAAAATAAGGGTTAGGGTTGTAAATTTAGGATTTCCATCCATAAACAAAAATAAAATAATGTACATATTTCATAAATATTTTATTTCAATTGGTTAAGGAACTATACCAATATTTCATAGGTCTAGGTATCCAGGATAGTAAAAGTGCTTGCCAATAATATCAACACACTCACAACACCAATATTACATAAAATAACACTTTATTGATAATCAAATCTTTGAGTACATATATTCAAAAAGTTACATAGCATGGAGCTTTATCTCCAATATATATCCTTACAAATGACTCTTCGATACTCTTAACTATTGCTCTCCTCAAACTCTTAGGAGATACAACCTTTCACATACCTCACATTATGACAAAGCCTTTCATGATTACATAAAATTTCACTTCACATCTTGACATATATCATGACTCTTCACTTCCATACTTGACACCTATCACCTATGACTTTTCACTTCTGCACTTGACACTTAGTACCTATGACTCTTCGCTTGCATATTTGACACCTTGCACTGTCACAAATCACACTTGCACACCTCAAACTTGCAAACCTTACACTTGAACTCTTAAACCCTTGCACACTTTATTATATAACACATAATACTCCTCACACTTTGAAACATACTTTAGACAAATATTAAACTCACTTTCTAATCTAATATTTGTAATAGTACTCCAAGGTAATTCTGTTGAGCAAGGTGCAGCAAAAGTATTGTGATTATTATCAACACAGACAAATAGATCAGTTGATGCAGTGGATAGGAGTTCAGAGGTCAGTGAGAGCATGTACAATGAATATATAAGAAGATAGAAGTGGCCCAGATTCAAAGGATCAAAGAAAAAGACAAGTTAGAAAACTGTCGCGATATCGCGACATGTTTTTTGTCGTGATATCGCGACATGTTTGAGGAGAGAGAAAATGCTGGCAAAACTATCGTGATTTCGTGACATATTGAAGGAGAGAGAAAATGTTGGCAAAACTATTGCGATTTCATGACATATCGAAGGAGAGAGAAAATGCTGGCAAAACTGTCATGATTTTGTGACATGTTGGAAGAGAGAAAGCGCTAGAAAAAATGTCATGATTTCGTGACATGTTGGAGCCAAAGAAGCCAAGTGAAAAAACTATCACGATTTCGCAACATGTTGGCAGAGAAGGAGGCAAGTAGAAAAATTGTCATGATTTTGCGACATGTTCGAAGAAGCAACGCATACAGGAAAAACTGTCATGATTTCGCGACATGATTCTATGAGAAGGCACTTGTAAGAAAACTATCGCAATTTCATGACATGTTCGAAGAAGAAGCGCATGCAAGAAAAACTGTTGCTATTTCGTGACATTTTGGAGAGAAGGCGCAAGCAAAGAAAATTTTCACGATTTCATGACATGTTTGGAGAGAATGCGCAGGCAAAGAAAATTGTCACGATTTCGCGACAATCTGCAAGAGAGGCAGTACAGATGAAAATGTGTCATGATTTCATGACATGTTCGAGAGAAAGAGCTGGCAAGGAAAAGTGTCGTGATTTTGCGATAATTTGCAAGAGGAAGTGCTAAGGAGAAAAAGTGTCACGTTATCGTGACATGTCAGGTTTTCGCGACTCGACAGGAAGAAAAGCGTCAAGGAGAAAAAGTGTCACGATTTTGTGACATGTCGGGTTTTTACGACCCGAAGAGGAGAGAGAGTGTATGGAGGCGAAAATGTCGCAATTTCATGACATGTTGTGTTTTCACGGGCCAAAGACAGAAAAGGCACAAGGCAGCGAAAGTGTCACGATTTCGTGACATAAAGGCAAAGAAAAGGTAAGGCAAGCGAATGTGTCACGATTTTGCGACATGTCATGTTTTCGCTAGTGCTTGCAGAGAAGAGTGTACGAAAGTGAAAGATGTCATGATTTCGTGACATGTCATGTTTTTGCTAGTGCAAGTAGAGAAGAGTGCAAGGAAGTGAAAGATGTCACAATTTCGTGACATGTCATGTTTTCGCTAATGCTTGCAGAGAAGAGTGTATGGAAGCGAAAGGTGTCACGATTTTGCGACATGTCATGTTTTTGCTAGTGTAAGCAGAGAAGAGTGCAAGAAAGTGAAAGACGCCATGATTTCACGACATGTCATGTTTTTGCTAGTGCAAGCAGAGAAGAGTGCAAGGAAGCGAAAGTGTCACGATTTCGCGACATGTTCTATTTTTGCGGGCAAGAGACAGAGAAGAGCTCAAGGCAGTGAAAGTGTCACGATTTTGCGACATGTTCTATTTTCACAAGAAAGAGACAGAGAAGAGTTCAAGGCAGTGAGAGTGTTGCAATTTTGTGACATGTGTTTTCACAGGTGCAAGCTGAGAAAAGGACAAGGAGGTGAAAATTATCACGATCTCGTGACATGTTGCGTTTTTGCGGGTGTGAGCCAAGAAGTGGACAAGGAGGCAAAAAATGTCGTGATATCGCAACATGTCATGTTTTCATGGGTAAAATGCGAGAAGAGTACAAAGAGACATAAATGTCATGATTTCATGACAGGTTGCAACAGCACGATTATGAATAGTTAACTGAAGTAGAACGACAGTTAAAGGGGTAGTTGTAGAGGAAAATCATGCAACCAAAATAAGAAGAGTCAATTGAAGTTAGTGTGATAGTTGCATAGGCAGTTACAGATAGAAATCATGCAAGCTAAAATAAGAACAGTGCATTAAAGGAAGAACGACAGTTACAGGGCACGTGACATAGTGAAACCATCGAGCAGCCGTTACACTGTCAGTCCGAATCAAGAGACAAAACTATTAATAGGTTGCATGTAGAAATACTGTGCCAAAAAGGGAGTTACTCACAGAAGTGGCTATTGATAGTCTACATGAGTAAATACAAAAGTTAAAAATAGAGAGAAAAATCGGTTATAAAAGGAGGTCTGTGTGAAGAATTAAGTTATCGCTCATAGTGAAAAAGTGTTGCAAAAAGAGTGAAAAAGTGCTGCTGAAAGAGAGTGCGTAGGAGGTGAGTGAGCAGGGTGTGTGCTGTGTAAAGAGTGGGCAATGTTGAGAAAGAAATAGACCAGTCAGGGTCTTATAAAATTGAAGGCATTTTTATGTCAAAAATATTCAAAAAAGAATTCTGAGTTGGTGCTTGGAATCAGGGGTTGGTGCTCCTTTCTGTTGGTGCAGATAAATTAGGGGTTGGTGCTCCTTCCAATCGGTGCTGGTAAATTAGGGGTTGGTGCTCCTTTCTATTGGTGTAGATAAATTAGGGGTTGGTTCTCCTTCCAGTGGGTGCTGGTAAATTGATTATAAAGTTGGTGCTTTGCAAAGACTGGATTTGGATAGGAGTCCAAGCAGTCTATTTTTGAGGAGTAGCCAAAACTGGTGAACCTCATTACATCTTGTGTTGTGGAATGCTCTCTTGTTACATTTGCTTTATGTGATTTTAAGCTTTCATTGTTTTGGCTTTAAGAGTTAAAGTTTTAAGTTATAAAGAGCCACACTGATTCACCCCCCCTCTTAGTGCCATTGTAAGACTAACAATTGGTATCAGAGCCAAGTTCCTGAACAAGCTCAATCGGCTAAGGTGATCTAGGAAGTGACACAATGGTAGTTGGTGAAGGATTCTCATCAAACAAAGCTCCATTGTTTGACGGGACTAATTATGCATTTTGGAAAATTAGGATGCAGACATATCTATGTGTGTTGGGATACGACATATGAGACTCAGTAGAAAGTGGATACACAATACCCACCACTCCTCCAACCGATGCTATCAATAAGAAACTATTTGAGAATGAATCAAAGGCAAAGAATGCTATCATGTGTGGTGTAGCAAATAGTGAACTGGTAAAGATCATGAGCTGTAAAACTGCAAAAGAAATTTGGGACAAATTTAAGAGAATTCATGAAGGAGACGCTAAGATCAAGGAGGCCAAGTTGCAAACTCATCAAACTCAGTACGAAGCATTAAATATGAATGATGATGAGAACATAGCGGCATATATGTTGAGAGTAAATGAAGTCATTAATGGCATTAGAGGACTCGACAAGAAAATCGAAGACCCCGCAATCATAAAAAAGGTATTAAAATCTCTTCCCAAAATATTTGATTCTAAAGTATCAGCTATAGAAGAATCCAAAGATCTAAATACATTTAGTATGGATGAGATGCATGGTTCGTTGACTGCATATGAGATGAGAATAGAAAATTCCGATCCCACAGACAGAGAAGCTACTTTTAAAGCCCACAAAAATATGAAAGCAAAACAAGAATTCGAAGATGAAGAGACATTAGATGAGATGGAAGCAAACTTTGTTCAAAAACTAAAAAGGGGACAAGGAAAATACAGAAGAAAGCTACCTTTTAAATGTTTTAGCTGTAGAGGCATTGGGCATGTTGCAGCTAAATGTCCATGAAATAAGGAGAATGAAAGTGATGAAGAATCACACCGAGAAAGAAGTGACTGGAAGAAAAAGACAAATTTCAGAAAGGGGAACTTCAAGAAGAAAAGTTTCATCTCCAAGAATGTCAGTTCATCAGAAGACAGCTCCGATGAGGATTCTGAAGAGGAAATAGGTGAAGCTCTTTTCATGGCATTTGAAGAAGAAGAATCAAAAAAGGAAGAAGAAGTTAACTCTGAAGTATGTGGTGAAAACTCTGAGGCTGAAGTAGATCTAGAAGGAGAGTTGATCTCTGCACTTGAAGAATTGGGTTTAGAAAAGAAAAAGAACAAAATACTGTCTAAGAAGTTGGTAGAATATGAGGGTGATATTGAAGATCTCTTCTTACAAATTCACAAAGCCAAGAAAATAGAAGAAGCCTTGAAGTCGCAGATCAATGAGAAAGAGATTGTTTGCTGCAAACAAGAAGAGGAGATTATGTTATTGAGGAAACAACTAGAAGAGGCCAATACAAATCTCAAATTTGAGAAGAGCGATTTCATGACATGTTGTGTTTTCACGGGCCAAAGACAGAAAAGGCACAAGGCAGCTAAAGTGTCATGATTTCATGACATAAAGGTAGAGAAAAGGTAAGGCAAACAAATGTGTCACGATTTCGTGACATGTCATGTTTTCGCTAGTGCTTGCAGAGAAGAGTGTACGAAAGCGAAAGATGTCGCGATTTTGTGACATGTCATGTTTTTGCTAGTGCAAGCAGAGAAGAGTGCAAGGAAGCGAAAGATGTCATGATTTCATGACATGTCATGTTTTCGCTAGTGCTTGCAGAGAAGAGTGTACGGAAGTGAAAGATGTCATGATTTTGTGACATGTCATGTTTTCTCTAGTGCAAGAAGAGAGTGCAAGGAAGCGAAAGATGTCGCGATTTCATGACATGTCATGTTTTCGCTAGTGTAAGTAGAGAAGAGTGCAAGGAAGTGAAAGTGTCACAATTTTGTGACATGTTTTGTTTTCATGGGCAAGAGACAGAGAAGAACTCAAGGCAGCGAAAGTGTCACGATTTCATGACATGTTCTATTTTCATGGGAAAGAGACAGAGAAGAGTTCAAGGCAGCAAGAGTGTCACGATTTCGCGACATGTTGTGTTTTCGTAGGTGCAAGCTGAGAAAAGGACAAGGAGGAAAAAATTGTCGTGATCTTGCGACATGTTGCGTTTTTGCGGGTGCAAGCCAAGAAGTGGACAAGGAGGCAGAAAATGTCGCGATATTGCGACATGTCATGTTTTCACGGGTAAAAGGTGAGAAGAGTACAAAGAGACAAAAATGTCATGATTTTGCAATAGGTCACAGTAGCACGATTACAAACAGTTAAATGAAGTAGAACGACAGTTAAAGGGGCAGTTGTAGAGGAAAATCATGTAGCCAAAATAAGAAGAGTCAACTGAAGTTAGTGTGACAGTTGCATGGGCAGTTACAGATAGAAATCATGCAAGCTAAAATAAGAACAGTGCATTAAAGGAAGAATGACAGTTACAGGGCACGTGACACAGTGAAACCATCGAGCAACCATTACACTGTCAGTTCGAATCAAGAGACAAAACTATTAATAGGTTGCATGCAAAAATACTGTGCCAAAAAGGGAGTTACTCACAAAAGTGGCTATTGATAGTCTGCATGAGTAAATACAAAAGTTAAAAATAGAGAGAAAATCCGGTTATAAAAAGAGATCTACGTGAAGAATTAAGTTGCCGCTCATAGTGAAAAAGTGTTGCAGAAAGAGTGAAAAAGTGCTGCTGAAAGAAAGTGCGCAAGAGGTGAGTGAGTAGGGTGTGTGCTATGTAAAGAGTGGGCAATGTTGAGAAAGCAATAGACCAGTCAGGGTCTTGTAAAAGTGAAGGCATTTTTATGTCAAAAAGATTCAAAATAGAATTTTGAGTTGGTGCTTGGAATCAGGGGTTGGTGCTCCTTTCTGTTGGTACAGATAAATTAGGGGTTGGTGCTCCTTCTAGTCGGTGCTGGTAAATTAGGGGTTGGTGCTCCTTTCTATTGGTGCAGATAAATTAAGGGTTGGTGCTCCTTCCAGTGGGTGCTGGTAAATTGATTATAAAGTTGGTGCTTTGCAAAGACTTGATTTGGATAGGAGTCCAAGCAGTCTATTTTTGAGGAGTAGCCAAAACTGGTGAACCTCGTTACATCTTGTGTTGTGGAATGCTCTCTTGTTACATTTGCTTTATGTGATTTTAAGCTTTCATTGTTTTGTCTTTAAGAGTTAAAGTTTTAAGTTATAAAGAGCCACACTGATTCACCCCCCCTCTCAGTGCCATTGTAAGACTAACAACTTCAATGTACCAAATAATATAATATCTCCATCCCCTCGTATTACATTATTTGGTGTGATGACTTTTTGTCTTCAATATGCATATTTTATCTTCATATTGTTTTCGTCCATGGATTCTTCTTGAGATCCTGGGACTATGTTTGGTCCAATGCCTTATTTCCTATTATTTTGAGAAGTAAAAATATGCATCAATATATTGTAGTGGTAAGAGTTGATCTAAAACTTCTTGTGATAATTTTATTACATCAAATGTAAATATTCCATTCTTAATAGATACCATAACTTCAATTTTATTTTATCTCTTACTGAGACATTTCTTATTTACATTGATGTATCTAAATTCCATAATTCTTCCTTTGTTAACCAATTGATTTACTAAAATGAGGTTATTTTTTGTACCTAAAACATACAACACATATTCTAATATGCATTCAAAATATGGAAAACCAAGTGTGACATTCCTAGATCCTTGTACATGGTAAACCTTGTCATCTTCTATCTTCATTGGAATGTTCATTTTAATTTGTATCAAATCAAACCAATATAAATTTCCTATCATGTGGTGACTTGCACCTGAATCTATGTACCATGTATCATCTTCATTTATCATTTTTTGATGGATTTCATGTGATCTTGTCACATGCCTTTGACAATATCTTTGAGTTTGAAAATTTCTTCTCATAAAATTTGATCCTTTAAATTTGTATGGTCTTCTTGATGTATTCATTCTTTAAAATTAAATTTCCTTTGATGTAGAATTTCTTATGACTCCCAAAATTTTAATTTCAAATTATTTCCTCTTCTTTAATTACTCAATTTTCAAATCTCAAATTTATTCTTCAAATTTTGATTTCATCAATTTCATATTTTAATCTCCTTTTATCTCCCAAATTTTCAAATTTAGTTTTTAGAAACAATATTCAAATCAATTTTATCTCATTTCATTTCATATTCATTTATTTAATTTTCTTATATCTCCAAATTCAATCTCAAAATTTCACAAATTCACTTTAAAATTCAAACTTAATCCACACTTTAATTAAATTAGCCTTCAATTCAAATTTCAATTTTTTTGATTCTTTATATCTCCAGTTCAATAATTCATTTCCTTTTAAATTCCTTTTACCTCTAAAATTTAATATTTAATTATCAATATCCAAATAATTATAGCTCCCAAAATTATCACATAAATCAAAACACCTTTTAATAATCATAAAATATTAATGTTTTACCTTAATTTTTAACACTTGACTTGAATTAGAGCACTATTTGAACTATTTAGGAGTTACCTATGCTATTCACTTCCACCATGCATTACTCCAATAAATATTCCATCCTCCTTTAACTTCTATGACTCAGGTCAGACTTTTGCTCAATGTTCTTAGTTATGAATTGCAACTCTCAACATTCTTAGGTCTGAATTACAATGCTCAACATTATTAGGTTTGAATTACAATGCTCAATATTCTTAGGTCCAAATTATAATTCTTAATATCTTCAAGTTTGAACTTCTAGGCATCCAATGTTCACTCCAGCAAGCTATCAACACTCTAGCTATCTCCTTCAACATTAGGCATCCAATAATGTATTCACTCTAGCAAATGCTATCTTCTTATAGTAGACTTCCTTCAATTTGAAGTCCAGTATATCTCTAAAAAATTCCTCCAATATATCCTCATCCATGTCCTTCAACAATATCTCCTTCCAATCTTCTTATTTCTTTTTCTTCCAATCTCACTTCAGTATTCTTTAGTCTTCTTCTAGTCTTCACAATTCAATTTTCCATCAAGTCTTCCTCATTCAATTTTTCTCCAATATTTCTGCCTCCTCAACTCTCAGTTTTTCTCCTCTCCTTCCTGTTCTTTCTTTCTACTCTTTGTCACATCTACCATTTGTCCTTATATAATTCTCACATTTTGTTTTAATATTCCATCATACAAAAATATTCTTCCTTCTGCTTCTCTTCAAAAATCCTCATGTTCTTCTCCTCTTCATAGTATTCACTTTCTCCTTCTATTTTATGTTCTCCAATCTTCTTCTTCAACAATTTTCTTCTTCTTCAACAATATTCTCTTTGTCATTTTTCTCTTCTCCAATCAATCTTATTCTTCAAAAATCTTCTCTTCACCCTAAAAATGACAAGCTAAAGTGGCTCTGATACCATTTATAGCAAGTGAGCCCAAATATTTTATAGGTCCAAGTATCTAGGATAGTAAATTTGCTTGTCAATATCAACACACTCACAACACCAATATTACATAAAATAATATTTTATTGATAATCAAATCTTTGAGTATATGTATTCAAAAAGTTACATAGCATGGATCTTTGGCTCCAATTTATATCCTTACAAATGATGCTTCAATAATCTTAACTATTCCTCAAACTATTAGGAGATGCAACCTTTCACATGCCTCACATTATGAAAAAGCCTTTCATGATTACATAACCTTTAACTTCACATCTTGAAACATATTATGACTATTCACTTCCATACTTGAAACCTATGACTCTTCACTTCCACACTTGACACTTATTACCTATGACTCTTCACTTGCATACTTGACACCTTGCACTCTCACAACTCACACTTGCACACCTTACACTTGAAATCTTGACACCTTGCACACTTTATTACATAACACATAATACTCTTCATACTTTGACACATACTTTAGACAAATATTAAACTCACTCCCTAATCTAATATTTACAATAGTACTCCAAGGTACTTTAATTTACCAAATAATGTAATATCTCCATCATAGCCTTCAAATTTGTATAATATAGTCTATTGTATATCACCAAAGGTTATTGGGAGCAAGTGCAAGTCAAGAGTGAGCTTCACTAGGTAGCATGGAATAAAATCCATATTTGAAAGCTTGAGTTGGAAGTTAGGATGCCATAGGTAGAAGCATGGATGTCCAAGTTGGAGATAAGAGAAAGAGTGAATATATGGTAAGTTTGATCCAGGAAGTAGATGTTACACCAAAAATGATTATCAAGGATGAAATGATTAAGCATAATATAATGGTTCTTAAAAGTAGAGGGTTAATATGTAAGTTCCATAAATACTTTTCAAGTTTTTCAAAGATTCAAAATTGAATTAAATGGAAGTGAATATTGAATTCAAATTACTCTATGACTTTTCTTCCCAAAGGTTTTTTCCTCATCATCATTTCTAGTGTAGAAACAAGGAATATAATATTGGATTGTGGCCCATGGTTTATGGGAAGAGATGCCCTTTATTTAAGACCATGGAGTGATAATTTTTGTGTTGAGATAGAAATTAATTAAAAGCTTCTAGTGTGGGTTAGAATTTTTGGACTTCCTTATAAGCTTATCAATAAGGATATTTTAAAGAATATTTAAAATACCCTAGGGGAGTTTATCAATAAAGGACTAATACCAAGGAGTGAAAGCATGCTATATATATGGAACTGTGTTGCTATGGATATTTTAAAACCTTTGCCACAATCCATTAAGATTTAATATAATTCAAGAGAATGATATCAACAAGTGGATTATGAAAATATTACATTCTCATGCTATAATTGTCATGCAATTAGACACATGAAAAGAGATTACAAAGTGAAAACTATGAAGAAAGAGAAATATTTTTGATCATGAGACAAAATTCATGATAAATCATGAAAATCATGTTGTATAAGAAGCTAGATAATATCATCCACATGCGTAAAGCAGTTGGTAAATGCCCTGGGTGCTGGTTGTGGCTGACCCAGGTTCCATTCCCACTACCTCCACCCTGCTGGATATGTAGGCATAGCTGGTAAATTTCCTATGTGCTGGTAGAGGATGACAAGGCTCCATTTTCCCTATGCCCAACCTGTGGATGTATTAATAAATTCAACCCCCTTATGACTGATGCCATGTGGTATACCTAGATGAGACAACTATGATTGGCCATAGAGCTAGGTTCTTGGGGCTTCTAAACTACCCAATTTTAATCCACATGCGTAGAGAAGTTAGTAAATGACCTGGGTGCTAGTTGTGCTCGACCCAGGTTCCATTTCCACTACCTCCACCCTGTTGGATATGTAGGCATAGCTGGTAAATGTCCTATGTGCTGGTAGAGGCCGACAAGGCTCCATTTTACCTATGCCCAACCTATGGATGTATTAATAAATTCAACCCCCTTGTGACTGATGCCATGTGGTATACTCGGATGGGACAACTACGATTGGCCATAGAGCTAGGTTCTTGGGGCTTCTAAACTACCCAATTTTTTTCAAATTAAATAACAGTGATGACACTAAAAATATCTTGTCGGGCAGGCCCTGGTTTATGGGACACAAAAGCCTCTTCCTCAGGTGCCATGGAGCTGACTTCCACCCCAGCACCTAAAGCATCAACTTTGCCCCGGTATGGGTCTGGCTCCCTGAGCTTCCCTTCCACCTATGGCACAAATATGTCCTAATACTTATTGCCTAATTGGTCGAGGAACTGGTGGCTTTCGACCCCGATACCAAGGTAGGCTCCAGGATGGTTCATGCCAAATTTTGTGTCAATGCAAATATAGAATCCAAACTTCCCTCTTTGGTGACCATCTCCTCTGGGTCCTTCTTTTGGTGCCAATATCTAATCTATGAAAATAAACCTACTTTCTACCCCCTCTGTTGCACTTAGGGCCATCTCCCCCATCAATGCCCT
Organism: Wollemia nobilis; assembly: GCA_028583015.1. Taxonomy (NCBI): domain Eukaryota; kingdom Viridiplantae; phylum Streptophyta; class Pinopsida; order Araucariales; family Araucariaceae; genus Wollemia; species Wollemia nobilis. The sequence continues at coordinate 455,079 of JAQPPZ010010853.1, forward strand.
GTATCCAAGAAGTTCGATGGCCCTATCCCCAAAATCCCTTCTCGACCAGGATGAGTCCCCTCCCGAGGGCCCCCTCATGATGACCATAGATCTCAGGTTTGAACCACCATGGACACTCCCCCTTCTATCCCAAAGGAATCCCAAGTAGGCCCTAGCCTGGAGGATGGTCTTCCCTAGGCTTCCCCTTCCCCTACTCCCCTCCTTGAGTCATCTTTCAGGGCCTTGACCCTAGGCTTTCCCCCTCGCTCGATTCAAATCCCTCCTTGCAGGCCCCTACTTGTGCCCCCCAGGTCTGTGAGCCGCTCGGACCCTCTTCCCCATTAGATCCCACCTTACCGTCTTCCTCTGTTTGGGTGTCCTCCTCCCCCCCTCCCCCGCAATCCTCCCTCGACCCCATTCAGCCCCTCCCGATGGTCCCTTCTGACCTTCCCCCTTCAGAGTGTAGCTCAAAGAGATCTGACAAAGAGGTTGAAGGTAGTTCTCCATCTGGGCCTGATGAGATCAGCCCCAAGATGACCCATAGCAGGACTTTTACCACAAAATTTGGTAGCAAACTCAAGAGAGGCCGACCCACCCTGGGTGACCAGCGAGCAAGGATCACTGAAGATGACATAGCCAATGGCTCCCAGACAACACTATCTGATGTTGCCATGAGCTTCTCCAAAACAAACACCCTTCGACCCAAACCCCACACTCTAGCCGAGAGGGAGGCAAGCGACCCCATAAGGGTATCAAATGAAACTCATCACCTAGAATGTTAGGGGGCTCAATGGTGCCCCCAAGAAAAGGATCCTCTGCCAACTCTTCAAGGATCACTGCCCGTCCTTCCTCCTCATTCAAGAGACAAAAATAGATGATGCAACTTCCCAGAGAGTCACCCAAGCCACCTGGCATAACTGTGAGTTCCTGTCTACCCTTGCAGCTGGCACAACCAAGGGCTTACTATGCATATGGGATCCTAGGTATTTCAAGGGGAGGCTCATATCATATTCTCCCAGAATAATCAACATTCTAGTCCATTTTGTGAAGTCAAGGTGCTCATGGATCCTGTCTAATTTCTATGTCCCTAACAACCCAATTGAGAAATATGGCTTATGGAAGGAAATCATCTCAATGAGAGAAGCCTTTGCCCCCTCCCCTAGATCCTAGTAGGGGACTTCAACAGTACCCTATTCCTTTCTAACAAAAGTAGGGGCTTAGCAGCTCAGGGTAAGAGCATGGAGGACTTTGAAGCCTTCACCGACCTCAACGAGCTCATGGACATCAAGCTAAAAGGATCCAGGTTCACCTGGTCAAATAGAAGAGTGGGAGAAAACCATATCCAGGTCAGGCTAGACAGAGTGTTCCTATCCAAGGAAGCCATTCCCTTGTTTGCGGATGCAACCTTGTTGGCCCTCCCTAAAATTGGGTCCGACCACAGCCCCCTCCTCCTCAAAACTGATCATTGCTCCTCCCTCAAGTGCCCCTTTTGATTTGAGTCCATGTGGCTGCATCATCCCAACTTCAGGGCCCAGGTTGGCTACTGGTGGCTAAACAAGTCTACCACAAGCTGAGATGACTCAAAGAGCAACTCAAGGTATGGAACAGAGAGGTGTTTGGTAACATATTCAAAAATAAAATGATAGTTAAGAAAAAACTTGAATACCTTGAGCTCAGATTCTAGGTGGGATCCCATGACCCAGGGATTAGGGAAGAGGAACGCCTAGCCCTCAGTGAGTATCACAACATCCTGGCCAGGGAAGAAACCTTTTAGAGATATAAGTCGAGAGCCCTATGGCTCCAAGATGATGATGCTAATATGAAGTTCTTCCACACATCAAACCTAAAAAATAGGGGCTCTAACAGAATTTTTGAGTTGGTGAGCAGTGATGGTAGAACTATCAAGGATGAAGAGGACATTCGGACTGAAGCCACCAAATTCTTCCAGGAGATCCTTGGCATCAGCCCCCCATGTCCTTAGAAGTGGTAGACTCCCTGTTGGAACATATTCCTACTTTAGTCTCGACCATGACAAATGAGATGCTTGTGTAGCCCCTGACTGACTTTGAAATCCATGCTGGCATGTTTTCCATGAAGGCTGAGGCGGCCCCAGGCCCAGATGGGTTCCCCCCTATTTCTTCCAATCCTTTTGGGACATCATTGGGCAAGAAGTGTGCGTAGCCATCTGAGACCTCCAGGCTGCCAGCTCCATCCCTAGAGGTATAAATTCCACCTTCATTGCCCTGATCCCCAAGTCCCAGGTTGCCAGATCCCTCTCAGATTTTTGCCCCATCAGCCTGTGCAATGTTTTATACAAAATATTGACAAAATACATGGCATCCCACCTCAAGGATATCCTTCCCTAATCATTGCCCCCTTCCAGGGGAGCTCGGTCAAAGGTAGATTGATCACAGACGGAGTTATCATCATGCACGAGGCCATCCACTCGACATTCCTTTCCAATAAGGCCTCCTTCCTGCTAAAAATGGATATGAACAAGGCCTTTGACAGAGTTGACTGGGGCTTCCTTTCCAAGGTCCTCCTCAAGTTTAGGTTCCATCCCTCTTGGGTCAGGCTCATCAGCAACTGTGTATCCTCCCCCTGGTTCTCGATCCTCTTTAATGAATCCCTTGCCAGATTCTTCCCCAGCTCCAGAGGCCTTCGTCAAGGTGACCCCCTATCCTCGATCCTCTTCATAATCCTGGATAAGGCCCTGAGACATACCATTTTGAGACCTATTTCCCATGAACTCATTTTGAGCATCAGGCCTGCATCGGGAGTACCCCCTGTGTCTCATCAACAGTTTGTGGATGACACCATCTTTGCCACTTTAGCTTCGATCCCTCAAGCCAAGGTCCTCAAGAACATCTTGAACCCATTCAAGGAGGTGGTCGGTCAAAAAATTAACCTCTAAAAAAGCAAAATCTTCTTCATCCACACCCTCATGGCCAGGCAAATTAGAATTGGGTAGATTTTGGGTTGTACCCCTGATTCCCTCCCCTCCTCTTACCTTGGGCTTCCCCTATTTTTAGGTGCGTCCTCCAAGGGGCTGTAGAGCGGGATGATGGATCAAATTCAGAGAAAGTTGGCCCCTTGGAAAGGCCACATCCTCTCCTAGGCTGGTAGAGCCACCCTCCTATCGACGGTCCTCCAAAGAATTCTAGTTTATTTCATGTTGATCTTCAGAATCCTGACCTCCATTGCAGCCCACATTGAACAAATCTAGAAATGCTTTCTCTGGTAGGGAAAAAAATACAAGAAGAGGATTCCCCTGGTTTCCTAGCCTCTGGTCTACCATCCCAAAGGCAAGGGAGGAATTGGACTCAGGCGGGTGACCCTCTTGAACAAGGCCCTATTATCCAAGCACGCCTGGAAGGTGTTCACCAATGCCCCCGATGAGTGGGTTAGTATCGTGCTCAAGAAATACTGCCACCACCACCCCTTCCTTAGTGAATCCTAGCCCAGAGATGGATCAGCCTTTTGGAAATCCCTAATTTCCACTAAAGACATCATTCAAAAAGGGACCAGATGGATCCTCGGGGATGGAACCCAGATTAACTTTTGGAATGACAGGTGGATCCAAGATGAGGCCCTGAATGCTGACAGTGATCTCCTCATCCTCAAACCAGGGCTAGCAGATAGAGGGCTCAGAGTGTCAGCCTATCTCTCCCAAAACCAAGGAGGGGTTAATTGTAAACCCATCCTAAATCCCAGGCACCCGCTCCAAGCTTCTAGGCTCCAGCGCTTCCTCAAGGTGATAGTTATCCTATCTTCTAGAGGGAATGACAGATGCATTTGGCACGACACCCCCAGTGGTGTCTTTTCTGTCAAATCAGACTATAACCTCCAAAGAGTCCCTGATGAGGCCTGTTTTCTAGCCCATCATGTGTGGGCCAAGAAGTTGATCCCTAAAATCAGCCTCTTCATCTGGGTGGCCATCCAAAACAAGATCCTGACCATCGAGAACTTGATCAGGAGGGGCTTTTATATCTTGAACAGATGCTTCCTTTGTTGTGCTACCTGGGAGTCCACTAATCACCTCTTCCTCAACTGTCCCTTCTCTTATGAAGCCCTGGGCCTCATCCTTTCCCAATTCTCTATTCAATTGGCGATCCCCAATTCCATCTCTGACCTCTTGTCTCAGTGGCCCAACCCCTTCACCCACCCCTTCATCCACTTCCTCTGGGGCTCCTACCTTCCTCACCTGCTTTGGAAGCTCTAGCTCGAACACAACAACAGAGCCTTATCCTCCTTGGCCTGTTCCCCCAGTGGATAGTGACCAAGGTAGTTTCCTTCACCCTTAAGAATTCTTGCTCCTCCCCTTTGATCGAGGTGCCCTGATGGCCAGGCGAGGCCACCCTCTTATCCTCCCTCAGAGTTTAGGTTCCCCCTCGGTCCCCCCTCACCCCCTCCCATCATTCTCAGACAAGGTGGACTACCCCCCCTCTCGGATGGGTCAAACTTAACTTTTATGGAGCTTCTAAAGGTAATCCTGAGCCCTCTAGAGTGGGCGGGATCATCAGAGATAGTCACGGGGACCTGATCTCAATGTATGCTGTATCGCTTGGCAATCAGACCAATAACTTCATCGAAGCAGTAGATCTCCTCAACGGGCTGACTACCCTCAAGGAGTCCTCAAAAGTCATCATCAAGAGCGATTCCCAAGTCATTATCAAAGCCACTCGTAGCCCGAGAAATAGCTCTTGGCACATTCACAACTCCATTAGGGAAGCTCTCACCATCCTCCAAGGACTCCCTGACCACACATTTTGGCATGTGTATAGGGAAGGCAACAGGGAAGCCAATTTCATGTCCAACTAGGCCACCTCAGCAGAAGACTTCACTACTTGGACCACGAACTTCCCTAAAGCTCTGGTCTAAATAATTTTGCAAGACAATCCTAGCTTTGATGAGGGCCTAGACGCTTAGCCCACCCTGAGATGTGGCCCTGAAGTGATGCAAGCCCACCCAAAAATGTAGAACTCTGATCTAGGGCCCAGGCGGGTCCTTGACTCCTAGCACCAGCTCAATCCATAGAGGCCTGGCCCCAAGCAGTAGCAAGGTTGTAGGAAGCTCCAAAAAGGCCAAGGTGGAGGCCCCAAAGGCCTTTGAAGTCAGATCTAACTCTAACAGCAAGATGCAAAACTTGGTGACCAGAGCTCTCCTTGACATTACTATTGGCTCCCTGACTGCTTCTGCCAAAGTGACTTCCTCAATGGCCAGTGCCCTAGCCGAAATTCGGTGTAGGTTGGGTGATGGCCCTGATAGGGAGAGGAGTTGATCTATCAGGTTGGGCCCCGTCCAGACCAAGCCAGGCTATCGGGCCTCCCGAAGCAGTAGCGAGTGGTTTTTTGTGGTTTTGGTGTGTGTCGTTTTATGGTTTTTTCATATTTCGGTGGCCACAGGCCAAATTTTATTGTTTCGGTTTCAAAATTGGTTTATCTGTTTGTAGGCAATAGGGCCCTGGGCCTTGGTTTGTTGCCCAAGGGTGCAGCCCTAGTTTTTTATCACAACTACAGCCTCGACTATCTATGTAACTAAGGTTTTGGGATCCTTTTACAAAAAACCCGCTGTAAATATATCGTTACTTAGCAAAAAAAAAATAAGCTAGATAATATCGAGGATATTTTGCCCCAAAAGAAGAGACAATGTAATTCTATTTCCAACATTAAATGAAAAATGAAACCATAGTTCACTTAGATAAACCATTAGAAGGAACAAAGAAGGATACCGATGAGGATTAACATAAGATTTATTATTATTTTAAACATTAGCATAGACCTTATTACATGCTTTTACTTAATTATATTCCTAGGAGTTATCAACTTTTTTATCGTATGTAAAATGTGATTATTGGAGAAATTTCTTGCATCCATAGGATTGGGTTGTCACACTACAAGAATTTGTTTGAAACCATTGATCTATTAAAGGTTCTGGTCAACCTGCCTCTTTATTTTGGTAAAATATTTATTCTTAGATTTAAGGGGACCAAAATGGGTAAGGAAACCCAAGTGGTAAACTTAAATATTTTACAAGTTTATGCACTTCCAGATTTTAGTTATAAAATGCTTCTATAAAATTGACCAAGCAAGGATAACAACTCTAATTATGCCTTATGTGTAGACTGGTGCCTAGATTCATTGGGCTATTATAGCAAATTTTAACAACACTTTCAAATGAACAGAGAGAATGGGGGAAAGAATAAATTGGTGCTATTAAACTCATTTGAATATCATAATAAATCTAATAGTTAACCAATGAAAGAAATGTTCATAACACATTCAAATAATGTAATATATCATGAAGCTACAAATAAAACTGAAGACAATGAATTGATAGAAATGAAACCCAAAATTGTATTAATTTTCAAAGGAGTTACATGTAGAGTTGGCAGAATACCATTAAACTCTGTAAAAAGTATTAATACAATGAAGAATTCTTGTTCAAATAATGTAACAAGACTCTTCTACTCTCTCATTCCAATTTGGTAATAGGAAAAGCCTTTGGACCTCGAGCTCAATAGATCTAGAAATGATCTCAGCTTCTTGAGCACTATTCTATCAAAACCTGCACAACAAAGGGGAAGAATGAGGGATGAAAAATAAAATAGACACAAAGGGGATACAACAACACAACTATAGGGCACTCAAGTATACCTCTTAGCAAGAATTTGCTATCTCTAAAGCTTGATGCTAATTCTATTTGTGGCTGCTTCTTTTATAGCCTCTGGTTCTTGAATATGTTATTTTTTTCCTCATCTAGGCCTTACAGTTGTCCCCATATATTTTGGTCTTACAAAAACTTGTACAAATGTCTTCCATTACTTCCTTTTGCATGTATTACATATTTGGCTATGATTTTTTTTTATTAGTTCACTGATCAGTTGAATCTGTCACTGATGAATACTCTTCTTTTGTTCCAACCTCATCTTCTGACCGACTTTCTATTTTCAAACTTTGTCCTACTTTAGTGATATTTATTTCTTCCCCTGGAGGCGTATTCAAATTTATATACAAATCATGTACTCTGGTTTCCTTCATTTTTTTATTTGATAGAGTTTTTTGATCTGTTTTTCAATAAGCCTCCATGCATCGATATGAAAGGATACAACAAAACCTTATTGTATTCATCTCTTGCAGGATTCTACTCTTTTGTATGCTGATGAAGAATTTATTTTTCTTGTACATAGTAGCAAGGGAATCCATAGTATTAACCAAGAATGTAGCCTATATGGACATCTCTTTTTCATCATCTGGTTCACAGTCAAACTCCTATATTTTGTTCATGATAAGATATTCTATGCTAGAAGTCTCTAGGAATTCCTCTAGTGATAGTCTGATATCTACAAAATTTTCCCTTATATCATTTAGTAAAGAGTTCATATTTGCTACATAATTGTACCACTTTCCTAAGTTCCCTTAAAAAAGTGATGCCTTCATGAATTCAAAGCTATTTTTTACCTCAGTGCCATCCTCCAAGATCACCTCCTTATCCTGCATCTCTTCAAAATATTTGGCCATTAGTAGGAGAGTGGGATAAATGATTTCTAAGTCTTGCTCCTTCTGATATAGCAAGGTCCTCATCTCTTGGATAGTAAATTTGATCAATGTGATCTGCCAAAATATTTCTTTAATTCCATAAATTCTATCTTGTATCTTAAAAGAGATTTCTCTCCTAATTTTAGAGAGGTAGACTGCATAATTTACCTCTTGCTTAGTTTTCGTAGGTTGTGTTTGTGTAATGGTTGCTTGAGACAACTGCAATATGTTAATAATAGCTTGCATTTATACTATTTTACTATCTTTCTCCTTCAGTTGAATCCTCAAATTTTTATTTTTTTGGAGTAGATGTTCTATAGTTTTCTCTTGCATGGCTTTGTTCAATCTGATCATGTTGTTATCCTCTCCCTGCAGTGAAATCTCTCCTGTATAATCATAAATTTTGAAGGCAAAAGGTTTCTATGGAGAAAGTATAGATATCTTTGTCATGGATGTCCTGGATATGTCTTCTTATGCTCCTATGGTAGAAATTTCTCCCATGCCACCCATTCCTGCTATTATCTATAATTCTTGCTCACTGGCAACACTAAAAGCTATTTTTTCTTCTACCCTTTCTAGTGCGACCTTTGCTAAAGTTTGAGCTAGCTTGGGCTTCTTTGTTTTAGGGGTAAGTATAAATTCTTGTAGTTTAACCCGATGTCCTCTGAATATATCCCTAAAACCACATAATTTCCTCATATTCATTTGTATCATTGGTGGGACTTGAACCTTTCTATATTTGATCTTCAAAGACTTAGAAATGGCTCTTGGGGCTAACTTCCTCACACTAGTAAGGGTTAAAAACTTATAAGAAATAGGAACTATAGTTTGATTTTCTAAAGTTGTAAGTTACTGGGAAGATATGATGGCAATATCCTTCCCTTTCTATGTATCAGATCCTATAGGGGTTTCCTAGGAAGTGCTAGGCGCTGCCTCTATCCTGAGGTGAGAGCTCTCAAGGACCTAAATTTGGTGCTCTACAATGTCAGCCATATTCATTGAAATCTTAATTTGATCTTCTATGATTTTTAGTTAACATATTCATGAACTTCCAAGGTTGTTGCAGGGAAGAGAGGAGTTGTTGCATCCACATAAATCCTTCTTATTGAGATTAACTCTGGGGGGTATTTGTATAGCTTTTGAATCTATGAGTTACCTCTTCTTTCATAAGGAATTTTTTCCCATACATTGTGTAAATCTTCTCCCTTCTCCATGGCTTCTAATAATTCTTATTCATATTGGTATTTTTTGTGTTGTACACATACATATTGGTGAGCTCTCATAATCTTAATGTATTTTTTAAGAGGATCATAGGGCCTCCAAGTTAATTCCTCGAAATATAGGTTTTCCAAATCATACATGCCTTTGAATAGGGTTGGATATCCTAAAAATACATAATACCCAAACTTACAAGGAATGTTGAGTCACAAGACCCTACCATGCTTCTTCACTGACCTTATTTTGGCTTCTTCGCTAACCTATCTCACGAGTTCCAATGTATCCAGAGAGAAAGTATAGTACATAGGTAACAAATTAGGGGGAATTTTGGTCCCATAAAACCTAATGTATGTGAAACCTTTTGAAAATAAGTAATCCCCTATTCCTTTTTATTTGAGGAAATATTTGACTCCAGGTCCTATTCTCTTAGGGAGGTTGCCGTTAGGATCTAGTGAATCTCCACCATGAAATTGTCACAAAACCATCCCAAGTGAGAGCATCCTTCATGTATCTTCCAAAATCTATTTTGGACTGAAGTAGGAAAAATGATGCACCAAATGAAGATAAAAAATACGTGTATCTATGCCCTATCATTGATGAGCGCCAAACAGAAGAATGCAAGTAAAATAGAAAGATGACGAATAACAAGAAGTAAAGCAAATAAAATGGATTTCTTGTTAATAAAACTAAAAAAATTCCAAGTTACAATGCATCCCCTTGAGGGCTCAAAATGGTTGATATAAATGTTTACAACTCGGGTGCCCAAGGATCGAAATCCTTTAAGAAATTTGGGTGCACATTCAATGTCTTTCCTCATACCCACAATCAAGGTGGGTGGGCCGAGGTTGCTTCCACTTGCATATTTGATATAGATGTCTTATGCTCCTTCCCAATGTATTGTAATGACTTGCACCTACACAAAAGGAAACCAAAATTGTCAAATAGCGAGTGCGTATGATAAAAAGCATGCAATCCCCACAGGGGCAAAAGGATGATAATGAGAAAACATATCAAATCAACTAAAAATAGCACAAAATTGCAGAGGTATGTAAAAAGGAAGGTTTTGGGAAGATATCACTAGAAATTGCACCAAAATTACATCTGATGGGGCTTCAAAACTTGAATGACTGTTCACAACGTGCAAAAACCTAAAGCAAGAAAATTCCAACCCTACGCATATCCAAAACACATGAAAATTATACAAAATATATGAAATAATATTATAAGGAAACCCATTTGATTATTGTGAGATTGATCATAGTTTGGGTGTTATCTCAGATGATCGTCGGATACCTGCAAGAGACCTTGCAAAACACTAAAATTGCAATATCTCGGACAATATAGCTCAGAATGACATGAAATTTGAACTACAACATCATATAAGCATGTGTTAAATATATAATTTAAAAAAATCAAGAAATAATTAATAGATCTCTATTAGTCATAGGGTGGGATGAATAGGACTATCACATATTGGGGGGTGCCCGGGGGTGGGACGCCCACAAAATATGCCTAAATTTTACCACCAATTCCACTTGGTAATGGTGCAAAACCCTATGGGATGTGTTTTCATCAAATTTGGTGAGGGAATTCACTCAATTGGTTTGGTTTTGTAACAGATTACGCCTCCTAACTCACTTGCAAACCTCCTTTGCTAGGAAGAGATTTTGAGGGAAAAATGGGCATGAAAGGGTGGAAGGAAATCTTGGCAGCATCCATTACTTTGTCCTAAAAAATATCCTTTCCTTTTGTGTGGAAAATGCATCCACTTTATAGGCCAAGGAGGCTTCATGGATCAAAAGGCATGTGAGGGCATGCAAGGCAAGGGGTGCCACTTAGCCATTAGGGTGACATGTGCTGGAGGGAGAAGAGAATCTCCTAATTTGGCATTCCTCATGGGCTAGAGCATTAAGATACTATGTGCATTGAATTTTTGGCTGTTAGGAACCATAAAAGTAACTGTTGGCAGTTTCCATTTGTCCAGATTTGACTTTTTTCTAGTCAAACTTGCTATTTGCTCCACCCTAAAATGAATGCTGCTATTCACCCTAGGGTGGGATGAGTAGGTTCTGTATTCATCCTAGGGTGGAATGAATAGTAGTAGGGTGTCCAAAAGGTACCAAAAGTGGCATAAAACCTTTCAAAACCCTATGCCAAGTGGTTAGAACCACTATATGCCTCCTAAGGGCTTCCCTAGGGGCTCTGGTGTGTCGTGAAGCCACTGTTTATGATAGCACAATTAGATTGACTAGGTTTTAGTGTCTACAGATACCCATTTTTGGGATGCATTGTGTGCAGCATAACATCAAGAAAAAATAGATGACTACAATGTTTAATTATTAGGGTTACTCAATAACCTAACCAACTTTATATGCCCCAATCCTGGAAATAGCATGCATTCTTGAATCCTTGCTTTTGATGAACTAAATAACTTGTTTTAGCTTAGATATTATCTATCACGGAGAGGCGAGGCCTACAGTTCCATGATTCCAGCAATACTGAGCATTTTAACTTGATACTTTGTGCTTGTTTTCTGCCCCAAGAAGAAGCATGATTATCTTTATCAAAGATTTGTTTAACGAACGTAAATTGTATGATTGAGTGTGTGCGTATTGGTTTGAGTTGAGTATGACTACCCCATCAAGTGACGAGATGATGAGGAATGACTCATGAGAAAAGTGATGAGTCACTTGACAAAGATGAATTTTGTTAGGGTTGCCTTCAGTGGTACTCATTGAATAATGGCACAGTTTTGATTGGATTTGAATGATGCTATGGAGGTTTCTTGGAAGCAGGAAGTTGAAAACGTTAGTCCCGTGGGGTGGTCTGGCCACAATGGCATTCTTAGGGAGTAAAGTAGTAACTTTTACATGCATCCAAGAGAACTTTGTGTTACATCTTGACCTTGAATGAAGTCCATCATATTTGACTTGTTTTTGGTGGGTTTGGAACCCTTTTCTTTGCTGCTTCTTGGAGGAAAAGAATGAAAAAAAATCATTCTCGTGGGGCTGTCTGACCATAGTGAACTTATTAGGAATTGAATTAAGGTTCTTTATAGGCATCCAGGAGTGTTATTATTTGCCTCTAGACTGAGACACAATTTTGAACTAAAATAGAGCTATTTTTGGACCCTTTTGGTGCATTTTGAAGCTTTTTTGGCCTATGAAGCCTATATTCATCCCAGGGTGGAATGAATACAAATATGGTATTTGTCCCAAGTTATAATGAATGGCAAAAAGTGCATTCATCCTACCGTGGGATAAATAGGACTGTTGTAGACCTATATAAACTCCAAAAACCAATTTTGGGCTCAATATTGCATGTTTTGTTATGTGGTTTGAGAGGTGAGAAGTAGGAGAGTGATTCTGCATAGCAAAGCACTGTCAAAATCATCCCGTTATCATCATGAGTTAGCAGTTATAGGAATATAGTGAAGGGGTCAGTGCGAGGATGGTAAAATGCTAACTTAAAATGACCTCATTTATTACAAGTGTAATACCTATTTTATTGTTTTTTTTCGTTAATTTGTATTTTTGATGTTTTTGTGTTTTTATGTTTTATTAGGTGGTGAAGAGTCGGTATTGCAAGCTGAATCTCTTCGAGACCATGTGAGATGCATTTAATGAGGAGTACTGGGAGTGGCTTGATGCCCTGGGACTCAAGTAAGTCACTCGGCTAGAGCCTTTGGTCGATGACCGAGATTATTTGGCAACATTGATTAGCCTATGGTACCTGTGCACCAACACATTCCATCTATCGATGGGAGATATGACGATGATGCTGGAGGATATTTATCAAATTTTTAGGATTTTGATAGAGGGGCGACCTATTCGATCGTCACACCATGACCTGAGGGATGTAGTGCTGATGATTTAATTTGGGGAAGATGAAGATGCGACAGAGCTGGACTACCAAAATGAAGGTATACTGGTAGGGTACTGGTATGAGGAGGGGGTGTTGGGGATGAGGCATGCACTTCTAATGACCCTCATATCCAATATGCTCCTCCTAGACTCATCAGGAGCTAGGTTCCGTTGGAACCTGTTAGAGCTAGTGTATGCCTTGACGGGGTACATAAGGAGGAGCCATTGGTGATGGCATGGGGGACTACCCTGCTGGCATAGCTCTATGATGAGCTATACAAGATATACTACTGGAAGTGGAAGGGTTTGTGATGTAATTTTATATTTCAATGCTGGAGGTGGTAGCACATAGCTGTGGGGCAACCATAGGGTTTACCCTGGTCGACCCGGGCATAGCTACTAGAATGGGAGATAGGATATGGTATCCTATGGTAGAGGAAATAGGAGATAGGGTAGAGTTAGTGGTTCACGGGTTATGTGGATCACTACATCGATATATTCTCTCACCTGGTGCTAGGGTAGGTGCTATGGTGATCATACAAGTATTTTTCAATCTGGGCAAATGTCAGAGAGCAGCTTTGGTGGGTGAGGCAAGGTAGATGGATGATTTCCTAAAATGGGACCAAATGGGAGTACTTCCCATTTGGTCATGTCATGTGGTAGTTTGAGCTATGATAGGGGTTGCCCAAGGAGATAGTGGTGTACCAGTATCGTGAGGATGAGAGGACACTGGTATGGCTTACTGTGGAGGAGGTGGGTGATGGGTCAAACTGTATGGTAGCTATTATAAATGTGGACAATGTCAGTACTATAGAGGAGTATGACTCATGGTGGATGATGCACTAGTGGTGAGGTGAAGGGTCCTTAGAGGGTGAGGTAGCTAGGGAGGCCAATGAGGTGATATCAAATGCTATAGAGGAGGACTGAGTAGAGGGCAATGATAAGGGAGATCTCTTAGACTTGGGATATCATGGGGACTACATGGATGCAGAGGATCTTGGGGCACAGGTATCATATGGTACATAGGGTGGCCATTATGCATAGTTATAGGCTAAGTTGGCTAGGGGTAGGTAGGATAGGGATCTCTTGCAGGTGCAGACATGGGAGGATCAAATCGAGATAGCCTCCCTATGGGCATAGCAAAGAGCTCAAGGTTCGAGGTAGGAGGGATCCAAAACTAGGGAGAAAAAGAGGTTATGAGCTGAGGTGTTGTGGCTACAATCAGTGGTGGAGACCTATCAGGTGCAGGGATAGTGGAGACAAGAATATGTGGGTCGACCAGAGACGAAGGTAGTGTGCCTTGGGGGGCGAATGTCAGATGGCAGGGAGAGCAGCCGATCGTATCGATGTTGACAGAGTGAGATGGTATAGTCCTCTACTCGATAGAGGGAGGACATGGATGGTGGTAGCAGGCATAGGGGGTCTCAGTGAACCCAAGCTACTAGGAGTAGTGTGAGTCGTAGCACCGATCCTGCATGATCATGGTGATGAAGACTCGTGGGATTGTTTTTGTATTTTTGGATGTTTAGCCTTTTGATGTTTGAGGACCCACTTTATTGTAGCCTACGAGCATTTTGGGAACTTTATGTACTTTTTTTATCCCATATATATATATATATGATATTTTGTTGTGATCATCATGTGTTTCATTTATTGCTTTATTGTATGAATGCAATGTGTGTACCAATTTATGCTTATAGGTTAAATGCTTAGTATGTATGCATATGGATGCAATGAGATGGTGATAGATAAATATCATGTATGCATGTTTATTTTTATTTGATTTTTTTTGCATATATCTATATGTGTGGATGCATAGTGAGATGGGATATTTGAATGATTGAAAAAAATGAATTGTGGCTAATGATTTGTCACACTATGTTAGCACCATAGATTGTACAAAACACATTAACACTCTCTTTTTTGTTTCATTTTGTTTCTATGTTGTTTTTGTGTAATAGGAATGTGGAAATATATTATTGCAATGTGGTATAAATGGAGTGATTGACCTGATATGTTAGAGAATGTAGATGAGGTTTTACTAAGACTTAAGCACTCTAGCTAACTTGATCAAAGGTTGTATACTGACTATGCAAGAATTTTTGACGAAGTATGAATCTGCTAGAATGACCAAGGTACTTCATATCCTTGTGTGTGCAAGTGAGTTCATTCCTATAAAATGCATAAAGATACCACCATTTCCAGATAGAATATCCACCAAACCTAGAATGAGGATCACCCTATGAATGTCATGATCCTAGGTTTTGTACTTAGTAGGACTAGACCACTAGGCAATCTAGGTTACAAAAGCTATCTCATCCACATGCAAACATTTGTTTGCACACACACAAAAGCTAATGTGATAGACATATCATCGTTTGGGATGCTATCGTCATTGACAAGTAGGCTATCCACCAAACCTATAATGAGGATCACTTTATGGTTTTCCAAATGTTGAGAGTTCTAGGGATTCAAGTTTGACTCCCTTCTTTTCTTCAATTTTATTGGGATACTTGCTCATGTGTAGTGATGAAAATCACTATTTATTTTGAATTTTGTTTTCTTTGAGCAAGGGATTTGGGATTTGGGATTTGGGATTAGTGGTGAAAACCACTATTGACTTTGCTTTTGATTTTTGCTTTTGAACTTTTGATTTCTTTGAGTTTTGGATTTTGATATTGAAATTTGGAGATTTGTGGGAATTGGAATTTTTGATAGTGGTGAGAACCACTGTTTATTTTGAGGCATTGGGTAGGTAAGAGCTTTTCCTTTTGCCAAATCTTAGCATTCTTGAACCATTCACACAGGGGGATGAGTAGGATGACCTTTTCCCTTAAGGCAACCTAGACCACTTCATGGGTTTCATCTTTCTTCATGTAAAACTAGGATTTATTAATGTGTAAGCGTGTTTGGGATATGATGTACACAAGGCATAATCAATGCAAGAATATACCTCCTAAAAATCAAGCTAGCTTTCTACAAGATCTGAAAAGAAAACTAGAGATGGTTGAGTGACCAAAAATCCTAATAAAATTCTAGAACAAATGACTAAGTGAAGGGGTGGACACAAATATGGAACATGGGAAATGTGGGTGAAAATGATAAGGGACACATTAAACTATGATTACTTTCACAACATTGATTTTGGGCGATAAGTAGTGTACCATCATGGTGCTTAGACATGTATGAGCAACTCTAAAATGTAAAGTGCAAATGGTGAGTATGCCTAAATGCAAGCAATGATAGAGTGCAATGGGATGCAATGTGATGCGATGCAATATTTTTGGATTTTTGATGATGTTTTTGAAATGCAATGTGATGCAATGCAATATTTTTGTATTTTTTATTGATAAGGGGCCATTGGGGAATTTGGGGTGACCAAAGGGCTTATGGATGCCTTTGGGGCTTTTTGGGTGACCAAAGGGCTTATGGATGCCTTTGGGGATTTTTGGAGTGACCTAGATGGTTCTAGATTACCTAAGAGCATTTTAGGCATTGACCAAGTGGGTTGTAGGCACCCTTGGAGCATTTTGGTGTGACCTAGATGGTTATAGATCACCTAGGAGCATTTTAGGTTGACCAAGTAGTATGTACACACCCTTGGATCATTTTGGGGTGACCTAGATGGTTCTAGACCGCCTAGGAGCATTTTAGGCTGACCATCATGCCTTAGGCATAGAATGACCACAAATGAAGTATGTTCAAGGGTTCAGGATCCTCGAAACCTTAAAGGAAGTCTAGGCGATACGTTTTAGGTCCTATCTGACTGGTAATGACATAGGGACCTAACTAGTTTACCATGAACTTGTCCCTCAAATGGGGCAGCAAATTAGAATTTTGTTGGTTCTCCTTCAGAACGAGATCACCAACCTAAAAGTCTCTTAGGTGGACTTTCATATTGTAGGCTCTCTTAAGTCGCTCTTGATAGACATGCATGTGCTTGAGAGCATTAATACAATGTTCATCAAGTAGTGTAAGCTGATCTAGGGGAGCCTACCATGCAGTGTCATAATTGATGAACTCTTGCATGGATATGCGCAGCGATGGGATTTCGATCTCTAGAGGGATGACCACCTCGGTGTCATACACTAGTGAAAAAAAAGTAGCCCTAGTGGGAATTTGGATACTAGTGTGATAGGTCCATAGAGAAAGGGGTATTTGTGTATGCCAATATGTGTGACTCTAACAATTTTCTTGAGAATGAAAATCAATGTTTTGTTGGAAGTATTTTCTTGCCCATTTGCTTTTGGATAGTAAGGCATTGAAAAATTGTGCTGGATATTATACTTTGTTGTCAAAGCATGCACATATTTATTTTTAAACAATGTCCCATTATCCAAAATGATCTTGGATGGAATTCCAAACTGAAAAATGATATTATTCAATAGGAATTCCGCTATGCGGGGTCCCATCATAGTGGTAAGGGGAATTACTTCCACCCATTTAGTGAAATACTCGATAGCCGTTATAATAAATGTGTGGCAGCCCAAGGATGCAAGGGAGATTTTCCCAATTAAATACAATCTCCATTGTGAAAATGGCAACACCAATTGGATCATTTGCAAGGCCTGAGAAGGCACGTGTGTCAAATTATCATGATGCTGATACTTTTACACACTTTCTCATGTATACACAACAATATCACTCTAAATTTTGCCAATAATAGCCCATACAAAGAATGCGCTTGGCAATGGCCATGCTGCTAAAATGGCCACTACATGTACTGTCGTGTGCTTGGGAGATTGCCCAAGCTAATTTTTGATGCTCTAAGCAACGAAGGAGGATCCCTTCATAGCTTCGATGATACATAATGTCTCCTAGTAAGAAATATTTTTCACTTTTCATCTAAACGTTCTTTTAGCAACGTGTGACAACCTAGGAGGAAGGTTACGAAGCTTTAGGTATTCCTTGATTCGTGTTGACCAGTTTTATTGTGAAGAATCCTTGAGCGCATGAATGACCTATCCCTCTCGAAGTTCATCCCTAGCAAAAGTTGATTGAGAAAAAACTTACAAGAATCGAGTTGTATTGCTATCAAAAGGGGCTTGAGGGAAAAAATTCCCCCAATCGGCCTGGTTCAAGTGCTCATGAATGTGCGAGAATCTCTTGTGATGAGGTTCAATTTGAATCAAGTGGACTTTTGGTATGACTTGATTGTTCTCACTCTCAATTGTAGATTGCGAGAGCATTGTGACCTAGATGGTAGTCATATGATCCGTAGGGTCTTGTAGGATCAAGGACCCTAGAGAGGCCATTGTATCTACAAAATTATTAGATGATCGAGGGAGTGCCTCGATGTTATACCATTCAAAATTTTCCAAGAATTTATCCATAAGGGCTTTATAGGCTTGTAGAACTGGGAATTTATACTGGTATATCCCCTTGACCTGGTTAACAATGAGCAAGGAGTCATAAAAAATGTTAAGCTTTGTTATTTTCATGGTGAAAGCCATCTGAAGGCCTATGAGCAGGGCCTCATACTTAGAATTATTGTTGGTGCATGGGAAATCGAGTTTAAATGATAGGGGTATGGGAGCCCCATGCGGTGTTAAAAACATGATGCCTGTGCCACCCCCTTGCTCGCATTTGGAGCTATAAAAAAATAGGGTTATATCTACCTGCATCTTAGGCTCATCATAATCTAGCAATTCCAATATTTGGAAGACCCCATCATCGAGAAGATCCATGCTAAGAGGTTGATAATCATGGAGAGGAGATTCTATGAGTTGATCGGTGATGAACTGACCCTTAATTGATTTTTGTCCAACAAAATCAAGGTCGAACTTCATCAACAACATGATCCATTTCATTGTGTGACTACTATGATAAGTGCAACTCATCATGTAGCACAATTAATTCTCTTTAGATACAACATACGTGGTATTACTAAGCATGTAATGTCGTAGCTTCTTGGTGGTGAAACCCACCGCTAGGTATAATTTCTCAATGTATGCGTACCTAATATCATAACTAACCAAGGTGCGGATAAGATAGTAAGTAGCCCGTTCCTTATGAAATTCATTGTTCTGGGATAACATGGTACCCAATGCAATCTCAGTGGCTAAGATGTATAAGCATAATGATGCTTATGGTCTAGGTGGTGCCAAAACTAGTGGTAAAGCCAAGTATTGTTTTATTGTATCAAAGGCCTCCTGACACTCATCATTCCAATGGAATGTGACCTCCTTATGCAACAACTTGTTCATGGGGTGGCACTTGTTTGACAATAGTGCTATGAAGCATTTTATGGACTTGAACTTATCTTGTAGAATTCAAAGCTGCCTGATCATGGTTGGGGGAGGCATCTTGAGGATGGCCTTGACCTTATTGGGGTCTACTTCAATGCCTCACTTGGAGACAATAAATCCCAAGAGCTTCCTAGATGTGATGCCAAAGATGCACTTCTTGGGGTTCAGTCTCATGTCGTGCACAATGAGGCGGTCTAATACTTTGCTCAAGACCTCAAGATGCTCATGGTGTAATAATGATTTAGCCAGTAAGTCATCCATGTAATCTTCCAAAATTTTATGCATGTAGTCATGGAAGATGTATGTCATTGCACATTGGTAGGTGGCACCGGTATTTTTAAGGCCAAAAGACATGACCTTGTAGCAAAATATCCCCTAGGGCATGGTGAACGCCATTTTGAGCTGGTCCTATAGGTTAATACAAATATGATTGTACCCAAAGAAGCCATCCATAAGGGATAACATTTCATGGCCCACTATGGCATCTACCAGGGCATCAATGCTTGGAAAAGGGAAATAATCCTTAGGACTCACTTTGTTTAGGTCTCAAAAATTGGTGCAAATGCGAATCCTCCCGTCTGGTTTCTTGATGGGAACCATTTTGGACAACTATGGTACATAGCCTACAAAAATGACAAACTGGGCATCCAACAACTTTTGTAGCTCATATTTGACCATCAAGGCCACTTTTGGATGCATCTTTCTTAGCTTTTTCTTGATAGGCTTGGCATTTGAGTCAAGCGTTAGATTGTGGGTGACTAGATTTGGATCTAGCCCTGGCATGTCTTTATAGGATCATGCAAAAGCTTCCTTCTTATTGGTGAGAAGGGCTATGTAATTAGCTTACACTTTGGGGGATAGAATTTCCCCCAAATTGATATACTATGGATTCTCTGGATCTGAGCTGATATCTACATCAGCCATAGGCTCGATTGACATATGTGACCCCTCCTCTAACTGGTGGGGGATAGGAATCAAATGGATGTCATCTACTAGATTTTGATCATCAATGGGAACCTCAAGTTCCTCCTCAGCATGGAAGACATCATGAGCTGGCCCTAGGGAGAAGTGAAATGGCTATAGCATCTTAATGCAAGGCAAATACTCAGAAGGCAATGGGATGAATATCCCTAGTCAAAGTCAATTACCCCTAAGTCAAGGTGCAATGACTTTGATGGGTTATTAGGATCTCACAATGGCTCAAACAGATCTATGGAAATCATGTTTATGGATGGATGATTTCCCCTAGGTGGCTGGTGGTGACCATGGACCTCTGGATGTAGCACGACCTACAAAGGCAACTGTGGAGGTGGTGGAATGATAGACGGTGGTCGATGTGGCTGTGGGTAAACTTGCTCTTCGTGAGGTAGAAGCTATCGCCAGATGGAATCTTGCAATGGGAAAATGCATAGATAGTACTCATTATCATCATCCCAAGGGATGACATGCATGTATTTCCAATTAGAACTATCATAGTCAATCGATGCAAGCCCATATTCTGACTCATCATATGATGTCCACTCATAAGGGGACCCTGGATCTTCTTCCTCACCATCATGGGGAAGAGTGCATGAACCTTCACCTCTCTCATAGGATTGGATACCATCTCAAGGTGGTTCATCATCTCCCAAGGGCATAGGGAAATAGTCCCCTTGTGAGTAGACGTGATTAGGGTTGGTGAAGGGATCTCGGGCCAACTCATCTCTATAGTTGAGGCATAGGTGCTCCATGTCATCAACAAGAATATCCAAGGGCAAGGGGTGATTATGTCCCAAGCTCAATTTATCATATGGAATTTGGTACCAGGGTTGAAATGGAACCTACGTATCTTGCTCATACAAGCCTAACCCATAACCATGCCAATTGCATAGGTCAAGATACTTCAGGGTGAAGTTAGGGTTAGACAAGTAGTGGATGTCTTCTCCAAAGGGCTCCTCATCCTCCTCCTACTATTGGTAGGGTTTGATTCCATAGTCTAGTCCCCCATAAATAATCACCACTAAATTAGGAAAAAATGGTGCACCAAATGAAGATAAACAATGCACGTATCTATGCCCTATCACTGATGAGAGCCAAATGGAAGCATGCAAGTAAAATGGAAAGATGACGAATAAAAAGAAGTAAAGAAAATAAAATATATTTCTTATTAATAGAACTGAAAAAATTACAAGTTGCAATATTTCCCCTTGAGGGGTCAAAATGGTTGATACAAATTTTTACAACTCGGGTGCCCAAGGATCAAAATCCTTCAAGAAATTTGGGTGCACATCTAATGTCTTTCCTCGTACCCACAATTGATGTGGGCAGGCCAAGGTTGCTACAACTTGTGTCTTTGATCCAGATGTCTTATGCACTTTCCCAATGCATTGTAATGACTTGCACCTACATACAAGAAAATTAGAATCATCAAAAAACGAGCACGTATGATAAAAAGCATGCAATCCCCATAGGGACAAAAGACTAATAATGATAAAACATATAAAATAAACTCCAAATAGCACACAAATTTAGAGGGATTTAAAAAGTAAGGTTTTGGGAAGATATCACCAGAAATTGCACCAAAATTACATCCAATGGGGCTTCAAAACTCGAATGACCATTCACAACCTACAAAACCCTAAAGTAAGCAAATTATGACCCTAAACATATCCAAAATGCATTAAAATTGGAAAGAATATATGAAATACTATTATAAGAAAACCCATTTGATTATATTTGTGATATCAATCATATTTTAGGTGTTCTCTCAGATGACCACCAGATACCTGTAAGAGACCCTACAAAACACTAAAAATGCAATATCTCAGCCAATATAGCTCATAATGACATGAAATTTGAACTGAAACATAATATAAGCATGTGTAAAATATATAATTAAAAATAGTCAAGAAATAATTCATATATATCTATTCATAATAGGGTGGGACGAATAGGACTGTCATAGAATTAAGGGGCACCCAGGGGTGGGACGCCCACAAAATTTGCCTAAATTTTGCCACCAATTCCACTTGGGAATGGTGCAAAACCCTATGGGATGTGTTGTCATCAAATTTTCTGAGGTATTTCAATCAATAGGTTCAATTTTGTAATAGATTATGCCTCCTAACTCACTCGCAAACCTCCTTCACTAGGAAGAGATTTCGAGGGAAAAATGGGTGCAAAATGGTGGAAGGAAATCTTGGCAGCAATCTGTTGATTTGTCCTCAAAAATATCCTTTCCTTTTGTGTGGAAAATGTATCCATTTTATAGCCCAAGGAGGCTTCATGGGTCAAAAGGCATGCGAGGGCATGCAAGGCAAGGGGAACCACTTGGCCATCAGGGTGACATGCACTATAAGGGGAAGAGAATATCCCAATTTGGCCTCCCTCATGGGCTGGAGCATTAATATACTATGTGCATTGAATTTATGGTCATTAGGAACCAAAAAAGTAACCGTTGATAGTCACCATTTGTATATATTTGAATTTTTGCTAGTCAAACCTACTATTCGCTCCACCCTGGAACGAATGCTGCTATTCGCCCTAGGGTGGGATGAATATGTTATGTATTCATCCTAGGGTGGAAAAAATAGTAGTAGGGTGTTCAAAAGGTACCAAAATTTTCCTATAACCTTTCAAAACCCTATGCCAAGTGGTTAGAACCACTATATGCCTCCTGAGGGCTGCCCTAGGGGCTCTGGCGTGTCGCGAAGCTAGTGTTTACGGTAGCACAATTGGATTGACCAGATTTTAGTGTCTACATGGACTTAGGAGCTCTTAGTGGTTCTTAGTATTTCTTTAATTTGGTCTCCTAATTGCCCAACTATCAGGTGCATGAGGATTGAGTAATGGGAGAATGGGGGCATTTCTTTTCTTTGCTCTAAAACTGCCTTTTTTAACTCTATTAATTGTGAGTGCATTTGTATGCTCAAATATTCTTCCTATGTGTATATGGGGGAATTTATTCTTCTATTACTCTATGCTACTAGGTTTAAAATATTTCTTCCTACCACACTGAGCTCTTCTACTTCCAAAATGATGTTAATCATATCACAAAAATCCTTGATCCAAGGTTTGAATGCAGTCTTTCTAATGGGAAAATCAAATTGTATAGGCTCATATGGCTAAATTTTTTTTTGAAAGCTTCTAAATTAGTTAACCTATGGGACTATATTTCAATTACCTGGTGAAATAACAACGTGTTTGAAGGCGTCAAGTAAAAGACTCTCTGGATGTATTTGGCCACGATGCTAAACACTGGTTGGTCCTTGTCTCTAAAAGTTCTAGTATACCAACCATACCATCAGGTCCAAAGAGTAGTATATTCAAGGATATATCAGATTCCCTACATTGTTGGTCCATCGATTGCTCTTGGGAATTCCCTTATTTTATGATTTACTTGCCTTGTAGAACAATTTAGCCAACAACCATGGGACGCGTTGCAGATTTTATATGGTGGGTGTAAAGCTTTGAATACAAGTGTTTTCAATATCATATTACTGGGTCAGTTTTTTCAATATTTAGGCATGAAGGTAGCTCCCCAGGTGGCCATTTTGTTTTTAGAAAACACTTCAAATCACAAAAAATAAACTCCCTTGAGTTTTCTCTAACTTTTTGCTCACCAATACCAGTTCCTTGCTTTGTGATTACTTTACTTGAGAAAACCAATATGGTAGTGACATTCAAGAGTGGGGGTTTAAGTAATTGAGGGTGGAGTGGTCTAATTTATCTCACATGGAGTATCATTAATAAAACCCTTTTATTAATCATCCGATAAAACCTTATGTGATTAACATTCAGTCACTTTGGGAATGCACTGCCATTGGATCTAGGTGGAAGTGAGCGGTGCCATGAAGATATGAGAAGCTTTGCACTTTTTATCCCAAGGGGGAAACATTGATTATGTGCTTAGACCCTTGCTAATCATTCTTAGTTTAATATTAATGAGGATTAGTTAAAATCTGATCCCCGAGCGCTTATTAAACTTTCGACGTTAAGGATCGATTATCTTTGGTAGCGTGCATGGGTAGATCTTAATTAGATCATGCGCTATCATCCAGATCTGAAAAGTTACATGCTAGTTATCTCCAAGTTTTGTTGCAACATTAGATTTAATACACCTTAATTAAATGGATTAATTAAGCTTTTACCAATGCTAACCAACCTTAGACTTAGACTTCTTAAAAATCTTGTACGTCTGGGAGCGCGCATCATTGGATTAATGAATATTCACGCGTGCTCATCCAAATAAACAAAGTTGCAATTTATTTAACACATGATTGTAGATTTAAACCTTTTATAAGTATTGGATTATTAATGCTAAGCTTAGTTAGATTTTTAATGAAGTTTGAGATTAAATTTTGGTTATTTTAATGAGCACTAACTGTTGGATCAAGACGGGATCAAGCGCTGTCACCAAGATGATCAAATTTACTTGATGATTAACTAAAAGGGGTGTGTACCCTTGATTTAATCTATGTGAAAACTTAGGTTATGACTAACATTTGACTTTGGCTTTTAAATATTGAAAAACCTAGTAAGTGTGCTTTGTCGAATTAACTATGGATCAAGCAATGTTGTTTAGATCTTGCGATTAACTTGATACTTAACTAAGGGGGTGCATGAACCTTACTTCAGGTTTGTTATTTTTATTAGCCTTATACTTTATGTTATGTAACTTTGACCATGAAATTATCGACTTAACCTTGTGAGTTGCTTATGAGCACGCATCCATCCAGATCTTGTGGGGGGAGCATGCATCCATCCAGATTGTAAAATTTACATGAATTTTACCATAAAGGGGGCACATTGCCTCATTTGACCATTTGATTTTTAATAGACCTTAGGATTTAGAAAAATTATCTATTTCCACCTAGTATTGAATGCTTTATATTAATTTTCTTAGGGACCTAAGGACTTAAGGGAGCTTCTTAGCGAATATTTTATTTCCTCAAATTTTATAAGTCTTTTAATAAATAGAGGAAATTCAGTTGTTTAACTTAATGACCAAAAAGGTACTTAACTCAAAGGTTAAGGCTATGGCTTTAAATTTGATTTATCCTTATTACTTAGGGAAAGACATAACTTTTTCTAACAACTCCTAAGGCCCAAAAATTTAAAGACCAACTTTCAAAAGTTTGAATGCAACAGAGACCAATAATTTGGTTTGAAGCTTTGAAACCTAAAATTCAAAATTAAGGGTATCTGATGTTGAGTCAAATTTGGCTCCAACAGTGATAATTATTTGGTTAGGTTGTTATATTAAGTTATCTAGTTGTTAGGCGTTTAAGTTGATATTTTCTAATTTGCATTGTATGTTGGGATCTGAATCTTCCATATTGCACCCCACATGAGATTTGGAAGATAATTCAAATATTATAACTTTGGTACTTATGATGTCTATATAACCTTATGTGTTTGCCTTCAAAGTTAATAAATTTTGAACATAAATTTGTTCTATATTATTGATATTAGATCACTATTCCAATTTGAGGATTTGAGCTACTATTTTGATCCTCTAATTTGAGTTGTAGAAGCTCTCACCAAGGTTTTTGTGAAGTTATTATGTTAGAAACTCATGTGATGATGTGTTTCCAATTTATATCATGATGAAGATGTCACTAATAAAGGCCATTCAATGGATATGAGATTTATAATTGATACACTCAATGCCACACCACCACTACAGTAATCCAAACATATTACATTCTAATATGTAAAGAATAACCATCTATAAATAAAGCTATCACCTCATATGCTCCGCTAGTATTTACCAAAATTAGTTGCTTGGATACAATAAAAAAAAGAGACACTTTCTATCATACGTTCTGTTTATTGTGCCAAGTTGAACATTTTTTTATAGACTCAAATTTTATGTCTCAAAATTATTTTTCTCATGTGCACCATGGCATCTGTTAGATCAAATACCTTCATGATTGTCATCTTCACATTGAGCACTAACTAGACCCTGATCTTGACCATCCTATTGAGATTGGTGTCAGGAATCATTTTCACCTCCCTCATGCTGATCCACAAATGGAAGCTTCCTTCCAAGGATCTTCTTTATCACATCCACCATCTTGAACACTGCTAGCTCACTTGCATCAAAGATCCATACCTCAACACTGAGAATGATATCACTGGAATCATACCATCATTTCTTTTGAAGACAACATCCTTGCATTGTTAATTTTTTTGACATATTTGGCAGTTCCTAGAGAGGCCCATCGAATATACAACACTGCTAGAGAATAGAACCTATGATTTCATCATCAACTCTATGCATATTATGCAAGATTTTATTCCTTGAAATTTTTTATGCTATGCTGCATAAGCATCCAACTGATACACATGGGTTGACCAAAGTTGAATAAGTCTATTGATAAAGTTTAATATTTTGCACTAAGAATTGAGAAAAAAAAATCACTAGGAGAAATAGAGACAACACCTCATCACCACCCTAAGATTATCATACATAAGAGTTTCCAAGGCTTAATCTTATTTTCATAATGTGAGGTTTTGGTACACTTGCAACTATTATCGCTTTTGATGTTACATTCACTAGACCTCATTTTATATTATGCAAAGATGACATGTAAGATTTCCTATGTTCACGTGCCTCAACCAAATACCAGATATATGACTTTGCTTGCAAACTAGTTTGATTATGGTTTTCACCCAGTTTATGTGGGTTCAAATCCCAATAACATAATGTCTTCCCATCACCTTCACTATTTATGCTAAGATAAGGCATTAAAGTCATAGACCAAACTAGCCAATTGCATCAGATTGCTAAGGGACTATAGTGGCTGCATAGTGCCTACACTCCTCATGTACTCCATCATAGTTTAAATTCAAATATTATCTTCCTACAAAAGAAGTACTAGCCCTATATTATTAAGGTCACATACAACACCCTTTATGAGTCTCAGTACACTAGTTTCACCTTTGAGTCATATCATGATGCTCTTGAATGCTAGAGGAGGCTTACATATTAATCCATGATGAAAGGTGGTATGTATAACTTAGGAGTTTTTTGACAGTATCAGTTGTACAATGAAGCTCATTGACTCTATAGTGAATGCCTCAAATAGTTTGAGCCATTGTATTGACATCCAACACTTCATGAAAGCTTTTATATATTTCTATTCATAGGAGGTGAAAATTATGTTTATCCCTAGATTTAACCTATAATGCCATGGCTACCAATATGACTAATACAATGGCTAAGCTGGCTACTATGGTTAGAGCATTGACTAATAGGGTCAGTAACATCAATTTGTAGACCACACAACAAGTCATCAAGACATTTATCACTTTTTTAAAATCTAAATACAAGGTTAAAATCTATGATGGATCTAGAGATCCTCACATCATTAAAAATTAGATTTTAGACATGGATAATTAGTTTGAGTACAGTCAGATTGATGATGATGATAACGTACCCTCTGCCAAGTTGAAGCTTTCTAGTGTCTCCAAAGTCTTGGTCACTAAATACCAAGACACTCAAGATTCTATCAACACTTGGGATAAACTTGTCATAGATTTGAAGGATATATTCTATCCTTAAAATTATGATGAGGATTTAATTATCAAGTAGCTTTGTTTGCAATAATAAAGTCAAATGACTATGCAAGATTACACCTTCTAGTTTAATCAACTATGGATTTTACTCCATATGTTAGATCTAACTGTTACTCTCATTGTCAAGTTCAAGAGTGGATTGTAGAAATACTTATTTTAGGATTTTAAATACACTACCATTTTAACCCTTGATCTTATGTTTAATCAAGCACAATTAGCAAACAAAAAAATTGCTATATAATCTTGAGTGTCTCAACCTTATTTTGCTATAGGGTCTTCCAAAACATCGAATTCTTAGCCCCATATTTATTAAAATGTAAAGAAGTATTTTTATTCTTCTCCTTCTTACACACATTATTTATCTTATAGTGTTAGGAAATCTAAAAAATTTTGTACTTATTATAAAAAGAAGAGACATGAAAAATTTGAGTGTTTTAAGTTAAAGAAGAAAAGTTTGATTGTATAGTCTCTTGGTGAGAAACCAAAGAATGTTTCCATTGAGACTTCTAGTTATGCTAAGACATATGAAGAGTTAAAAGGTATACTCAAAATCAAGTCAACCTAATGGACCATTATTATTTTGTAGGTGAATGTAACAATTTTTTTGTCATTCATGCTTACCCAACACATGATTTTTTTTATGGATTATATCTATCACAACCAATCTTGGAAGGACTCATTTATGATATGGATTATGTGTTGGGATGTGATTATCCAATGCTTTGCTTTTGATGCATGTTAAATATGAATTTTTATATGCATGTATTGTTTTAATTATTTTATATGAGGATATGGTACTACTGATGTCAGGCATGGTTGCAAGACTAGGTACTCTCATAGGTGGATAAGGAAGTTGGCCACTGAGAATGAGATATCGAAATAAGAAAAATGATGGTCAACATAACTGAAGATAGCTTTAGGGTAGAATTTACCCATGGTAGGTTTTACTCGCATTTAGTTGCATATCATATTTCCATGTTTGAAATCATACCATCTGTGAGGAAGTTGCTATAAGCAATGGAGTCATTTAGCATAATTTGATAACCTAGAAGTTATCATAAATCTTCTGTGTATGGTTGACAAATTCTTGCTTTTGTTTATCTGTATTTGATCAATGTTTATCTTCTTTGCATATGTGTTTGGATGCCTTGTAAGATAAATATTCCTTGTGATATTAATTAGGAAGCAATGGTGTTATTTAATTGCTTTAAATATTTTGTTATGTTAATAGTTAACATTAGAAAGAGAATTATTAAAGAAAATGATATTTATTAACTTTATAATGTAATGGGTGTGTTATGAATTAATTAAAAGAGAGACTTCTTTTAATTTATAAGCAATAAAATAATTTAATTATTTTTGAATTTTAATAGTTAACATTTGAAAATAATAATTAGAAAAGGGTAATGCTAATATTTTTGCTTTATAAAAGGATATTATGATTTTTTTTATATAAGAGAAAGGTCCTCTTTAAAATTAATATAAGTCCATTCCTTTTATTTAGAAAATAATAAATAAAGTAGAACATTAAGGTTATATAATGTTCTTTAAAATAGAAGTGAATAAAGTTTATTTTGGGCACAAAATTAAAGGAAGTGATGAGAAATCCAATTTTAGGGTGGTCAACTTCTTGCTTTCTTAACGGTTCTTGAAAAAAGAGAGGAGGACCAAGGGAGAAAGGAAGGAGAGGGATGGAGTGTGCAGAAAATAAAAAGCTTAAGGAAGGCAAGGGTAAAACATGAGTGATTGTTGTGCTTGTGGAACTCACCACCTTTGCTCATGTATGCACAATGGAAACCATAAGATATTAAGGTACTGATATTGATGCATTTCCTTGATGAAAATAGTTGCTTTAAAAACCTAAACCTAATTTTTATTTATAAATATGTAGTGAATTTGTTGAATGAATTTTAGTAATTTATGAGTTTTATTTAATGGTTTTCAATGTACCTTTGAGATTTAAGATTTATAAATATTTCCATATTACTACCTATAAGAAATTAAAAAAATATTAATATTTTGTTTCCCTATGATGGTTGGTTCTTTGTGGATCACATATTTCTATGTTTTGGATGTTCAAAGAGTTAACTGCTTGTTTTCTTTTAGACATATGTATGCTTTGTTTCACATTATTTTGATTGTTTTCAGTTTAGGGTGCTTGGGAAAATCTGCTCATCTTTGTAAACCAAGAACTGTAGTAGATCCTTGTTTAAGGACTATAGTAAACCATAAGGTAGTATTTTTTTAAGAGCTAAGCTTACCCATATGGATTCATGCTTATCATATTGGTGCAATGTATTTCAAGTTGACTTCCTCTATGGTTTAAGTTTTTAGATTTATTATGGTTTCTTCCCATAAGCAATATCTCAATGAAGGAAGAATGTTTTATTTTTTTGATCGGTTAAAGAGCTTAAGATTTAAATTTTAGACAGGTTTTAATAGGGCCCCAAAACTTGTATAAAAAATGGCAACATATGCCAGAGAAACAAAGAAGTTCAAAAAATAATGCCATCCTTTAAAATGCTTATACATTAAGGCTATCCTTAGACTGTAGCAAGAACAACAAAACTTCACAAAAGAAAAGGCTGAAACAACCCAAAAACCAATAGAAGATATTAAACAACAAAAATATGACCAACAACCTTCCAAAATGGAAGGGGGTCATTTAAAACTCCATGTTAGGATCAACAACATCTTGGAGTCCATAATTTGAAGTGTCCATCACAACAAAATTTTCTTTAGTAGGGACGTCCTTAGGAATGACAGTCGCCTTCAAATTTTCAATGGAAACATCTCCCCCCTTCAGAAAAGGACTTCCTAAAAAACCATAAATTAAGGGCATTAAACAGATCAATGAGTTGGGTAATGCAATTTATTATAGATTTTATGATTAACATATGCATGCAGAGATCGGGGTTGTCCTTGTCGTCATATTTAGACTCAATAACCAGTGATTATTTCTTCATAGCTTTATTTTTTAGATGCACTGAGGAATACAGTGGTTTTGGTTTAGGCTTAATTTTAGATTCAGGTTCAAGGGAGGCACTACTAGGTCTCTTTCTAAGTTGGAAAATAGACTCAACAATTTTTTGCTTTTTGGTAGACAGCCTAGGGGTGCAAGAGGATTGAGGCATGGTTTGGGAAGAGCTGGGTTTCAAGGGACTCAGTTTGGGTTTGGGATGGGGGATCACAACAATACCCTCAGGGAAATGAATTAACCAGAGTTTAAACAATACATTAAAAATCCCATGGTGAGTGGGTAACTCTGACCCATTTTTCTCCCTACAATGCTCAATGGTATAACTGATCGAATTAAATAAAAACTGAGGTATATTGACTGCACTAACATCACAAAAGTGGTTATAAAAGGAGAAATGAAAACTATAGAGGGGCTTATCTGGATCATCAATAGTAATATACTCCATAATGGGCTTAAGGATGCTCCCCCATGGAAATGGTAGCTCATCATGCCGCATACCCAAATGAGCCTTTCTGCAGAGCTCCTTGTCCTTGATGTCCTTCAATTTGGCATCCCAATTGTGCTTCTCTCTCCTGATGGATCATCCTTTAGGTTGCTACCCAGTCAGTTCAACAAGCATTTTGATGTCGACGACATAGGTCTTATTGTGGATGGTGACCTTACCATTGTCCCACATCTCCATAAATGCCAAAGTAACTTTAGGGTCCTCGCCTTCAAATTTGTGGAAGAATGGGAGGAAACATTTTCCTAAAAGGATTCCCTCAGCAATGGAATCCAAGCAAACCTTGGATGGTTCAACGAAACACATGGTGGCTTCATAGAAAAAAGATGACTTTTGGATGAATAGTTGAAAGGCATAGCAATGAAGGAAAATCAAAACTTGAGCGATATAAAAAGAAATAGCCAAGAGGGTAAAATAAACAACACACCAACGACAATCTCAACAAAAGTGTTGCAACGGGTGGTGATGAGAAAGAATACATGACCCAAGGCATTCCTGGCAGACAAGGTAATTCCAATCACCAAAGGGGATCATGTGAGAATCTAAACTAAAATCCCACAAGAGGGAAAAACCAGAGTGGTACAACAAAACACGAGGTAGGCCACGTGGGAAGGGAATGTCATGGATGGAAGAGGTGGAAAGTTGGAAAGGGGTAATGAAACTAGGAAGGGTAAGGGTGGTAGAAAAATGGTGAAGAGAATAGGCTATGGATCTGGGGTTGTGAAAAAGAGGGCTTTTGAAATGAGTGAGGATAGCGAAGGCTTTATCTTGAAATATGGGAAACCAACATCCAATATTGACAAGACTAAGAACCATGTGATGCCCATGAACCGAGGTAGCATGGGATCGATTGAAAATAAATTTAGAACACACCAACATTAGAATAATTTGAAATATTGCTAATTTTCTCCACATCAGCATTTATGATGCCTAAAGATGAAGTTTCTTCATCAATAACATGAGCCAAAAACTGAGGGATTTTAGTGGTCCATGTCATCAAATTTGTAATCCGGGTCCCAAAATTTGCTAATACGTCAACAACTTTATTGTTCTCCCTGAATGTGTGCTGGAAGATTATATCTTGAAAGCTTCTGCTAACATGTTTGGCTTCATTGATGCAGTTCCTTATTTTCCAAGAAGGGACTTTGGAATTTTTAAAGTAATTAATGGTAGTAAGGGAATCACCCTCGACTAGAATTCTATCAAACAAGTCTTTGGCCAACACCAAGCCACACCAGAGAGCATGAGATTTAGTAGTTTGATTTGATTTAATCCCTAAAAATTTAGCAAAAGCAAGGATCACCTTACCTTTATTGTCTCTGAGGATACCACCCACTCCCGCTTGACCAGGGTTACCCTTAGTAGCACCATCAATATTCAATTTAAGCCATCCTGGAGGAGGAGGAATCCAAGAAGTCTGAGCCCTATTGGAGATAGGATGAGGATAAGAATTGTTCACAATAGGGAAATTAAGAGCCTGCCCAATTGAGACTTCAAAGTGGGAAGTAGGCTAAGAAGGTAAAGGATAGAGGGCAACATTATCAATAGCAAATGAGAGGATTTTATTCAAGACAAAATCAGAGTTTTGACTAGTGTTGGAGAAAACTCTACGATTTCTCTCCAACTAGATCTGCCATAGGAAGTGATGAAGGCACAACTACCACAATATTTTGAGGTGAAGGTTTCTGAATGGATTGGGCCATTGAATAAAAATATCAGGGATAGAGCAAGGTACAACCCAAGAAATGTGGAAACACTCAAATAAACTATTGAGAATGGAAGAAGTGAAGGGGAAATCAAGGAAAATGTGATGGGTGGATTCCCAATTAGATAAACATAGAAAACATCTATTGGGAATGGGTAAGCCTCTTTTCAAAATATTATCAATAGTAAGGATTCTCTCCTGGATAGAAAACCAAGAAAAGGAGGTAATTTTAGGAATCAACAACTTGATCCAAACCAAATTAAATGGGATTAAGGATTCCTCATGAGGTAAGAGAATTTGATATGTAGTTTTAATAGAAAAATATCCAAATTCAGTAAGTTCCCAAACCAATTGATCATGAGGATTCCTAGAGGGAATGATAGAATATCTTAGAAGAAACTATAGTTCTCTAGATTCTTCAGGATGAGCAGGACTAAAGATATGCTTCCAAGTTTTTCTACTATCCTGAGAACAAATAAAATTTGAAACTTTTGATCCAAAGGTGATATCAGTATATCCTTTGAGGACAACCAAGTTGGGGTTATTTATGAGTGGTTCATTAAGGAGCCATATGTACTTCCAAAAGTCAATTTTTTGCCCATATCCTAGTCTCCATCGAAGGCCCTGTTTAACAAGAGATCTAACTTGCAAGATGGATTTCCAAAAGCAAGACCCTCTCGAGGAAAAGACAACATTGAAAAAATCAGTTCCCTGCATATATTTGTGATAGACTATAGAAATCCAATCAGTTCTATCATTTGAAATTAACCTCCAAGATTGCTTAGCTAAAAGAGCTGAGTTGAAAAGGTGAATCCTTTTGAGGCCAACCCCACCAGAATGTTTTGGCCAACAGACTTTATCCCAAGCAACAAGGTGGAATCAGTTTTTATTTTTAGATCCAGACCATAGAAAATTCTTTTGAATCTGTTCTATTTTATGACAAACCCCTACCATAACTTTAAATATAGACATGAAGTAGATAGGAATGCTCTGAAGAGAAGCATGTGTCAGGGTAATTTTACCAGCTTGAGATAAAATATTGCCTTTCCAACATGCTAATTTCTTTTGTAACCTTTCAATCACATTATTCCACATTGAAGCTTCTTTTTGTCCCAAAAACAGAGGAAGCCCTAGATAAGTAGCAGGGAAAGAAGATGTTGGGCATTCAAGAATGGCAAAAATTTTGCTTTGTCTCTATATGGGCATATTTAAAAAATATATTTTTCTTTTATGGAAATTGATCTTTTGCCCAACAACCTCTTCATATAACAATAATATATGTTTGATAACTTTGGCTTCAAAGACATACGCTTTAGAGGTGATAATTGTGTCATCCATAAATTTTTGGTGAGAAATAGGTCTGGTCTGAGAGGCTACTTTTATTCCTGAAATAAGGTTGATATTACAAGCTGATTTTATAGTTCTACCCAAAGCTTCAACAACAATTATGAACAACAAGGGAGATATGGGATCTCCTTGGTGGATGCCTCGATTGCTTGGAAAATAACCAGCAGTGGATCCATTGACAAGAACTAAAAACCACAGAGTGGAAATGCACCCTTTTATTAAATCAACCCAATCAGAATGAAATCCAAACTTCAATAAGGATTGACACGAGGAAATCCCAGTTTAATCTATCATAAGCTTTATTCATGTCCAATTTCAAAACAAAGGCAGGTTTTTTGGACATGTGAACAGAATGAAGGGCTTCATGGATAGTAATAACTCCATCGAGAATGGATCTACCATGAACTAAGATTCCCTGACAAGGATCAATAATGGAAGGGAGGATGTCTCTCATTCTATTAGCAATAGCCTTTGTGAGGATTTTATAAACCACATTACACAAGCTTATAGGTCAAAAATCAGTCATGGATTTAGCATTTGAATTTTTTGGAATGAGGGTGATAAAGGTTGAATTGAATCCTCGAGGGATAGATTTTGTAGACTAAAACTCTCTAATGGTAGAACAAACATCATAGCCCACTATATCCCAAAAGGACTAAAAAAATGAGGAGGAAATCCATCAGGGCCAAGGGCCTTGTTAGGATACATTGAAATCAAGGCTGAGTGGATCTCCTCATCAGTAAAAGGTGCTAAAAGTTTGGATTTGGCATCATTTGAGACCAGCTTGGAAATATGATAAAGCATGGAATTTAGAGCTATATTTGAGGGCACCCTATTCTCACCAAGGAGGTTGGTAAAATAAGAGACAACCTCATTTTTGATTTCCTGGATATCAGAGGTAGTGGACCCATCATTTTTTATCAGTTCTTTGATTCTATTGTGGCTTCTGTTTTGCATGGTAGAAGCATGAAAAAACCTTGTGTTCAAATCTCCTTATTTAAGCCACAAGGCTCTAGATTTCTATTTCTAGAAGATTTCTTCACGAGCTAGAATATTGTGATATTCAGCCAAGATATTTCTCTCTTCAGCATGGGTTTGATTATCACAGTGACCTGCTTGAATTTTGTTCTCAATGGAAAGAAGTCTATCATTAAGAGATTGTTTGATCTCAAACAAATTTCCAAACACTTATTTATTCTAGATTTTGAGATTTTCTTTTACATGCCTTAGTTTTTGTGCTAGGCGGAAGGAAGGACAACCTTGACCCACCTATTGCCACCATTGAGAAATTCTTAGCCTTAGATCAGGGTGCTGAATCCACATTGATTCAAATATGAATGGTCTTATGAAAGGGTTGTCCTTAGTAATATCCAAAATAAGGGGACTATGATCAGATCCAAATTTTGGGAGAGCAAGAAGGTTGGCATCCCCAAAGGCTTGAACAACTTCATGGGATAAAATATTTTTGTCTAATTTTACTTGAATGAGCTGACTCCCTGATATTCTATTGCTCCATGTATACTTTGCATTTTTTAGCTTGACATCCATAAGGTTGTTGGTATTGACAAAGTCCAAAAAATCTTCCATACTTTTCTCAGTACACCCCGAACCCCCAAATTTATCTGAGGGGTAAAGAGGTGTGTTGAAATCTCCAAAAAAAATCCAGGGAGTATTGTTGAAGGAGTCTTTAAGGCTGCTGAGCATGTCCCAAAAAAGGGCTCTTTTAGATAAAGAATTTGGAGCATAAATATTTGATAGAATCCATGAAAAATTGGAATATCTTTCTTGAAACCTGACACTAACGATCCTTTCACTAGATTGAACCAATTCTCCATCTATCTTTCTTGGGTCCCACAAACAGATGAGACCACCTGAAGCACCTCTGGCCGGACTAAAAACAAGTTCTCCTCTACTCTAGATTTTGAGCACTGTTGAGGCAGAATTATTTGGATCAAGTTTTGTTTCTTGTAGAATGAGAATAGTAGGTTTTATTTCTTTTCATAATGAGCTAACCACCCTTTTCTTGGTTAACCCATTCAGACCTCTCACATTCCATGAGAGGAGCTTCATTTGGAAACTTTGGAAGATTTCTTGCCTCCCTTACCAGCGGTTTGGGGAGGTTTGGTACTTTTTGGTTCATCCCTAGCCTAAGAGCCAACGAGGGGGAATAAGGTTTTTGGATACCATTATCTATGTCATCCTAAACTCTATTTTTCCATTGCTCACTTGCGGAAGGTCATCCTCATTTTTTATCACTCCCATAGTCAATTGGGGATTTTTTGGAGCTACGAGTGTGCTTGGGGCTAAATTTGGATGAAGCTATTTGCTCGACTACCGAGCCTAAAGACATTAAGAGATTTGATACTTTAGAGGGGCTAAAAGTCTCAGGAGGGGGAAGGGACGGTCCAAAATTTTCAAGAGAATCAATATTTTGAGGAAGATGGATCTCATTATTTTGGATGATTTGTTGATTCTCCTGATCAAACAAGTTGGAATTAGCCAAAAAAAAAAATTTGTTAGGGCTATGAGGAGCAGGACATACCTCTTCACTGGAATCCAAATATGGGGATGGAGACATAGCAATCTGCTTACCATTTCCAGGATCATCCAGAGGATTCAATGGGGGTTGAATATTTTTAGGCTCACGAATGATAATGCCTTTATTACCATGATGCATCCTTGCTTGGACTACCTAAAATATTTTTTGGGGCCAACACTCTTCCATAATTGAATATTATGACTTGGAGCTTCATGTACAACTTTCTTCCATTCCTACAATTTATGGTTAGGGGCATCAGATGACAGAGTAGGTTCATCTGAATGTTTAGTCTTTAGTGAAGGATAATGAATCTGAATATGACCCTGAGTGTGATATTCCACATAGAAAGCCAATTTATTTTCATACTCGATGGCCTGCTTGCGATAATAGCCACTGTATTCGAGCTCCATAAAAGTTGGAAGTTTAAGAATCAAGGTTGGCATTGACATATTCTAGTTGTGGTCATTATGGTTCTGGCTAAGGTAGCATGATCAATGGCAACCAAAGTCCCAATGGTTTTGGTGATAGCAGAGAGGATGTCCGGATGCCAGAAGTGCCAAGGAAGATTGGGAAGTCTAACCCAAATAGGTACAAAATTTATACTTTGGGTCTTAGGGTCAAATTTAGGATCTGATTTCTAAAGAAAAAGGCTCTTTCACCCTAGAAACCAAGGACCACCAGTGAGGATTCTGCTAGCGTCATCACGATTACTCAAACGAATCCCAAAGAAGCCCCTGGTCAGGCCAAATATCTCCATGGACCCAATAGTATTCCACTTGGAAAGAGCCCATATTCAAATGACTTCAAGATTAGGATGCCCTCCAATCAATTTTCCAACTAGATTAAATGATTCAAAAGACAAATATTTTTGAATCAGGGTGTCAAGAATTTTTACTTTTGACCCCGTAGGTTCTAAAGTAGAGTGAAGCTCAGGTATGCAGTGTTGTCCTCCTCCTACGACCTTGGCGAAGGATGCTTTTTCTGGATTGGGGCCCTCAATAGAAGGGGGCCCATGGGGATCACCTTTATCGGGGGTTCATCACCCCAAAACCCGATCAGATTGACAACAATAGATTCACGGATTTTCCCATCCTCAAGATTTTTGCCAGATTGGTTACAGTCGAGGATACCCTAGGCTCTAGAATTTTGAATTTGGGCCTTCTCACCCTTTGAATTTTGAAATATTTGCTTCTTGCTTGTGTAGTGGATGTAGCCGCTTGCCATCATTCAACTTGGTTATTGTTTTGTTAGCACTAAATAAAAGAAATATTGTTTCTTGAGTTAGTTATGTATTAATGAGGATTAACTAGATTAAGTTATTTTTAAATGTGTAATATTAGGGAGTGAAGTCTTTTATTTTATATTAGGCATATTAGTCTTTTATTTATTTAATTTTTTATTTATTTGTGGAAAACATCCCAAAAGGGATGCCACTTTCGGGTAAGACCCAAGGAGGCAGAGATATCCATTCCACAAAAAATACCCAAGAATCAGACCTTGCCTACAACCTTTGACATACTCAAGGAGCAAACAAACACGCAAAACCAATTTAAAAATAAGTAAATAAATAAATAAATAACAACAAAAATAATAAAATAAAATAAAAACATGCTCCTTGAGTGTGTCAAAAACAAAAACCACAAACAAACACACACACAAAAAAATAAAAGAAACCACAACACGAACCACATAGAAAAACACAAGAACCAAGTAACAAAACATAAACATGGCAAAAACAATAGAACCCTACAAAGACATAACCCAAAAAAACATGAAAAATAAACACAACCAAAACCTAAAAAATAAAAAAATAAAATAAAAATAAAAATAAAAAACAACCAACAATAGACAATAAACAAAAACAAAAAAATAGAAAACACTCACACATAAAAATACGAATTAACATAAACAAAGAGAAACACAAGAACAAGAATGACAAAAACACAAGAAAAATAACAAAAAACATAAAAAAACACAAGAACAACAAAAAACAACACAAAGAACACAAAAACAAAACAAAACAAAAGAACACACACACCTTAAAAAACTAAACAAAAAAATAAAAAAGAAAAAAGAAAAACATAACAATGACCTATCTAGACTAGAAGACTTTTAAGGCAAGAATCAACAGAGGAAATAAAAGAAAGAATAGTTTAAGCTAGGGAACAAAAATAACCTAAATGAACCAAAGAGAAGCAAAAATAAAGAAAGAAGAAACTAGGTACCTTCAGAACTAGAGCCATCCAAAGAAATGATAGAAAGAAGAGCTTCCCTAATTTGAGAAGCCCACCATCTAGGAGGGTGGTGAGTCTTTTACTTAATATCAAGTAGTGAAGTCCTTTATTTAATTTCAAGTAGTGAAGTCTTTTATTTAATATTAAGCATAGGAATTTTTAATTTAATATCAGGTAGTGGAGTCTTTTATTTAATATCAAGCAATGAAGTCATTTATTTAATATCAGATAGTGAAGTATTTTATTTAATATTAGGAAGTAAAGTATTTTATTTAATATTAGATAGTGAAGTCTTTTGTTTGAATAAACTAGATCTATAGTTTTTTGAGTAAATTAAATAATGAATCAATGCTCTCTAAGGTACTAAAGTTTTTAGTAGAATATAATTTTAGATTGTTGAATCTATATTAAATAGAGGAAGTAGTTTTTGGCTACATTGATAAATATTATGCTCTTTTGATATAATAGATGAATGATGTTTTGTTCATTAATTTTGAATATTAAGTTAGTGGCATGGAGTCCATCTATAATAATAAAATTATGGGGTTTTATTATAGGCATTGTTTATATAAAATATGGAAAATAAATTGGGTGTGGAGTTCTTTTTGGATGAAGAAATTTATGGGGTTTCATGTGATTGGTTTAAATTAAAATATAAATATATAGGATCATTTCTATATGTATAATTGATGGAATGGGTAAAGAAAAAGAAATGTGAATGGTTTGTTTACTTTCTATATGCTTTTATTGGATGCATTGAATATGAAATAAACATTTAGGAATGCATTATCATATTAAGGAGTTGTCTTGATCCCTTACTCCAACTACCTCTCAATGGAGCTCAAGGAATTTAGTGAACAAGTTTATGGATAGAAATAATTCTATCAAGATTTTATCAGGGTTTTGTATTGGTTTTGATCATGATGTATATGGAACTCAAAGAAAGAGATGTAATCTAGAAAAAATCTATAATTATTAGTTATGGTTTTGTAAATATGTATTTTGAAATATATTGTCAAGTTGAATTTGTAAATATGTTCTTTATTACAAGAGATTTAAATATTTGATTTTTAAATATTAACTATGGTTATTTCCAATTTATTTTAAAAGAATTAAATGGTAGTTATTCTTTGTGTGAACTCCTCAGGGGAGATTTATAAGTTGGAAAAATGAGTAGGAAGTAGTTGCAAAGTTGGTTATAAATCATGTTGGGTTTATTGGAAGATTAAACCTTTGTTAAATGTTTAATACTTTTGATAATAAGCTTTAGAAATGTTTTAAGTTATTTCATTAAAATACTAGAGGGATATGCTTTGATTTCATGTAAAAGAGAGAGTTAAAGTAATTTGATGTTGTTATCTTTGTGTTTGGGGATTTGAAAAAGGCATACTTTAAGTAACCTTGTTTAGAATCCCTATAAGATGAATCTCAACCTGAGGGAATTACGAGGAGGAAACACCTAGGACTTTTGTAGTGGGCACATTTTGAGTGGGGAACTTGAATGTGATCCAAAGACAAGAAGTCTTTGGATAATATTCTAAGTGGTGTGGCTTGAATATTATTTCTTACTACAAAGGTTAAGAACCCATATGCAATTGAGTTAGGTTATGGCACCTCAAATGGGGAGTTTGGGTGTCTATGTAAATTTATCATGCAGAGTGATAATCATCTTAGTTTAACCCTCATATTTCTTTTCGAAGAAAAAGACAAAGTTAAACATGAAAGCTTGGTGTATGATAGAGGATAAGCTGCATTCTAGAAAAAGTGAGGGATGAATTTATTTGGATTCCCCCTTAACCTTATACGTATTTGATCATTTCCAAATTTTTGTTTTTATTTCTTATTTTACTCATTTAGTGCAAGTTACCAAGGATTTCTTTTATTTTATCTTCATGTCCTCTTTTAATGCTTTTGTGCTCATTAGGCAA
Source organism: Wollemia nobilis (assembly GCA_028583015.1). NCBI lineage: Eukaryota > Viridiplantae > Streptophyta > Pinopsida > Araucariales > Araucariaceae > Wollemia > Wollemia nobilis. Next base: position 495,722 of record JAQPPZ010010853.1, read on the forward strand.
CTTCTTTTACCTTGGTCATCTAACAATTATAGTATGGAAAGTATTCAAGTCACACAATTCCATTATGGAGGTACAATATCTAAACTTAAAGGTATTTTTCCTAAACACTAGCATAAACTAACTTATGTTGGTGAGGGAATTGGAATCCTCTTATCTAAATGTTGAGAAGGGAAAATCCCAATGCTATGGTCAAGATATATTATATTCATGAAGAATGTAAGAAATATGGGATGACCATTTGAAGCATCCTTTATGCCACAAAAGTATACAAGGTAAACCCCAAAATCTATGGGAGTTTTGCTATTCCTATCCACTCAAGAGACATAATGATCTCAAAATGCGGTAATGCCTTATCAACTATGATCTATTTGGAAACATATTTAATGAACCTTGATTGTGATATTTACTTGATGTGTAAAAAATATTACTCTCTCTTGGGTTGGTTAGATTTGGGTTGTTATAGTTGGTATCAAAGTTCTAGATCATAGGATTAGAATCTTACATGGAGATAACTTAGGATTGGCTTGACTCAATGTGTAGAATTTTAGAATATTTACAACTTTGGGGATATTAACTTGGACTAGGTACACTAGGTATTGTAAGTCGATGAATCGATTTAGACCAGGGAGTAAAAAACTGATGTAAATTCACTATAGGAGACCGACAATGGACTCCAAGGGTAAAATTGTAAGACAAGACATCATACAAAATACACTAGTAAAAGAAACCTGCAAATGCTTCCTTTCATTATTTGAATTCACATCCCCCTTACAATAGAGTCTTCCACTTATTATACTCCCCAAAATAAAAACCCTAGCCTACGCTACCCCCTTACTATTTTTAGTCACTTTCTATTTTTAGTAACCCTAAAAAAAATAAAAAAATAAAAAACTCAGATGGAATCCAAAATGGAATCATGCACCCATTATTCAATAATAATCACTATCCTAAGATAAAAACCCCACTCTAGTTCTACACTAGTAGTTATGATAATTTTTTAGTTGCAAAAACTGACAATTACATTAAAATCTAATTTTGGGCCTCTTAGAGGTATTTTATTGCATGCAATGACAAAGAGAAGATTTTCTTAAGTTCTCCATGCAATTCTGCATGTTCTAAAAAAAGAACAGGGTAAAACAGACACTCTAAGCAAAATTTATGGCCCTAGCAAGGTGCATCATTATCCTCTGGTTGAAAATGAACTCAAATCCTATGAGTTTTGTTGAAGAAATACCTCGAGCTTTTCAATGTCGAGCCTTTTCAGTTCGTCCTCAAAAATCCAAGTGTTATTAGCCTAGGTTAATACTTTCCATTGTACCAAGTATTTTCTATAGTTGTCATTGTGTGTGGTGATCATTTTCCTATCAAGGAACTACACAATGTGTTCCTTCTTCTTCTTGGGGATTTGATTCTCCCAAGCTATGGTATTTGCCTCTTCAAAAACTGCAATATCACCATGGAATTCATGCAAATTAGAGACATTGAAAACTGGTGAAATATCGAGGTCAATTGACAATTCCACCTTATAAGCATTGTCATTCATTTTCTGTAGAATCCTATAAGAGCTAATTTTCTTAATTTTCAAATTATTATATGTCCCCTTGGGAAATCACTCCTTTTAAAGGTGAACCATCACCATGTCTTCAACTTGGAATAATTAGACATGCCTATGCACATCAACGACATTTTTGTACTTAATATTACTATTCTACAATTTGTCTTTGACATCTTCCTACAATTGTTGTATATGCTCAGCAAATGCTTCTGCATCATTACTAACATGCTCATGGATTGGTAATTCAACCAAATATAGAACACCCTTCGGATTCTGGACATAAAAAATTTGAAATGGTAATTTACCTGTTGAGCAGTTCACTGAGTTGTTATATGTAAATTTTGCTTGTGACATGGCTAAATCCCATTGTGGTTTCTCACCAACTACGCACCTCAGAAGGTTGACCAAGCTCTGATTCACAACCTTAGTTTGTTCATCAGTATGTGAATGATAAGCACTACTAAATTGTAGATTTGTGTTTAGTTTCTTCCATAATGTATGACAAAAATGACTCAAGAAATTAACATTCTGATATGAAGTGATGGTCTTTGGAACTCCATGTGGTATCACCACTTCATCAAAAAAAGTACTGCAATCTTGGTTGCATCATTGGTTTTATGGCAAGCAAGAAAATGAGCCATTTTAGAAAACCTATCTACTATAACAAAAATGGAATCTTTACCTCGCTGAGTATGGGGTAGCCCTAGCACAAAATCCATGCTTAGGTTGGTCCATGATCCTAGGGGAACTAGTAAGGGCATATACAACCCTGTATTTTGTACATGGTCTTTAGCCACCTGGCACACTCTACATCTAGATACAAATTGAATTACATCTCTCTTCAACCGTGGCCAATAGTACTTTTCCTCCACAAGAGCAACTATTTTATCTATGCCAAAGTGTCTTGCCAAACCACCACTATGCAGCTCACGGATGATATTCTCCCACATGGAAACAACAAGTATGCATAATTATTTCCCCTTAAACAAATAGCCATCCTGCATAACATACTCAACAAATATTCGACCAGCCTCACCCACAATTGGAGTTTTATACTATTGTACAATGCTTCTAAAATCTACATTAGATTCATACAAATCCTTAATTCCCTCAAAGCCTACCACTACATTCTCCATGGTGGTTACCAATAGTACTCTCCTGCTTAATGCATTAGCAACCTTATTCTGCTTACCAAACTTATGCTTCAACACAAATGAGTATTCTTGCAAAAAAGAGACCCACTTGGCATGTCTACTATTTAATTTCTTTTGAGAATTGACATACCTTAAGGCTTCATGATCAGTGTACAACACAAACTCCTTGGATAACAAATAATGTCACCAATACCTCAACACCTGCACAATTGCATAAAATTCTACATCATAAGTGGAGTAATTCTTTCTTACCTCATTCAAATTTTCATTGGAAAATGCTACTGGCTGCCCCTCTTGGATTAGGAAAATGCCAATCCCTACATGTGAAGCATCATAGTCAACTTCTAATATTTTTCTAAAATTAACTAATACCAGCATGGGTGCTTCTGAAACCTTCTCTTCAAGATTTCAAAACTCTAAGTTGTTACTTTTGTCCATGCAAAGTTTTTCCCCTTCGTAAACTCTGTTATGGGTGCAAGAATACTGCTTAAGTTTCTAATGAACTTCCTGTAAAGTGCTCTTCTTCACTTTTACTAAAAATCAAGATATCATCAAAATAGACAACCATAAACTTACCAATGTATTCCTACAACACTTGGTTCATCAACCGTATAAAGGTATTGGGTGCATTTGATAACATGAATGACATCACCATCCACTTGTACAACCCATATCAGGTTTTGAAAGTAGTCTTTCACTCATTCCCCTCTCTAATCCTGATCTAATAATAACCACTCCATAGATAAATATTGTTGAAGTAGTTATCCCCTGGTAAGACATCCATCATATCATCCACTCTAGGTATTAGGAACATGTACCTGATAGTAATTTTATTTATGGATCTGCTATCTACACACATCTATCATGATCCATACTTCTTCAAAGTTAATAGGGTAAGATTTGTACAAGGACTTATGCTCTCCCTTACTAATCCTTTCTGTATCAATTCTATCACTTGCTTATTCAAATATGCATTTTGAGTTGGGCTCAACCGATAGTTTGCATGGTTCGAAAGAACTAACCTAGGAATTAAATCAATGTGATGTTGAATATCCCTCTTTGATGGTAACCCATCAGGTAACTCATCTGGTATGACATCAACATACTCCTTAAACAACCTAGATGTTTTCGTTGGTATAGGAACCTCCTCTACCTCTATCTTCTTCATTGTCAATGTATATCACCAACCAGATTCTTGTGCCTCTATGATAAACTCCTTTGCAGTCAACAAACTCTCACTCTGCCCTTCTTCTTGAAGAGGAAACAATACTACCTTGGCACCATCCTTCCAAAAGGCATATGTATTTTTACCCCCATCATGGACAATATTCCTATCATACTGCTAAGACCTCCCCAATAGTATGTGATAGGCATCCATAGGAATCACATCACACCAAACTTCATCTTTATAAGTATTATCTATTAAGAATTTTACTAAACATATATTATCAATAGTTACCTCATTTCCTTTGTTGATCCATGAAATGCGATAGGGATGTGGTTGCTTATCAAATTTTAGATTCATTTTATCTACCATTACATTAGAGACCATATTCTCACAACTACCACCATCAATGATTACTTTGCATACCTTTCAACCTGGTGTGCATATTGTGTAGAAGATATTTGTTCAGAGTCACCACCCTCATCCACTTGTATTTTTTCCTTCTTTAGAGCAATCGATGTTCTATTTATCATGAGATTCTCGCTTGCATCTACAACAAATTCTGTCTTAGTTTTGTCCTCTTTCTCAACCAGATTGACTCTAGCTTGTCCTCCCTAATTTATCTCTTCAACATCATAGTGGATGCACTCAAATGCTCTGTGACCTTCCTCACCACATCTAAAATAGGTATATAGCTTCCATGATCCATTCCTAGTTCAACTTCCCCCATTACCTCGATCTTCTCTATTTTCTCTTCCTCTTTGGTAGGTACCATGACCTTGCTCTGTCTCTTCCTATTTATTTGTATTTGAGGATTCTTCATTTGATGAGCTATCCACCATGTCCATGATTTGGAGAATATACCAATCCCTTATTCCCTCTTCTGTAATTACTCCTCTTATGCTTTTATTTGACCTTTAAGACCATATGATATGCACCTTCTATAGTAAGGGTACGATGCATACTCAAATCATCTTGAATAGAATAACTTAGGCCATTTACATACCTTGTATCCCTTTACTCTTTGATCTCATTATGCTTCACACAAATATATAGCTTGTAGAACTCATTGGTGTAGTCCTCGATTCTTTGGTTCTATCGGAGGTTTTGAAATCTACAAAACAAAGTTTGGGAATAGTCTACAATCACAAAATTTTCTTGCAACTTCTTCTTAATATTATCCCAAGCCTTGATCTTTTATTTTCCTTTCCTCTGTCAATCTATCTATAGGTAATCCCACCAAATTAGAGCATACCCTTTAAACTTCATGCATGTGAGTATTACCTTCTTTTCCTTAGCCAGTTTACTCCATTCAAAATACTTCTCCATACTATTTACCCAATCGATTAGCTCCTCTGGTTTTAACCCACCACATACTTGAAAACCTTGATTTTAATTCCATATCAGCTTCCTTTAAGTCCCTCCAAGACTTGGATCAGCCCACTTTTAAAATTTCTTGGTTCTTCTTCTATGTGATCCTCAGATTTGTCTTCCTTAGACATGGTCTCATTATCAGATCCTAGATCTAGGTCCACATTGGTGTAGGCCTCCACCATGCGGTTAATCACACCAATCAACCATGATATTTTTACATGCAGATCCTCCATATACTTATTCATTTGGGCATATATCACTCGCCCTCTCCCTCTTCTATTAATATTATTTCTACTAGCGAGATATCACCCACTATGATACCAATTGATGTAAATTCATTGCAGGAGACCAAAAATGGACTCCAAGGGTAAAATTGTAAGACAAGACATCATACAAAATACACTAGTAAAAGAAACCTGCAAATGCTTTCTTTCATTATCTGAATTCACATCCCCCTTACAATAGAGTCTCCCACTTATTATACTCCCTAAAAGAACCCTAGCCTACGCTACCCCCATACTATTTTTAGTAGCCCTAAAAAAAATAAAAAAAATAAAATAAAAAAATAAAAAACTTGAATGGCATCCAAAATAGAATCATGCACCCGTTATTCAATAATAACCACTATCCCAAGATAGCAACCCCACTCTAGTTCTACACTAGTAGTTATGATAACTTTTCAGTTGCAAAAACTGACAATTACATTAAAATCTACTTTTGGGCCTCCTAGAGGTATTTTATTGCACACAAATGCAAAGGGTAATTTTTCTTAAGTTCTCCATGCAATTCTACACATTCTAAAAAAATAACGGAGCAAAATGGACCCTCAGAGCAAACGTTATGGCCCTGGCAAGGTGCACCATTCTCCCCTGGTTGAAAATGAACTTAGCTCCTACAAATTCTACTGATGATATGCCTTGAGCTTGTCAATGTCAAGCCTTTTTAGTTCCTCCTCAAAAATCCAAGTGTTATCGACCTAGGACAAACCTTCCCACTGTACCAAGTATTTGCTATAGTTTCCATTGCGTGTGGTGATCACTTTCCTATCAAGGACCTGCACAATGCATTCCTTCTTCTTCTTGGGGATTTGCTTCTCCCAATCTATGGTGTTTACCTCTTCAACAATTGCAATATCACCATGAAATTCATGCAAATCAAAGACATTGAAAACTGGTGAAATATCAAGATCAATTGGAAATTCCACCTTATAAGCATTGTCATTCATTTTATGTAGAATCCTACAAGGACCAATTTTCTTTATTTGTAACTTATTATATGTCCCCTTGGGAAATCACTCCTTTCAAAGGTGAACCATCACCATGTCCCCAACATGGAATACTTGGATGCGCCTGTGCACATAAAAGGTCTTTTTGTACTTAGTATTACTATTCTGCAACTTGTCTCTAACCTCTTCCTGTAATTATTGTATATGTTCAACAAATACTTTTGCATCATTCTCATGGATTGGTAATTCAACTAAATATAGAACACCCTTGAGGTTCTAGCCATAAACAATTTGAAATGGTGATTTGCCTGTCGATCGGTTCACTGAGCTGTTATATGCAAATTTTTCTTACGATAGGGCTAAATCCCATTGTCGTGGCTTCTCACCAACTATGCACCTTAGAAGGTTTCCCAAGATCCGATTCACAACCTCGGTTTATTCATCAGTCTGTGGATGATAAGCACTACTGAACTGTAGCTTTGTGTTCAATTTCTTCCACAATGTCTGCCAAAAATGACTCAAGAACTTAACATCTCAATCTAAAGTGATGGTCTTTGGAACTCCATGCAGTCTCACTACTTCATCAAAAAAAGTACTGCAATCTTGGGTGCATAAAAAAACTAAAGGATGAAGTCTCTTATTGGGAAATGATACCTTACATGGAGTAAGTGTGACCATTACTATTATCAATGGATGATAATACTCTATTGTTAGTTCATATGGATGATGTAACTAACTAGAAGTTAGAAGTACAATTTGGAGGAAAATTATAACCTAACTTAAACCTTTTGTGGCTAGGGAATATGGCACCAAGGCTAAGGAGAGGAAGAAGAGGATATTCCTAGACTCCAAGACAAGCTAGGTAGAATAGTGTCGAAGCTAGACCCCTAGGAGAAATTTTGGGGAACTCAAATAGAGACATGGAGAATCTTACTACTGTAGTTTCCTTACTTCAGGAACAACTAGATCAGTAGAGGGAACAAATGAATCAGCAAAGGTAGTTGTTGGAAACTATAGTGTCTCAAGGTTTCCAAAACTAAAAATTCTGAGGTTAGGCAGGAGGGGAATCCTGCTATAGAAGAACAAGAAGTCAGGGCTCGTATAGAGGTAAAACTGGCTAAGGATATGAAAAATGTTAAAATATCCAAATTTACTAGAAAATATGGAGGTGATTCAACTGAGGCTTGGTTGAATGAATTAGAGACCTACTTTTCCATGAAGAACTACTCTTCAGTAACCCAAATAGTTTGGGCTACTCTCCACTTATAGGAAACAAGACTAGAATGGTGGAATACCTTTAAAGCTAGTCAAAAGATTCAGGTAGTGAATCTTCAGTGGGAGGGCTTTGTTGAAGCCTTCAAGAAGAGGTTCTTAATAGAACAATATTATGTAGAGAAATTTGAGGAATTCTCTACACTTCACCAAGGAACAAGAATGGTGGAAATATATTATCAAAAATTTTGTGAAGTTATTAAAATATGTACCATCATATGAGATAAATGAGACAATGAAGGTGCATAAGTTCATCTTAGGAGTGGATCCTAAGATCATAATAATGATAAACTTGCACAAACCTAAGACCTTGCAAAAGGCATATGATTTGGCTCATCAAGAAGAAGCCAACTTGCAAACCAAGAAGACCTACTTCAACTATGTTGAGTTGTCAGAGGAAGATCGACAATCACTTAGAAAAATAAAAAGTGTTGGATTCATGAAGTGGGAACAAGAGCAGAATAAAAAGAATAGGGGTAATCCAAAGTTCAAGAAAAGGAATGACGAAAAGCAAAGGAAATTTCAAGAAGAAATTCTAAAAGAGGAATAACAATAATCCTCAACCTCAGAGGTAGTTAGAACCATCACAAGTAGAAAGGATAGGGGAATAGAAATAGGAAAGAACCTAGGGTCCTAAGGGAGGTTGCTTTAATTGTGGTGGTCTACATTATGTGAACAAATATCCTCAAGGGCTAGGATCAAGTAAGAGGGTAGAGGAACAAAACCACAAAATTTATGCAGCAACTGGAAACCAAAACTTGGATGGGCAAGCCACACCAATGCTCTTGAATGGTAAATTATTTGATAAAAATGTTAAAATTTTAATAGATAGTGGAGCTACTGATAGTTTTATTTCCACTAATATAGTCAGGGATATGCCAGAAAGACCTAGATTTTTGGCACAAGGGTGGAAAGTTGAGTATGGTTCTGGATAGACCTACTTAGTGGATCAGTGTCTACCTACAACTGAGATTTCCCTACCCAATGACTCAACCATATGGTATCTATATGTAGCATTACTACATGCTTTTGACATTATCTTAGGAATGGATTGGTTAAAAGCTCATGGAGCCTTAATCAATTTCCAAGATAGATGGATGGATTATATGGATGAGGATAAGAAGAGAATAAGGATTCATAGTGAACAAGGGTCTTTTTAACCTTAGTTGTTGTCAATAATGCAACTTAGAAAATCTATGAAGAAAGGTGGAATGATCTATGTTGTTAAGATAAATGATACAACAAATGATAATGGAAAGGAAGAGATGTTTGGGAAACACCCAATTCTTCATGAATTTAGGGATGTATTTCTAGAAGATCTTCCAGGTCTTCCACCTAAACATGAATTTGACTTCACTATTGAATTGATGCTTAGAGCCAAACCCATCAATAGAACTCCTTATAGGATGAATCCTATTGAGATGTAGGAGTTAAAGGTGCAACTTCAAGGGTTGCTAGATAAAGGTTTGATTAAACCTAGTGTGTCACCATGGGATGCACCAGTTATTTTTTTAGAAAGAAGGATGGTTCCTTAAGGTTATGCATAGATTATAGAATGCTTAACAAAGTAACCATCAAGAATAGGTATCCTCTACCTAGAATTGATGATCTCTTCGATCAATTGAAGGATGCCATAATATTTTCTAAAATTGACCTAAAATCTAGATATCATCAACTGAAGATTCATGAGGAGGACACTCACAAGATAACCTTTAAGACTAGATATGGGCACTATGAGTTCACAGTGTTACCCTTCAAGTTGACAAATGCACCAACAATATTTATGAATTTGATGAACAATGTGTTTAGAAGATATCTAGATCAGTTTGTATTGATATTTTTGGATGATATCTTGATATATTCCTACACTAGGGAAGAGCATGATAGACATTTGAGAATCATGCTAGAGGTGCTGAGAAAGAATCAAATTTATGGGAATTTGTCCAAATGTGACTTTTATGTTCCTCAAGTACAGTATTTGGGGCATATCATATCTACAGAAGGGATTGTTGTAGATCCAAAGAAAGTTGAAGCTATTTTAAGTTGGCCAACACCTACCAATGTGTCTAAAGTGTGGAGCTTCATGGGCATTACAGGATATTATAGGTATTTTGTGAAGGGTTATTCAAATATTACCTATCCTATCACTAACCTTCAGAGGAAGGGAAAAGAGTTCAAGTGGACCGATAAATGTGAAGCCACTTTTAATACTCTTAAGAAAAAGTTAGTTACAACACCTATACTTAGGATACCAGATCTATAAAAGAATTTTACTATATGTACAGATGCTTCACTAGAGGGATTGGGAGGAGTATTATCCCAAGATGAAGTTGCTATAGCATATGAGTCTAGGAAGCTCAAGAAACATGAGGTTAATTATGCTATGCATGATTTAGAGCTAGCAATAGTTGTGCACACTCTTAAAATCTGGTGATATTACCTACTAGGAAAACCTTTTGAGTTAAGGATTGACCATCAGAGTTTGAGGTACATTTTTACTCAGCCTATGCTCAATGCTAGACAGAGAAGATGGGTCGAGTTCTTAGCAGAGTATGACTTTGGTATAGAGTATATCAAAGGAAAGGAAAATAAGGTCATCGATGCCTTAAGTAGGAGAAGGCATATAGCAACATTGACCCATAGTCATGTGGACTTAATGGACCAAGTCAAGAAAATGCAATCACAAGATCAATATTACAATGAAATTTAAGTCAAGATGGAAATAAATCCTAGAGAGAACAAGGATTTTAGCATAAAATATGGTCTTTTATATTTTAAGGATAGGGTGGTTATACCCAAAATCGATGATTTGAGGAGACTTATTATGCAAGAGGTGCATAGATCTCCTTACTCTACTCACCCTAGAGGGGCTAAAATGAGAGAGAACATGAAAAAGACCTTCTACTAGTTAGGAATGAAGAAGGATATCACTGATTTTATTGCTAGATGTTTAGAATGCCAAAAAGTCAAAGTTGAGCATAGACATCCAATAGGACAATTATACCCACATGATATACCAATGCAAAAATGGTAGGTTATATCTATGGACTTTATTGTGGGTTTACCTAAGACTAGGTACCAACATGATGCAATCCTTGTGGTAGTTGATAAGTTGACTAAGGTTGCACATTTTATACCAAGGAACATCAAGGATGATGCACTAGTGGTGGTAAATAGGTTTTCCAAAGAGATATTCAGGTTACATGGGTTTCCTAAAGTGATCATTTTAGATAGGGATTCTAGATTCACATCTAAGTTTTGGTAGGCTCTTCATCATGTAGTGGGCACAAAGCTAAATATTAGTTCTGCATACCATCCAAAAATAGATGGACAAATAGAGAGGGTAAACCAAGTATTGGAAGACATGCTTCACATGTATTGCATGGACCAAAAGTCTTGATGGGAAGACTTTTTGCATTTAGTAGAATTTGCTTATAATAATGGTTATCATGCTTCCTTGGGAATGGCCCCATTTGAAGCCTTGTATGGTAGGAGATGCAAAACTCCTCTATCTTGGGATAATCTAGAGGATTGGGTGGTGATCAGACCAGACACTATCAGGGAGATGGAGGAACAACTCAAGATGATCAGGTAGAGGCTTAAGGAAGTCATCGATCATCAGAAGAGCTATGTTGATCTAAAAATATCACCTAGAGAATTCTCTATGGGAGATAGAGTATTCTTAAGAGTTAAACCCATGAAAAGTACCATCAAGTCAACTAAGTTGGATCCCCATTATGTTGGGCCATTTGAGATCATTGATAGGATAAGTCTAGTAGCCTATAGACTTGCCTTGCCACCCAACCTATCAAAGATCCATGATACTTTCCATGTATCCCTACTTAGGAAATATATTGTTGATCCTAATCATGTGTGGGATGTTTCAAAATTATAGATGGTAGATCCCTCGATCATTGAGGTAAGACCAGTGAAGATTCTAGAGTTTCATTCCAAGGTGATGAGGAAATAAACTCTAGAATAGTGCAAGGTCCAATGGGACCACTATTCTGAGAAATGTGCCACTTGGGAAAAAGTGGAGGATATGAAAAGATATTTTTCTTATTTGTTTGAATGAAAATGATATGTAATTTATATTGCAAGAAAAACATAGAGGACTATGTTTAGTCCAAGGGGGGTAGTATGTCACGACCCACCTTGGAAAGACTCATTTATGATATGGATTATGTATTGATATGTGATTATTCAATGCTTAGATTTTGATGCATTATAAAAATGAATGGTTATTTATTGTTATATTATATGAGGATATGGTACTATTGATGTTATGCATGGTTGTAGGACTAGGTACTCTCATAGGTGGATGAGGAAGTTGGCCATCAGGAACGAGAGACCGAAATAAGGGAAATGATGGTCAGTTTAACTGAAGACAACTCTAGGGTAAGATTTACCCACATTTAGTTGCATATCATATTGCATGTTTGAAATCATACCATCAGTGAGGAAGTTGCTATAAGCAATGGAGTCATTTTAGCAGAAGTTGATAACCTAGAAGTTATCATAAAATATTCTGTGTATATGGTTGACAAATGCTTGCTTTGGTTTGTCTGTATTTGATCAATGTTTATCTTCTTTGCATATGTTTGGATGCCTTGTAAGATAAATATTCCTTGTGATATTAATTAGGAAGCAATGGTGTTATTGAATTGCTTTAAATATTTTGTTATGTTAGTAGTTAACATTAGAAAGATAAATATTAAAATACCATGGTATTTATTGACTTTATAATTCTATGGGTGTGTTATGAATTAATTAAAGAGAGGATTCTCAATCACGTAAGGGATAAAGGGATCAAGGCCCCCCCCAACAACCCCAGAAAGACAAACATTAGTCGACAAGCCCGTTTGAAACTTGGGGTTTATTTTAATTTATAAGCAATAAAAGAATTTAAATATTTTTAAATGTTAATAATTAACATTAGAAAATAATAATTAGTAAAGGCTAATGTTAATATTTTTAATTTATAAAAGAATATTATGATTTTTTTTTTAATTTTTATAAAAGAGAAAGGTCCTCTTTAAAAACAAAATAAAGTTCATTACTTTTATTTAGAAAGTAATAAATAAAGTAGAATATTAAGATGATATAATGTTCTTTAAAATTAAAGTGGATAAAGTTTATTTTGAGCACAAAATTAAAGGAAGTTATGAGAAATCCGGTTTTGAGACGACCAACTTCTTTCTTCCTTAACGGTTCTTGAAACAAGAGTGGGGAATCGGGGGAAAAGGAAGGAGAAGAGAGGGCATGCACAAAAAATTAGAAGCTTTAGGAAGGCAAGGGAAAAATATGAGTGATTGTTGTGCTTGGGCCGTAGCAAAGACATGAGAACTCACCACCTTTGCTCATGTACGCATAGTGGAAATCATAAGATAATAAGGTAAGGATATTAATGCTTTTCCTTTATGAAAATAGTTTCTTTGAAAACCTAAACCTAGCTCTTATTCCTAAATATGCAGTGAATCCATTGAATGAATTTTAGTAAGCTTTATAAGTTTTATTTATTGGTTTTCAATGCTCCTTCGAGATTTAATATTTATAAGGGTTTCCATATTACTCCCTTTATGAAAATAGAACAATGTTAATGTTTTATTTTCCCTATGGTGGTTGGTTCTTTGTGGACCATATCTTCTTATGTTTTGGGTATTCAAAGAGTTGTCTAATTGTTTTATTTTAGACATATGTATGCTTTGTTTCACACTATTTCGGTTATTTTCAATTCAGGGCACATGGGAAAATTTTCTCATCTTTGTAAACCAAGCACTGTAGTAGATCCTTGTCTAAGGACCATAGTGAACCATAAGGTAGTATTTTTTTTAAGAGCTAAGCTTACCCGTATGGATTCATACTTATCAAATGGGTGAAATGTGCTTCGGGTTGGATTCCTCTATGGTTTACATTTTTATATTTATTATGGTTTCTTCCCTTAAGCAATATCTTAGTTAAGGAAGAATGTTTTATTAGAATTGAATAAAATAAATGCTTTTACTTGAGTTAGTTATGTATTAATAAGGATTAAATAGATTAAGTTCTTCTGAAATATGTAATATTAGGTAATGAAGTCTTTTATTTAATATTAGATAGAGGAGTCTTTTATTTTTTTTGGTAGGTTAAAATTATAATAAAAGCAGGTTTTGAAAGGACCCCAAAACCTTTTTACAATAGGTCAATCAACCAAACCAAAGGTCAAGAACAATCAATTTGAAGAATCCCACCCAGCAAAAAATAGACAGTTTGGAAAAACCCACCCAGTGAGAATAGACAATTTTGAAAAATCCCGCCTAGCAGGAAACCACCAATTTTGAAAAATCTCGCCTAGCGGGAAACCACCAATTTTGAAAAATCCCGCCCAGAGGGAAACCACCAGTTTTGAAAAATCCCGCCTAACGGGAAAACATGCAGGATGATGAATTTGAAAATCCCGCCCAACAAGAAGTAATCAAAAACCACCAAATTGAAAATCCTGCCCAATGGAAAAACTAGTAGATTTGGAAAATCCTACCCAGTGGGAAATCCAGTAGAAAAAAGAAAATTAGAAACCCCGCCCCGTAGAAAAACTAACAGGTATGGAGAGTCCCGCCCAGTAGGAAAACCAGTAGAAACCTGGGTTTGAAAAATCCCGCCCAACGGGAAAACCAATAGGTTTGGAAAATCTCGCCCAACAGGAAAACTAGTAGAAGAATGAATTTGGGGAACTGCAGCACTGGAATATCGCCAACAGGAATATGAGAAAGCTAGAAGGAGATAGGGAAAACAAATGCAAGCACAAAGAAAGGATCCCAAAAGCCACAAAGGACCAGGAACCCACCATCCTTGCTCATGAACTGTTCCAGGGAAGTGGAACTGGGACTGGGAACAACTCAGGAACAAGAAGAGGCCCCTCCCAAGGCCAAGAACAAGCTTTGAGAGTCCACCAAGAAGCAGGACCAGAAAGCAAAAGCCCCTAATAGGAAATTAAAATGAAAAGTTGTGAAGCCCAGGAAGAAAGTGATAGCAGAAACAAATATGAGATCCATGAAAGCCTAAACTAAGGGATTCAGGGGTATGCATGCATTGATCATAGGTCCCACACAATATCAAGATATGCAATAAAAAACCCAAAGCACCCCAGCAAAAAGGACCATGAATCCCCATACGTGCACATGAACAACTTTAGGGAACTAGGACTAGGGCTGGGAACAACTCAAGCATAGGAAGAGGCCCCCCCAAGGCCATCAAAATTCTCAAAGCATCCACCAAGCAACAGATCCAGCAAGAAGAAGCCTTCGAGTAGGAAATCAAACATGATACCACCCACAGGGATGAGACCACCAACAACCAATGACATCCCAAAGAGGAAACATGAGCAAAGAGGAAACTGGACCCCAAAAATGTTAGTCTCACAATGACACTGAGAGGGGGGGGTGAATCAGTGTAGCTATTTAAATTCAAATCTACAACTCTTAATACTGAAACAATGAAGATTTAAATCAGATAATGCAAATATCACAAGAGAGCATTCCACAACACACGATGTAACGAGGTTCACCAATTTGGCTACTCCTCAAAAATGACTGCTTGGATTACCGTCCAAATCCTAGCCTTTGCAAAACACCAATTTTACAATCACTTTACCAGCACCAACTGGAAGGAGCACCAACCCCTAATTTATCTGCACCCACAGAAAGGAGCACCAACCCCTAATTTATCTCGCACCCACAGAAAGGAGCACCAACCCCTAATTCCAAGCACCAACTTGGTCTGCAAATATGAAGCTATAAGATTGACATAAAAATGCCTTCACTTATTCAAGACCCTGACTGGTCTATTGCTAACCCAACCTCTCTCACTATTCACCAAAATACCTCACACTGAAAGCTCTGCTTGCTGCACTTTTACGGCTCTCACGGCTCTGCTCAACTCTCTCTTGCGGCACTCTTCCAACCCTCTTCTTACAACACTTTTTCTCTCTTTCAGCAACAATTTAATTCTCCACGTAGACCTCCTTTTATAACAGAATTCTGATTCTATTTTTAGCTTCCATATTTTCACATGCAGCTTATTAATAGAAAATTCTATATTCAACTTCCTTTATCTCACAGTATTCTTTCATGCATCCTATAAATAGTTACGGTTCTTTGTTTGGTCTTCGATCGATGACTTTCAGTTTAACCGCCGCTCGATGCATTCACTCCGTAACTGACCTTGTAACTGTCGTTCTGACTCCAGTTCACTGTTCTTATTTTAGCTGCATGATTTTTCTCTGTAAATGCACTTGTAACTGTTGTATAACTTCAGTTAACTCTTCTTATTTTAGCTGCATGTATTTCTTCTACAACTGCCCCTGTAACTGTCATGGAACTTCAGTTAACTGTCACATATCTTATTTTGGTTGGGTTCTCTTCTTGCTCGCGCCAACGAGACCTATCGTGAAATCGTGACACTTCTGCCTCTTTGTTCTCTTCTCGACTTTTGCCCGTGAAAACACATGTCGCGATATCGTGACACTTTCGCCTCCTTGCTCTTCCTCTCGGCTTCAACCAGCGAAAACACAACATGTCGCGATATCGTGACACTTTCGCCTCCTTGCTACTCTTCTCGGCTTCAACCAACGAAAACACAACATGTCACGATATCGCGACACTTTCACCTTCTTGCTTTCTCTCTCCTCCTTTAGTCACGAAAACGACATGTCGCGATATCGTGACACTTTCTCTCCTTTGCTCTTTCACTTGCCTTCGAAACATGTCGCGATATCGCGACACTTTTTCTCCTTAGCGCTTTCTCTTGCCTTCGGGTCACGAAAACTTGACATGTCACGATATCGTGACACTTTTTCTCCTTAGCGCTTTCTCTTGCCTTCGGGTCATGAAAACCCGACATGTCGCGATATCGCGACACTTTTTCTCCTTAGCACTTTCTCTTGCCTTCGGTAAAAACAACATGTCGCGATATCGTGACACTTTTTCTCCTTAGTTCTTTCTTCTCCGACATGTCACGATATCTGACACTTTTTCTCCTTACCTTTCTCTCAACATGTCGCGATATCGTGACACTTTTTCTCTTGACTCTCTCTCTCAATATGTCACGAAATCGTGACACTTTTTCTTTCGACTCTCTCTCCTCAACATGTCGTCAAAATCATGACACTTTTTCTTTAGACTCTCTCTCTGCAACATGTCTCGAAATCGTGACACTTTTTCTTCTATACAACATTCCTTGCAATATGTCACGAAATCGTGACACTTTTTCTTCTACACCTTCCTTGCAACATGTCACGAAATCGTGACACTTTTTCTTGCTCCCTTCCTTGAACATGTCACAAAATCGTGACACTTTTTCTTACTTGCTTTTCTCTTCAACATGTCACGAAATCGTGACACCTTTTTCTCTCTCCTCTTTCTCTTTGACCCAAAATGAACATGTCACGAAATCGTGACACCTTTTTCTCTCTCCTCTTTCTCTTTGCTTTGGACGCAAAAATGGAACATGTCACGAAATCGTGACACCTTTTTCTCTCTCCTCTTTTTCTTCAAACATGTCGCGAAATCGCGACACCTTTTTCTCTCTCCTCTTTTTCTTCAAACATGTCGCGATATCGCGACAGTTTTTCTTTCTTGCCAACATGTCGCGATATCGCGACAGTTTTCTTCCTTGTGATTTTCTTTTGATTTTTAGCATATGGGCCACTTCTATCTTTTGGAAAACCACTGCTCTGAAGAACCTCTTAACTCCTGTCCACTGCATCAACCGATCTGTCTGACTGTGTTGACAACAATGACAATACTGTTTCTGCACCTTGCTCAACAATCTCCCCCTTTGGAATTGTTGGCAACACACATGCAATTTCCTGTAATACTTCTCCCCCTTTGACAATAATACCAAAGGGCTACTGCAGACTCCCCCTGAGTCCATGCACATCATTCTCAGGCACACGTTATGACAGTTAGCAAAAATTACAAATATGAGCAAAAAGATAATCAAATATATAAATGCTCCCCACGAGAATGTGGTTTCGATAGCTAGTCAGTTCTTGGGAAGCATAACCACTCCCAATTTATTGCGAAGGTACTCAAAAATTTCTTTGGGCAGCGGTTTTGTGAAGATATCCGCTACTTGCTCTGTAGTTGGAACAAAATCCAACTTTACCTCACCTTTCGCAACTTTCTCCTTCAGAAAGTGATATCGGATAGCAATATGTTTTGTGCGAGAATGCATAACCGGATTCTTTGAGATGTTAATGGCACTGGTGTTATCACACTTAACTAAAATTGGCTCACTGAAGTTAATGCCAAGATCTTTCAGGGTTTGTTTCATCCATAAGACCTGCGTACAACTCGTAGTTGCTGCAATATACTCTGCCTCTATTGTGGATAAAGAGACTGACTCTTGTTTCTTACTGTGCCATGCAACCAACCTGTCTCCAAGATAAAATGCCCCTCCACTGGTACTCTTTCTATCATCGACACATCCTGCCCAATCTGCATCTGAATACGCAATAAGGGTGAAGTCCTTACCTTTCGGATACCATAACCCATACTCCATAGTACCCTTCAGATATCGAAGAATCCTCTTCACTACTGTCACATGAGTCTCCTTGGGACTCGCCTGAAATCGTGCTACCATGCAAACTGCCTGCAAGATATCTAGTCTGGTAGCTATCAAATACAATAGGCTCCCAATCATAGATCTGTACATGGTTTGATCAACATCTGGAGATTTGTCATCCTTGCTCAACTTGCAACCTGTCGTCATGGGAGTGCTAACAGGCTTACAATCCTCCATTGTGAACCATTTTAGCATCTCTTTCACATATTTGACTTGAGAAATGAATATGCCCTTCTCATTTTGATTAACTTACAGTCCAAAAAATACGAAAGTTCACCAATCATTGACATTTCAAATTCTTTTTGCATCTTAATCGCTAAATCTTTACACGAATTATCATTGCTTGCTTGCCAAAGATGATATCATCTACATATACAACAAGGACAATGAGATGGCCATTTGCTATTTTGACATACAAATTGCTATCCACCATACCTTTTTTAAACCCTTGTTGAGTAAGATAGTTGTCTAGTCTTGCATACCATGCTCTGGGTGCCTGTTTCAAGCCATACAATGCTTTCTTCAACTTGCAGATGAAATTGGGATTATCACCGATTTGGAAACCATCTGGCTGTTCAATATAGACCTCTTCTTCAAGTTTTCCATTCAAAAATGCTGATTTTACGTCCATTTGATAAACTTTGAAGTTCTTGTGAACTGCTAAAGCCAGAAACATTCTTATTGCCTCTAGTCTGGCCACTGGTGCAAAGGTTTCCTCAAAGTCAATACCTTCAACTTGTGCATAGCCTTTATAGACCAATCTTGCTTTATTCCTTACTACCTGTCCATCTTCATTCAATTTGTTTTGAAAAATCCATTTAGTACCGATTATATTTTTATTTGCAGGTCTTGGTACTAACTCCCAGGTTTTGTTTTTCTCGATCTGATCTAATTCTTCATTTATTGTTGTCATCCAACTTTCATCTTTGCTTGCTTCAACAACATTTTTGGGCTCAATGCTGGATAATAGAGAGTAGTTACTTACTACTCTTCTTCTTGTCTGAACACCAACTGTGGGGTCTCCAATTATTTGCTCTCTAGGATGATTCTTCTGCCAATTACCTGTTTTGAATTTCTTGTTTTCTTCCTCTTCTGAATCACGACTTAAATCATCTGAGTCTATTTTCTATTTCTGTTCGGTTTCCTTTTCATCATCTCCTTCAATAACTTCTTCATATATTGGGTAGTTTTCTTTATAGCTTCTTTCTTGTTCCCTACCTTCATCAACTTTAACATCGACACTCTCCACAATTTTCTTTAGCTTCTTGTTGTAGCAAGTGTAGGCTTTGCTTTTTGTCGAATAGCCTAGAAAAATACCTTCATCAGCTCTATCTTCAAATTTTCCAAGATTATCTTTAGTTCTTTTGATATAACACTTGCTTCCAAAGACTTTAAAGTATTTTGTTGTTGCCTTCTTACCGAACCACAGTTCATACGGAGTTTTGCTTTCATGCGTCCTCAACATGCACCTATTTTGGATGTAAACCATAGTATGGACTGCCTCTTTCCAAAATCTATCTGCTATTTTGCTCTCAGTCAACATAGTCCGTGCCATTTCCTGCACTGACCTATTCTTTCTTTCTACCACTCCATTCTGCTGAGGTGTCCTTGCTGCTAAAAACTGTCTCCTAATCCCATATTTTTCATAGTACTCTACAAACTCTTCTGAAATGAACTCTCCTCCTCTGTCTGATCTTAAGCATTTAATCCTTTTTCCTGTTTGATTCTCAACTTGTTTTTTGAAAATCTTGAACATTTCAAAGGCATCTGATTTAAGCTTCAAAAATAGTACCCATGTCATCCTGGAATAGTCATCTATGCACAACATAAAGTATTTGTCACCATTTATGCTTTGCGTTCTCATGGGTCCACATAAATCAGTATGTATTAGTTCTAGAGGTTTGCTTGTGAAGTATTCTTTTGTTTTAAATGTGGCTCTAGTTTGCTTCCCCTTTTGGCATGAAGCACAAATGCTATTTAAAGGTTTACCAATGGTGGGAATATCTCTCACTGCCTTTTTTGAGCTGATTCTTACTAGATTGTCAAAGCTAATATGACCGAGCCTCTTGTGCCACAACCAATTTTCTTCTTCCTGTCCAATCAAGCATGCTCTTTCTGAAGTCTCTGAGAGAGTATACAGGTTGCCAGATGTCCTTGATCCAGTTGCTATCAACTTTCCATAGTTTGTTGTTCTGACTTCACAACCCTGCTTCTTGAAAATTACTTCATGACCTCTGTCACAAATCTGACTTACGCTTAATAAGTTATGCTTCAGACCAATCACAAACAGGACTTCTTTCGACTTGATTTTTCCGTCGTTGATCTTAACTGATCCTTTTCCAACTATCTTAGCTCCATCATTATTTCCAAATTTTACAGAACCACCTTCATAATTCTGTAGCTTTTCAAATTTTTGTTTGTCCCCTGTCATATGACTGGAGCATCCACTATCAAGTATCCAAGGTGCAGATTTGTTCTGTGCTTTAAATGTTGTCTGTACAATCAAGGATTCCTTTTCTTCCTTGGGTTGCTCCTTTTGTTTCCACTCTGATTTGATTGCAGTTTTGGTCACTTGTTTTGACTTTTCTTTGTCAGTAGCCTGTGCCTATTTTTTGAGAAATTTTCTATTTTGTTTCCAACCATTTGGTTGAAATTTTCTTCCCTGATGTTTATTTGCTGCAAATGTACTTCGACAATTTCTCGCAATGTGCCCATAATTATGACAGTTATAACATTCAACTGCATAATCCATTAATGGTGAAAAAACATTTCTATTGGAAAAGTTCCTTTGTCCTACTTTATACTTGCAATCAGAAATCTTATGTCCATAACTATTGCATTTAAAACAATAACCAGAAAAGGAATGAGTGAACCTGGGTGATGGTCTTTGCCATTTTGTAGTGGGAGCCATAAATCTTCTTCTCCTCTGATGAGTGACTTTGGTGAATCCATCATTGTCAATACTCCTCTCTTGCCTGGCATTATTGCTTTCTTTTGAATGATTCATTTTTTCTTGATTAACCCTGATCTTGTCTTCATTCTTTATGGGTTCTATAGTTATGGCCTTTGATCCATTTGATGATTCTCCTTCGATGAAGCCTAACCCAAATTTGATGCCTGTAGACCTTTGGTTATTTAAAATCTCATCCAGCTTCATAGAACTTCCTTCAAGTTTGTGATAGCAAGTCATTTTTTGATTCATCTCTTCTAGTTGTATCTTTAAACCAACAATCTCTTCTTCTAGCTTGCTGCACTCATCTATTTTCATGGTTAATTGTACTTCGATATCTTCAGATATTTTCTTAAATTTGTCTATCTGTACTTTTAAGTTGGTTATGATTTCATTGGCATCCTCAAGCTTTCTTGAAGTTTTCTTATTCTTTTTCCTTTCTATACTTAGCTCTTGAAGTGCAGCGACCAACTCACCTTCCAGATCTACTTCAGCCTCAACCTCAAATTTTTTATCACCTTCCTATTTTTCTTCTGTTCTTTCTTCTTCGAATGCCATGAAAAGAGCTTCACCTGTTTCTTCTTCAGAATCCTCATCAGAGTTGTCTTCGAAGAACTGACATTCTTGGATATGAAACTTTTCTTCTTGTAGTTTCCTTTTCTAAAATTTGGTTTCTTCTTCCAGTCACTTCTTTCTTGATGTGAACCTTCATCACTTTTGCTTTTCTCATTAAGTGGACATTTAGCTGCAAAGTGTCCAATGCCTCCATAGTTGAAACACTTAAATGGTAGCTTTCCTCTGTATTTTCCTTTTCCCCTTATTAGTTTCCGAACAAAGTTTGCTTCTATTTCATCTGATGTCTCTTCTTCCTCGGATTCTTGCTTTGCTTTTACATTTTTATGTGCTTTAAAAGCAGCTTCTCTGTCTGTGGGTTTAGTTTTTCCTATTCTCATCTCATATGCAGTCAAAGAACCATGCATCTCATCCATACTAAAAGTATTTAGATCTTTAGCTTCTTCTATTGCTGAAACTTTAGAATCAAATCTTTGGGGAAGAGATCTTAGTACCTTTTTCACGATGACAACATCTTCCATTTCCTCGTCGAGTCCTCTAATCGCATTAATGATTCCATTAACTCTCAGCATGTATGCCTCAATGTTCTCATCGTCATTCATCTTTAATGCTTCGAACTGAGCTCGATGCGTTTGTAGCTTGGCCTCCTTGATCTTGTCGTCTCCTTCATGAATGCTCTTTAGTTTGTCCCACATGTCCTTTGCCATTTTGCAACTCATAATCTTTATCAGTTCGTTGTCCACTAAACCGCACATGATAGCATTTTTGGCTTTAGAGTTATTCTCAAACAATTTCTTACCGACAACATCGGTTGGAGGAGTGGTGGGTATTGTGTATCCACTTTCTACTGACTCCCAAATGTCGAATCCCAAAGCACACAGATATGTCTGCATCCTGAGTCTCCAAAATGAGTAATTTGTTCCATCAAACAATGGTGCTTTGTTTGAAGAGAATCCTTCACCACCTGCCATTGTCTTACTTCCAAGATCACCTTAGCCGATTAAGCTTGTTCAGGAACTTGGCTCTGATACCAATTGTTAGTCTCATAATGACATTGAGATGGGGGGTGAATCGGTGTAGCTATTTAAATTCAAATCTACAACTCTTAATACTGAAACAATGAAGATTTAAATCAGATAATGCAAATATCACAAGAGAGCATTCCACAACACACGATGTAACGAGGTTCACCAATTTGGCTACTCCTCAAAAATGACTGCTTGGATTACCGTCCAAATCCAGCCTTTGCAAAACACCAATTTTACAATCACTTTACCAGCACCAACTAGAAGGAGCACCAACCCCTAATTTATCTGCACCCACAGAAAGGAGCACCAACCCCTAATTTATCTGCACCCACAGAAAGGAGCACCAACCCCTAATTCCAAGCACCAACTTGGTCTGCAAATATGAAGCTATAAGATTGACATAAAAATGCCTTCACTTATTCAAGACCCTGACTGGTCTATTGCTAACCCAACCTCTCTCACTATTCACCAAAATACCACACACTGAAAGCTCTGCTTGCTGCACTTTTACGGCTCTCACGGCTCTGCTCAACTCTCTCTTGCGGCACTCTTCCAACCCTCTTCTTACAACACTTTTTCTCTCTTTCAACAACAATTTAATTCTCCATGCAGACCTCCTTTTATAACAGAATTCTGATTCTATTTTTAGCTTCCATATTTTCACATGCAGCTTATTAATAGAAAATTCTATATTCAACTTCCTTTATCTCACAGTATTCTTTCATGCATCCTATAAATAGTTACGGTTCTTTGTTTGGTCTTCGACTGATGACTTTCAGTTTAACCGTCGCTAGATGCATTCACTCCGTAACTGACCTTGTAACTGTCGTTCTGACTCTAGTTCACTGTTCTTATTTTAGCTGCATGATTTTTCTCTGTAAATGCACTTGTAACTATTGTATAACTTCAGTTAACTCTTCTTATTTTAGCTGCATGTATTTCTTCTGCAACTGCCCCTATAACTGTCATGGAACTTTAGTTAACTATCACATATCTTATTTTGGTTGGGTTCTCTTCTTGCTCGCGCCAACGAGACCTATCGCGAAATCGTGACACTTCTGCCTCTTTGTTCTCTTCTCGACTTTCGCCCACGAAAACACATGTCGCGATATCGTGACACTTTCACCTCCTTGCTACTCTTCTCGGCTTCAACCAGCGAAAACACATGTCGCGATATCGTGACACTTTCGCCTCCTTGCTACTCTTCTCGGCTTCAACCAGCGAAAACACATGTCACGATATCGCGACACTTTTCCTTCTTACTTTCTCTCTCCTTTTAAACACATGTCGCGATATCGCGACACTTTTCTCCTTAGCTCTTTCACTTGCCTTCGGGTCAAAACTCTGACATGTCGCGATATCGCGACACTTTTTCTCCTTAGCGCTTTCTCTTGCCTTCGGGTCACGAAAACTCGACATGTCACGATATCGTGACACTTTTTCTCCTTAGCGCTTTCTCTTGCCTTCGGGTCACGAAAACCCGACATGTCACGATATCGTGACACTTTTTCTCCTTAGCGCTTTCTCTTGCCTTCGGGTCAAAAACCCGACATGTCACGATATCGCGACACTTTTTCTCCTTAGACTTTCTCTCCGACATGTCGTGATATCGTGACACTTTTTCTCCTTAGCACTTTCTCTTCGAACATGTCACGAAATCGTGACACTTTTTCTCTCGAACTCTCTCTCTTGCAATATGTCACGAAATCGTGACACTTTTTCTTTCGAACTCTCTCTCTTGCAACATGTCACGAAATCATGACACTTTTTCTTTCGTACTCTCTCTCTTCAACATGTCACGAAATCGTGACACTTTTTTGTCCTACAACCTTCCTCTCCAACATGTCACGAAATCGCGACACTTTTTCTACTTGCATTTTCTCTTCTTTAAATGCAACATGTCACGAAATCGTGACACCTTTTTTCTCTCCTCTTTCTCTTTCTTTCTCCAAATGAACATGTCACAAAATCGTGACACCTTTTTCTCTCCTCTCCTCTTTGCTTTGGCCCACGAAAATGGAACATGTCGCGAAATCGTGACACCTTTTTCTCTCTCCTCTTTCTCTTTGCTTTGGACCACGAAAATGAAACATGTCACAAAATCGTGACACCTTTTTCTCTCTCCTCTTTTTCTTCAAACATGTCGCGATATCGCGACAGTTTTTCTTTCTTGCCAACATGTCGCGATATCGCGACAGTTTTCTTCCTTGTGATTTTCTTTTGATTTTTAGCATATGGGCCACTTCTATCTTTTGGAAAACCACTGCTCTGAAGAACCTCTTAACTCCTATCCACTTGCATCAACTGATTTGTCTGATTGTGTTGACAACAATGACAATACTATTTCTGCACCTTGCTCAACAAAAAAAACCTCAATGAAGAGAGAACCTCATGGGATGCACCAGGAAGCAAATGAGAACCCAACCTGCAACCACCACAGATCGAGAAAGCCTTGGGAACCGGATCCTAGTAACAACCTATGAAAAAAACCTATGGGAAAGCCTTAGGGAGATCAAGGATAGGATCCCAAGAACATGTAGGAAACCCCAAAGGACCCTTGGGAAGCCCCAGGATTGGGACTCAAATGAGAAAACCCCAAAAACTACTAGGAAAGGAGCAGAAAGTGGGCAAGGATATCCCCCCAAGAAGATCATCTGCTACAAGCCATTCCTAGAGTGGGATGACCTGGGATGAATTAGGTACTGGGAAAGAACCAGGGAAGTGGGAGCAGGGAGAGGGAGTAGGTCCCTCCCCCTCTCCCCTGTGTACTTCATCAAGAGGAGTCTTTTATTTAATATCAAGTAGTGAAGTCCTTTATTTAATATCAAACAATGAAGTCTTTTATTTAATATCAAGTAGTGAAGTCCTTTATTTAATATTAAATAATGAAGTCTTTTATTTAATATCGGGTATAGGTATATTTTATTTAATATCAAATAGTGAAGTCTTTTATTTAATGCCCCACTGTATCGACAATCAATTATTCAAAGTGATGAAATCAAAAGGAAAATTCAGGACTTGTTATCTAAAGGTTTCATTAAACCAACTATATCCTCTCGTGCTTCATCCATTTTTCTTGTGCTCAAGAAGGATGGAACTTGGCATCTTTAGATTGCTTTTTAGGCATTGAATAAGATCACCATAAAAATTGATATTCACTCTCTTGCATTGACGATCTCTTGGATCAAATTTAGGGTGCCAAGTTTTTATCTAAGATTGATATCAAAAGTGGATTCATGAGGTCTCAGGCTAAGGACACATGGAAGACAATTTTCAAGACCAAAATGGGTATTTTTGAGTGGCTTGTGATGCATTTTGGTCCTACCAATGCTCCCACCACTTTCATATGCTTGGTGAATGGAGATTTTTGAGATTGTTTGGAAAAATTTATTATCATCTACTTAGATGATATTCTCATATTTTTTCCCACTTAGAAGGTACATCTTCAACATTTAGAATATGTTCTTTACACACTTCAAAATATTTTTTATTCCAACCTTTCTAAGTGTTCTTTTGGAAAGACATCCATCTCTTATATTAATTTTGTAATTGATGTACATGGAATTTAGATGGATTTAGTGAAAGTGAAAGTTCTTCTCAATGGCTGACTCCTAAAACCCTTATAGAATTACATGGTTTCCTTGGTATTGCAAACTTCTATTGCAAGTTCATCCCTTGGTACTTAGACATTGCCACACCTTTACCTCAATTAAAAATACCAATATTGTGTTTTGGTGGATAGAAGATCGTACCCATGCCTTCAACACATAAAAGTAGAAACTATGTTTTGCACCTATTCTTATGTCTACTATATCTCTCATAGTCTTTTGAGATCAAAATAAATGCTTCATTGTTTACACTTGGAGCCATTTTGAAGAAGAATGGTCATCTACTGGCCTTTTATTCAAAAAAATTGTTTACTACTAAATAAAACTACTCTACATATGATAAAGAGTTGTATGCATTAGTTTAAGCCATAAACTACTAGAGGCATAATCTTCTAGGCAAGGAAAAAATTATCAATACTGATCACTTGCCTCTATAGTTTATTCAATACCAAAATAAAATTGAAGAAGCTAGGCACATGAAGTGGGCATCCTACTTACAACAGTTTCACTTGGTCATCAAATACAAGAAGGGGAACACCAACACTATTGTAAACTATTTGAGTCATCCTCCTATAACACATGCTTTTATTGTTGTAACCACTTCTCATTTGGAATTTTAGACTTTGCCTTCTCAATATGCTCATGATCTTGATTTTGGATAAGCTTATTTACTTCAAATTCTTGCTTTTTTCAATTTGATACCTTTTCAATATTTTCACATCAAAGAAGAGATGCTCTACAAATTGGATAAAATTTATGTCCCTTGTGAGCATCAAATATCTCTCCTCAAGGAGGCACAATATACTATCTATGGTGGTCACTTAAATGAGTAGAGAACATTATTTGCAATATTTATTTTATTGGCCTCACATGTAGCATGATATTCTATGCTTCTTAAAATAATGTACAATTTATTTTTGCTTCAAACCAACAAACAAGAAGTTGGGCTTAAGTGTTCCTTTTACCATTCCTTATTGTCCTTGGAAAAGCTTTTCCATGGACCTTGTTAGTGTATTCCCATTGACATGGCACCATCATGATTATGTTTTTGTGGTTGTTGATCACTTAAGCAAGATGACTAAGTTCATTCCATGCCACAAGATGAGTTCTACTAAACTCCAAAGTAGTTTAGATTATTTAGAAGACTCAACAATAGAAAAAATATATCATGGATCGTCATTGATTTCCTCATCATTTTTAGGTTGGATATAGGGTTTGGTTGTACTTGGACAAGCATCATTTCCCATATAATATTACAATAAAATTGAACCACTTTGCTAAGGACCTTACAACATTATTTGACATGTTTCCATGAGTGATTTTTGATTTAGTTTTCTTGCATAGTTGGGCATCCACAACATTGTCAATGTTGACATCCTCAAGCATTATAGTGAGTCTACATTGGAGTCTACACCTAATATCATTTATCTTTACAATGTTCTTGATTTTTAGCTTTTGCTAGATTCTGATCGATTTTTCAACATGAAGACTCACCAACATCATGAAGGTTCCACTACTTCCTACCTTATTTCCAAACAAGGTCAAATTTCACATTAGGCCTATTGTATGTCTTATCATCAAATGTCTTAAGATTTTTCTTCCCTATTATGAAAATTGGAGTACAATGCTTCTATTAGTGGGAGGAATGATGAGGATTAACATAGAATTTATATATAATTTTAAATATTAGGATAGGAATTATTACATGCTTTTATATAAAAATATTTATATGTTTTTTATTAACTTCATAGGAATTATCATCTTTCTTTATCCCATTTAAAATGTGATAATTAGTTGGTTAGGTTGTTAGCTTAAGTTAGCTAGTTGTTAGGTTATTTTGGGTGTAAGTTGATATTTCCCAATTTGCATTGTACATTGGGATCTAGATCTTCCAAATTGCACCCCATGTGATATATGGAAGATAGTCCAAATATTATAATTTTGGCACTCATGATGCCTATATAACCTTGTGTTTTTGCCTTCAAAATTAATAAAGTTTGAACAAAAAATTATTTTGTATTAGAAACAAGGGATGAGAGAGTATAAAGTTCCAATTCAAATTTAGAAGGAATTAAAGGTGCAAAGGAATATGTGGAGGAAAATTTTAAAACAAAGGAGACAAAAGAGTTCAAGTTTATTCCAAGTAAATCATCTTTATTTTCCTCAAGTAGTATAAAATCCTCTCTTGACAAGAGAAATGAAAGTAGTCTAGAGGTTATCCCTCACTTTAGGATTTCTAGAGCATCATAATAAAGAGATGAATATGGAGGATATTCATAATAATCTAGGATTTTTAGGGTACATTAAGAAGGTAATTTCCATGGAGGAGTGTCTTTGTAGTTTAGGATTTCCAGTGCAACACAAAGAATATTTTTTTTTAAAGGTTTCCTTGGACTTCATATCCTTTAGAGAAAAAACCTATAGATGATAAATATCACTATGAAAACTATGAGAAATTAAAGAGATAGATGAAGATGAAATTGTTGGTGGGAATTAAAAAAAAAAGAGGAAGACCCAAGAAGCAAAAACAAAGAGATTTTTTTTTTGAGAGATATTGTTAGTATCCATTACATTATGTAGAGTTATGTTATAATTAAGGGAATGATTGATGATTTACACCTCATGAAAGTTTGGATAATCACATTTTTCACAAGCATTAAGAGAACATGAAAAGTCACAACTGAAGGTGAAATACCAAGATCTATAAAACTAAAAAGTATCTCAAAATAAAGAGAACACATTGATGGTTTAATATGTGAGATGTACAAGAAATTTGGATAGAAAATATGGGTGAATATTGGCATATTTGTATGGAAATTTTTTGAGAATATTGGTGAATAATGTTGTGAGTTAAAATATATTGTATTAATTATTGTTTGTTCTTCCTATGATTATTAAAACTCTTTGTGTAATTTCACTTTACTTCCAATATGTGGTATCAAAGCTATGATGAGTTTGTATGAGGTGCAACTAGATTAGAGTGTTTGTGTGAGAAAATAATTTATTGGTATAAGAAGGAATAATTATTTCCATGCAATGACATGTTCTCATAACTTATCTTGTACTAGTATTAGCTATAGAGCATGTTTGATTTGAAGAAAGAGGAGATTGTTTTTGTAAAAGATAGTTGAATGCCCTATTTGGAGTTTCTATAGAAGGTGGTCAAATATTGAAAGAAGAATTTTTAATGCATAGAAGATAGAAGACACAAAATAAGAACGTTTAATACCCAAAATATAAGACTCAGAAGAGAATGTTAAATGCCTAGAAGATAGAAAGTATAAAAGAGGAATTTGAGCACCCAGATAAACATTTTGCATGAAATATGAAATCTGCCATGTGGATATGGCAAAATATTCTATTGAAGATGTTTTCATGCTTAGAAATATTGAAGAAGATGTATCATTGAAATGCTCAGATCAACCTATTATTTTTAGAATGTTGAAAATATATTTTACAAATTACTATCACATTCTTTGCAAGATCCATACTGCTATCCAAATTAAGGTGTATACATTAGCAAAGAATAAGAATTACATACACCCATATATATCGAGAGGACTATATTCTTCCATATATTAATGAGTATATCAAAAGGATTGGTATATAAGACTAGTGGTATATAGAAAAGGAGACTATTTTGGAAGATATAAGGAACCCCTCATTTTTATAAACAAAGTTCAAAGGCTACAAAAAGAAGTGTTCACATCACTAGATAACATGGCAAAGGCAAGGAGTAATTAAAAAAAGAAGTAAGCTAACACTCAAAAGTGTGCCCCAACAGAAGATAGTATAGGTGTAGAAAAACAAACAAAAATTCAAAAGTATGGGTCATAAAAAAACAAGTGAAAAATAAGAGAAGCAAACAAAAAATATCTATTTTCAATAAGATAGAGATTTTTATGAAAATGAAGAATTCTTAACACTAAGGTTCTACTTATGTTCCATTAATATAAATAATTATACTTATTCACAAGAAGCTAGTGAAGAGAAACAAGTCAAACTTCAAAAGTATGTATCATCAAAATTAATGTGGTACTTACACATTATTCTCTAGAAGGTGAAGATGGAAACTTCTCAATACTTAAAGACTACTTAAATATTATTCTCAATGAAGCTAATTATTGGAATGGAAATGTTGTTATGTTGCTTGTTGATGTAGGGAAGATAATATACATGGCATTATCCACTCTTAATATCCTTAAGGTGAAGTACAAAAGGTTAAAAGATAAGACCAAGATGATAAATATTTGTTGTAACACAAGCAACCTTATTAAAAGAATATATTTTTAGTGTGATACTAGTGATTAAAATATTTTTGAGGTGGAAAATGTTTGCTATGATACAAGTGATCTTATACAAGGGAAAGACATTGCCTATGACACCTCAAAGCATAGTTTTTGTAGAAAAAAATTGTATTGGCCACGACAAAAGCCATGTTGTTGAAGAACATGTTGATGATGAATTTAGGTGTTTAAATGATGATAATGAAAGTAGTATTGAAGAAGAACATCATGATATCTTTGATTGTATTGCTAGATATGATAGTGATAGTTCAGATTGTGTTGAAGATCATTGTGATAATGACATATTTGGTGATAGTGGAAAAGACCATAATGGAAATGAGAAAATTAAATGTTTTAAAAATAATTGGTGATAAATATTAGAGTGGTGATGAAGAAGTTCAATATTTGAAAATTATTAAAAAATTCTAGAGTAATGATGAAGATATTTTTTCTTATGACAAGGGTCATAATAATGAGGAAGAAATTGGGTGCTTTGAAAGGTATACCAAAGAAAATCAAAACTAATGAGAAAAATGGTATACAATGGTACATGATTGGGAAGAAATGGGTATGGTATGCAAATTCCCATAATTTCAAATATAAGGCCAACAAGTGAAGGCCTTGGATATACAGATCAGGTAAGTAGTAGTGACACAAAATTTGTGAAAAGTGAAACATATACAAATAATGAAAATACAAGGATGAGTTATTGCAATAATTGTAGAAGAAGTGGACATGTGATAGCTAGATGTTGGAACACACATTCTTATAATATTTTTGGAGGTAATA
The DNA here is from genome assembly GCA_028583015.1 of Wollemia nobilis. Lineage (NCBI taxonomy): Eukaryota > Viridiplantae > Streptophyta > Pinopsida > Araucariales > Araucariaceae > Wollemia > Wollemia nobilis. The sequence continues at coordinate 527,303 of JAQPPZ010010853.1, forward strand.
ATCACTCCAAAAGAAATTATTATCATAAATAAAGTCAAACAAACAAAATACAAATGAATTATGCATAAATGAATGTAACAATTTAGGATAAGACACAATATATGTTGAATGGTTTCTATAGAAGGAGACCAAGTTTGGTGGTTGAAGAAATCACAATTTGTTTAAAGAGAAGAATATAAGTTCTCCCATGGAGAAATATATTAGAAAACTTGAGATAACTAATTTTAATATCAGAAGGATATGATCCAAGTAGTGCTTGGAAGACCTATAGTGATAGGATCTATAGATGAAATATTATGTGGAATATTTTGAATAAGTGGAAGATACCAAAGATATAAATTAGTGGTGATTTCCCAAAGGTGATGAACTAATGGTAGATATAGAGGCTAACCTAGAGGTAATGATGATCCATAGGTGACCCATAGAGGTAACCTAGAGTCAATGACAACCCAGAGGTAACCTAGAGGTGAAAAGATAACTTAGAGGTAACAACTTAGAGATAGAGATCCAAAGGAAACCTAGGGGTAATAACCTAGTCTAGAAGCAACCTAGAGGTGAACTAGAGGCAATGACCTTGAGATAATAACCTAGAGTAAAACCTAAATATAGTACAAGGAGGTAGACCTAGTGGAGATTACTTAAATCCAACTAAGTTAGAGACAATAGAGTTAGATATACAAAAGCCAAAGGCAATAGAGCCATAGGTAAAATGAGAGTCAAAGCGAGAGGGAGAGAATAGTTCTAGTGTACCATCCCTAGAATCATGAGGTTTAATGCTTTTTATACCAAATAATATAATATGAGGGGGTGTTTGAAGCTATTGAATTTTTTGAAGTTATATAATCATTAAGAAAAAGATTGATGATTTCCACATCATGAAAGGTTGAATAGTTATATTTCCCATGAGCATGAAGAGAACATGAAAGTGAAATGATTATATTTGTATATTAATTGCTATAGAACATGCAAAGTCATAACTAAAAGTGAAATATCAAGAGCTATAGAACATGCAAAGTCATAACTAAAAGTGAACATAATAATTTTTGTATGGTGAACATTTGAGAATACTAGTGAATAATATTATGAGTTAAAGTATCTTGTTGTGTTATTTATTGTTTGTTCTCCCCATGATTATTGAAACTATTTGTAGTGTCTTTCCACTTTAGGATTTCTAGGGCAACATAAAGAAGAAATTATTTTTTTAAGGTTTCCTTGCACTTCAAAGCCTTTAGATCAAAACAAACCTATATATGATAATTCTCACTATGAAAACTGTGAGAAATTGAAGAGATTGATGAAGATGAAATTGTTGGTGGGAATTAAAAAAAGAGGGGAAGACCCAAGAATCAAGAACAAAGAGAAAAGGAAACTCAGAGGGATATTGATATGAGAAAAAAAATAAAAATAAGATGATGAAAATAATATCTTGGAAATATTAGGGTCATGCATACAACCCCTAAAAAAAGAGATATTATGGAATTGAAAGGTTGTTATAACCATCATATTTATAGATAGGTGAACCAAGTGGTAGAAAATTTAGCCATTCATGGTGTTGATTTTCATCTTGAAAAAGTCCAAGTTTTAAAAGGTAACTAGAAGTAAGATTTTATCTCTTAGTAAAAAGGATATTAAGTAGTTGATTGTAGAAACATAGTAGTTTGAGGAAGTTGACAAATATATATTTTTTGTTAAGTTGGAAAAGTGTATTTTTGAAAGGAATGCTAACATTTTACATCAATAGATATGGCCAATCACTATCCATTTCACCAAGAAGGATTTCCCACTGGCATAAAGCCTATACCAACCGTGTAACAACAAACACACTTCACTAACCACATCCAAAAATAGAAAACCAGCATACACCTTACATATATAAATATCATATACTCTATGCTTTCTTGGAAACCTCTTCCTAATAATCCCCATTGTCAATTTTTGTGGCATTATCATTTTCAAATAAATTATTTATGTGCATTGGGATATCATTCCCCCATTCCTTTCTGGCATCTACCATAACTCCTTCATTAGCAAGACCATTTTGCTACCCTATTGGCTTATCTATAAATATGATTGATAGACACATTATCGAGTCTATCCAAAAATGCTTGAGCTTCCACCATCATCAATTCAATAGTCCAAGTGACTGGTTGTCCTCATTTTAAAATGGTCACAATATTTTGTGATTCTCCTTCAACTATGAGCTTATCTAGATTGAATTTGATAGCCAAAGAAATTCCTACATAAGCTGCTATTGCTTTAGTAAAATGACTTGTGTGTTCACTTAGTGGTTCAACAAAGTCTTTGATTACTTTATCCAGATGCTTCTAGATCACCCCTCTAGTTCTTGCTAGCCTGGGATTACCTTTTGGAGGCCCATTAAAATTTAATTTGAATCATCCAAACGGTGGCAGTATCCATTTTGCATGAGTTCTGGGATGAACTTGAGGCATTGGTAAATTCTTTTTAATTCCCCAACATCCCAATATTCACCTTTCCTCTTTTGATTCTCATCCCTCCTTGAAGCGAATAGTGTTATAATTCTCTATCAAGAGACTTCTTTCTCAATTTCAAATCATTTCCCAATCCATATTCAAGTCCTCAAATATTCTGTGATTTCTTTCATTCCAAACTCTCCACCAGATATGTGGAAGGCTTAGAAGCCATAAATTTCTGATTCTTCTACATTTAAAAGGAGGATCCCATTGCAAGTTTAAGTCTGAGATAGTTCTAGGGAAAACCCATTAAACTTGGAATTCACTATAGAGTTAATCAAACAAGTTTTTGGTAAAGGAGCACTTAAGAAGTAGATGATCAATGCTTTCCTCCTATTTTTCACACAAAACACATCTATTTGGTAAGGAGAAACCACGTTTTTTCAAATTATCCTGGGTCATAATTTTACTATGCATAACTAGACACTGAAAAATAATAATCTTAGCAATGAGATATTTGTCCCAAAAATTTACATGGGGCCACAATACCCCTACACCTTCAACCAAGTTATATCTAGTATTCATAGAATAATCTCCACCCTTTGTCTTCATCCAAATAAATATATCATTCAATCACCAATGACTGAGTATGTAGGCATTAAGGCATATATTAAGAATTTCTAGGTGTGGATGCAAATCCTCATTGATATTATCAACATAAAGTCACTTCCATATCTTTATGCCATTTTATTCCACCATATAATATTGAACCAACAGTCCATAAATAAGAGTCAGGATTGTTCTTAAGTTTGCAAATCTTGGGATCTCACAAAGGGGATCCTACAAAAATCTCATGTTAGAACCAGGGTTATGCATAAGGGGTTGGACTCAAAATGTACTTGTAAAAAAATGGTGAATCCTAATCAAAATCAAGGTGAATCATGTAGAATAATAAGAAAATCAAATTGAGCATCTTCATACCAAAATTTGGGGTATTTTAAGCCCTAAAATATAAGGTCATATTTGGAGCCAATTTTGACCTATTAAATCATCTTATAACTTCATAAAAACACCACCATTAGATCAGGTTTGAAAAGAGCTTTCCAACGAGTATAAATATGCCTATGTTTGGATATATATTATGGCAATTTAACGCTAATAAAAAAATTATCCTTAAAATTTTAAGCGAACGGGCCAACGTCAAGGGTTCTCATATTCGCCAATTTCTAATTTTGAAAATCCTAATATTCTCTCAATTGGTGAATATTCACCACTATGCATAACCGTGGTTAGCACCATCTCCAATCTGCCATCTACAACCCTGTTGGATTAGAGGTCTTACTTGTTGAAGGCTATTCCATAAACTAGACCCCTTAGGGGGGTTGAGGTTTTCTAGGAAGGAGGAATTACATAAATACTTAGATTTTACAATTTTGACTCAGAGAGTGTCTTCTTCCTTCACCAAATTCCAACCCAACTTTCTCATTAGAGCTTTATTCATTTGAAAAGATTTCTCAGTCCCAATCACCCATATTGTTTAGAGGTACAAACTTTGTTCCAAGAAAGTAAAGATATCCTCTTCTTTTCATCAACCTAGACCACAAAAAAATCCTTTGGATATGTTCAATTTTTTTGTAGACCAATACTGGTAATTTAAAAATTGACATGAAGTAAATAGGTATACTTTGAAGGCAATATTTTACAAACTGGGCCTTTTCTGCCTGACTAAGAAGAGAGTCTTTCTAGGAATACAGTTTCTTTGTAACACGTTCAATAAAAGGATCCCACAAGGCTTCCTTCATACTCCCATGAAATAAAGGCATCCCTAGATAGGTTGCTAGCAAATCACCTATGTCATAATTGAATATTATTGCTATCTACAGTTAGAGAGCTTTAGAGGTATTCAAGAAAAAAAGCTTACTTTTATAAAAATTTACCTTTTGGTCTGCTGCAAGCTCATAGAAATGTAAACTCATATTAATATGTATTTCTTGTGGAAGAAATGATCTTTTCAAAATTAGAGTATCATACATAAACTATTGAAAAGAGATCGATTCTAGAGTGGAAACTAGACTGATACATTCTGTCTCCTCTATCCGTGGCTATTGTGAAGGCTCTACCCATAGCTTCAGATATAAGTATAGATAGATAAGGGGATAGGGGTTCCCTTGTCTCAACCCTCTCTTGCTAAGAAAATAACCCACTATAGAACCATTAACTTATATGGAGATCATCACTGTGGAGATACATTTTTTCATCATAGAGATCCAATCCTCATGAAAACCAAAATGTTGGAGCACTTTAATAAGGAAATTCCAAGAAACTCTATCATATGCTTTATTCATATCCAATTTAAGAAACATACCTTCATTTTTTTATTTAGATATAGAGTGCAAGATCTCATGGATTGAAATTATCCCATCAAGAATCTATCATCCCTAAACAAAACCCCTTTGGTGTTTATCAATGAAAAATGGAGAGCCATATTCAGCCGATTTGCAAGGACTTTGGACACAATTTTGTAGAGAGTATTACATAGGCTAATTAGGTGGTAATCTCCAAAATATTTAGCAACTATAATATTTATGATGAGGGCTAAGAATGTACAGTTCACATAAGAAGAGATCCTTTTAGATGTCTAAAACTCCTTAGTCACCAAGGTGATCTCATTGCCAATGATGTGCCAAAAATTGTGATATAAGAGAACCAAAAACCCATATGGGCCAGGATATTTGTCTCCCTTCATGGAGAAGACCACCTCTTTAATTTTATCATCCATAAAGGAGCTGAGGAGATAGTCATTTATCTGGTTTGTAATATTTAAGGCAATATGGCCTAACAATAGGTTCATCACCTCTTCATACTTCAAATTGACTCCTAACATGTCTTGGAAAAATCAAACAACTTCCTCTCTAATATGGAAAGGATCCCTTATAGAAGAACCATCAACAAACAATCTTGATCTCCTGGATTTTATTAAAACTTCTATGCCTGAGAGTTGAAACATGGAAAAACCTCATATACATGTCCCCTTTCTTTAACCACAAAGTTCTTGATTTCTACCACTAGAAAGTCTCCTCACATGCCAGAGTATTGTGCCAATCACATAGAAGATATTTTTCTCTAGTTTTGATTTCCTCTGAATACTCCCCCAAATGCAAAGAATTTTCTAACTCCACGAGCTATTGTTGTAAAGATACCTTTTTAACCATAATATCTCCAAACACCTATTTATTCCAAAATTTAAAGTTTCACTTAACAAATCTCAATTTATATTCTACTTGAGTCAATATATCCCCCAAAAAATCTTGTTGCCACCAAGATTGAATCCTGTTCTCTAAATAAAAATGAAGGATCGACATATATTCAAACCAAAAAGGGGTAGCAAAGAGACTTCTCCTATCTGTTGTTTCCCAAATCAAAGGATTATGGCCTGAGTCAATTTTTGGGAGGACCATGAGAGTAATGTTCTCAAACAAAACTAAGCTCTCTTGAGAAATCAACAATATATCCATTCTGATTTGAATCAATTGAGTCCCCAATCACCTCTTAGTCCAGGTAAAATTTGCTTGTAAAAAATCCAAGTCCATGAAAGCATTTAAATTTATAAAATCACCAAAATCAATCATACTCTTTGAATATCCTTCAACACCTCCCTTATTATCAGACGGATACATAGGGGTATTGAAGTCCTCTGTAATGATCCATGAGATGCCTACAAAGACATGCATGAGTTCAATCAATTCCATCCATAATATTCATCTTCCAACCACAATAGTGGGTTGTAATGACCCAAAAATGCACAAACAAAAAAATACAAAAATAGAAAAAGTTTTTTTTTACTAAGGAGAGAGATTCATGAACCATTCATGAACCCCTAACCCAAACTAATATTTACCTAAAGTTTAAATCCCCTAAGTTTTCCTGAAAGCTACATCTCACGAGGTACCCTAACACAAGTCCCATCTGTGTAGGTGTATCATGTGTTACTGCAAATAAGCCTATCTATCCCATCACTCTTGATGAGCTAGACTTATCACCCTCAGTCAATCGAAGGTATACACGCATCACCATACCATACACAAGCCATTATGTGTAGGTATGCTACGAGTATTGCGAGTTAAGCTATCCATCTCATCTACACGATGAGCTATCTTAACTCAGATGTAGTCTCTCCACAACTTAGTCCTTTATCTCCCTAAGGGGGTCTCAATTCCCTTAGGTCTCCTATGTTCACCCTAAGGGGTTCTTAATTCCCTTAGGTCACCTCTGAGTTCACCCTAGAACTCTACTCTTTGATTTTATTATTAAGCACACCAAACAAGAATACATCTAGATACTAAAACAAACAAAGCATAATTACTAAGCATACAAAAAATAAAGGAAGGAATAACACTAAAAGAGAATATCATCAACGGAAAGAGAATCAATTACATATTATAACCAAGCATGGTAATAAAGTAAAAGTACCTTCTCTAAACCAATAAACAATTATTGCATTAAATATTTGCATGGTAAATCCTTCTTACTTCAAAGAATATTACATTAACTGCATCAGGGATATCTCCCCACAATCCTAGTCTATTTGAGCATAAGTAAATCAACATAAAATACAATTACCTATACTTTGATTTCCATTGAACTCCTTGCTTCTCCTTGCTTCCCATTGGTTCTTTGAGGGTAGTAGGGGATCAGGGTACTCATGGTTCAGGATAGGCATGCCTCTAAATGCATCTAATCATTTACTTTGCCAAATTGCAACTATACAAAATTCAATTAAGTTTCCAACCATCTAATGCATAGTGGATATTATAAAAGATCCTTTACTTTTATCTTCACCTCTCAAGTTCCCTTAGAGAGCCATCCAACATGTACTACTTAGATCAAGGTCTAACTTTAATCAAATCTAATCATGTTTTAAAGCATTAAAGTCCCATACCTTTAACCTCTAAAACAAACCTTCATTCATTCACTAAATCAAATCCCCATAACTTCAATTCAAAGAATAAATCTAACATCCTTTTAATTCACAACTCCAATCAAATCTAATCATGTTTTAAAGCATTAAAGTCCCATACCTTTAACCTCTAAAACAATCCTTCATTCATTCACTAAATCAAAGCCCCATAACTTCAATTTTAATATAACATCCCTTTAATTACATCAATCTAATCTCACTTTAATTAAAATCTCATTATCATATTAATCAAATCTTACTTTAATTAAAATCTCATAATAATCATATTAATCAACTTACTTTAATTAAAATCTCATAATATCATATTAATCAAAGGTCTTACTTTAATTAAAATCTCATAAGATAAATCATATTAATCAAAGGTCTTACTTTAATTAAAATCTCATAAGATAAATCATATTAATCAAAGGTCTTACTTTAATTAAAATCTCATAAGATAAATCATATTAATCAAAGGTCTTACTTTAATTAAAATCACATAAGATAAATCATATTAATCAAAGGTCTTACTTTAATTAAAATATCATAAGATAAATCATATTAATCAAAGGTCTTACTTTAATTAAAATCTCATAAGATAATTCATATTAATCAAAGGTCTTACTTTAATTAAAATCTCATAAGATAATTCATATTAATCAAAGGTCTTACTTTAATTAAAATCTCATAAGATAATCATATTAATCAAAGGTCTTACTTTAATTAAAATCTCATAAGATAAATCATATTATAGTTACCCAAGAACTTAGACTAACATGACTTCGCACTTTGACAGGGAGGTCAAGCAACTGCTAAATTAGAGTCCAAAGGAGGGTAAAACCCACCACAAAATAAAAGATGCTAAGTTTACTCCTCTATCACCACTACCTATCCCAAGGGACTGAGCTTGCATAGCAATGAAACTCCCACATAGTTACCCTAAATGGAAGCGACATCTCATAGAATGTGAGAATGCAACAGAGAGGCACTGATTGTTTTTTTTTTTAAAAAGAAGATAAACGATGCCTTCCAAAAGCTTAAACGATGGTAAGGCCAAACTTCAATGCATTTAAAACAACAAATGACTCTCACAGGATGCCCAAGCCCGAGTTAGATTTCCGCCTAAGTTTTAATTAAAAACAAGAAGGTTTCAAACCCTTCGAAGGAGATTATCACGCTACAGGGGGGTTTAACCAGGTTTCATACTCATTCTTTCATCATACCAAAAGCATGTATAAATGGATAAAGCTTAGAAACCTCCAACCTTAGTACTCCTGCAAGATAGAATCTAGTGGCTTCTTTGTCACTTCTCCTCCTTTGCTTGTTGTGCGCTCCTTTCTCTCCCAAATCACCTACTCTACATCTCCTCTTTTTTTTTTCTTTTCCTCTCCACCTTACGTGCTCCTTCATCCTAGATGGCCCATCCGCCATCCTCCTTTCTCGAATCCTGAGCCAACCTCGAGCCTCCTTCTCTTCAATGCTTTCATCCCTAATCTTATCTTACCCTAGCGACAAGCATTCTTTAATCTCTTATTTCCATCTTTGGAAATTAATAGCACCCTAGGTTATTTACGTAGATTGCACTATATAGAGGGAAAAGGATATTTAGATTATTTAAATGAAAAATAGTACCTTTTCTAATAAAATATCTCTTACATGATATTTTATTACCATTTAAAATATATTTCTTTTATTTAAAAACAAATTCCATAATTGCTTTTAAAAATAAAATATTTCTATTTATTCTTAAATGGATTTTTCATTCATTTCATTTAATTAAAGTTTATTAATGAATTTGCATTATCATTAAAATAAAATTCTTTAATTATTTTAAATGAATTTTCATTTATCATTAAAATAAGTTTATTAATGAGTTTAAATGAATTCATATCATCATTTAATCAAAACCTCATTAATTAATTTAAATGAATCTTCATTTATCATTTAAATTTAATTCACTTTTCTTCATAAAAATGATGCTCTATTATCACTTCAAAATAACAATTTACTTTATGCATCCACATACATTTTGCAGTTGTTCTCCTATTGAATTCCAACATTATGTTACCCAAGCCATGATGCAGTAAAGAGCAATCAAGTTTACAAAACAACAAAGAGGGAGTCTTTCCATCAACCCAATCACCTATCTCAGCCAAAGGTTTTACGATAGCTACTAGGCTATCAACTAAGGCTCAAGGTGATCAGTCATTGATGATTATCCCTTTCGACGATGCATGCCTATATGAAGGTATCTATCCATGTTACCTCTGAGTACCTTAATCATCATTTCCCCTGATCTTAAGTACCCTCATTTATGGTGGATGCTTCTACCTTCTCCACCTATGAGTGTACCTGATCCTGCACACTTGGCAATATGTTAGCGATAACATGCCCTTCTAAATCAACTAAACATCATATAGTTGGTTCAATTGTTCAAACTAGGTATTACCACATCATAGGTTAATACATTGTTTCTTTGTGCCAAATAGTCCGCTAGGGAGGGTCATGACATCCTCCCCCACTAGAATTAAACATCATCCTCGGTGTTTCCAGTTTCTTTTGTTTTTTAACAGAAAATAAAAATTATTACATTATATAGCTTCAAACAAAAAGGGAAAATATTTTTGCATAACCTCCACTTTCTCCCAAGTGGTATTTCTCTCAGAGAACTGGTCCCACTAGACCTTACATTGTTCAAGAGTCTGATTCCACATAGACTTAGAATGAAACTCAAGAATCTTCATCGGTAGTACTTCAATGGCCTCTAGATTTACCATCTGCAAATTAGAAACATCCCACACATGTTCAGGGTCAGCAACATATTTCCTAAGCAAGGATATGTGGAAGGTGTCATGGATTTTGGATAGATTAGGTGGTAATGCAAGTCGGTATGCAATCAGACTGATCTTTTCTATGATCTCAAAGGGCCCCACAAAATGTGGATCCAACTTCATGGATTTGATAGCACTCTTCTTTGGCTTAACCCTTAAGAACACCTTATCTCCAATAGAATACTCTCTTGGAGTCCTTTTTAGATCTGCATAACTCTTCTGCCTATCCATAACTTCTTTAAGCCTTTGCCTAATTTCCTTTAGCTGATCTTCCATCACCCTGACCATTTCTGGCCCAATCACAACTCGGTCTTCTAGGTTATCCCAAGACAATGGTGTTCTACACTTTCGCCCATACAAGGCATCGAAAGGTGCCATTCCTAGCGAGGAGTGATGTCCATTATTGTAGGTAAACTCTACCAAAGGTAGACAATCTTCCCAATGAGACTTGTGATCCATGCAGTACATGTGGAGCATGTCTTCTAGAACTTGGTTTACCCACTCTATTTGGCCATCTATTTTAGGGTGGTATGTTGAACTCATATTCAATTTCATACCAACTACACTATGAAGGGATTTCTAGAATTCAGAAGTGAATTTGGAGTCTCTATCTGAGATAATTACCTCAGGAAATCCATGCAATCAGAATACCTCTTTGACGAATCTGCTAGCCACCACCTGAGCATCATCCTTGGTATTCCTCGATATGAAATGGGTAACCTTAGTCAATTTTTTGACCACTACAAATATGGCATCATGTTGGTACCGAGTTTTGGGTAAACCTACTATAAAATCCATGGATATAACCTACCATTTTTGCATAGGTATATCATGCAGATATAGTTTTCCTATAGGATGTTGGCATTCTACCTTAAATTTCTGACATTCGAGGCATCGAGCAACAAAATCCATGATGTCCTTCTTCATTCCTACCCAAAAGAAGGTTCTTTTCATGTTTTCTCGCATTTTGGCTCCTCCTGGATGAGCAGAATAAGGAGATCTATGGGCTTCTTGCATTATCAAGTTCCTCAAATCACCCATTTTTGGTATGATGACCCTTCCCTTATAACATAGAAAGTCATATTTCATACTAAATTCCTTATTTCCTTCAGGATATCTATTCATCTTAACTCGAATTTCTTGGCAATACTCATCCTAAGATTGCTCCTGTCTCACTCGATCCATCAGGTCCATGTGAATTTTAGTTATGGTTGCTATATATTTTCTTCTACTCAAAGCATCAACTACTTTATTCTCCTTTCCTTTTATGTACTCAATCTCAAAATCATACTCAATGAGAAATTCCACCCATCTTCTCTATCTCGCATTGAGTATTGGTTGGGTGAATATGTACCGTAGACTTTGATGGTCAGTATTTAATTCAAAGGGTCTTCCCACCAAGTAGTGGCACCAAACCTTCAAAGCATGCACCACTACAGCTAGCTCTAGATCATGCGTAGCATAATTAACTTCATGCTTTTTGAGCTTCCTTGAAGTATATGCCACTACTGACTCCTCTTGTGAGAGTACCCCTCCTAACCCTTCTATTGATGCATCCGTGCACACTAAAAAGTCCCCTTGTGGATCGAGAACCTTTAGTATTGGTGCGGTAGTAAGCTTATGCTTTAGTAGTGCAAAGGTAGCCTCACACTTTTTTGACCACTTGAATTCCTTTCCCTTCTTCTGAAGGTTAGTTATGGGTCCAACAATCTTGGAGTAATCCTTTATATAACATCTATAGTAGCCCATTAACCCCATGAAGCTTCGCACTTCAGTCACATTAGTAGGGGGTGGCCAATTTAGGATAGCCTCTATTTTCTCTAGATCCACAACAATTCCTTTTTCTGATATGATGTGTCCAAGATATCATACCTCTGGAACATAGAATTCACTCTTAGCCAGATTTCCATAAAGTTGATTTTTCCTTAGCAATTCTAACATGATCCTAAGATGTTTATCATGCTCTTCTCTATCTCAAGAGTATATAAGGATATCATCTAGGAATACCAAGACAAACTGGTCCAAGTGCCTTCTGAGCACATTGTTCATTAAGTTCATGAAAGCAGTTGGGGCATTAGTCAGTCCAAAGGGTAGAACCGTAAACTCATAATGCCCATACCTAGTCTTAAATGTCATCTTGTGAGTGTCTTCCTCATGAATTCTTAACTGGTGATACCCTGATCTTAGATCAATCTTAGTAAACACCTTGGCATATTTTAGCTGATCAAATAAATCTTCAATCCTAGGTAGAGGATATCGATTCTTGATTGTAGCCTTATTTAGCATCCTGTAATCAATACACAATCTTAACGAACCATCCTTATTTTTCATGAACAAAATTGGTGCACCCCATGGTGACACACTTGGTTTTATCAAACCCTTCTCTAATAATCCTTGCAATTGAACCTTCAGTTCTTGCATTTCAATAGGATTCATCCTATATAGGGATCTATGAATAGGTTCGACTCCTATCATAAGTTCAATTGTGAAGTCAAATTCCCATACAGGAGGTAGTCCAGGTAAGTCCTCTAGAAATACATCCTTAAAATCCTATAAAATTGGATGTTGTCTTAGTATTTCTCCTTTCTCATAGTCTTCCACTTCATTAAGTTTTACTACATACACTATTCCTCCTCTCTTTAGGGTCTTTTTCAATTGCATAGCTGACAACATCTGAGGTTCAAACACCCCTTGTTTGCTATGAATTCTTAGTCTCCTCCCACCTTCTTCTAAATACTCAATCCATCGATCTTGAAAATTGACTAAGGCTTTATGAGCCTATAGCCAATCCATCCCTAGGATCACATCAAAGGCATGTAGGGGAGCTACATATAAACAACATTTCATAGTCCCATTAGATAGAGTGATTTCTGCCATAGGATAACACTGGTTCACCGAGTAGGTCTACCCAGAACCATACTCAACCTTCCACCCTTGAGCCAAATATCTTGGCCTTTTCGACATAGTCCTTGCTAGACTAGATGAAATAAAACTATCAGTGGCCCCACTATCTATCAAAATGTTTACTTGCTTATTAAAAACCTTACCTTTCACAAGTAATGGGGTGGCTTGTCCCTCTAGCTTTTGCTTCTCGATTGTGGCATAGATCCGATGTTCTAATTCCTTCCCTTTTGCATTAGTTGTGCTAGTCCCTACTCGATATGGACACTGATTATAGTAATGAGGTCCCCAACAATTGTAGCACCCTTCCTTGGGTCCTTGCTATTTTTTAGGTTTTTGATACCCTATTTTAACTACTGGAGCTGGAGCTTGCAACTTCTATGGTTGAGGTTTGGTATTATTGGGTTTGTTATCCTTCTTATGAAAGTTCTTCTTGAACTTCTTCTGATTTCCATTAGGTTTCTTCTCAAGATTTTGGGGGTTCTTAGCCTTTCGATCTTGATCAGCCTCCCATTTTACAAACCCATCACTATTCCTCTTCTTTAGTTCCTACCGAGCTTGCTCGGGTAAGGTGTCATATTTATAACAGAAGTGTGACTCTACTTTCTTTGCTAGGTCATACACATTTTGCAATGATTTAGGCTCCTACATGTCTACATCATGCTTTATCCTAGACTCCAATCCAAGAGTGAACTTGTGAACCCACATTTTCTCATTATAAATAGGTACATATTTAAACAATCTTACCAAATTTTTATAGTACACCTCCACTATGTTGGTTCCTTATTTTAGACTAGAAAATTCCTCAAACTTTAAGGTATAGAAATGCTCTATTAGGAATATTTTCTTAAATATTTTTATAAATTCTTCCCATGGAGTGTCAATAGGTTCAATATTAGTTTCCTCATAGTGGGTTTCCCACCATTCTAGAGCAGCCCCTTCCAGGTTGATCATAGCCCAAAGTGTTTGGGTTCCTGATGAGTAGCCTTTTACCATAAAGTGAACCTCTACTTCTCTCAGCCATGCTTCCACTGCATCCCCTTCACCCTCCCCATAAAACTTGGAGATACTAATATTTTTCATGTCCCTAGCTATTTCCTTTTCTACTAAGGCTCTAGCTTGCACTTGTTCCATAGTTAGTCCACTATCTAGACCAACCTCTGAGCCTCTAACTTGCGAATTCTAGTTCGCAACTATTTCTAACAATTGTCTTATCTGATCCTGCATAGCAATGACCATAGCGGTGAGGTCTTCTACCTCCCTATTGGGGCTTATTGGTCCCCCATCCTAGTTTTCTTCTTCGACATTACTTTGTCAAGTTTTTCTAGGTATAGGCCTCCCTCTTCTAGTCTTAGGTGGCATCTTAACCTAGTTCCATCCAAGAAAGAAGATTAGATTACAGTTTCATCTTAAGTTGTATCTCTAATTCAAGCCATAATACAAAGTTCTCTTGCTAGATGCATTAACAATCTAACTAGGGTAATATCCTAGGCTAGGATGTGTCATTGATACCGAAGCCCATACTAAGGTATCCTAACATCCACTCTCCCTTGGGGTTAATTCCCATTAGATTCTAGAAAATAGGGTATTCTAGATCATCCCAGCTTTAGCCTATACCTTAAGCAAGCCTTCATTGGAGACATCTAATTCCCTTTAGCACACATAGAAGCTCTATACCCTCATACCTAGAGCTCTGATACCAAATGTAATGACCCAAAAATGCACAAACAGAAAAATAGAAAAAGTTTTTTTTTACTAAGGAGAGAGATCCATGAACCATTCATGAACCCCTAACCCAAACTAATATTTGCCTAAAGTTTAAATCCCCTAAGTTTTCCTGAAAGCTACATCTCATGAGGTACCCTAACACAAGTCCCATCTATGTAGGTGTATCATGTGTTACTACAAATAAGCCTATCTATCCCATCACTCTTGATGAGCTAGACTTATCACCCTTAGTCAATCGAAGGTATACACGCATCACCATACCATACACAAGCCATTATGTGTAGGTATGCTATGAGTATTATGAGTTAAGCTATCCATATCATCTACACGATGAGCTATCTTAACTCAGATGTAGTCTCTCCACAACTTAGTCCTTTATCTCCCTAAGGGGGTCTCAATTCCCTTAGGTCTCCTATGTTCACCCTAAGGGGTTCTTAATTCCCTTAGGTCACCTCTGAGTTCACCCTAGAACTCTACTCTTTGATTTTATTATTAAGCAAACAAACAAGAATACATCTAGATACTAAAACAAACAAAACATAATTACTAAGCATACAAAAAATAAAGGAAGGAATAACACTAAAAGAGAATATCATCAATGGAAAGAGAATCAATTACATATTATAACCAAGCATGGTAATAAAGTAAAAGTACCTTCTCTAAACCAATAAACAATTATTACATTAAATATTTGCATGGTAAATCCTTCTTACTTCAAATAATATTACATTAACTGCATCAGGGATATCTCCCCACAATCCTAGTCTATTTGAGCATAAGTAAATCAACATAAAATACAATTACCTATACTTTGATTTCCATTGAACTCCTTGCTTCTCCTTGCTTCCCATTGGTTCTTTGAGGGTAGTAGGGGATCAGGGTACTCATGGTTCAGGATAGGCATACCTCTAAATGCATCTAATCATTTACTTTACCAAATTGCAACTATACAAAATTCAATTAAGTTTCCAACCATCTAATGCATAGTGGATATTATAAAAGATCCTTTACTTTTATCTTCACCTCTCAAGTTCCCTTAGAGAGCCATCCAACATATACTACTTAGATCAAGGTCTAACTTTAATCAAATCTAATCATGTCTTAAAGCATTAAAGTCCCATACCTTTAACCTCTAAAACAATCCTTCATTCATTCACTAAATCAAAGCCCCATAACTTCAATTCAAAGAATAAATATAACATCCTTTTAATTCACAACTCCAATCAAATCTAATCATGTTTTAAAGCATTAAAGTCCCATACCTTTAACCTCTAAAACAATCCTTCATTCATTCACTAAATTAACATAACTTTAATTTAAAGAATAAATCTAACAATCAAATCCTTTAATTCAAAATCATAACTAATCAAACTAATTAAAAAAAAAAAACTAATCTTAAAAAAAATAATAAACAATAAAACAAAAAATTTAATAAACAAAATAAATTAATAAAAAATCTTACTTTAATTAAAATCTTATAAATACATATTAATCAAAGGTCTTACTTTAATTAAAATCTCATATATATCACTATTAATCAAAGGTCTTACTTTAATTAAAATCTCCATAAATATATCATATTAATCAAAGGTCTTACTTTAATTAAAATCCTCATAGATATGTCATATTAATCAAAGGTCTTACTTTAATTAAAATCTCATACAGATATATACATCTATTAATCAAAGGTCTTACTTTAATTAAAATCATAAAAAATCAAAGCTACTTAATAAAACCCTAATCTTATTATAGTTACCCAAGAACTTAGACTAATATGACTCTACGCTTCGGTAGGGAGGTCAAGTGACTGCTAACTTAGAGTCCAAAGGAGGGTAAAATCAGGACAATCACCACCAACAACAACAAAAGGCGCTAGGTTTACTCCTATTCTACCACTACCTATCCCAAGGAGACTGAGCTTGCATAGCAACAAAACTCCCACACATTCACGCACACTGGTTGCTTCCCAACAAATGTAGGTGGTTTCACTCTACACAACACTTCCACTCTACATAGGTGGTTTCAACTAACTGCAACCACACACTTCCACTCTACACAAGTGGTCTCACTTAGACACAGTGCTTCCACTCTACATAGTGGTTTCCCATACACACAATGCTCCCACTCTACACAGGTGGTTTACCATACACAGCTCCCACTTACTAGTGTTCAACTTCCACTCTACATAGGTGTTTCCACTAAACAACTCCCACTCTACATAGGTGGTCCCCCAACACTCCCCTCCTTTTACACAGTATCTCACAGAATGAGAGAACATAGCAGAGAGGCACTGATTTTTTTTTAAACATAAAGAAGATAAATGATGCCTTCCAAAAGCTTGACGATGGTAAGGCCAAACTTCAATGCATTTAAAACAACAAATGACTCTCACAAGACCCAAGCCCTAGTTAGATTTCCTCCTAAGTTTTAATTAAAAACAAGAAGGTTTCAAATCCTTCGAAGGAGATTATCATGCTACAGGGGGGTTTAACCAGGTTTCATACTCATTCTTTCATCATACCAAAAGCATGTATAAATGGATAAAGCTTAGAAACCTCCAACCTTAGTACTCCTACAAGATAGAATCCAGTGGCTTCTTTGTCACTTCTCCTCCTTTGCTCTTGTGTGCTCCTTTCTCTCCCATCGCCTGCTCTGCATCTCCTCTATTTTTCTTTTTTTTTCTTTCCTTCTCCACCTTATATGCTCCTTCATCCTAGATGGCTCGTTATCCTCCTTTCTCGAAACTTGAGCCAACCTCGAGCCTCCTTTTCTTCAATGCTTCCATCCCTAATCTTATCTTTCCCTAGTGGCAAGCAGTTCTTTAATCTCTTATTTCCATCTTTGGAAATTAATAGCACCCTAGGTTATTTACGTAGATTGCACTATATAGAGGGAAAAGGATATTTAGATTATTTTAAATGAAACAATAGTACCCTTTTCTAATAAAATATCTCTTACATGATATTTTATTACCATTTAAAATATATTTCTTTTATTTATAAACAAATTCCATAATTGCTTTTAAAAATAAAATATTTCTATTTATTATTAAATGGATTTTTCATTCATTTCATTTAATTAAAGTTTATTAATGAATTTGCATTATCATTAAAATAAACTTCTTTAATTATTTTAAATGAATTTTCATTTATCATTAAAATAAAGTTTATTAATGAGTTTAAATGAATTCATATCATCATTTAATCAAAACCTCATTAATTAATTTAAATGAATCTTCATTTATCATTTAAATTTAATTCACTTTTCTTCATAAAAATGATGCTCTATTATCACTTCAAAATAACAATTTACTTTATGCATCCACATACATTTTGCAGTTGTTCTCCTATTGAATTCCAACATTATGTTACCCAAGCCATGATGCAATAAAGAGCAATCAAGTTTACAAAACAACAAAGAGGGAGTCTTTCCATCAACCCAATCGCCTATCTCAGCCAAAGGATTTACGATAGCTACTAGGCTATCAACTAAGGCTCAAGGTGATCAGTCATTGATGATTATCCCTTTCGATGATGCATGCCTATATGAAGGTATCTATCCATGTTACCTTCGAGTACCTTAATCATCATTTCCCCTGATCTTAAGTACCCTCATTTCTGGTGGATGCTTCTACCTTCTCCACCTACGAGTGTACCTGATCCTGCACACTTGGCAATATGTTAGTGATAACATGCCCTTCTAAATCAACTAAACATCATATAGTTGGTTCAATTGTTCAAACTAGGTATTACCACATCATAGGTTAATACATTGTTTCTTTGTGCCAAATAGTTTGCTAGGGAGGGTCATGACATGGGTGCATAGACATTTGTAATGATCCAGTGGAAATTATCCTCCAAAAATAAGTGCATAGCACAAAATCTGTTATTTGAGATAATATTTTGTCCTTCCAATTTTTTTGGTCCCAAATACACATCTTTCCTCCTGAGTAGCTCATTGAGGGTTGAGCAACAAAGTCCTTTTCTCTTCAAATATTATCTTTAACCATTACTAAGTTTACTTCTACCACATTTATCTCTTGTAATAGCAAAATTTCTAGGTGATTATCTCTTCTCAACGTTTGTACTAATCTATATCTTCTAGTCCCATTGAGACCTCGTACATTCCATGATTTTTTTTTTTTTTTTAATATTTAGTTGATTTACTCCCTCCCCTACCCAGATTGATGATGGTTTGTGTTCCTCTGGCTATCTCTATCACTGTTTCCCTCTTTCTTACCTCTGTTAAAGGGGGTCTACCTATAGTGTATTCCTTACCAAAATCCACGGGAGTTCTCTTTTCTTGATTCCTAGTCACCCTTGAGGGCATCATTAGAACCTCCTCTAAACCGGAATCCTCTTGTATTGGAGCTATAGGCTTCACCTCTATATTTTTTAGGATCTGCTTATCTTCCCTTAATGCTTTTCTAGCTTCATCCTGCCTGTCCTGATTTGTAAGAATTGTGTTAATAGGGTTAACCTCTACATCCACTTCTAGAGGTTTTACACTCTCTTGTTGTACCTCCTCATGATTCACCCATTGTGTCTCTTCCACAGATTCCACAAATTTAGCTAGGTCTCCCATTTAGTCCTCTTCAACTCCTCTCAAGCAAGTAAAAGAGTTAGGATCTACAAAGTCAAGGGGTTCCACAGCTCCAAAAGGGATGGAATACCACAAATCTATAAGAGGGATCTTCCATGTGTTCCTCCTCAGCCACCATAGTCAACTAGTGTGAGGTGCTTACTTACTTTTGATTATCCACCATGAGATCCATGCTTTTACCCTGCTCCACATATTTACTCTCCTTTCTCTGCTAGACTTTCTTATTAGGAGCTTTCTTCTTCTTTGAGTAGAATCTTGAGATATGACCTCTCCCTTTACAATGATCACAAAGGATTGGAATATTTTTATACTCCAGACTCTGAGTCTAGGTACCCACTAGGTACATTAGGTCTATTATTTTTGGAAGCTTTCTATCCAGATGAACATTAACATAAATTCGGGTAAACACCATACAAGACTTCAGCCTGGTTACCCTATCAATGGTAAAAAAGATACCAATACCATTTGAAATAGCCATTAAAAATCCATCATGCCAATATTGAAAGGGAAGGTGAGTTAATCTTACCTAAAAAACAGTTGTGTTGAGACTTTGGGTATGAGGATTATAATCCACATCCCATTTTCTGAGAAACAGGCTACGCTTCCCCATCGACCATGGTCCTCCACCTAGAATTTTTTGCATATCACTTACCTTAGTAAGTTTTATCATGAAGAACCCATTTGGGAGTGCCACAATATCCATGTAGCCTATTGGTTTCCATCTAGCAAAGGCCCACCTTCAAATAGTGTCTATATATGGCCTTGCCCCAAAAAACTTGCCCACCAAATTATGTTCCCCTTTCGCATTCATGTTAAAAATTGTATCTAAGGTAATGTTGAAAATTCCATATTTAACTCTTAATTTTAAGTGGATTACCAATGGAGGAAGAGTAGTAGCAGGTTTAGAACCATGTACCACATGGACCCAAGAGCGTTTCTATCCCACTTCTGGAGCCCAATTCTCCTAATCATTGTTTGCCTCTGATTCATCCTGCCCCTTCTCTAGGACCACTTTATTGGGAGGTTCTTGGATTTTTCTTCCCAAAAATCCATATTCTCCAGCTCTTCATCCAAGGTCCCATCCATTGACATACCTTCCAAGCCCCCAATCTAGGCCTAACCTACTCAAATTCCTATGCCAGTCACTCCCCGTCCATATTCGGTCACTCCAAACCCTGGTCTGTCCGCTCCTTTTCCTGCCCCTTCTATTTTTTAACTCAAACACCCATTTTTGGGTTGAAAATAATTGAAAACCCTATTTTATGGGTTTTCCTTTTTCCCCCTTTTTAGGTTTTGACCCCTCGCTGGTTATTTACCCTGATTGCTATTCCTGTCAACTCGGTCTGAGTAGATTTTTTTGGTGCTGCTGTTGCTCACCACCACTACTGCTTCTAGCTCTGTTTGTTTTTTTTCTTACTGTTGTACACAAGGGTTTCCATTGTGCAACCCTAAAAATGGCTCCCTGATAAATATCTTTGATAGAAAGGCAAATGAAGAATGTTTTTTATAAAAATACATGTTGAATATGATTTAATTAACTTGATAGTAATGTAACACGAATAATTACCCAGGTGTTGTAGGTGAGTTGGAGAGAAGAGGACAATCCTCTAAGGGAGGTCCCAGGTTCGAATCTCCACCCTACCAAAAAGCTGAATTGGGTACCCA
The DNA here is from genome assembly GCA_028583015.1 of Wollemia nobilis. Classification (NCBI taxonomy): domain Eukaryota; kingdom Viridiplantae; phylum Streptophyta; class Pinopsida; order Araucariales; family Araucariaceae; genus Wollemia; species Wollemia nobilis. Next base: position 548,419 of record JAQPPZ010010853.1, read on the forward strand.
AAATCCAATTGATAATGTTGGTGCGGGCAGGGTTGGGTGTGACTCTCGGGTGACTTTGACGGTGTAGAACCCCCTGTTCGTGGTATCTCAGACCAAGGCGTCCCCGCAAGGGGTTTTTCGCTTAAAAAAAAATGTAACACGAATAATTTAAAAGTTCATTATATTAATGGGAATGGACCATAATAGAATCCACACAGAGCTTATTGAAAAATATTGCCAAAGTTTTATAATGTAACCTCTTCAAAACCAAAACCACATCTATGTAGCCAAATTAATTAGATAATAATAAGATCATATTGGTGAATATTTTCATACCTTTCTCTTTGTAAGGCATCACAAAATGCCTTTCATGATACCATTTTTGTTTATGGTTGTCTTGATTTACAAAGTCTTGTCACTATTTTCAACTTTTCACATGTGATTCCACTATACAAACTAGACCTAGATAACAACTTATAAAATAGAAGGCTTTGAAAAAGCACAATAAAATAATTTTTGAAGAATTTTTTTAAAATCTTACGTAAAGATGCATTATAAAAATCCAAACATACAATATATAGAAAAAAACTATACGATTCTTAGGTAGGAGATATTTTTTAAGGAGAAAGAATGATTAACATCAACCATAGAAAAAAAAACAAACATACAATATATAGAAAAAACTCTATGATTTTTAGGTAGAAGATATTTTTCAAGGAGAAATAATGAATAACATCAACCATAGAAAAATATTTTATGGTTATTACCGATATGGGTTCTAAGTTCTACCTAGAGAAAATGATCAAGAGTGATATGAGATCCTCAATGCCCAAGAATACTGTAAACATAAAAAAATTAAAGCATTAAAAAAAAAACTTCTATAACATACCCAAAAATAAAATTATTATAATATTAAGTGGGCCTAGGTTGTAAGTGTAAGATTTCCACCCTTAAAATAAAAAATAAATAATTTAATAAATATTTTGCAAAAATATTTTCTTTCTCTAAAGGAAATTAATCTAATTTTTTTATATAAAAAACAAAAGCAATATTTAAAAAAAGAATTGTACAAGGGTTTATCCTTTGAAGTTGTATAGTCTAGCTTCTTGATTTTCACCAAGGTTTATAGTCTAGCCTCTTGAAAACCAAAATTACATTTACATAATCAAGTCAATGATATTTTAATGTATAAGATCGTCGAACAACTTCATGAATTTTCTCTTCATAGGGTATTACGTGGTGTCTTTTGTGATGTCATATTTGTTAATAACCTCTAAATGCTTATAACTATTTTGTTCCTTTTTTCATATCTAATTCCACTATGTTGACCATATTTATGTGATTGTATCCTTATTGTTTAAGTTGGTCTGCATTTGGAAAGGAGCTTCCTCTTGACAAAGCAATACATATTTGTAGATCAAATTGTTGAATCACCTTATATCTTCCTTTCATGAATACCTTTTAAAAATCCTTTTCATCCCTTTTACTTGATATAATGCACAATAGTCAAAATTTTATTTTAACATCAAAAAATGGTTTTGTTAAAATACAAATGTAAATGAGTGTGACCCATTTTAATCCCATATAAGAAATTGAAAAATAAAATAAAATAGTTAAAAAATCAAATGACATAAGCACAAGCGGTTAGAAATTTGGAATTCCAACAAAGAGACCCACATTCAAATCTTTTGAAGTAATATAATACTACTATATGGCTAGTTGGAATATTACGAAAAAATGGTTATGATGTAATATGCATGGCAACCATCTCAATCCCATGTTGCTAATTAAAAATATAAATTATTAAAGAACACACATATAGAATATAATATAATAACTAATAATAAGAGTATGGAAGAATAGATAAAAGGAATAACTACTAGAATAGAAGGATTTGGATAGTCACAACAAAATTAATTTTAGAGGAATTTCTTATCTTATGTAGAGATATATCATTAAAACTCCAAATATATAGCAATATAGCAAAAATTATATTGTTGTTAAGCAAAAGGTCTATTTAAAGGATAAAGAGTGACTAGGGAAGGATATTATAATTGAACATCCAAATTTATGCTTTTATCAAAGTCATATGGTGTCATCATAACTCTTAAAATTTAGAACATGTTTTTATGGGTGTTGAAAATAACCCCATTTTCTCCATGTTTTACCTATACCTAATTATTTTTGTATAAGCTATAGAAAACTAATCATGTTAATTCTTATTTCATAATGTATATGGTTAAATTATTTGATTTTGCATGTGTATAGATGAATTTTGGTTGTTTTTGACAAAATAGGTAGGATCATGAATTTCTTTTTTATGCTAGACACTAACTTTTTAACTATAGAGGATTCTCCTTAGAAAATATTATAGGTGAATGTGTGCTACAAAATTAAAAGGTATTGTATAACTATTAGCTACTTTAGAATTTAGAATTAATTTAGTTACTACAAAATAGACAATCAAGTTAATTGTTGTAGATTTAGCGGTTATAATAGTTATTGCAAATTTGGAGAATGTTGAAAAACTTATTATAATTCCAATATTTGGATACAACCGACCTTGGTGGTCCACCAATAGTTGGTTTTGACTATTTTGATATACATCAACTAGATAGATTGACCATTAAAAATGTGTAATAAATTTTGTTGCAAAGTGTGCCATATTCATCTTCTATAATAACTAAAACTAGTTTTGTTAGGAACCAAAAATTTCTATTTTCTGGTTGTTGGAAAATTTGAGTGCCCTTACCTAAAAATAATTATTTGTCAAGAAAATATAGACTAATTTTCTTCATGGCAAGAAAAACCTTGATATAATAATCATTTGTAAGCCCATGAGGTAATCATTATGTACTATACTTATTATTAATTAATATCATTAGCCAATGGGCTCATGGTTTTTTCATGATTAACCTTTTACTAGCCCTTTATGCCTATGTGGTATGGACAAGGGTTTACTGACTTATAATTATCATTGAAGATTTAGTATAAATACCCCTTAACAATTTGATCCATTGTATTGATGTGATTTTATTTTGATTATTTATGTGGATGCTTAAGGACATCCTTCATCTTTTGTGAATAATTTCATTTTATTTTTACTCAACCTAAAAAAATATTGACCTTCTTTTTTTAAAGTGAAGACACCCTTTGTATTGTAAAAAATAAGAGTGGCTTCTTGGATGGATTGGATAGCCTTAGATTCTTACCGCTTAGGAGGCATGGGTTTGAATCACATCCCCCTCACCTAACTTAATTAGTGTCTTCTATTGATATTGGAGGATGATTTAGACGTGACTTATAAAACTTCCAGCATACACACACATCCAATAAAATTGGTCCAAGTGGCAAACATAGTAGTAGATTGGTGTTGAAAGTGTGATAGGTCCCCTCCTATCATTGCATTATAAATGATGCATTATATTTGGATAATATTTTTAGGATTTAGTTATTTTTATGTTTTGAGAATTAATAGGAAAAACCCTCCAGAGGCCACAATTTTCACATAAAAAGATATTTTAAACCCATTTTTTCAAACTAATAGTTTTTGAGTTTCACACTAGTGGTATTTGTTCAAGGCCTTGTTATAATTGGAATAAAATATCATTGTATGATGGTCCTTAAGACCTAAAGTTCCCATTCCAAGGGGAGAAATTACAATATATGCATATTAGCATAAAATTTGGTCCATATTCAAAGAAGAGACAACTAGATTTAAAATATATAAAAAAATACAAGGTTCTCTAGAAGTATAAAGAAAGACTGAATATTTTTTAATCCTTCCTCTTCATATATGAAGGAATAAATTCCTATTAATATCAATACTCTATGTTTTTTCTTCTTACTTAGGTTTCTATGAGGAACTGTGCAGTTTCTTCTTGTGTATAAGATAATGCAAACAAATTTAAATTAGTGGAGGCTAAGGCTCAGGAGCCTAAGGAAAATTCTAAGTCATTAAGGAAGAAAATCCACTTATAGATACTTTAATAGGGAAGGGTATTTTACAAAGAACTATTTGGTGAGGAAACAAAAAATTAAGGTAGATTTTTTAAAAATAAGGAGAAGTATTCTAGATGATTAGGATATTTAGATAACCAAGGTGAATTGGATTATTATAACATTCATTAAGTAGGTGAATATGTAATTGTCACTGATGTCTTCTCTCCTTGGCCTATCAATTTAGAGTATAGGGGGTGTTAAAATTTGTTCAATATGAATTTATTGAACAAGGCTAACATTTTATGATATAATTATGTATAAGTCTCTCAATAGTCATTATGCAATATATTTATTATTATTTAATATAGATAGCCAATGAGCTCATGGTTTAACCTTATCATAGTTAACCTTTCATCAACCCTTTATGGCTAATGTATTATAGGAGAAGTTCTAATAATTATTATTGAGAATTTGGTATAAATATCCCCTAACCATGTGATCCATTATATCAATATGATCATATCTTGATCATTTGTGTGGGTGACTAAGGGAATCCTTATCTTATATACATAATTGTTTTTTATTTTCACTCTTTTAAAAAACATTTGTTAATGCGTTTAGTTGATGCATTGTTTTTTATTTATTTTGATAAAGTAATATAAAATATAATAAAAATGACAATTCCAATCCTCTAAATAATACTTAATATTTTAATTTTTGAAACAACTAACTCAACATTACAATAACTCTTCTAATATAAAATAAGAGTATCATGAAATTAAGCATAATATTTAAAAGAAATGTTTGTCAAAATTTGACTAAAATTATTTTTACTTTTTATAGAGATCTTTCCAATGTATTATCAATAATAATGAGAAGATAACAAGATAGTGTGTCACCCTTATAGAGTCCATAGGATTATACTATATATAAAATAGGTAATCAAAACAAAATATTTTGGATCACGTACATCTAATCCATGTTTTTTTTTTGAGAAATACTTCTTATACACATCCACCGTGGGGATTGAACCCGAGTCACATCATTGATAATGCAAGTGGTGTCCTTGCCAGTAGACCACATGGATCTAATCCATGTTGGAATTTGCAAGATATTTAGGAATGAATGTAATTAATACATTACTCAACAGGGCAAAAGTAAAGCATAAAAGAAGAGAATATTAACGGTGCATTAGACATCAATAATAAAAATAAAATAAAGAATGATCTCCAACCAATAAATAAATGGTTGGACTAGAGGGGTATAAATACCACCGTATAGAAGTTACCCAAGATCAAGGTTAAAGAATTAAGTATTTGATAATAGTAAAATAATACAAAGAAGTAACCTTATAAGGTTTTTATGGGTATATAGGGTAATATATAAAAATAATGTAATACAAGGTTAGTTAAGATCTCAAGTTTCTGAGGAGAAATCTATTTTGATTGCTCCTATTACTGTCAATGAGCTTCAACAGGTAGTTTTTAAAATGCAAAAAGGGAAAACCCCAAGTCCTGATGGTTTTCCCATTGAGTTCTATCAAGAGTTTTGGGATATCCTTCATGCTGATTTATTAGAGATGGTGGAAGAATCTAGGAAAGCCAAAAAAAATTTGAAGGTTATCAATAAAAATTATATTACTCTTATTCCAAAATCTCAAGAGGCTGAACATATCTCAGCTTTTAGACCTATTGCTTTATATAATGTTCTTCTCAAAATTATTACTAAGATCATGGTAGAAAGGTTGAAGCCTCTTTTGCATAAGATTATTTCCTCTAAACAAGGGGGTTATGTGGAAGGGCATCAAATATTTTATGAGATAGTTCTTGCTTCATAATCCATCCATTCTATGGATATGCAAAAATATCCTTCCATGTTCATTCGGTTAGACTTATCCAAAGCTTATGATAGAGTGGATTGACACTTCCTTATCAAAGTTTTGAGGCAATTTGATTTCTCTCAAGATTGGATGGATTGGATTATGGGATGTATCTATTTAGTTTCCTACTTAGTTCTTATCAATTGCAGGTCTTCTCAGTTATTTCTAGCTTCTAGAGGTATTAGGCAAGGTGACCCCCTATCCCCTTATTTATTCATCATTATTGTTGAATGTTTAGGTAGGGCTATAACCAAAAAGAGAGAAGACAAAACCCTTGAGGGAGTTACAATTTCTCATGGAGCTAGACGTATCTCTCATCTTCAATTTTTTTATGACTCTGCTCTTTTAGGTAAAGCTACTATTAAGGAAGCTTCTACGATTAAGCAAATCATTAGATGTTTTTCTAAGGATATCGGACAATTGATAAATGAAGACAAATCTAAAGTCATTTTCTTTCACTGCTCTACTAGACATGAATCCATGGTCTTGGATAAATTAATATATAATAAGACCTCCCTTACAATCACTTATTTAGGTATTCCCATCAATATTCAAAGACAAAAAATATATATTAGAATTGGTTGTTGGACAAAGTCAAGAATAAAATTGGAAAGTGGACCCATAGGTGGCTTTCTTCCAAGGGTAGAATAACCTTGGTAAAATCAGTCCTTTAGGCTATTCCTATTTATGCTTCTACCATGTTGAATATCCCAAAGGTTTTTCTTTGAGAACTGGATCAAATCAGTCATTGGTTCCTCTGGAGTGGTACTGAGGAGAAAATAAAATGGGCATTGATGAAATGGGATACTTTATGTCTTCCTAATAATGAAGGGGGATTAGGATTCTGGTCTACTAGTAATAACAAAAAAGATTTAGCTGCTAAATTATATTGGAGGATTTTGCATAACCCCAATGCTCTTTGGACCAAGAATCTCCGTGCTAAATATGCTCAGAACAAAAGTCTTGAAGATCTTGTTCGCTATCAATTGCCTTCTAAAGGTTCTCCTATTATAGCAGTTCTTAAGACTGGTGAGGATTTGATAAAAAAAAATTATTTTGGATCATTCATAATGGTTAATAGGTAAATTTTTGGATAGATTATTGGGATGGTCACAAGCCTTTGATAATTCAGTTTTTCGATTGGAGGTCTTGGATGAAGGAGCCTCATCGAGCTAACTAGATAAAGGTGGCTAATTATTATTGGTACCATATTGGTAATTCAAAGGTTGGTAGCTATTGGATTCCTATTGAGGACTGACCTATTCAAATCCCAGAAAGGCAAAGACAAGATATCTAGTGCATCCTTCATATGAGATATCTCTCTTGGTACCATGATAAAGATTGTTTTGGATGAAATAACACTACTAAGGGTGAGTTTTCAGTTGCTCAAGGTTATTTGATCTTATGCCATAATAATACCAACCAATAATCTAACATATTTTCTTAGTTGTGGGCTCAAAATATCTTGCCTAAGGTGAGGTTATCTACTTGGATTTTATTGCATCGCAGGGTGCTTATTGGGGAGAATCTTATGAAGCGTGGTTTTCATGGCCCTTTTAGATGTGAAATATGTGGAGAGAATGTGGAAACTCTCAACCATATTTTTTATTGAGTGTGCTTTAGTCTCTAATATTTGGAGGAGAATGACCACTTTACTTGGCTTATAGTCATCCAATTTTTTTACTTTTGAATATATTTGGAGGGATTGGACTAATCAATAGGGTGTTGATCATTTTATTAGGCAGTTAGTTTGGATGTGTTCTACCATTCTTCTTTGGAATATCTGGAATGAAAGGAAAAACCAAAATTTTAATCAAGAAAGGAAGGATATTCACTATATATAGAAAAATATCATTGCCAACTTAGTTGAATCAGTCCATCAACTCCTTAATCACCCCAAAACTCCCACCAAATATGGGATCAAGTGATGCAAAGATTGAATATTAACTCTTCTAAGAGAAACCAACTTAAAGGGAATGCGAGTAATTGCAATATGGATAGAAAAAGGAATTGGCAACCTCCTCCTAAGGATTTTTGAAAAGTCAATACTAATGGAGCCTCTAGAGGGAACCTTGGAAAAGCTAGTACGGGAGATATTGGTAGACTTTTAGATGGCTCCCTAGTTTTTACTTTTGCTGAGAATTTGGGTATTCTATCCAATAACCTTGCTGAGGGGTATGGTATCCTTAGAGGCCTTCAAGAGGCTACTAAGGTTGGATGGGAAAAAGGTACTAGTTGAGTCTTACTTTCAACTCATGATTAATATTTTGAAGACTCATAAGAACCATAAGGTTGATTGGAGAATAAAAATAATTATTGAAAAGATTTAGTTAATCCAAATGGGATTTTTGAAATTTGATTATAATCATGTGGTCAAAAATCAGAACAAGAGTGTTGATGCTTTAGCTAATTGGGCTTTGGACAAAAGTGATCTTACTTGCTACGGACACCCTCATATATGGTGGGCTTCACAAATAAGGGAATCTCTTCTTTCTATCATTTCTTTGGGTGGCTCCAGTTCTGGAGGTACCTAGTTTCTTCTTGCTTTATTTTTGCTTCTCTTTGGTTCGATCAGGGTATTTGAGTTCCCTTGCTCACACTAATATTTTTTTTGTTTCCTCTGTTGATTCTTGCCTTAATAGTATTTTAGTCTAGAAATGTCATTGTTGTGTTCTATTTTTTCTTTTTTCTTTTCTATTTATGTGTGTGTTTTTTTTTGTTTTTTTTTTTTTTTGTGTTTTTTTGTGTTATTTTTTGTTGTTCTTGTGCTTGTGTTTTTGTATGTGTGTTAATTGGTCTTTTTGTGTTTTTATGTGTGAGTGGTTTATATGTTTTTATTTTTCTCTGTTGTCTGTTGTTGGTTTTTTATTTTATTTTATTTTATTATTTTTTAGGTTTTGGTTGTTTTTGTTTTTCATGTTTTTGTTTGTTGTGTCTTTGTAGCGTTCTATTGTTTTTTGTTATGTTTATATTTTGTTATGTTGTTCTTGTGTTTTTTCTGTGTGGTTCGTGTTGTGTTTTTTTATATTATTGTGTGTGTGTTTGGTTGTGCTTTATCTTTTTGACACACTCAAGAAGCATGTTTTTTTATTTTTTGTTTTTAATATTTTTGTGTGTTTGTGTTTGTGTTTGTGTTTGTGTGTTCTTGTTTTTGTTGTTTCAAGTTTGCTTCTTGAGTATGTCAAAGGTGGTAGGCTAGGTGCGAGCCTTGGGAAATTTTTGTGGAAGAGATACCCTTGCCTCCTTGGGTCTTACCCGAAAGTGGCATTCCTTTTGGGATGTTTTCCACAAAAAATATCTCAAGTGAATATTAGCCTCTTATTTTAGCATTCACTCCTTAACCTAAATGAGGTACAATAAGAGAGACCCTTATGAGTCACCCCTCCTTAAGGGATGCTCTCATAGACAAAGATATTTTTACAAAATCACAAAGGTCACCTTTGGCATAATCTCGATCAAGATATCTATAAACTACTCTTTTGAAGGTACATAGTTTGGTTTGAGCAGCACACATGCATGCTACTAATATGAAATTGAATTATAAACAATTTTTATGGTGCTCTAACTATCACAAAAGAGTGTGATAGGAAATATTGAAAAATATTAACTACTCAAGAATGATTAACATCCATCAAAGGTATTTTTGACCTCATTAGTAATGCAATATTTAAATTTTATGGAATATTGAGATACAATAAACTATCATCGACAACAATAAGACACTAATATAGATCTAGGATAAAACACAAACTTAATAGTAAATTATTATTGATCAAGAAATTAATTTCAATATGGTACAAACCTTTGTTATACTGTAAAATTCACTTGGTTATTATCCAATGACTATCATGAGGTGATTGCATGTACTTACAATAATAACTGATAACAAATATATTTTTTGGCTGAGTGTGCATGATATAAATAAGACCTATACAAAGTAGCATCAACCAAAGGAAAATATAAGTTAGCATAAAGCGTTTACCCTAAATTAAAGAAAACATATATGAGCTTATACTCCTCCATCCTAAATTATTAGAAATTATCCAATAAATATATGGGATTTCATATAATGAGCCCAAATGGTAAATGATAAATTTGAATCCTCTGTAAATAGTGAAGAAGACTTGAATTTGTCATCTCAAATTTACCTCTAAGTCATAATTTTATCTTCTAAATCATGCATGTTGATCTTTCCATGATGATAAGATCATCAACATATAAGACAATAATAAGAATTTATCCATCATGATTCTTAATGTAGACATCATAATCTACCTCATACTAATGAAAGGTCCATGATTGTTAATGAATAATTGAATCTTATCATGCATGAGACACCTGATTAAGGCCATACAATAAAATAATTGATATCCTAATTCTAAACATGGATAATGATGCATATACTGCTATCGGTAAATAATTTAATACCTTATTTTCAAACATCATTGATGATGTATAAACTATTATTGATACCCTATTTTTAGACATGATTTGTTGATACAAAAGTAAGGTGTTAGTTATAATATAATGTGTAGGACTTTCTAGGTGATGCAATAGTCTATCGTTGGCATGGAGAGATAATCAAGAGTTGGAACTAATATGTATATACCTATTTGTCTACAAAAGTGTATGATGTATGTGCATTGAAAGTATTAGGAGACTATTTTGATTGGATGAGATGGAACAAAGAGAGGGCATGGATGGAATGCAAAAGTATGCAATTTGGGCTCAAGTAGATGAATAAAAGGGGTGGCATATTGCATAGCATGAATATATGCCAAATTGATTCTCGTGGTATGGATTGGGTATTTATCCAAGTTATGATTAATATAATTATTTTATTCACATGACTACGTGATTTATGATAACTTCATGTAGGTAGAAACTCATTATATGGATGGATTATTTATGGTGACTTCATGTAGATGTGACATTAATTAAATAACAATATGATTTAAGCTGACTTCACGTAGATAAGATACTCATTAAATGACTCCATAATTTAAGGTGACTTCATGTAGGGTGAACATCCATTTATTTCATGCATGAATGTGTTATTGTTGGTATGCTACATGATTTGTTATGACTTCATGTAGTAGTAGTTACACATCCATGATATTCTCTCTTGTCACGTTGGTGCCCAAAATTAGTTTTTTCTTGTGGAAGGATTGGTTCTCTTATGTAGAAAAAAGAATCATGGGAATTCCTCACTAGAATTCTATGGTTGGATAATAAATCACTCTGTGATGCTCTCCCTCCTCACAAATCTAGAAGAATCATGTATATTCCTCCTTTAGCCATCTTATATAGATAATGCATAGAGGGTTTAATGATCTATGTATGATGGTTCAAGCATGGAATCTTCCCTAATTGGGTATGTCATTTTTTACTTTTGAAAGTTGATCTAATTAGAGTGATTAAACATTATTAAGTAAAATATTAATTCATAAAATATCTTGGATGAAAGAATTAGTAAAATAAAATAGCAATATTTTATATTTTTTTTAAGTAAAAATAAATTTGGAGGCTTTTGACCTCTTGAGTTCTTATAACTTAGTATTTCTTACACTTAATTTATGTACTCAATCATAAATATTATGCTTGAGTTCTATTATGTATAAGTTAGATCATAGGATTCCTTACCACAATAAGGAATAGTCAAGACAATCATATTTTTTAGAAGTCATTGTTGTATGTACATTAGAGGTTGCTCTTGACCTTATTCGAACATAGTTCTAGGTGAATATTTTCTTAATTGTGTTAGAAAATTAAATTAAAGAGTGATGATCCAAAATGGCATGTGGATCTTGAGATGCATCTTAAATGTGTGATCAAAGTCCATTTATGGATAAATTTATTGACTTGTGTGATATGTTAAACTAACATTGCATGCACTTCCTAATATGTCTTTAATATGTCATTAGAAATTGTTTCATTTTGTTGTCTATAAAATTTCTAGAGAACTGGAAATCATTTTAATGTTGCACATTGCATGGAGTCAACTTCAACCGATGCCATGTATATGAGCATGACTACGTGTGTTCTATTCAAGGTAGCCAACCATATCTAATATAATAAACATCACATATCAAGCTCAATAAGGAAAAGCAAGCAAGGTAATAGTACTTTAAATTGTATTCATGATATAGAATTATATATCTAGAATAATATAACACAACACATTATTACTAAATCATGAAAATAACTAGTTTATTCATTTGTTGATTTTTAAATTTAAAAATCATTTTCAATATTAAAGAGTATAATTGTTCTTCAATAAGGGTATGAGGTGCATACCAATTGGTTCCCCCAAATCCCATAAGGGGGTTGGAGGTCCAAGGTTCAAATATCGGGCCTCATCGGATTGAAGGATTGTCCCTTTCCTAGTGCTTTCAGTGGCATAAAAGGTTTAAAATGATTGTGGCATGGTGGTTAAAGGGGAAGACTGTGCAAAGATCTGTATGGTGGATTTCGGGGTGGACAATGTAGAATATTGTGGTGTCCATAAAAATCCGAACAACCTTCCCGGATTCATGGCGGCTATCGATTCCACCATGTTAAAAAAAACAAAAAAAAAAATATTAAAGAGCATAATCAAGATCTTTACATGGTTGAAAATAATATCCAGTGATGAGTTAGATATATATTTATGTTGTCTAGGTGCATGCAAAGTACATGATTTATGTACAATGATATGTCCTTGAAATGAAGCATCTTATCGACCTATTGAAATACTTTTCCACCAATTAATACTCTAATTCATCCCAATTTTAGTTTAATGGCCTATTTGGGTCGTTTGAGGTAATACTAGTCATTGGTTAGTGGTCCCTTTAGCTTTCAAGAGACTTTAGGCATTACATTCAAATCATTTTAGAGGTTACGCTCCTACCATAAAAGAACTCCACTAGAATATTTTCAAACTATTTAAAGACATACAACTTTCAAAATTCAATATTGAAGTCATACAAGTGTACCCATATTGGAAACTTAGAGTGTTTTAACTTTAAAGATAAAATTCTCTAACTAGTATCTCATGTACATCCAATTATCTGCATAAATTATTTATATTTTGTAATTTTTTTTTCTCTTTTTCGTTATTAAAAAAGATGAGAAAAATAACCTAAGGAAGACAATGAACTTCATACTTATTTTGGGATCTTGATTTGGTAAAATATACCTCCTCAAATCTTACCATTGGCCATGAGCTATTAACATTGTGGTTCAATGCTTTTGATCCTAGGTCCTTTGCTCTATCTATTTTATAATATTTGGATAGAACATTTGGGTGGATATTTTCTTATAGATAAAACCATAAAAATATGATATTTTGGGATTATTTCAAGGATGAACCAAAGCAAAATTTAGATATGTTGTAAATACTAAATACTTATATGAATAAGAATTTGAATTTTTGTTGAGTATCATGCCTATTAGACTTGGCCTTTAAAAAGAACATTGAAACCTCTTATTATAGAGCTTCTTAAAGCATTGAGGAATAATAGCCTAGGATGGTTGAAACCCCATGCTTTAATATTGTCCATGCTGTTTGAATTATATATATTGACCTTTTCTTTTCTTTTTTATTTTAGATATTTTAAAGGAAAATAATATTTCCCACTTTTAGGATTCTTTCCCTCTCTTTATTTTTAAGCCATTTATGATTATATAAGATTTTGAATATAAAATTAAATGGAATTCTAAACAAATAAAAAATAAACTTGTGTCAAACAAAAAGTATTACCAATTGTGAAAATATTATGACTCTAAATTGGTAACAAAAATATATTCTAAAAAAAATCCTTCAATGAGACTAGTGCATCTATTTTGTCTATATAAAATGTAAATAGTTGCCCAAAATAATTACTAGTGCATCTGTTTTGTCTACATGAGATACTAATAAACATTTTATAGTGTGCATTATTACTTTCAAGGAAAGGATTAGGAGTTGTCTTGTTGCAAGACAAGCATGTGATTACGTATTAATCATGAAAAATCAAGGATTATGAAGTGAATTACTATGCACATGACCTTGAGTTAGTTGTGATTGTTCATGCTTGAGGAATATGGAGGTATTATTTACTAGGGAAAATATTCCAATTGAAGTTGAATCACCAAAGTTTAGGTTTATTTTCACTCAACCAAATCTAAATGCCTAATAACATAGATGGATGGAATTCCTTTGTGAATATGATTTTGACGACTCCTATATCAAGGGAAAGAAGAATAAGATCATGAATTTCGTGAGAAATAGGAGACACATTTTTGTAGTAATAGTGGTAAATTTGGACCATAATAATTGTATCACGATCAATCTCTAGGGATATTGAGGGTATAATGAAGTTAGAGATGCTAAAATTTCTTGTGAGGTAAGAAAAGAGAAGTGTGTAGGATATTCCATTGATGATGATAGACAACTTAGATTTTGATGGGCTTTATATGTAACACTAACAAGTGAATTGAGAACTCATATTAAATAAATCCCATAAAGAACCATATATAACCCATATAGAGGTGAAAAATATGTATGCTAATATGAGAATATTATTCTTTGGCTAGGAATGAGAAATATGTAATCAAGTTTATGAAAAGTTACTTAGACTGTTAACATGTAAAGGTAGAATATCAAGATCCTATAGGTTTATTATATCTATATCAAATCCTAGAATAAAATTAGGGTGTGGTCTTCATATATTTTATTACAAGATTACCATTAATTTAGCAAAGACATGATTCTATTTTGGTGGTTATAGGATAGTTGACAAAGGTTGCACATTTCCTACCAAATAGAAACACATTTGAAGCTAAGTATGTAGCTCAACTTTATATTAAATAAATTCATTAGACTTCATGGAGAACCTAAAACAATTATATCAAATTATGATTCCTTAGCCACATAATATTTTTTGAAAACCTTTCAAAATGTATTGGGTACTCAACTGAATTATAATATAACATATCATCTTGAGACAAGTGAATAAATAGAAAGAGTAAATTATACATTGTAAGATATAATGCATATGTATGTAATGGATCAACTTAAGCAAAGGGATAAATATTCATGTTTTTTCAATTTTATTTATAATCATAACTAACATAGTTCCATTGGAATGACACACTATACAACATTATAGGGAAGGCCTTGCAAGATACCTCTAAGTTGGGATAAGCTTGAGAATAAAGTTATCATCAAACCAAAAATATTGTAAGATATGGAAAATGAGGTGGCCTTAATAAAAAAATAGTTAAATAAAACCAATATAGACAAAATATCTATACTAATGCATAAATATCACAAAGAAGTTTTCAAGTGGTTGACCAGGTGTTTACTAAAGTTTAACCTCACAAAATATCTATCAAGTTTGAAAAAGGAATAAAATTTATACTCCAATTTGTGGGTCCTTTCAAAATTATTCAAAGAATAGGGCATTAGCTTATCACCTTGATCTACCATATAGTTTATCTCATATATATATTGTATTCCTCTCATATGCTTGATTGGGTTTAATTGCAAGTGGTAGGATGAGGACCTCAACATTGTGCCTTTCAGTATACTTGATAGAAGAATTAAACAACTTAGTTGTACATCAAGTTTTGGTTTAATGGACCCAGGTGTTGTAGGTGAGTTGGATAGGAGAGGTCAATCCTCCAAGGGAGGTCCCAAGTTCGAATCTCCACCCTACCAAAAAAGTTGAATTGGGTACCAAAAATCCAATTGATAATGTTGGTGTGGGCAGGGCCTGGCGCGACTCCCGGGTGACTTTGATGGTGTAGAACCCCCTGGTCGTGGTCTCTTAGACCAAGGTGACCCCACAAGGGGTTTTTTGCTTTAATTTTTTTTTTTGGTTTAATGGGATATTTATAGTGGGAATTTGACTACATGTAAAGAATTGTATGTAATAATACAAACTTATGCATAGCTTTTTGACTAACTTCTAGTAGGATGTTATTACAAAGAAAAGATGATATAATGGCTACTATTTTGACCCCTCAGTAAATCAACAACCTATGGGTTAATATTGGTGTAACATAGACTATAATAAAGTGTGATATAGATCATTAAATGATTAAGGAGTAAGGAATGTTAATATGATGTACCATATTTTATGTATCATGTTAGACTGAATATGATATTTTTTCTTGTAATAATTTCATGCAATAGTTTTGATGTATGATGTTAATAAATTAGAGTATATATTGATGATGATTTTATGAAATTATATTAAGCATGTGGAAAAAGTAAAGTGTTCATGTGCTTTATAGGTAAAGTCCACAATTGAGGGTAAGATAAAGTGATTCAAAAACTATAAGGATTTTGTATTACTATGTATTATTATATTATTGCTTACAACATAGAAATAATAATTTGCTTTGAAACTTGTCTCATGTTGAATGTTAAGTTAGGATTTTATGCATAACCCTATCATGACAAGGATTGGATATTAATAAGACAATCAAATTGATAATTGAAATTTATTATTATTTTATTGATTACCTTAATAATTTGAATTATTTTAGTAATTATAAAGGCTTCAAATATTCTAAATTGATTAATGAAAACAACTTGGAATCATTCTCAAACAACACATTGTTCATCCACTTCTAACTACAATTTAGAAGTAAATAACATAAACTATTAGAAATTAACTACTTCTACTTTCCTCACATGAATTGGATCCATATGGGGAGTGGAGAGTGACATGATTACTCCCTTAAATTTCATGTAAAGGAGGATGATAGAAAAATAATGAAAAAATAAAAATAGGAGAGTGGATATAGGAAAAAATGGAAGGGAAAAATGGAAACACAACATAGAAAAGAATTGAGTTCTAGGGTGAAGAAGGAAAACATACAACTACAAAGCTAAAGAGAAAAATAAACCTTCATAGTTTAAATTTAACAAGCCCATAAGTATAGAAATGTAATAAAACTTATCTAACAATAACCCTCCTCTTGGCCAAGACCGTTGATAGTATGTGAATGAGATGGGTTAGGTGGTCTATGTTTTGTCATCCAAACCAAGTATTGCATGTATGGGACAATAGGTTATTGTGTTTACGATAATATTCTAC
This sequence comes from Wollemia nobilis, assembly GCA_028583015.1. NCBI lineage: Eukaryota > Viridiplantae > Streptophyta > Pinopsida > Araucariales > Araucariaceae > Wollemia > Wollemia nobilis. Next base: position 565,288 of record JAQPPZ010010853.1, read on the forward strand.
TTGTTGTGTTAGACTAAGGTATCTAGTGTATTTATATTTGTAAAAAATGATATACTTAAGTTTCAAACATGGGGTTAGGTTGAAGGGTAGCGTAGCTGCGAAAGTGTTTGACATGGAGTAAGTAGTAGCACCTCTATGCAAAATATTATAGAAGAAGATATGGGGTTAGGCTCATGTTCAATTGATTAAATTAATGGATTTTTAAGCCTTAATACTACCACAAAATATCATAGGTTATATATCACAAGATCAAATATAATATAGCCACAATATAATAAGGTCAATATAATGATGTGTAGAATAATATGAGCAAATTAATATGTAAATCAAGGCTTATAATAAATCAAATAAAATTCAATAATATGTAGAAATATGAATGTAAATAGCCTTGATGGAACATGTGTAATGACACAAAAAACAACCAACAAAAAAACACACAAAAAGAAGAAAATATTTTTTTTACAAAGGAGAGGGATTCATAAATCCCTAACCAATATAAGATTTACCTATTTGTTTAATTTATCTAAGTTTTCTTGAAGAGCTACATCTCACGAGGTACCCTCACACAAGTCCCATCTGTGTAGGCATACCATGTGTTACCACAAATAAGCCTATCTATCTCATCATACTTGATGAGCTAGACTTATATGCTTTTGTCCATCAAAGGTGTACACGTATCACCATACCATACACAATCCAGTTTGTGTAGGTATGCTACAAGTATTACAAGTTAAGCTATCCATCTCGTCTCCATGATGAGCTATCTTAACTCAGATATAGGCTTCCCAAAACTTAGTTACCATTCTCCCTAAGGGGTCTTAATCCCTTAGGTATTCCTATGTTCACCCTAAGGGGTCTCAATACCTTAGGTCATCCTCTAAGTTCACCCTAGAACTTATTTCTTAATATTATTTTTCTATTTATTAGCAAGAAGACAAGGATGATACTAGATACTAAATCTAACAAAAAAAATCAAAGATACTAAGAAAGAAGCAACATTTAAAGGAGCAACTATAATCCAAAAGGAATTTAAATCAAACATAAATAAATTGAGCAATAAATTAAAGGATACAATATTCATCATTTTACAATTATTACATGCATCTTAGTATGGTAAATCCTCCATACTCTTAAATAATAACATATTACATCAATTTCATTAGGGAAATCTCCCCATAGTTCTAATCTACTAGGGCATAAGTAAATCATTATAAATAGAGTCAAACCGATTCGTTGGTTCCAACTGCCTCTTTGGTCCTTCCTCACTTTCCATCGATCAGTTGAGGTAGCAGGGGATCAGGGCACTCATGGTTCCATGATAGACATGCTCTAAATGCATATACTAATTTCTTTACCAAATTACAACTATACAAATTTAATCCAAGAGATTAACCATCTATTGCATAGTTGATATAAATAAAGAACACCAATTTTATTTCTCCCTCTCATTACCCCATGAGAGTCTTTCAACAAAATACAACTAGATCATATGGTCTATTTCAACAAATTCTCTCAACCCTTATTCAATAATTAAAGTCCCATACCTTTAATCACTAAATAATCTAGGTTTCTTTATTTCCATAAGTTAAGCCTAAATATTGAACTTATAAACAAACCAACTTCCTTTATCTTATAAGTCAAAGTCCCATACCTTTAACCCATAAGAAAACCCATTTAATTTATTTAATAAATCAAAGCTCTACTACTTCAATTCTTAAATAACTCATTTTCCTTGTTATTTTATAAACCAAAGTCCTATATCCTTTAATCTATAAAACAACCATTCTCTTTATTTAATAAATCAAAGCTCCTCTACTCCAATTCTTAGATAATCATTTTCCTTTTTTATTTTTAAACCAAAGTCTCATAACCTTTAATCTATAAAACAACCATTCTCTTTATTTAATAAATCAAAACTCCTCTACTTCAATTCTTAAATAATAATTTTATTTTTTATTTTATAAACCAAAGTCCCATAACCTTTAATCTATAAAACAACCATTCTATTATTTAATAAATCAAAACTATTCTACTTCAATTTTTAAATAAATTATTATTATTATTATTATTATTTATAAACCAAAGTCCCATAACCGTTAATATATAAAACAACCATTCTCTTTATTTAATAAATCAAATCTCCTCTAATTCAATTATTAAATAATTATTTTCCTTTTTATTTTATAAACCAAAGTCCCATAATATTTAATCTATAAAACAACCATTCTCTTTATTTAATAAATCAAAGCTCCTCTACTTCAATTCTTAAATAATCATTTTCCTTTTTATTTTATAAACCAATCACAATTTTCTATGAATTAAAGATTCATTTCTTTAATAAATCAAACAACCATATTGATTCTATTTAATCATCAATATTTCCTTTCTATCATTTAATCACCCCAAATGAATAAAAAATAACATGAGCTCTACCCAAAACTAAAGAAAAATTTACATGAAGTAATTGTGGAATATAGAACACCCTAGATATGCAAAACCCATCCCCACTAGAATTTCATCCTAAATGTTTTTTTGCTATCTAAAAATAATATTATTTTTTGGTTACATAGAAGAGTTGGTTACAAGGGTTCAAACCACATGGGTTGCTCCCACCAAACCTAATATGCTTCATTATTGTTGACCCGGTGTGAAGGGGACCATTGGTCACTTGGGATTCATACCTTCATCATTGATTTGACACACACTTAAAATATTCATAGGATTCAGATCAGACTACTACCTTTACAAATAGGTTGCCCCTGAGGTTTGAACCTAGGTGTCTTCTTGGTAAGTGCTTGGCCAGACAAGTACTTACCAATCCACCTAGCCCTCGAGGACCTATCTAATAATATTATTACTACCAATATTTCAAACAAAAAATAGATTACCACTATTTCTCATAACCCCTCTATCTCACGAACAAAAGTAGAGCCGAGCGAACAAAAGCAGAGTTGAGCGAATGAAAGGAGATTCGAGCCAAGCGAACAAAAGGAGAGTCAAACGATTAAAACAAAATCAGAGTCAAGCAATTGGAACAAAAGTAAAAATGAGTCGAGTGAATAGAAGCAAAGATAAGAAAATGAAAGGAGAGTTAAGTTCAAGGATAATACTATAGAAAAAAGGTACTTACATACTGAAGTAGAGTTGAGCGCGGGGGGATACTAGCAATTAACACAAGAGATGAGCATAAGGGGATACTGGCAATTCACACAAGATCTGAGCATGGGGATACTGAAGTAGATCCAAGCATGGGGATACTAAAGCTTACCGATAGAACAAGGAATATTTAAACTATACACCAAACCAGACGAGAAATCTCAACACAATAAAAAGGGATACTAAAGGAGACACAATAGAACGGAGAAGATTCGAACTGTAGACTGAAACAAACAAGAAATATCAACACAAAAAATTAAAGGGTTTGCAGTGGAGGGTTTTTGGCAAAGCAAGGAGGGTTTACAGAACAAGGAGGGTTTGTGGTAGAGTGTTGTATTACACATCTATTTCATCGGGTAAGCACATTTTTTGTCCTCTTTCAATTTATAAAACAATTTAAGTAGATAGGAGAAATATGTGGACATATAGTTCCTTCATTCAACACACCAAGGGTTCATTCAACACACCAAGGGTTCATTCAACACACCAAGGGTTCGACAAGGGTTTGCAGTGGAAGAGGGTTTGCAGAGCAAGGAGGATTTGCAATGGAGGGTTTTATTACACATATTTTTCATCGAATCAATAGTATAAAGGGTTCGAAAATGGGATAAGGGAAGCAAAAATTGCAATAACCGATATATGTCAATGAGAAATAATACTGGAGGATATTAAAGCGTTGACAAGCTTGAGCAAGGGCAACAAAAATTAAGAGGACATATCAAAAAATAAAAATAAAAAATACTCTACCATATAAAAAGGTGGAGAATAAGGAACAATCAAAGACACTAAACATCATCAAACAAAGAGATCAATTATCCCAATAGAGGGGACAAAAGAGAGAAGATAAAATAAACGAAGGAAAAATGACAACACAAGAGAATACAAAAGGAAAAATAAGAGAGGAGAAATAATGACAAGAAATCATTCAGCATGGAAAATGGAGGTCACCAAAATGAGTTTTCAGATGAGGAAGAAAATTACAATTCCATAACTACACCGCTCATGTGGGCACCAAGAATTTATGTTCAAGAGCTAATGAAGATGAAAGAGAAACTTGAAAGCATGGAAATGAGGGACAAATTAAGAGATACTAAATCAAATGAGGTTATAAACACCATTCAAAGGTTGGAAAATGAAAACAACCAACTAAGAAGCAAGTGTCAAAGCTACAAAACCTTGCAAACATGGGTCAATGTGAATGGCATATCCTCAAACAAGCCATCAACCCCCAAATAAAATAGATGTGGAAAAAACAAATGCAAATCAAATAAAAGAGGTATGGGAAACACTACAAAACATGGAAACAAGAGAAAATGAGTTGCAAAATAAATTAGCAAAGGCAAAGACATGGTCTCAAGTAGTAAAAGAACCAGTCAATCAACAAAAAAAGTTGATAGAGAAGCAAGTAAAAATTCAAATAATAGAAGAGAAAGAAAGACATGAGAAGTTATCAAATATAATAATCAAAAGATTGAAAGATTATGGGGATAGAGAATATTCAAATCGTTTAACCAGGGACTTCTTGTCAGATCGATTACAATGGAAAGATCAGATAAAAAAAGCAAGCAAAATTGGCAGGTTGAGAGGAGGTAGAGATAGGCATATTCGGGTCACATTGATGAGATATGAGGATAAAACAAGGTTACTAAAAAATAGAGGCATGTTGAGAGGGTCACAATTATATTTAGATGATGACCTAACACTTTTACAGTAGGAAGAAAGAAATAAGGAATGAGAAAAGGTGAGGGCAGCAAGGAATGAAGGGAAATGGGTATATTTAAGAAATGGAAAGGCATACATCACGTCTAAACAAACCCAAAATGAATAGGGAGTATGGCCCGCCCGAGAACATCTTATAATGGTAAGTTGGAACTGTAGAGGTTACCCTTGGAGAAGAGGACCCTAGTTAGGGCCCATTGTTAGAGACAAATATATAATCATACTGACAAAAACACATGAACACGATGGATGTAGGACTCCAAAATTTTTGGGATACAAAAAAATAGCAATATGGAATAAAGCAGCGAAAAATGGCAAAGGGCATGGGAGTATTATGATTTTAATAAAAGAGGAATGTGATAGGGTCATTAAAATTGAAAAACAATATGAAAATAAACAATACATCTAGATAAATATCCTATAAAATGAGTTAGTTATTAGCATAGCAACATGTTATTTTTCTCCCAAGAATTCTAAATTCTATAAGAAACATGACCTTAACAGAGAAGACCCATACTCCTCCCTAAAAAGAGATATTTCGATATACAATAAGTTGGGGGAGATTATATTAATTGGAGATTTCAATGCAAGGACAACAAATAAGCAAGCTAACATTCTAGAAGGTAGCGAAGATATTGAGATTAATCCTCTTTGGATGCAGAAGAGGAAAATCAACAGTGGACCAGGACTTCAGAAGATGAGCATGGGGCTATCATGCAATATGGAGAAGAGTTGTTAGGTCTTTGCAACATAAACAACTTGATTATTTGCAATAGGATGAACAAATGGAAAAATTTAGGAAAGTATACATGCAAAACATATAAGGGATAAAGTTTAATAGACTATGTAATATTCTCACAAAATTACATACAAAAAATAGAGGAGCTAGAAGTGGAAGATTCTCCAGTGGAACTTATCACAACCCAATTGTTATGAAACTTCTAATGCATGGAGACAAACCAAGGGAAAAACACTTGCAAGGAAATAAAAATAAATATCCTCACAATGGAAACATTCTCTTAACAGATGAAAATCGGTAAAATTTTAGAGCAATATTAAATAACAAGTTACAGGAAAGAGAAGAACTACCTCACAGTAGCAAAGATTACAGTAAGAGTGAATGGTTAATGCACATTATCCAAGAAGCTCTAAACAAATGCAAGAGAGCTAAACCTAAAAATAAAGAAAGGAATAGCTTCCCAACCAACCCATGGTTCGATGAAGATTGCAAAAAAGTGTGAAGATTACTAAAGGAACCAATGGGTAAAAAAAAATAAAATAGAAAAGCATATGAGAAACTGGTAAGGTCCAAAAAATAAGAATACACTAGAACAAGGAGGAAAGGATTGGTTTACTTAGGGAAGCATGAACCAAATTTTTTTTGGAAGGAACTAAGCGTGAAAAGGATGCAAATTGAAAATAACATAACAGTTAATTAGTGGTTGGAGTATTCAAAACAATTGTATGAGCATAGTAACCAGTAGGAGACACTCCCTACTATCATTGTCAAGAAAGAAATTTTCACAAATGAAGACATTATTCAAGGGATAAAAAATTTAGCAACTAGTAAAGCCCATGACATAGACAATCTTCAGGCAGAGCATATAAAATGGGGGTAGATATCCTGGCACCGCAGATCAAAGAAATTTTCAATGAGGTCATACAAAATGGCTTCCCTACCGAGTGGACAACTAGCGTGACCATTCCTTTGTTTAAAAGTGGAGATGTAAATAATCCTTCAAACTATTGAACTATCATGATCAACCCTCTCTTTGCAAAGTTGTTTGGGAGTATGATAGAGCGTAGGATCAACATATGGGCAAAAAAAAAGAGAAAGAGAGCAAAGGGGCAAGCAGGTTTTAGGTCCAAGCATTCAACTATTGATCACTGTATCATGCTCAGACACATAGTGGAAAAAATATGGGACAAAAAATAGGAGGCTTTTTGTTGTTTTTTAGACTTCAAAAAGGTATTTGACACAGTGCCAAGGAAAAAATTATGGAGCATAATAGAAGAGCTAGAGGTTCCTATTCACTGTAGGGCAACAGTTCATAGATTATATGACCATGTAAAGGCTAAAATTAGAACATAGGAAGGGTTATCTGAATGTTTTGGTAGTGACATAGGTGTCAAACAAGGTTTCCCTCTATCTTCGACCTTATTTGGGTTGTACATTGACAAGTTAGAAGAATGGATAAACAAATTTGGAAGAGAGGGTGTGCACTTAGCCAAATATATGGTAAAAATCCTCATGTATGCATACGATGTAATTCTTGTGGCCAAAATAGCCAAATATCTAGAAGATCACCTTTGAGATCTAGAAATATTTTGTGAGGAACTTGGGATGCAGGTGAACAAGAGCAAAATAAAAATTATAACTTTTTCAGCAAAAAAGAAGAATCAACAACTTGAATTTCAATTTGCAGGAGAACCGCTTGAGGTAGTAGTAGAATACAAACACCTGGGCATAGAATTTCATGATAAACTTAATTTGAATACATGTAGGATGAAAATAAATCAAAGTGGTTGGAGAGAACTATATGCACTTCAAAACAGGTGTAGGAATGACAAGTTTTGGGACTGGAAGACCACCAAGGTCTTATTTGGCCTACTTGTTACACCGGTTTTGTTGTATGGTTGCGAGGTGTGGGCTAGTGGAACAACAATTGCAAAATGGAGGCAAATAGAAAGGATTCAAAAATATCTAATCACAATTTTTCTCAAAATTAAGGCCACAACCCCTTATGAAATTATTCTAGCTAAAATTGGAATGTTTCCTTTAGAAGCAATTGCTATGACCAAGTTGTTATGTTACTTGAAAAAAATAGAAAACATGAAAAATGACATATGGCCTAGGGTAGCTAGGGACGAAGAGTTGCATAGGCAGAAGAATACATGGATGAAACAAAATAAGAAATTGATGAAACGTTGGGAAATCAACATAAATGAATGCCCAAAGACATAAAAAATTATGTGAATGAAAAGTTCAAAAGTGGAATGTGAAAAAATGCAAGCAGGGAAAGACAATATTATATTGCAAAGTTTAACCCAATGTATGACCACAAGGAAAAAGTGTATATAGGTTCTAAAATCAAGTAGAAGGAAAAAATCCTCATTGCTAAGATAAGGACTAGCTCTCATAGGATTAGATGTGAAACAGGGAGATGGACAACGCCCAAAGAACAATGGGAAGAAAGGATAGGTACTCTATGCAACACAGGGGCTGTAGAGACAAAGGAAAACTTCATATATAAATGCCCGAGTTTTTTAGATATCCATGAAAAATACAAAGAAACACTTGGAAAAGGTTCTATTGCAGAGTTATTTGAAAACAATAAAATAAAAAAAGTTGGGGAATTGCTAACCCAAATCAGCAGGAGAAGGAACAACCTTCTCAAAGATATTAAAGATCATATGATATAACTTGAGTAATTGTACTTCTATATTTGAGGTCCCATTGACCATATTTGGGTCTCATAGACGCAATTAAGATCTTTCACTTCATTTGATTTCTCTATATATAGTTTCAACATAAAATAAAATAACAACATAAAATACAATTTATTTTCCAATAGAAAGTTTTTTTTTTGCTAGGTATTATCTAGCATACAAAACCATTCGTTTAGGCTTCTTTCTTTCTCTTTAAAACATTTTTTTATTATTATTCTAGAACACATTCCTATTGATGTAACATAACCTTGATAAGTTTATTTTTACAAATTTTATTATATTATTTAAAAATAATTTAATTTTATATATAATTATGTAAATTAAAAACAAGTTAGTAGAACAATTAATTTCTTTCGAGGGACATAGATTTTTTGAATTTAATATATAAAAACTATAGGTTTCCCTTTTTCCATATAGATAGCTTTTCTTAATGGCTTAAATTTTTTTAAATGAATTTATCCAGGTTTTTACGAAGAGTTTGGTCCCTCACATTGAATGGGGTTTGAATCTTGGATATTAAATTTTTTGGATATATATATATATTTTTCAATTGAGTTTACACAGGTTTTTATGAAAAGTATGGTCTCTCATAAGTTTGAACCTTGAATCTTTTAGAGAGAGGCCAAAATACTTACCATTACAATAAACTTGTAGCTCTATAACACCTTAAAATTGAAATTCCATGTTGATAGTTCATTTTAGAAGAAGCTGAATATTCAAAATTTGTGAACATCTGCACCTCACACATGTTCACCTTTTAACGATACATGCAGAAAAGTAATTCCAAAAGTAAACCTTATAAGTTTAATTATTTTAAATAAAATTACATCGTCCAAAACCCAAATTTGATAATGTCTTTAGCTAAATTTGAGAATTTAGCTTACATAAACTTGAACTCACTTATTTTTTAAGTGGATTTAATTTCAATAAGCAACCTTTGAATAAACTTCCATTTAAGTAATTTTGACCTTGACTAATTCTCTTTCTCTTAAACAAGTCTAGCTCCATTAGAATGAACTTAATTTTAAATAAGTCTGGCTATGACCAAATGAGTTTCTCATAAACAAGTTCAACGTCAACTTTGGCTCTTTTGGTTGATTGTGAAACCCAAGTTTTGAGGTTGGGTAGTATATAAACAAACCTTTTCATAAGTAAACCTTGGTCTTGAGCAAATAAACCTTTTCAGGAGGGAAATTTAACTTGAATGAAAATTTACTCTTAGATATCTAAGATGCATTACGAGTTTGGATCTTCAAATATGTAAGAGAATTATAGAAGACTTTACCATAGTGGTTAACTCTATAATGTGATACAATAAAATATAGAACTTTAAGCGGTTTCAAGTTTAAATTTTTGCATGCTAAAAGCATAACTATAGAATGTTATCTTTTGATAAAATTTTGCAACTATATTTTAGTTGTCCCTATTAGACATTGCACATATAATTACTTTTTAGTAATCTTTAAGTATATGATTAGGATATGATCTCCTTGTAAACCTTATTGAACTACTAAATGTATTCATTTTGATTTTTTTCTTTAAGTTGAGTTTCATTTCCCAAAAGAGGGGTATTACAAAGTTTGGCATTGTTAATTCACCTCTTTTACTATTTGATTTACTATTGAATTTTTTGTTTTTCTATTGTCATTTTTATTATAAATTAGAATGAAAAAATGAAAACAGAACCAAATTTACAAAGATACAAAGATGGTTAAAAATCTATAAAATATGAAGAACAAATTTAGAGATAAAAAAAAAAAATCCAATGCACCTTATAACAACCTAATTAATCTCAATTAAGAAATAGACTAAAATAGAAAATAAAAGAAAAACCTTCTATGCTACTTTTATTGACCATCTCACTAATGACTAGTTTATTGTACTAGACAAAATTCAAAAACCTTCTCTTAGACACTTCCTAATGGCTAATCCTCTATATTTGAAAAGTTTATGATAATATTTTAAAATATCGAACATTGGCATGTGTGGATATTTATTTTCCCTTTTTCTTTGGAAAATTATGGTTAGCATGTGTAAATAAGATAAATATCCTTTTCTCCATAAATGAAAAATATTGTTCAATCATTTTCTTTCATATATGAAACCAAATATATATCTATATATATATATATATATATTTTGAATTTACATGGTGGAATCGGTAGCCGCCACGAATCTGGGCAGGCTGTCCAGCTTTTATGGCCGCCACAGTATTCTGCGATGTCCGTCCCAGAAGCCGCCACACAAATCTTCGCGCAGTCCGCCCCTATAACCACCAAGCCACAATCATTTTAAACCTTTTACGCCGCTGAAAGCACCAGGAAAGGGACAAGTGTTCAGTCCAGCGAGGCCCGAGATTTAAACCTTGGACCTCTGCCCCCCTTATGGGGTTTGGATGAACCAATTGGTCTACACCTCGGACCTATATATGAAACCAAATATAAAGAAGAGGTTTTGAGACTAATTCCTTATTTTTTTAAAAGTATGTTAATATGATAACAACATTAAATTCTCACCATAATAATAATAAATTTATCACATTAATACATTATTTAGATACTTTCCTTCATTGATGTAAACCTATCAACACAAAGGAGATCATGATGGCCAAATTATATAAAAGTAGGTGTTTGCATGTATCATTATCCCAAGTTCTACAAAACATAGATAATTCACTAATAATAGACTATATGGTTAATATCGAAATAATATTAGTAATTTTCATTATAAATTTTTAATTCTTATAATGGAAAAATTGTTGTTTAATCTATTTTTCTCTACCTAAAATATATAAGTCCATTGTTTTTTTTTGCTTGATAAAAAGGGGTTGTACTCGGGTCCCCCACCCTTAAAAAATTACATATCTCTTCTTTAGAGCTTGAGATTTTATAAATAGATACACTTCTCATCTCAATTGAGATGCTATAGTTAGAAACCTATATCATTTTACATAAAATGTCTAAATTCTTAATTTTCATTTTTTTGATCTTTTCAAATCTCGGTATGAATACAATTACTCCAAAATTTCACATCTTTCTTGACATTTTCCTATAGCAACCTTCACAATGCCAAAAATTCACCTCTACTATTTATGCCTTGCATATTAGTAGAGTAATATTTCCAAAACATCACACTAACATAGTCTGCTTTACCAAATCTGGATTGCTAGTTTCCTTCCTGAAACACAAGTGCAACCACAAAAATTATAATAAACAGCCTAAATGAACACATATTATTGTTACAATATAAAATAGATATTACCAATGGAAAAAATTAAAGTAAATCTTAATAATTAATTAATTTAGGCAATCAAAAATTTTGGTTAGCTACAACTAAACTTTCTACTTCCTCTAACCATGGAAATTAGATGTTAACTTCACTATCCTCAACCAAAATCCCTATATTGGCTAGCTTATCTGCATATTTGTTTCCTTCCCTTAATATATGTGTAAACCTAATTTCTTCAAACTCTTTAGCAAAATCTTGAATTTCCACAATTATCTCTTGTATGTTCCATGAAGCCTTTGCTTTCCTCAAAATTGAATGTATTACTATGAGAGAATCACCTTCCATCCTAACTCTATTCCATTTCATTTGTTTACATATTTTTAACCCTTCTAAAGCTGCCCAAGATTTAGCTTCATTATTTGTCTTAAATCCACAATTGAAAGCATAATGAAATAAAATGTCTCCTCTATTATTTCTAATTATTCCTCCTCCTCCTACTGGTCCTGGGTTTCCTTTAGATGCTCCATCAAAATTCAACTTAACCCACTCCACATTTGGTGGTTTTAACTTTATAATAGTTACCTTATTTTTTCTTCTCTTGTACCCAAAATCATAATTACATTTAATGACTTGAATCCATCTATCAAGATTCTTTGCTTCCTAATTAGGGATTGGGTGAGTTGATAGGGTTGTTTTAGACTTCCATATGGCTAAACATATCTTCTTTTTAATTACCTCTAAAATGCTCTCCTTTCCTTTAAATATTCTTCTATTCCTTTGTAGCCATATAGTCCAAAGTATTGTATCTTTTGATATATCCCATATTATCTGTAAACTATTACTTTTATAAGTGCTCTGCCATTGTTTTAACCAATCTTCAATTCTTCTATTCATCACCATGCATTTACCAAACATATTAAGAATCTATTGCCATATATTACATATAATTGAGCAATGTCCCAAGAGATGGTCAATACTCTCCTCCTCCTTATTATAGAAAACACATTTAGAGGGGCCATGAAAACCCGTTTCATAAGGTTATTCTAGGATAAAAATCTTCTATGACCTACTAGCCTAACAAATATTTTAAATTTAGGAATGCTTGGGCTATCCCAAATATCTCTCCAAATTCTAGTGATTTTATTATTATGTTGGTGTTGAACATTATATCCATTTTTTGTTGTGTATTCTCCTGAGCTATTCAACTCCCAAATAAATTTATCCTTGGAAGCCTTCGAAATAATAATAGTTGTTATCTTTATACTCATTTTCCTCCTAGCATCAATGTATTGTATACTTGTAAAAAAATATTCTTTCCATTTGTATCTTTCTTCTCAATCCTTATACAAAATGTTTGAAACCCTATCACAATATTTATCTTGAAGCAATCTCATCCAAGGTTTCAAAACTGGATCTAAATTGAGTGGTTTTTTATCACACCAAGCATCCATCCAAATAATTTTTTTTCCTCCAATTTCCACCACTCATCTTAAACCTTTAATCATATGATCAATAGATTTTTTAAACCATTCTAAAGAGAAGAACCATTTGGAAGAGAGAATGCAATAAATGTTAAACTTGGGTCATTGGGATCAACATACTTACTTAGAAGAATTCTTGCCCATTGTCTTTGACTCTCTTTGTACAATATCCAGATAAATTTTCCCCTAAGACCTAAGTTTTCATCTGTAAGAGCTCTTTTTCCAAGACCTCCCCTAGTTTTATCATCACACAACTTGCTCCATTTCACCAAAGAAAATTTCCTTTTATCATGTCAACCTGACCATAAAAAGGATAGCATAATAAATATTAAACTTTTTTCAACTAATTTTGGCATAGAATACAAAGACATACAATATGTTGGAATGGCTTGTAAGACTGACTTAATTAACTGCACTCTTCTTGCTAATGATAAATTTATACCTTTCCAAGTTGGAATTTTATTTTGAACTTTACTAATAACTGGATTCCATAAATCTATCCTCATTCTCCCCTCAAATAAAGGCATCCCTAGATAAGTTATTGGAAAATTTATCTCCTCCATTTGAAGCAACCTACAAATTCTTTCTTTAATATTACCAGGAGTGTTCATAAAGTAAATTTTGGATTTGGTCCTATTAAATTTTTGCCATGAAGCTCTTTCGTACTATTTTAAAAAGTTATTCAAAGCTCTGGCCTTATTTATCATTGCCCTTCCAAAAAGGGTTGTATCATCTACAAACTGTTGATGGGTGATGTTATCGATGTTATTACTAACCTTAAGTCCACTTACAAACCCATATTTGTAAGCCTTATTTAAGTTCCTACTCAAAACTTCTACCCTAATAATGAATAAATAAGGAGATAGAGGATCTCCTTGTCTAAGGCCTTTCTTGGCTTTAAAATATTTTGTCACTAACCCATTGACCAACACTGAATAAGAAATTTTAGAGACACAAGATTTAATCCATATAACCCATTTCTTACCAAAACCAAACTTATCTAAAACTACAAAAAAATTTCCATTTAACCCTATCATAGGACTTTACTCATATCAAGTTTTAAGATTATAGCTTTCTCTTTTCTTGAAGCTACCAAATGTATAACTTCATGAGCTACTATGATCCCATCCAAAATTTGTCTCTCTTTCATAAAACCTCCTTGCTCTTTTGAAATGATTTTGTCTAACAATGACATTAATCTATTTTCCATAACTTTAGAAATAATATTTTAAGCCATATTACATAGGCTTATGGGTCTAAAAAAATAAAACAATTCAACAACCTTATTTTTTGGAATTAGGGTAAGATAAGTTACATTTATTTTATAAGGAATGTATTGTTTTACTCTAGATTGTTCCACTACCACCAATAAATAATCCTTCACTATATCCCTAATATATTGGTAAAAAGCTACAGAGATCCCATCTAGACCTGGGGATTTATCCTTATTAAAATATAAAAGAGCTAAATGAACTTCTTCTAGAGTAATAGGCTCCATGAGTTTCCTATTGTCTTCATTTTTTATAACTAAATGAACATCTTGAAGAAGTTTATCATTAAGAACTTCGGTATCCTCTAAACCTAGAATATTATGATAAAATGACTTAGCCTCTTTTCTAATTTCACTATGATCTTAAATCCAAACCCCTTCTATTGATTTAATTCTACCAATTCTAGAAGATCTCTGTACTATAGCCATCCTATGAATTATTTTTCTATTTTTATCTCCTTATTTTAACCAAGTCTATCTTGATTTTAATCTCTAGAATTTCTCTTCCTTACTCAAAATATTATGATATTCACTAAGCAACTCCCTTTCCTCTAAGCTTGTATTATTTTCATCACCTTTTTGGAATTTTGAAAGTTTATCTTCTAGTTCTTTCTTCTCAAAAATATTTTTAAATGTGTTCTTGTTCCATTATTTTAATCTAGATTTCATAGATTTAATTTGGTTTGGAAGAGCATAAAACCCACCATCATCTAAAGAATTCCATGTTTGAGCTATCATATCACCAAATTGAGGATGGTCTTCCCATATCTATTCATATTTAAAATATGATATTTTTTAATTCACTTACCACCATTTTAAATCTTAGTGGCCAGTGATCTGAACCAATCCTTGTTAAGATATTAATTTTAGCACAAGTTCTTCATCTAGCCAATTATCCGAGAGAATGCATCTATCTAGTTTTTTTGCTATTAGGTTTTGGCCTCTCTTGTTGTTGGTCCAAGTATAGTTGTCTTCTTCAAACTCAATTTTCCATAGATTATTGTTTTGACTAAAATTTGAGAAATATTTCATACTTTGGATCAATTTCCTAACTCCCCCAATTTTTTCATTCAGCTTGGTAATAGAATTAAAATCTCTAATGATCATGAAATAGGTTTCTTGGTCTCTACTTCTCATAAAGGCCTCTATCCCACTCCAAATTTCTAATCTACCTGACTGAGTTGTAGGACCATACACATTGATAAGGATGAAGTAAATATCAACAAAGTAGCAAGTGACTAAAGAGTCTATCCAATACCTAGGTTTATGAATGGTTACACAAGAGGTTCTAGAAGGATTCCAACAAGTTAGAATTCCCCCTGCTGCTTCTTCAAAATGTATAGCATCCCATTCACATCTTGCCCAAACTGCTTTCATAGTTTTTAAAACTTCTTCTTTTGTCATTTTAGTTTCCTGGATATATAGAATATCGGGTTTATTACTTAAACATAGGTCCCTAATACACCTATGCTTTGAGGGGGTATTAGCACCCCTTATACTCCATGAGATGATAATCACGTCTCATTAGGGGCTTTTGTCCCCTCTTGCGTATTACCAATATCATTTTGTTTTTTGGTAAAGAGAAGTTCAACCAACTTATTTTGTGTTCCTTTCTCTATGTTAGCTCTTGCTTCCCTGGATCTTGCTTGATAATTTGAGGGTTTTCCTCTTTTTGCCTTGCCTATATCAAGAGAAGGTCTTATTATTCTATTCCTCAATATTCTTTCACCATTTTGTTTTTCAACATATTTATCCTCTCCTGGCCTATTATAGAAGCTTTTAGCTTATCCTGCTCATTTTTTGGTATTTCCTTATTAATGACGGAGCTATTACCCTCTAAAACTGCATTTTCTTTACCAATTATTCCCTCCCAAATGGTGCATGGTACTTCAAGAGAGTATTCAAAATCGATGAAACACATTCCTTGGGTTCATCGAGAATGTCCTTCCTTAAATTAAGATCATATTGAATAGACGGTTCCTTGCTAATATGTTGAAATTGTTGTCATGTGTCCTCTAAGTTTTGATCTAATTTTTCTTCATAGGCTAAAGCCTCAAAAGAATTGGAATTTTTTCCAATATCCTTTCTTATTAGTCTCCACTATTCATTTTCTTTTATTTTTCTAGATCTATTTTTTGGAAGTTGAAAACCATATTTATCCATAACCAAATCAAATGGCCTCCCTAAGAGAGATCTAAATCATACGATAAGATTGGGATTCTGGGTTTCGACCACCCATGTGTCCCATTCCTTTTCGTTCTTGAAATATTCGCACGCAGATCAGTTGGTGGATGTTCTTTTTTTTGGAGATGACATCAAATGGACCTGTTCACTACAATTTTTTTTTTAACATGGTGCTCCCCGTGCATGGTGTTTAGTTTACCCTTATTTTTTAGGCAATTGCTACATAACCGGTTCATCATTTCTATTGTTGCTTGTAAGGCTAGTCACACCTCAGCATTCTGATGTAATTTTTTGGTCGTGTCTGTCTATCGCCATAGTCATGATGTAAAATTTCTCCTTGAGAGTCGTTCGTAACGACGATAAATATTAAATGCCATGCAAACTGCGCATAGGCGCTCGTGTTGGTGGTAAATATATTTTGTTCTCTGTGATATCAAATGTATCTACTCTCAATTTTCTTGGTGTCTACTCGAGCTGCATCGAAGATGTTTTTCACGAGCATGAGGGAGATTTACAATGGATGGTAGTTGTAGAGTGGTTCAATTCATCGCATGCGGCAAGCGCAGGTTCTAGCAGGGATTCAAGTTTGGTAGCTTGGTAACAGCTACAAGAGAAGCAATTAGCAGAGGTGGAGAACTGGATGTAGGCGACGGCGTCGATGGTGTTTAGTTTGAAAAATAACATTTTTTTGACTACACTCATCAGTCCTGCTGACGGAAGGGTGCACGAGTAGCAAAAATACGTGGAGGTTGTGTTCCTTGAAAGGTGCAAAATGTCTTTAACAACCATTGCATAAATATTTAAAAAAAAATAGAAGCGATCTTCACTTTGAAGAATCTGGTAGACATTGACATGATGCGGAATGCCGAGTTCCAGGAGACGACAGGATTCTAAAACTATTTTTTTAATGCGTCGTTCGCCTTCGTGATCCACTACGGGTGGAATGATCTATTTGCTCAACGTCCTTTTAGATGAGATCGAGCAATTTTTTTGGCTACTATGGAAATTTTAGTTTCTCATGCCACGAGCATCCTTGGTGGAGCAGTTTTTTAACATGGGCAGGTTTTTATATAAACAAAGGGGTATTTTTAGTTTCCCCAGATGCTTTGCCATAATTTTGGGTTTTGCAATGCACAAATCCCCAAGATGATGTGACTGCTTTTTCAACCTGTTTCCACTTCGTGGAATGGTACCTTTTGTGGTGGAGCTATTCACTAGCGCTTGTTGTAGCTTATCTCTTCGAAGTACGTGCAGTCATAATGATCCTATGAATGTCTCTCGCACTGAGGACATCCAACCTTTAGCTGTTTAAGATCACGATAGTGGGGATTTACGTCGAGGTCCCACACATCTCCATACAGGGAGGCCATTTGATTTGAAAATCATCGAGAAATGCTAGTGTGGAGGAATATGCCAGTGTGCACAGTTTGTGGAAGCAGATGCATATGGTGGGAATTGACGCGACGCTTCGTCTATTGACTGTGGATGTGACGCGGTGCTTCGTCGACGCATGGTGAAGAATGAGAATGCCATATTTAATAGAGTGGAAGGACCATTTTAAGTTTTAATAAGGTTTTTTTATAACTTTATTAATGGTTGACGCAATGGGCCCATTTAAAATTTTTAGACATTTTGAATTTTATTAAAAAAAAATAATGAAACACCAAAGTGGACATTTAATGTTTTATTGAAAACATTGTTTTTATCCTGAAGGAAAACCCTACAATATTTCCATGCGAGGATTTTTTTTTTTATTTTGAAATATTTCAGAAGATTTCATTATGAAGGAAATGAAGATTGTTTTTTTTCTGCATATAAATACCACTATGTCACCTGTGTATAGGGGTATTTATAGTCGTCGAAAAGGTTTTTTCGAGGCGGACAAGACAATGCAGTCATTTTTTAGTTTTGACATTATTTTCTACACTTTTTTTGTGGCTCAAAAAATATTGTATCATGGAGTGCATTCTCGGTTGAACCCGACACTCCCAAGCTTTGTAAGTGATCCTAGTATCTAGTCACCTCCTCTATATCACCTAATGGTTGCAGTGGCTGGTTACCCATGCATTTCGATAGAATGAGGAGGTCACCATAAGGACACGTTCAAGAGCTACTTTGGTGCCCTTTCATTTTAAGATTCCCTTGAAGTAAGTTGTTTGTCCACTCAGTTTGGACCTTGTTATCAGCCCATTGTGTTCATATAGGTGGAAACCACTACTTATGCTTGTGGAGTCAATTTGGACATCCCTTGCGATTCTTGTGGTTCTTTCCACACTATCTTCACACTCTTCTTTTTGTGAGACACTTTGGTTTCAGGGGGTTTTCTTTAGTGATATTTTTTCATGGTTCACAACCTTGATCTGTGTCATAAGCACCAGTCTGGGAGAATGATTTCATTTAGTTTGGCGAAGAGGCTTCTCTACTTTTTTGAGACATCACATGGATCCTTTGCAGGCTTCTTGATGGAATTTGTCCTAAGGGGGATTGAAAAGGACATCTTCCTTCCTCTCCATCCTCCATGCACATCTTCCTTATACTTCTTATTCTATTCAGACAGGTGGTTTTTCATCATCTCTCAGCAAAAATGTTTAGATCACATATTTTTTTTTGGTAATTATTATAATAGATTAACAGTGGGTTTTTATAGAGGATCCCAAAACCTTATATACAAAATCAGCCTTGCTAAATAGTGCTTCATGCCTCTTGGATGGAAGAATAAACCTGTATACAGAAAAAAACAAAAAGCTGATAATTGCCCGAGGGCTACAAGTAAGGCATTTTTGCCTGATTATCCTGGAAACCATGGCCATTATAACTGGGAAAACAAAAACTAGCCGGAGAAGCTGGACCATCGGAAAGTAGAAGAAGACAACCAAGAAAACTACAAAAAATTCTCCCATACCTGGGAAATGACTTTCCACATTTCTGCTTTCTCGGAGGCAGAATTCGAAGCATACATGTGGGATAGGATCCAAGAAAAATGACTGGACTGAAACAAACCGTTGAAAATTCTGCTGGAAAATTTTGCCCTGGCCCAAATGGCCACTCGTTTAGTCTTCTCACATCCAGGATTTCATCCGTACGGTTTGAGGTTCTTCTTACTTCCCTTTCCCTGCTGGAAGGGAGGTTTTGGGATAAGCGCGTCACCCATCAGAGAATCGGAGTCATCCTGAAACAGCAACCGTTGGGTTCCATTTGCAACATCAGCCGCAGTTTCTTTGTCTCTCTTTTCCTTATTGGGGGGACGGCCCTGCTTCCTTTCACTACCAAAATCCACCCCTCGCTTTTGACTCCTTGTAATTCGAGGGCTAATATTACCAGGCTGGTAACCTCTTCTTCCCAGCAGGTAGTCTTCCAATATCTTTTGTGCCTCGGGAGAGTTTCGGTCATAAATTTTGGGTGAATCTGTCTGTGTGGTGATAAGGGGGGGGCCTGTTCCTTTTCCTCATGTGGTCCTAGTTGGGGGCGCCCACCACACTGCTCGGAGTTCGGATGGGTGGTGATTTCCTCTTCTGGTAAGGAGGATTCGAGATGGTCCCTGGATGGACTTGGAGATTCATGGCCTTTCGCAAAAGGGTGCTTCATCTGACCTTCACCGTGCTCCAGAGGGTTGCAGGGATCCCGCTCCTTCTTCCTTGGCTTTTGGAGAGGACAATTGGACTGAAGATGCCCTTGAGAACTACACTGAGGGCAGAAAGTTGGCCTGTTCTCATAAACAATAGCTTGCTTGTGTAGAAAAGTACCCCCAGACCGCAGAGTAATGGAGGATGGGAGGTCCGTCTCCAAGTCCGCCAAAACACAGAACCGGGCTTGGACAAATCTAGTTCGAGCTCTGGTGGGAGGGTCTAAAGTGATCATCTCCCCGATGGACCGAGCAATACCTCTGATTACATTTTCATGCCAGCAGAAAAGGGGAAGACTCGGGAGCCTAACCCATATTGGAGCAATGTTGATATTCTGGGTATCGGGGTTAAAGTCCAAACCCCACTTCCTTAGAAAGAGACTCCTACGGCCCAAGAACCAAGGCCCTCCAGCCAAGATTTTACAGTAGTCCTCCTTGTTGCTCAGCCTAATCGCGAAAAAACCTCGGGTTAGGGCAGCCAGCTCTAAGTGACCAGAGGTCCGCCATTTTCCAGACGCCCACTTGCGAATGGTCTCCATGTCGGGACGACCACCAATAAACTTACCGATGAGGGTAAATTTTTCGAAATCCACAAAGCTTGAGAGAATTTCCGTCGGGATGTCCAACTCGTCCCCGGACGGAAATAACTCCTTGGAGAAGAGCCCGCTTAAGGTTTCAGAGGCCACTGCCAAAGCATATGACTTCCGAGGTCCATCTCCCCGTTTGTCTGGCGGATCCTTGCCGCGACTTGGCAAGGACTCCTCGGCGTCCCCAGACTCTGTTTGCCCTCCCTCCACCCTGCCGAGCCCCCCGGTTCGACCTGCCGACGCTCCCGTGCTCTCCCAGAACAGCCTTCCCGCCCACTGTCATCCCCACCCTCCCAAGAAACCCTAATTTCATCTCACCCTCCAAAAAGAAGCATGTTTAGATCACATATTTTACATGAGTACCTTATCATGTTTTGTTACAGGGACTCATACTTGTGGATATGCCACTTGTTTTTGCTTTTTTGTTTTTCACTACCTCCTAGTATCACTTAAGGGGGGTGTTAGTATATCCTAGTACCATTTAAGGGGGGTGTTAGTATATCCTAGTACCACTTAAGGGGGGTGTTAGAAAAATATTATATTATAAGTTGTTACTAGGATAATCTGTGTGGCTAAGATTAACTCAGTTGGTTATGATCCAATGGATCAGATTGTATGTCTTTGTTATTTAAGCAAGGCTCCTTTCAATGAATAATATCAAATATTTTATTATTTCAACAAAAATTAAAACTCAAAATCTAGTAAAATTTATCTGAAAGTTCTATAACAAATATAATATTTGATAAAAACTTTATAAAATTTTCATGCACAATTTCTAAGATAAAGAAAGGGAAAAAAGAACTTAGTTAAAAAATTCTTTGTCCATATAGAATGTCTTGTCTCGCTGAAGTCTTAGCCCTTCATTGCTCTTCCCATCGTTTGAACCCTAGTTGGCAAATAATTGTAATTTCATTTTTTGCAATTTGAAAAATTGTCACTGTCCTTGTTCCGAATGGTTGACTTCATAGGGTCGTATCTCCCTCAATATTACTCAAATTTTTGCATATGATCATTCATTTTAAAGCTATTCAAATTTTGCACAAGTTGGTCCAAGAATCAGCTGAATCGAATAACTCTTTGTGAAGATATGGCTCCTAAAAGATGAGACGTTTTTCAGAAAAAAACCCTAATCCTTTGCACTTTGTAATTTTGTTTTTTGCGATTTGAAAAATTGTCACTACCCTTGTTCCAAATGGTTGACTTCATAGGGTTGTATCTCTCTCAATATTGCTCATATTTTTGCATATGATCACTTATTTTAAAGCTATTCAAATTCTGCACAAGTTGGTCCAAGAATTAGTTGAATCGGATAACTCTTCGCAAAAATATGACTCTTAAAAAATGAAATGTGTTTCAAGAAAAACCCTAATCCTTTGCACTTTGCAATTTCATAAGTCCATTGTTGACATAATAACAATAATATAAAAATAAAAGAATCAAATATTTCTCATTAAAAGTGGAATATTAAACACCCTAGATATGCAAAAGCTATCCCCACTAGATTTTCATACTAGATGTTCTTTGGCTATCTAATAATAATATTACTACCAATGTTTCAAACAAAAAATAGATAATCACTATTTCTCATAACCTATATATTGTTTCAACATAAAAGAAAATGATAATATAAAGTACAATTTATTTGTCAACAAAAAGTTTATTAATAGGTACTATCTAACATATAGAACCATTCCTTTAGGCTTCTTTCTTTCTTTGTATAACCATTTTTTTATTATTATACTATAACACATTCATATTGATGGAATATAACCTTGATAAGTTTATTTTTACAAATTTTATTATATTATTTAAAAAAAAAAAATTAATTTTATATATAATTATGTAAATTAAAAAAGTTAGTAGAACAATTAAGGCACACAATTTTTTTGAATTTAATATATAAAAACTATAGGTTTCCCTTTTTCCCATATTTTTATAAAAAAACTTGTTCATTTAATAGGTTTGAATTTTGAACTTTTAAAATTTTTTCAATTAGTTTATATAAGTTTTTATGAAGAATCTGGTCCTTCATATTGAATGGGTTTGAATCTTAAAATTTTTAAAAAGCCAAAATCCTTACCATTACGATAAACTTACAGCTCTACAACACCTTAAAATTAAAAGTAATAATTCATTTTAGTAGAAGCTGAATTTTCAAATTTTACTACTTTAAAAAACTCTTTAAGTTGACTATTAATTTAAATACACTTATTGGTAAACACATATATTCAGACATGAATTCATGTTCGATAGTTTGTAAAACCGCACGTCTCCGTAACAGTCAAGACTGAATATCTAAGAATTGTTCATGGTAGATGAGAGGTTTTAATTTAATATAATTGTTTACAGTAAATAAAGAATTTTTACTGAATATCTAAGAGTTGTTCACGGTAGATGAGAGGTTTTAATTTAATATAATTGTTTACAGTAAATAAAGATTTTTTTTACAGAGTGGTGAATGGAGTTATAAAGAGATCATATTTGAATTGAATATTGTTAATAATCATTGTAGTCTCTGATCCCACATAATTGAGATATTTAAAAAAAAAAAACAAATTCCACATCATCTTCATTTCAACAAGGATCAATGTTTTCGACGCCTAGTCGCTCATCCTGATCCTTGACAGGAGAAAACTGATATTGAGTCTTGATTTTCCAGTTGAAAGCCTGGCATTAATTGCCGAATTACTACGAGGAGCATCTTCTCAATTCATGTCTTATAATTGCCGAATTACTATGAGGAGCATCTTCTCAATTGATGTCTTATCGTCTCAAGCCTTCCACATTTGGATGGAATAAGAACAAAGTCTGAGACAATGCAAACCATTCCACATGAAACATATTCATTGTATTCGTCTTTGGGGCCATTGAGTTAAACCAACCCAAAATCATGACGTTATTGCTGACCAAAGAAAATCTATATCAGCTTCGTACGTAAAGAACCATGCAAATCCATCATCCCACAAACAAATATGACACAGAGATCTACTTAAAATGCTCTACTGCAGGGCATTATTACATTAATTAATTAGAAAACAAGAAAACCAATATAGTTTGAAATTAATAAAATTAAAAAATCCCACAAAATAACAAGATGCTTTACCAAAAATTGCCAAAGAAGTTTAAACGATCTGAGGGACAAAACAGAAGGAAGAAAAAAAAAACTTAAAAAAATTGATCTGACCAATCTGCAATTTGAATTTGCAAGACCTCAAATAACTTCGAAGAAACTTGCACGCATTTTTACGTCATCCCAAAAGAAAGTAACGCCAACGTTCCTTCGAATGAACCAAAACAGGGGTCCAGTCTACCAGGAAACTTCCCTTTTAAGACCTTTTGGCAATAAGGCCCAGTATCCTATTTTACGTTTCCTGGGGCGTCTCTTCGCCCCTTCTATTTTTCTTATTATTATCATAACACTCGGCAGAATTTCATACCTCAAACAAAACCCTAAAAAAACCCCAAACGCCCAACTTGCTCTGCACTCCACATTTATCTTCCTTCACACCATAACCACAACCAACGCCATCTCTACATTTTTCCTTTACCTCTACCTTGCTTTCCTTTACATTTACTCAACTTTACTCCTTATAACCCTTTCTTACAAACCGAGAACTCCACAACACACACACAGAAACCCCAATATCCCTCCAACCATGGCCAAACATTCCGCCAAAATCCGCATTCTCGTATTCCTTGTAACCCTATTCATGTCGTCCTGTTTGGATTCGAATCCTCTGCAGGACTTCTGCGTCGCGGACACCGCGAAACCCTCATTCGAAATAAACGGACTTCCGTGCAAAGATCCGGCCACAGCCGTCGCCGCGGATTTCAAGAGCTCGCTCCTGATCAAGCCCGGAAACACCTCAAATTCGCTGGGATCGGCGCTCACGATCGCTACGGCCTCCAGTTTTCCGGCGCTGAACACGCAGGGCCTCTCCTTCGCCAGAATCGACTACGCCGCCAAGGGAACGGTTCAGCCCCATTACCATCCTAGGGCTTCGGAGGTGCTCTTCATCGTAAAGGGAAGTCTCTACGCGGGATTCATCGATACTCAGAACAAATTATTTGCGGCGAGGCTTGGGGAAGGGGAAATGTTCGTGTTTCCGCAGGGGATGGTGCATTTTATTCACAATGTGGGGAACAGGCCGGCGGTGACCTTGTCCAGCTTGAACAGCCAAAATCCAGGGGCGGTTCTTGTGGCTAAAAGCGTGTTCGGATCGAATCCCAGCGTTCCCGATAATGTTTTGGCTGCCGCCTTCAGAATTCCGGTGAGCGAAGTGCGTTCCATCAAGACTGCCATTTCTCGCCCGGGATAAGGATGGCGTATGTAATTTCTATTTAGTATGTATATAAGTGAATTGTATCAGTCTGATGATATGGATGTAAAATCGATTTGAAGGGTGGAAACGAGATCAGATAAGCTTAAATAATACAGAATCCTGTGTACAGGTTTGAAAATTTGAAAATTGTGTGTGTTGGAGGGAGATGAAATTATTGGTAACTTTTTAAATGCTCAGTAGGTTGCTTGGCTTATTTCCATGACTATTGATGTGATAGAGCTTGTTGTGGTAAATTCTAAGCGATGAAACGATAGTTTAAAAGAGAAGATAGTACATAATTGTAATGATAATTTAAAGGATAATGTTAAACATAAAGGGTAAAAATTTAATTGTATTTGTTTAATTTATTGAATTTTTATATTTTAAAAGAGAAGATAGTACATAATTGTTAAGTTATTGCAATATTCTATTGATATGATATGAAATATATGAGATTTTTTTAATCCTATATAATCTATTAAAAAAAAACTCTTTCAATCCCATATAATTCATTTAAATAAAATAACATTTGTAAAATTATGTATGTAATAATAATAATAAATATATATGAAATGACACAAGCTCTATTGGTTAAATTAGTTAAACACCTAGACTTTCAAGGAAAAATCCATTGTTTAGATCATGCTAAGTAATATATGCTGCAAAGATATTTTGTAATATTATGATAATGATTAAAGAGGTCCATTTTAATCTCCATATGATTAATTAAATAATAATAATTAAAAAAAATAAAATGATGTGCTCAACTAGTTAAATTTATTGACTTTCAAGGAGGAAACACATACAAATATGGCTAGGCAATACATGTATGATTGTCAAAATATTGCAATACAAATATATCATTTGTTGAAATCATAATGTAATTAAAGTGGGACCTATTTTAATCCTATACAACACATCAAAAGTAAACAACTGACAAATTGTGAAAGAGAAATTACGACCAAGGAGTGAGCCTCACTTTTTCTTATTCCAATATATACAAAAATTTAAACAATAAAAGACTCTTATGACACAAAGTTAAATAGTATGGAAGAAAATTTATTTATAGAATCTCTAACTAGAAGTAAAGATGTCATAATTTAAAGTATGGATGCCTCTAAGAGAAAGAGCAAATATATGATAATCTCTATTTATGCGACATATATTATACGAAAATTTATTATCAACAATAAGATGATTGCATATGATATAATATTTCTTAATAAAAGAGGGTTAATATCTAAGTTCCATGAATATTAGTAAAGTTTTTTTGGATATTCAAAGATAGAGTAAATGGAAGTAAGAACTAAATTCAAATTATTCCATGGTTTTTCTTGTAAAATAGTTTTTCTTGTCATCTTCTCCAATTTAAATTTAGGACAACATAATGGGTGGTGGCCCATGGTTTAAGAGGAGAGATAACTTGTATATAAGACCATGGAGTGAAAATATTTTTGTGGAGATAGAAACCATTAAAAGGCTTGTGGGTTATGGTTTTGGGAATCCTATACCTCCTTATCAATAAGGAAATTTTGATTAGTATTGGTAATACTCTAATATATGTTGCCATAAATATTGTAAAACCTTTGCTAAACTCCATTAAACTTAAATATGAATAAAGAGAAAGGGATAAAGAAAAAAATATGAAAATACTATATTCAATACCTCAAACATTATGAGATTAAATAGATGACAATAAAATGTAAAATAAAAATGATGGAGAAAGAAATTATTATTTTTATTATGAGATAAACTTCAAGATGAAGCAAGATCATATTGAAGTAGTGATTGAAGTCCATCATGGTCCACTTTATGTATTTATATGGTGAAGTCCATCATGGTTCACTCAAATCAACCATTAGAAGAAATAAGTAAGGATACAAAGAATTAGAAATTACAATATGCAAGTTCAAATTAAAAAGGAACTCAAGATGCCAAAGAAAATATGAAGGTAAATTTTAAAACAAAGACTGTAGAAGAGGTTAATTTAGATCTAGGTAAATTAGCTTTATTTTTCTCAAGTAGTATAAAATCCTTTTATTACAATAAAATGAGCATAGTATAAAGTGTATCCCTTGCACTTTAGGGTTTCAAGAACATCATAATAAAAAATAACTATGGAGGATATCCATGAAAATTTAGGGTTTTTAGGGTAGCATAAGAAAGTAAGCACTATGTAGGGCGATCATTTCACTTTAGGGTTTCCAAGATAACATAAAGGAAAAAAGTATATTTGAAGCTATTCCTTACACTTTAGGTTTATAAGGAATTTTAAACCTATAGATAATAAGTCTTTTTATGTATAGTATAGAAAAATGAAAGAGATTGATGAGGATAAAAGTGTTAGTGCCATTGGAAAAATAAGAGAAAGACCTAAAGAAAACTTAGAGATAGTAATTTAGAAAACTAGAAATAAATATAACAAATAAGAATAAAACATAAAGTATGGTATATTGGAATATTAAGGGGTATGAATAAGAACTCTAAAAAGAGAGTTATTAAGGAAGTGATAGGTTATTATGGTTTCCAATTTTATTTTAATAAGAGAAATAAAAACAAGTTATGAGGAATGTAATGATGCATTAAAAAATATTTAGAAGATGGAAATCATCTAATGGCTTCTATTATAGGAGCTTTAAGAGACATTGCAATAATACCCACGATAAATAGAAATGCAATGGAGAGAAGCTCCAACTATAGTTACTCTTTATGATAGATGTTTGAAAGACCTCAATTTATTTATGTCAAATTTAATGATAAGTCATAATTTTGATCTATCTATTCTCTTGGGGGGACTTCAATATAGTTCTATCTCATTCAGAAAAGAAGGATGGTACTCTTGGAAGGTCTAAATAAATAGATGATTTTATTTCATTTGTCAATTCAAATGGCATTTGGGATTCTATTCATTCAAGCATTCATTATAAACAACATAATATATGGATTATAAAAAATCAAATAGCAAAAATATTAGATAATTGTTTGTTAATCTGATAAATGGTTGCAAAAAAAGTATACAATATCTTGCACAATCTATCATGAGTAGAATCAAATCACAAACCCATTCTCGTAAGACATGATTTACAAAATAATTGTCATCTAAATTCCTTTTGATTTTAGTCTATGTGGGTACAAGACATAATTTTTTTTAGATGGTTATATTATGGTGGGATAGCAAGGTTTAAAGTATAAAGATGTATATACAATTTTTGGGTGATGGGACTATGCACTTGGGACATAAGGTAGCTTAGGATGATGGAACTTAGTATCCCATGTACCATATTGTACCTAGATGTACTCATGATTATTGATATATGTATATGAGATATTAATTTTTAGTACAATATCTCTTTTATCTATTTTATGATAACTTTTCTTGATTTATTGCATGTTTTGCATTTACTTCTTTCATTTCATTTATGGCATATGCACATGATTTGTGTAGCATTCCATGACATGCTAATAATTGCTTGACATATACTTAGTATTTGTATGGCACACAACAACATGTCAAATGTTTTAGGACACACTCAAGATTTTTATAGCTCATGATGATGGTCAAAATTTGGATTTGCATATATGATTTGAGTAACATTCAAAATCATGCATCATATTAAGAAATAACATATATTATTTGTGTAGAATTCAATGATTTGATTTAGGAATTTGATTGATCTAAAGCATAAAATATTTGGGTAGCATTCAACAATGTGCTCATCAAATACTACCTCTTTCCAAGGATTGCCATGCATGGGGTGGTATGCCATTCATTCATACAAATTATGTAGGTAAGCCACATGTAGTATCCGATAAGTTCCAAGTACCAACACATACACTTCTCACTACAGTGGGGTAGTTTAGGAGGAAACAACCTACACCATGTACAAATACAAGTATTTGACCCCAATCCTAAAATAAACTACATGATAAACATAGATGGAAACTTTGGTATTTAGTCATGTCCACCCACTACCATGGGGAATTAAGGGATTCCAACCTATGCCATAAAGGTATGCAAGTATATATTTCTAGATCAAACTCACACCTTGCCATTAACAATGGATGCATTCGTCTATAAGGCACACCCACCATGATAGGGGAGAAGAAAGATAAAAGAAAAAAATATGGGATATATACATATTGTATCTTGTCATAGGAAAGGGAGATCCCATGGGAGGGAAATTTATCGTGTCCCTACTACAACAAGGTCTACCATTATAGTATCTGGTCAAGTGCATTGTTCAATATGACATACTTACCACTATAAGTATACACCAAAATGATAGAAGTGATCATGAAAGGGTTAGATAAATATTTTAGTGTGCTCGAGAGGAGGGAGATCTTATGGAAGGTAAATTCACCATGCCATTACTATAACAGGTTTTGCAATTGTAGTATTTGGTCAAGCACATTATTTGACAAGGCATACTTGACACCACAATGGAACAACAAATATATATATTTTTTGATTGGTTGAAAGGGTGTTGAAAGGTCCCTGAACCTTGTACAAGTATTTTTTACATGATTTCCAAACCGACCGAAGAGGCCCAAGAGCTAAAGATCAAATAAAAAGCCAAACACCACAAGAAGAAAGGTGTCGCGATATCGCGACATGTTGCAATTTTGTGGTCCACAGCATAGAGAAAGGGCAAGGAGGAAAAAGTGTCGTGATATCGTGACATGTTGCACTATCGTGGCCAAGGGTGGAAAGAATGTCGCAAAATCGCGACAAAATGCAGCATCACGGTCGAAGAAGAGAAAGTGTCGCGATATCGCGACATGTTGCAACATCGCTACCAAAAAGGAAAAAGTGTCATGATATCACGACGAGTTGCGTTGTCATGGCCAAAGAGGAAAATATGTCACGATATCGTGACATGTTGCATTGTCGCGACCCTAGGAGAAAAAATGTCGCGATATCGCGACATGTTGCATTGTCGCGACCCCAGGAGAAAATGTGTCGCGATATCGTGACATGTTGTATTGTTGCAGCCAAGTCAGGAAAAGTGTCACGATATCATGACAAGTTGTATCGTCGATGCCAAAGAAGAGAATATGTCGCAATATCACGACATGTTGCACTGTTGCGACCCCAGGAGAAAAAGCATCGCGATATCACGACATGTTGCATTATCGCGACCCCAGGATAAAAGGTGTCATGATATCGTGACAAGTTGTATTGTTGTAGCCAATTAAGGAAAGGTTTCACGATATCGCAACATGTTGCAGTGACACGGCCTGAAGAGAAAGAGTGTCGTGATATCGCAACAAGTTGTATCATCGCGGCTTAAGGAGAAAAAATATCATGAAATCGTGACGTGATGCATCTTCTCGAAAAAAAGATAAAAAATGTCACGATATCGCGACATGTTGCATTGCTGCGAAAAAAGAAGAAAAAGGTGTCACGACATCGCGACATGTTGCATTATCATGGCCAAAGAGAAAAGGTGTCACGACATCGCGACATGTTGCGTCATCACTACCATAGGAAAAAAAGTGTCATGATATCGCGACAAGTTGTAGCATCGTGGCCAGAGGAGAAAAGGTGCCGCAAAATCACGACAAGTTGCATCATCTCGGCCGAAAGATAAAAAATATCACGAAATCGCAACAAGTTGCATTGTCGCGACCGAAGGAAGAAAAGGTGTCGCAATATCGTGAGAAGTTGCAATGATGAGGTCGAAAGAGAAAAAGTGTCATGATATCGTGACATGTTGCAATGTCGCAGTCGAAGGAGAAAAAAATGTCATGATATCATGACAAGTTGCAACGAGGCCGAAAGAGAAAAAGTGTCGCGATATCGCGACATGTTGCATTTCTCGCGGTCGAAGGAGGAAAAAGTGTCACGAAATCGTGACAAGTTGCAACGATGAGGCTGAAAGAGAAAAAGTGTCACAAAATCACGACATGTTGCATTGTCATAGTCGGAGGAGAAAAAGGTGTCGCGATATCGCGACAAGTTGCAACGATGAGGCTAGAAGAGAAAAAGTGTCGCGAAATCACGACATGTTGCGTTGCCACGGTCGAAGGAGGAAAAAGTGTCGCAATAACGTGACATGTTGCAAATACGAAGCCGATAGAGAAAAAGTGTCAAGATATCGCGACGTGTTGCAAAGACGAAGCCGATAGAGAAAAAGTGTCGTGATATCGCGACATGTTGCATTACCGCGGTTGAAGGAGGAAAAAGTGTCGCGATATCGCGACATGTTGCAACAATGAGGCCGAAAGATAAAAAGTGTCACAATATCGTGACATGTTGCCTTGTCGCGACCGAAGGAGAAAAAAATGTCACGATATCGCGACATGTTGCAATGACGATGCCGAAAGAGGAAAAGTGTCGCAATATCGTGACATGTTGCATTGCCACGACTGAAGGAGGAAAAAGTGTCACAATATCGTGACAAGTTGCAACGATAGGGCCGATAGAGAAAAAGTGTTGCGATATCACGACATGTTGCATTTTCGTGGCCAAAGGTGAAAAGTGTCGCGATATCGTGACATGTTGCATTTTTGCTGTCGAAGGAGAAGAAGGAAAAGGTGTCGCGATATCGTGACAAGTCTCATCAGCATACCAACCCAATCCCCTAGCACCATCTCACATTGTGCAAACATTGAAATTTGTAGGATCGTTCCTTAGGTCGATGGGAAAGGAGTCCCTCCACACTTGAGTGTCGGATTCGTCGACTCCCTTGTTAGCAAGCTAGTCTGCAGCTTTGTTTCCTTCCCTGTATTGATGCTTAATGACTAATTCTGTGTAATTGCCAATTAGGGCCTTGCAATCTTGAAAAATTGAAGCAAGGGCCCAGGGAGGCTTAGCAATACCATTGAGCCAGTTGATAAAGTGCAATGAGTCTCCCTTGATGATGAGTTTATTGATGGTCAACCCTTCCATGAGGATTAAACTTTGGAACAGGGCCCGTGCTTCTACCATATTGTTGGATTGAATTCCCAGGTTCTGGGCAAAGGCCAAAATTATTTCTCCTCCGTGGTTTCGAGAATTCCCCCTCGCCGCCCGCTCCCGGGTTGCATTTAGCCACACCATCGAAATTGAGCTTGTGCCACCTAGAAGGAGGTAAGACCCACTTGATGACAGACCTGTCAACAAAAATACGAGGCAAAATAGAAGTGTTAGACAGATTGAAAAATTTGGTTAGATCCGATTCTAATCCAGGAGGGGGGGTTTTGGAGACGAAACAAGAGAGGCATTCTTCGCAGCAAGGGCCATGATTTTGACAACGATAATCTTCTTATCAGTGGCTTGATTTTGACAACGATAGTCTTCCAAACAAAAAATAATTGATTGATTGAAAAGATTGAATATTTTTATTTTTTATTACATGAAAATTGAAAGGGATGTTGTCTTGGTGTTCTAACCACATACCATATGGGATATGACATGGGTTAAACTAAATCAGTTTTCTTTATGAACTTAAAGAAAATATATTGACACGAGGAGGATTTTGAAGGCATCGTGATACCTCTTACTCGTAAGAACGAAACCATGATAATGATAGGTAAAAAAAATATAAATAAAGTCAACAATGAGAAATACCAATAAAAATGAATAGAAAAAACCAAGCAATAAACAACCAAGTCAAGTAAACACAAGAAACAAATGTAGACAATGTAGAACATAGCTAAATAACTAGAATGATCAAGATCACCACTTTAAGAGGAGGTCATGGTTAGGCAAGAGAACCACTAAAAATACTAAATATCAAACCAAAATTAATAGAAAAATAGCAAAAATCTAGATGACCAAGGTTTCTACTTTAAGGAATGGTCATAATCATGAGAAGAAGAGATAAATAAAAACACCTAGAGATGTGCAAAACTAAATAATTAACAAGACTAACACAAACCAACAAATAGATAAAGTAGTCAAAGTGAAAAAAGGTACCAAAGTCAATAGGTAAACCAAGAAAATACAAAAACTATACAAACGGGTTGGAAGGGGCTATGCATAAAAGCGTTTGACATGCATGGAATTGGTTGATTCATCCTACTCAATTCCATCGATTATTTCTAGTTTTATTGCCATATAACCAAACAACTCTTTAATAGTCCATAATAGTATATGGACCAAGCCATTTTTGTATAAACTTGCCCTTGTTCTTCTTATGCACATTATTGAGCTTGAGGACATGGTCCTTAACATTGAAATCATGATGACATACTTTCTTATTATATCACTTAGGAACACAACTCTTATATTCTCTATTATGCTCAAAAAAATGTAGACACCACTCATCAAGAGTATTAAGCTCGATAAGATAAGCCTCTTGATATTGCTAATGGTCCTCATCATGACTCGATAATTTTTTCAAAAAATATGCAAGGAAGGCAATTTAGTCTTAAGAGATAAAATAGTTTTAGTACCATAAACAAAAGAAAAATAACTTGTCCTTGTTGATGTCTAAATATTTGTGTACTATGTCCATAATGCATGATATAACTTTACGTGACAATTTTTTTTTATTCTTTAACCATATTTTTAAAAATATTTATCATAATTTTTATTTTAGATTTAGCCTGACCATTCCCTTGTGGATAGTAAGGCATAGAAAATTGATGTTGAATCCCTAGTTAAGAAGTTAAATCTTGCATTTCTTTATTTTAAAAGGAGTATTATTATATAAAATGAGAGTAGACAGGACACCAAACAAACATATAATATAATTAAATATAAATTTAGATATAGTGAGAGCTTTATGATTTGCCAATGGCATAACTTGTACCAATTTTGTAAAATACTCTATGGTTATTATAATGAATTTATGTCCATTTGAGGATACAAGGGAAGTAGCTTTGATAAGGTCAAGTCCCCAATTGGAAAATGTCCAAGAAGACTCGATGGGATGAATAAATTGAGTAGGGACATGGATTTCATTTTATGAAATTGACACCTATTGCAATATTTGATGTACTTATTAGCATCACCTTCCATGGTCAGTCCAAAGTAACCCATTTGTACCAGTTTATACACTATGTAGTGACCACTAAAGTGCCCTCCATAGTCACCATTGGGTACCTCAAATTTTGTAAGGCATTGTAAGACAACACCAACTATAACTATATTGAGAACAACATATCTAAATACCATGTTATGAATACAAGCATGCTACATAGTATTAGCTATAGGTGGGTAGGATTGATCATTGAGGAAGCAAAAAATGAAATACAAAGGACCATGAAGAGGAATTTAGAAATCAATAGCATTGACCTGCACATCCATAAATCCATCAATGATAGAAATAATAGGTCCATCATGAAAATTTACCATAAAATTAGTCTTAAAAATATTTTAATGTGGTGCAAATTTACTTGCTAAAGTGGCTAGAGAGTTAGCCTCAACATTCTGTCCCCTTGGGAAATGCCTAATGGTAAAGGACTTGAAAGCATTAGCTACTTAATGGTAGGGGATCAAATGAGGAGCTTTGATAGCATACTCAGTAGCTATCTAAAAAACACAATTTGAGAGTCACCTAAAATTCTGATGTATTTAATATTCATACATTAGGTAGTTAGAAGACCTAAAATTAAAGACTTATATTACACAACATTATTAGTAATGCTAAAAATGTTTAAGAGAAATATCATAGGAATATATAGACCTATTGGAGACTTGAGAAAGATACTAGCTCCTAAAAACTCATTTATTGCTTCATTAAAGTGAAGGATCCAAGTGCCAGAGTGGAGGTCTTCATCAAATTCTTGAGAAGAGGAAGATTTATTGACTTTGGATTTGGTTCTTGTTTCATGATGTCTCTTGGTAGCCTCACAATACTCCTAGAGAGATTTTTCCTATTTAGTATGTTCATAAGGAGTAGACTCCTGAATAAGACTAGAGGCAATGGAGACAAAACCATTATATTTTCATCGTGCAATTCCTCCTTTAGTGTTTGTTTTATTGGGTCATGAGCTACTAGTAATTGATCAACAATTACTTGAGCTTTAAATTTTTTTTCAATAAAAATACAAAGATCAAATTCTTGCATTATGGCAATCCAATTTTTATATCGGATGTCTCTAGGGGTGTAAAGTTTTTGTAGCATGTATCTAAGTGGGTTAGTTTTGACTACCACATAAGTTATCCAATACAACATCTAATGCCATAATTTCACACATCCAAAGTTTATAGCTAGACAATCCTTTTCCATGGGAGTGTATTGAGTTTCTACTAGAAGCATTGTTTGACTAATATAGTACATGGTATACTCTTTACTATTATAATATTTTCAAGTAAGGACACCTCCCAAGAACACCTAAGTAGTCGAGGTGTACAATATAAACAAAATTTTTGGGTTGGGTGGGCAACGAGTTGGGGTCCATAAAAGAAATTTCTTGAATTTAAGAAAGGCTTTGTTATAATTTTTGTCCAAATTGAACTCAACATTATTTTTGAATGAGTGGTTATATGGATAAGCTTTAAAGGAAAAATTAGGGATGAATCTCCTAATGCCTCCAATATTCTTGAAGAAGGATTTAGTTTCTTTAACAATTCTGGGAAGAGGCATAGAATTGGTGGCTTTGATCTTGTTATGATTGACATCTATGGCCTTATGAGATACCATAATTCATAGTAGCTTACCACTAGGAACACCAAGAACACACTTCCTAGTATTAATTCTAACTTTATAATGATGTAATCATTCAAAAATGACTCTATGATCATCTAGTTGTCATAGCCTATCAATAGGTAGCATTAACATTTTTTAATCCAAAAGGAATAACAACATAACAATATGTGCCGCAAGGTATATTAAAACTCATTTTAGTTTGATCCTTAGAAGAAATTTGAATTTGGTTATACCCATAATAGTCATACATAAGGAAAAAAATTTCATACCCTCTAATAGAATCTATAATAGCATCAATACTGGGCAAAGGAAAGTTATTCATAGGAAAATCTAGGTTGATGTTTCTAAAACCACAAGTTTGGATAACATTATTTTATTTCTTTTTCATAGGAACAATGTTAGATACCCATCCTAAATAGTCAATAAGTTTTATAAAATTGGCATCTAACAACTTTTAGATTTTGATTTTGCATAAATATTGAATGAGGAGAAATAATATTCTTTTCTTTTGTTAAATGAGAGCAACGTTCTCATAAGTGATAATGTTATGGATAAAAAAATATCATTTGTTATAAATGTGTAAAAATATTCCTAGGTAAATACATCATTATACTCCTTAAGTAGAGAATTAAAGGTTGCTTGCTCTTTGGTGGAGAGGCATACCCCAATTTTAACTATGTGTGGTTGTTTTAGGATACCTATGTTAATATATATGGATATCTTGACATTCATGACATTACCTTCTTAAAAAATGGTTTAGAGTAGGGGGAAAATTATCTAGTTCAAAATAAATTTCAACCTTACAAATATAGTTAGACCATTCATGTGTTCCCCATTTATGATTAGGCTTCTAAAAAAATCCTCTCTTATGATATTGTTAGGGAAGTCTTTTCTCTCTAGGATATAGGAATTCTAAGATAGATTCATCATTGGAAAATAATGGAAAAAATAGATATTATCAAGAACTAGAACTATTGGTTCTTCTACATGCCCATTGAACCTAAGAGTAGGGAGGATGTTAGCATAAGATTGAGTATTGAGAAATATAGGAATGAGTTTACCAAGACATGGTCTTACTTGCTAATAATTTTTTATTCAGGCCTTAATGACAACTTTGGTTGTTAAATCTATTAAAAAATTAGCTTTGATCAAGTGCATCACTAAAAGAGGGGATGGAGGATAAATCAAATTATTATTATTTTTTTGGTAATTAAGGTACAAATTCATTACAACCGGGTTTTACAGGTTGACCCAAAACCTATTACAACAACAGCACAAAGCTGAATCGGAACAAGGCCTCAATAGGGACAATCTGGCCTTAGCCCCCTACTGAGGTTACACCGCCAACAAAGAGCAACACCCTTACAAAAGATGACCCACACCTCAAAACACAGGCGGATGACACTTTCGCCTCCTAACACTTTCTCTTCTCTTTTGGTCGTGAAACTACGACATGTCGCGATATCGTGACACTTTTCCTTCCTCCTCTTTATTTTCTCTTTTGGTCGCAAAAAAGTGACATGTCATGAAATCGTGACACTTTTCCTTCCCGCTCTTTCTCTTCTCTTTTGGTCACGAAAATCCGACATGTCATGATATCGCGACATATTTTCCTCTTGCTTATTCTCTTCACTTTTGGTCGCGAAACAATGACATATCGCGATATCGCTACACCCTTCCACATGTCGTGAAATCATGACACTTTTTCTTTCCTCCTCTTTCTCTTCTCTTTTGGTCGCGACAATGCGACATGTAGCAATATCACGACACTTTTCCTTCTTGCTCTTTCTCTTCTCTTTTGGTCGCGATAGGATGACATGTCACGAAATCATGACCCTTTTTCCATCTTACTCTTTCTCTTCTCCTTTGGTCGCGATAAATTGACATGTCGCAATATCGCGACACTTTTTCCTTCTTGCTCTTCTCTTCTCTTTTGGCCAAAAAAATCTGACATATCGCGAAATCGTGACACTTTTCCAATCAAGCTCAACACAGCCAAAAAATGACACTATTTCCTTCTTGCTCACCATGTCGCGAAATCGCGACACTTTTTCTTTCTTGCTAAGCATGTCACGATATCATGACACTTTTTATTTCTTGCTCTTTCTCTTTTCTTTTGGTCGTGAAAATGCGACATGTCGCGATATCGCGACACTTTTTCCATGTCGCGATATCACGACACTTTTTCTTTCATCAACATGTCGCGAAATCGTGACACTTTTTCCTTCCTCCTATTTCACTTCTTTTTTGGTCGCGAGAATGAGACATGTCGTGATATCATGCCAATTTTCCTTCTTTCTCTTAGTATTCTCTTTTGGTCGCAAAAAAATGACATGTCGCGAAATCGTGACATATTTTCTTTCTTGCTCTTTCTCTTCTCTTTTAGTCGTGAAAACACAACATGTCGCGATGTCGCGACACTTTTTCCCACTTGCTCTTTCTCTTATTTTTTGATAACAATAATGTGACATGTCATGATATCGTGACACTTCTTCCTTCGAGTTTAACTTATTGCCAAAAAGCGACCCTTCTTCCTTCAAGCTTAACTTATCGCCAAAAAATGACACTATTTCTTTCTTGCTCACCATGTCACGAAATCGTGACACTCTTTCTTTCTTGCTAAGCATGTCGCGATATCGTGACACTTTTTCTTTCTTGCTCTTTCTATTTTCTTTTGGTCACAAAAATGCGACATGTCGCGATATCGCGACACTTTTTCCATGTCGCGATATCGCGACACTTTTTCTTTCATCAACATGTCGCGAAATTGCGACACTTTTTCCTTCCTCCTCTTTCACTTCTTTTTGGGTCACAAGAATGTGACGTGTCACGATATGGAACCACTTTTCCTTCTTTCTTTTAGTCTTCTCTTTTGGTCATGAAATAATGACATATCGTGAAATCGTGACACATTTTCTTTCTTGCTCTTTCTCTTCTCTTTTAGTCGTGAAAACACAACATGTCGCGATATCGCGACACTTTTTCCCACTTGCTCTTTCTCTTCTTTTTTGGTCATGATAATGCGACATGTCGCGATATCGTGACACTTCCTTTCGAGCATAACTTATCGCCAAAAAGTGACCCTTCTTCCTTCAAGCTTAACTTATTGCCAAAAAGTGACCCTTTTTCCTTCTTGCTCAGCATGTCGCGATATCGCGACACTCTTTCATCCTTGCTCTTCATGTCACAATATCATGACACTTTCCCTCATGCTTTTTCTCTTCTCTATTGAACGTGACAATGCGACATGTCGCGATATCGTGACACTTTTTCCATGTCGCGATATTGCGACACTTTTTCTAGCATGTCACGACATCGCGACACATTTCCTTTCTTGCTTTATATGTTGTGAAATCGTGACACTCATCCTTTATTGCTCAACATGTCACGATATCATGAACCTTTTTCTAACATGTCACGATATCATGACACTTTTTATTTCTTGGTCAACCTGTCACGAAATCGCTACACTTTTCCTTTCTTGCTGAAATTTGCTTTTCCTAAAAATTGAACAAGTCACAAAAACGTGACATCGGTCTTTGGCCTCAGCCATTGCCCCTAACCCCATAACAAGAAGCCACCAAGCCACCTGGATCCTTCCCCTGTTGCAAAGAAAACTGAAGCCATCACAATAAGGACCTAAGCAATACTGACAAAACCACATTGAAACTGCTCTCCCTTTTTTCGATCCCCACAGCTTCACCATAATTGGCGATCATTTTGAATGATTTTAGCCACTTCACTTAGGACCCCATGTTCCCAAATGACCATCCCAACATCTTCCACCCCTAAATTGGCCAAGATATCAGCAGTTTTATTTGCTTCCCTAAAAATGTGTTGGGCCTTCCGATCGTTCCTGGCATGGTAAAAGCTCCTAGCCTCTTCGATGACAGTATTAATCCACCACGGAGGATTTTTCCCATTGCTGAGAAGGTTTATGACCTGCATTGAATCTCATTCAATAATAATTTTACCTTCAATTTCTTGAGCCAACTGAAGACCCCTTCATAACGCTCTTGCTTCCACCTCATTGTTAGTCCTAGTTCCCAGCTGCTCAGAAAAAGCCAACACCAACTTGCATTGATGATCTCTCACTCCTCCTCCAGCACCTGCAATTCCAGGGTTACCTTTAGAGGCCCCATCGAAGTTGAGCTTGAACCAACCTACCGGGGGCGGTTTCCACTTGACACCTAATCTGGGATTGACCTTGATAGACACCGGTTTCTCGCCTAGATAATATTTAAGGATTGAGCTATCCGCCACTCCCAGGGGGAAGGATTTCAATCATCATAAGGTATAAGGCTAACGTTTTCATGGGCAAAGGTAATAATATTATTGGTAATGAAAGTTACATCATGGCTCGACTCATGGAATGCTCTATGGTTTCTTTCTAGCCACACTTGCCAAAGAAAATGATGGATACAGATCTTCCAAAAATACCTCAGCCGAAGGCTAACAAAGGGATTGGCCATTTGTGGAAGAGGTCAAGGATGGTAGCTAGTCTTACCCAGCAAATGCTAAAAGCCTGAAATAACCCATTGAGAACACTCAGAGAGACCGGACATTCAAGGAAAATATGGTGGGTGGACTCCCAATTACCCCTACACAAAGAACATCGGTTAGCAAGTATCATACCTTTCCTTAACAAGTTGTCAATCGTCAGAATCCTGCCTTAGATCACCAGCCATGAAAACATAGCAACTTTAGGAATAAGGTTTTTGACCCACACCAACTTAGCCTGGAGTGTGGGGTCCTCTGTATCTAACATTAGCATATATGCAGATTTGACAGAGAACTGCCCATTTTCTGTAGCTACCCAAATTACATGATCCTGCTTAGGTCTCATGGAAATGAATTGTTGATGTAGGATGCTTTGGAGTTCTTCTGATTCAGCTTCAAAGCCATGAATCCTTATATGTTTCCAAATAAGCCTTCCTCTGCCCTGTCTTATGAATTTAGCCACTTTCCTTCCTATGAGATCCTATGAGATTATTTTGATCCTTGCAAGGGAAGGAAACTGAGATAAAGCTTCATCCTTGGCCCACCTGTCATCCCAAAACTTGATCTTCTGCCCATTACCAAGAACCCATCTTAGGCCTTTATTTATGACCTCTCTACTTGTTAAGATTTCTTTCCAGAATGCCGACCCTCCACCGTGCACCGAATCATTTAGGAAATTGGTATCTTGAAGATATTTTCTTTTAATTATGGCAATCCACTCATTTTCCTCATTGTTGATAAGATGCCAAACTTTTTTGGCAAGCAAGGCAGTGTTTAGGTGAGCAACTCTTCTTAGTCCTAGCCCCCATTTATCTTTTTGTCTGCAGACCTTGCCCCAACCCACAAGGTGGACCCTCTTTTTTTCCTCTAACCCAGACTAGAGAAAATTCTTTTGGAGCTGTTCAATTTTTTGGTAAACTCTGGTAGGGGCCTTAAACATAGATAGAAAATAAATCGGGATGCTCTGTAAGGATGCCTTAGTGAGAGTAAGCTTCCCTGCCTGAGATAAGAGATGACCTTTCCAACTAGCCAGTTTCTTTTGAATTCTTTCAACCACTCTATCCCACATCGACTCTCTCAGAGAACCATAGAAAAGGGGAAGGCCTAAATAAGATGTAGGAAAAGTTACTATCGAACATCCCAAAATTGTAGCAATTATGGCTTGTCTCTGGATTGGGGTGTTGAGGAAGTAAAGCTTACTCTTGTTGAAATTCACCTTCTGTCCCACTGCATCCTTGTAGAGTTGGAGAATGCGCTTAATCCTTCTGGCTTCAACCACTGATGAGAGATTCAGCAACAAAGTGTCATCAACAAATTGTTGGTGAGAAACTGGGTTGGTGAGAGATGTGGCTTTAATCCCCGAGATTAAACCAGTAGAATAGACAACTTTTATGGTTCTACCTAATGCATCTGCTACTACAATGAACAACATTGGGCTGATCGGATCTCGTTGTCTAAGACCCCTATGACTCTGGAAATACCCAGCTGTTGTGCCATTGACCAAAACTGAGAACCAAGGTTCAAATATACATTATTTTATCAGCCTGACCCACCGAGAATGAAAGCCGAAATTCAGGATAATAGCCATCAAGAACTCCCAGTTAATGCGGTCAAAATATTTATTAATTATCAAGCTGCTTGTTTGATAGCTTATTTGCGTAGGAAAACTTTTCCAAATCTAGAAATAGGCTAGTAAAAAAACAAGGAATGCTTAAGTAATATCTATTTATCATAACGTAGAGGAAGTTGCGATCATCACATTTTGAGGTAGTCCCAACTAATAAGAAATTTAATAAAAAATGTTAAATAATATAGGCACAATAGGGTTTGATCTATAGGTCAAATAGTCACCAGGGACTAAGAAAACTATAGGAAAAAGCATAAAAATAGGTGAAAAATAAATGCTACCAAGGATTGCCTCTTTAAGTGGCAATCCTAGTATTGCTGGAGAAACTTTAGCAGACCTTGAGCCAATAGTTTATTTTGATTCAATACAGGTCAAAATAGTACACGATTAATCACTTTTAAAAATAGAGTAGTCACTTGGTATATCTTCAAGATAATTTTGAAATTGATAGATTTCATCCTTTGTTAAATTCCTAGGCAAGGGATTAAACTCACTAATTATTTTCATCTTAATCTTAATATCCAAATAAAATAGTAAATAAGGTGGGGGGAGCGGGAGGTCTCCCAATCTAGGTGGTAGACCCTCATTTCAATTTTATTGCTCCCTCCTACTCCAGTCCTACGAGATATTCAATTGGGAAGGTCTTTTTGGGATCTTCTCAGAGCCTATTGCATATCCAAGATATTCACATGATATTCCTGGGGCCTCTCAGGAAGTGTCTTCCCATTTTTTGTGAATGCATTTTCCTAGTTGGAATGTTTTGGAGATTCTTTTCTTGGTGCCTTATGGTGGTGGTTGGCTTTGACTGGATCGATTTGAGAAGCGGTATTGCGGATTCCTTCCCTACAGACTTTTATGGTCTTTTATGGGGACCTCGAGCTTCATCATTGTCCAAATTAGGGGCTTCCTCCTTTCTTCTCCTACCTAGGTTGTTGAAGAGAGGCTTGTTGTCCTATTTTCCCATTGTGCCTAGGGTTTCCTTTTCTACATTTTTTTGGGTCTTTAAGGGAGGAATCCATTTTTATCGTTTACAAATGAGTGACTCTAGTGGTTGCTTTTAGGTTAGGATTTTAGTGGTAGGTTCGTGGTTTTCTAATTTATCTCCTAGAATATTTTGTGCTTATCTATTTTAGGATTTTTCAGTGGAACCTTTCTCTATAGTTATTTTTTGGTCTTCGTGATGGGAACTTGTGCTTTCTTGTGTAGCTATGGTTGAAGGTTTCTATGGATATTTTCTTGAATAGATAGTAGGTGTGGTTGGGCATTGATATGGTTTTGATGGATTTCTTCTGTATATTTTTTTGGTCTTGGAAGGGGACCCTATGCATGCTAGCTTGCTATAGAATATGGTCTCTTGATGACTATTCCTACATCATATTTACATTTCTAATTTTGGGGTGCCATGGTGGTTTGAATCATTTTTGGACTTTCTTGCTTTATGGCTATGCATTTTATTTCATTTGTAGTGAGATCGTGTGGCCTACAGGATCTCCTTGTGCTACTAATCCATATTCTAGGTCTTTAGAATGCTCCTCTCTATGGGATTTTTCTATTTGTACTACTTCTCACATGAGGGGATTCAATTTTATTTTTAAGAAGGTTTTGTGTTTTATTTTTTAAATTTATATGTTGTTTTAGTTGGGGCTTGGTGTTCCCTTTTTCTTGTTATTTGATGCTTATTTTATTTTAAATGCATGATGGTTTTCCCTAGTTTACGTAAACATTTTTCAAAATTTTGATCTCTTTTTTGATGGTCTTGTGGAGGTTATCACCCTGGTTGAGATGATCCTTGTTTGTCTCTTGAAGATAGTATTCAGGAGAGTGTCTCTTTATGGATTCTCTTTATAAAAGGTTTGGGGATCCTTTCAAAAACTTCTTCTAATCAATCAAAAAAAAAATTCCTAGGCAAGGTAATAATTCCTATTTCACTTATCCTAAGCAAAGGTTTTGATGTAGAAATAATAGAAATAGTAGTTCTATGTCTATCTAGTCTGGCTCTGTAGTGATTACATTCAACATACTTAAGTATTCAATAGGAACAAAATTTTTGTTATTTATGACATGAATTTAAAGTAAGTTGATCATCATCATCATCTAGAATAGGAACTCCCATTGAACTTACTTGATAATGATCCACACCCACCTTATAAATATAAGTAGTAGAAGGAGAAACCTTAGTTTTAATGTTAAAGGCCTGATAAAAATCATTATCTAGATTACTATTAGTTTCCTCTCCCATGTTGTCATTATCTACACAAAATGTTACTTGTTTCAATTTGGTAGCATCCTCATGGGCTTTATGTAATTTGGCCAACCTTTGGTAAAATAAAATAGGATCTTCTCTCTATTTAGGTTACAATAATGGTGATAATCTATCTATTGAGGAAGGGAAATAATGATATCCATATTAGGTTGATCATCTTCGTATTCATATCTATCTTGAGGGAATTTCAAACAAAATTCAAGATGCCCCTTGTATAACATCTATCTAAAAGTCCACTGAGGTTCATTTTCATAGATTGGAACATTTTATGTCTAATCCATAGAAGGAATAAAACAACTATATGACTTGGAGGATAATACCCCCAAGGATATAAATCATCTTCTATGATATAAAATTTATCATTGCAGGTATACTTAACCACTTGAAAAGGAGAGGGAGCTATGTCTCCCATATTACTAGTGCAAGGTCTCCCTAATAACATGTAATTGGTTTAAAATTTTTTATACCATAGAATTCACTCTTACTTCATTTGGACTAGCTAAAATTAACAACCAAATGTAACCTACATGATCTTGAGGTTTACCATTATAAGCATAACAACAAATTCTAGTACAAAGGACATTTTTTCTAGGATATTTAGTTTATCTATCAAGGATAATGGCATAATACATGTACCTCTCTTCTTATCAACCAAATTCCTATGAATCGTCATATTATTGTAAATAAAAATTATCATCAATCATGGGTCATCAACCCTTGTTAAATAATCAACAACAATCATGTTTTTCAAAGGAAATTTTATTCCTAAATTAGGGC
The DNA here is from genome assembly GCA_028583015.1 of Wollemia nobilis. Lineage (NCBI taxonomy): Eukaryota > Viridiplantae > Streptophyta > Pinopsida > Araucariales > Araucariaceae > Wollemia > Wollemia nobilis. Next base: position 610,054 of record JAQPPZ010010853.1, read on the forward strand.
TAATATGTGCATTGATACACATATTTTCTCTATATGATTGAATATACTACATTTCATAAGACCCTAGAGTGGTGGACATAATATTAGCTATCCTTGGTTTGAGCATCTCCATCTCATCTAGTATTTTAACCTTTTTCTTTGATAGGGAGATGTTCTAAGTAATTCAAAGTACGATACTTTGCAAGGGTTTGTACGTAACTCTTCAATAATATCCCATGCTTTTGTTTTGTTCATGACTTATTGTAGCAAATATTCCTTAGGATGGGTGACAATCTATCACTATTTTTTCATGGATGTTGGGATCATCACTTTAAGTAGTGGTCATAAACTTTCACTATTTTTAGAAATGATAGGTTTCATATATTGGGTTGAGGTTTTATTAGGAATATTTTATGCATTTTTGGATGTTCCTACATTTGTAGCAACTTTCTAAATAACCAAAGGAGAGTTTGGGATATTATCAATAAAAGTAGGATTAGCCATTTCCTGAATATGTTCTTTCCCTTTATCATTTTTGTTTCTTATTTCATTTAGAAGGTTGCTTATTTTTGCATTGATTTGCATTCCTAGTAACAATAACAATTTTCTATTTGAAGGATGCAATTGTTTCTCTTTGTACCTATAAAATATTGACATATTAAGTCATCTTTGGTTGACTACAAATGTACTTTTCATTTGGGTTAGGTTGGGAAAATACTTAGTTAACTTGAGAGGAATTTTGAGAAGTTATAGGTCTAGGAATTTGATTTTGGGAGTGATTACCATTTTGATTTTGGCCCCCTCCTTGGTTTCCTTGATTAGAATTGTATTTTTAATTTTGATTCACTTCTTGCTATTGATTGGGAGTTTTTTGATCATGGTTGGAGAATGGTGTGTTATAGATACCTAACCTTTGATTGAAAAAGTGATCAAACCTCTTCTAGAGACTCTTTTTATTTTCATTAAAAAAACAATCTTATCATTGTTAACTTGATCAACGTTGAAGTTAGGAACAAATGCCTGCCTTAGGTAAAACTTTCATAAATATACACAAGTGGAATTACCATGGCCATAGGTTCCATACTAAAAACAAAACTTATTGACATCATGCTATATAGGATATTCAAACCTATCATTGATATGATTGTTTTTATATTAGTTTTTTAGCCAAATTATCATAGGTCCTAATGTTCAGGATCAAAAATATGATTAATATTTGAGCATTCAATATATATGGCCAATATTAAATAACATAACATTCATATAAAATAATAATAATATGAAGTAAAATGGCCAATGTCATTCATGAAATAACATGAAGAAAACTTATAATAGAATTGCTCAAACTATATACAAGCTTCAATATTATAGTTGCGTGAATCAATTATTTTATATACAACATGGATATTTGCATCCATAATATAACCTTAGAAAGGCGACTCTTTGACTATTTATCTATTTCTCTCCTCAGATATCCATGAGATGCATCTTTTAATATTCCATACATAAGATAATTATCTTATCTTTTGGATTCTCATCTTGCCACTTGTATACATGACTATTGACTCTCTATTTACTCTTTCACACTTCTACATATATACACATGCACACTCTATTACATGAAACTTGTGCATATTCTCACTCTTCACACTTGCATACATATTTACATGACAATTATGCACATACTACTCATGAACACATACATAAGGGGAAATGTAAATCACACTCCTAAACTATAGATACACACCCTAATCTATTACATATTTACATTTGTACCATTAAGGTACTATGGGGGTACATTAACATGTACCAAATAATGTAATATTTTCTAAAACCCCCTGTACTACATTATTTGGTTATTGAAAAATTTAGTCTTCAATCTATTTCCTTAAGTCCTTTGACTTGATATTATGTGTCTTCAATTTATGCTTCATGGATTTTGTTCTTCTTTCTTTTGTGCTTTGCTCTAGTTTTTTTTTTTTAACTTTTTTGTCTTCTTCTTTGACTATGATATGACAGTTGATGGATAAGGAATTAGTAAGTTATGTCAATAATATATTATGGAATGTAGATATTCCTTATTGAAGCTAATATATGCTTCATTAAATTCATATGTGTCATAGTTGTCATATATTTTCTCATGTATTTTCTCTTGAAAAAACTCAAAGGTGAGTAAATCCATATACATCATAATGCATATTTTAGTAGAAAATACAATGGTGTTTTGTGAATTCCACCAAGCTCTAAAAATATTTTCATGAAGATAGCTGATAAGTGTAGTGAAATTTTCATCTTTTGCATTTTTGAGAAATAAATACAATCTTATTTTTAAGTCATTTGACATTTCCTTCTTTCCATCAAAATCATCTATCAAATTCTGTATAGAATTTTAACTTATTCATAATTTCTTCACTATCTTTATTGAATGCATTTTTAATGATTTCTTCCATGATAATTCCTTTGAATTTGAAATCCTTATAACTCAAAGTTAAAATTCTTAAACAAAATTTCAATTTGCAAATTCAACAATATTTCAAATCCTTTGGAGTAGACGACCTTGTGTCTCTCAAATTTTAAATAATCAATTTTATCAATTTCTTTAGATTTTACAAAAAATAAATAAACAAAATTCAAATAAGCAATTCCTTCATAGTAGACAACCTTATAGCTTCAAATCTAAATTCAGCAATTATTTTAATATGTAAAAATATTCAATTTTGCATTCAATATTTAAATCAATGATTTTCAAAAAATAAAATTTTGAGATCAATTCAAAATTTTCTTTTGGAGTAGAAAAGTATTATCTCTCCAAAAATTAAAATATCACTTTTCAAAATTTTTAAATAAATTCTTCAAAATTTTCAAAAATCAAAATCTAATTGCAAAATCAATTTGCAAATATAAAATTTTCAAGAATTCCTTTTGACTCCCTAATTAATCAATTCTAAGATTTTTAATTTTTGAAAATAAAATGGAAGTCCTTATCACTCCAAATATCTTAATGCCAAATATAAGTTTATCCAACTTTAATTTTCAAATTTGCACACTCATAAAATGAAATTTTAAGCAAAGGTTATATATTACATGTAAACTTGACATATGTTGTATTCCATATGGCAAACATGGACGTTGCAATAAAATTTGAAATTTAAAGTTGGGAATAGATATTAACCTCTCATTTTGCCTATTCTTGGAACAAACATAGAGTCCACCAAGCATTATGTTCAAGTATTAGATCTAATGTCTTCTATAAATTGTCTTATCTCTTCACATCACCCTTTACTCTTAGGGGTTATTCTGCTCAAGCCATGTCTTACTAATTCAAACTACTTTGTGCTCTCCGAATTGCAAATGTGTTCTTGCTTAGGGTTCATCTCATAACTTCTTAACAACCTTTGTTTTACAAAGGTATTATACTTAGGATCTACAATTTTACACACAAGCTCTAGAAACTTGATGCTTACGCTCTTGAATTATGTCACTAGTCATAGAGTCTTTTGAGTGCTTAGGATTTCTCTATTATTGGGCACTGAATTGACATCAAGTTTTACTTGATACTGCAACTATCTATCTTCCAATTCTCTATCCAAGCTTGCACCCGATAGTCACAGCTCAACACTCAACATTGGATGGACCAAAGATAACTTCAATCCAACCTCCAAAGTAGGTTGGTTCCTTGTCAACTTAGTAAGATTTTGACTCAATTAAGCTCAATAAGGGTTTGAGGAATAGGTTTAGAAAAAGGTTTAAAGTTAGAGAAATATGCATTAATAATGGACGAATTGGCTAACAACATAGACATCTACAATAGAAACCTTCAAACAAACTATTTCCAATGTTCCATCACTCAATATTAGAAACACCCAAAACCATGAAATCCTTATACATTAAAGCATAAACAGATATGTATTGCAAAAAGCAATTCCAATATCCAATATATTGATAATAAAATTTAGAAGAATAGACCAATAAACAAATTTAGTAGAAATAAAATTCCTATCAACACAGATCTAACTATGAACAAATTTCAACTACCTTCACAACTAGTAATCCAACAAAAATAGAATGAACTAACCGTTACAACATTGAAAGAAATGGAATTCATGACTTTGAACTTATTAATCGAAATATAGCAAAGATAACACATATTGAGTCAAAAATTTGAGTAATGCTCCTTCCATTAGTTTGCAAAGATATTTACATAGTAGGGCAAGCAAACACACTATATCCGACCTTGAAAATCAAGGATTTGACCTCTATTTATAGTTTACAATTAAAATAATTGAAGAAAACATTACAAGAATTTAAAATTTGATAACTCAAAATATAACTTTGCTGGCATTATCTTATTTGCTGGTGGAGTCTGGAAAATCCACTGGAAGAAATCCACCATGGCAGCTTGGATTTGCAACATGTTGGTCCAGTAATGACAGCTGAGATTTAGGTCATTGGAAATGTAATATAGACCGCTCATCATTCTTGGAAGCTCCATCCACCATAGATCTTCAACCACTCTGGATTTTTTTCTTGAAAAACCTCAGACGCTTCACCTTTCCGTTTTGTACTGGCTATTCTATGATTAAAAAAGAATTCATATTTGTATGATTCGAATAATGTTAGCAAAATCTATGTCATTTATCTTATTTGTGTATGACTATGATTTAACCTTTATAAATGCTCTGCAAACTAACAGGGAGGGAATAAGATGTCATTTCACACTTTTTAAATACTGACGTCAGCTTTGAAATCTTTAGCCAACGAAATTGAGTTCCAACAAAAAATTAACTAAGTTACGAGCGAAATGGAATTTGTCACTAATAAACTCTATTAGCCTTCAAATTGGCTAAATTTCTTCTCACATCCATGGCATAAAGTAAAAGTTACAATTCACTCAAAAAACATGCTAACATCATCAAAGCTCATGCTTGACTACAGAACCTCCAATCCACACAAAAAGTAGTGTAAAATGTTCATTAAGCTATTCCGCTACCTTTAATTCCTTTCAAGAGCTTTCCAAATTTCTTACCAAGCTATGGGGAACTCATCTCCATTCCACTCATAATTGGTCTTGGAACCCAGTGGAATCAAGCTTCTCAATACTTAGTTGTTGGAGCACACAAAATGAAGTAGAATCTCTAGTCTGCATTTTTATCATGCTGACATCATCAAAGCTCAAAATTTTTGTAGATTGAAAACTTTACCGAAATCCGCTGCCAAATACACTATGCCTTGGGAAAAATAGATATTTTATTGATGTTTATGAAAAATGTCTAAGTGTTGAGCAAATTGAAGTATCCTTTGCGCGGTTCCACTCCAAAATACTCTATATCCTCAGGAGAATAGATATTTCATGCCTTAGAATAAAATTTTCAAAGTTTTCTAAGGATGTGGCCATTTTGGGCCTACATTATGGTGCATTTTGGGTGAATTTACTCACAAAGCCATTGAACTCAATATTATCCATTGGGTATCAAGAATTAAAAAATGCTTATCTTCAAAAGAATGCTTCAAAGAGTAATTTCCATATGAACACTACCCTCTGAAATCCTTCTAGACATCCTAGAGGATAAATGTTCATATCAAGATCATGATGGAACCACAAATATCTCCTTTACTACTTCCAAAACTGCACTGATTCTTTAGCAAAAACATAACTATGTTCTCCTTTTAAAGCTTCTTCAAAACTAATGATATGAATGCCTTCACAAAACAACTTCTTGTAGGCCCAAAATTGCCACATACTTAGTAAAATTTTGTATAATTTTGACTAAGTAATAAAATCATCATTCCACTAAGCTTGTAGTACGCTTTGAATCGAAACCAGGTCAAAAGATATGAATCCACTCAACTGTTAGTAAAGTTTACATGTTTGAAGCGATTCTGGGTGACTTCACTCCGGCTCCAGAATGATGGCAGATATCAAATCCACAAAAGTTCCTAAGAGACGATGACATCAACAATGAAAAAGTGTGAAATGGCATTTTTTTCTATTAAATATCCAATTTTGAGAAGGTCCTTTTGTTTTTAGCTTTGAATTGGCGCTATCTTCAAATCCACAAAAGTTTCAAGGAGATGATGACGTCACTAGCAAAAAAGTGTGGATTTGTGATTTGGGGAATAAACAAATATTTCCTTTCTGGAATGAAGATAATACGGGGCAACGAAATAATAAAAGTGTGAATTCACGATGGAAGAAGGTATGTGACTAACTCCGGACCTAGATTTGTGATTAACACGATGCGATCATTCCATCCGGAATGAAATCCGTAAAATATAATGGAAAGATGTGATGCCATAAATATTCTAATGCAGATTGAAGAAGGTGAGGTGAAAGATAAATATCCCAAAGCGGATTTAAGGTTCAGAGATCCAGATTGGATATTCTACTATTTCTGATAAGAAAGACAATGTCATCAATTTTAAAGTGGAATGGTATTTAGCTTGTACCAGATTGAATTTGAATCATGTGATGAAGAAGATCAACGATGGAGATTAAGCTGCCAAATATTGGTTGTTTTAAAGATATTGCTGCATCAGAATTGTAACAGTCGATCGAAAGATGAATTCCAAGAATATCAAACCAGAGGTGATTATAGATCGGTAGTGGTAATTCACTCCCAATAAGGATTGATGAAAACACATGATCTTTAACGACATGAGCTTCAGTTCCACTAAGTGATCAGCAAGTTGCAGAGACCCCGAGCTGTCATGGTGGACTTTCTTTTAGCGTATTTTTCGATGGACGGACCAATGAGCTAATGTCAACTAAAATATTTGTTGTACTATTGTAACAAGATTTTGTGTATTGTTTCTTGATTACTGTATTTTGAAAAACTATAAGTAGAGGTTGAACCCTCATTTTAAAGGGTCGACTCTAGCGTGTTTGCTTGTACCATTGTAAATATTCTTGAAGAGTTGAATGAAAGGAGCAATACATTGATCTTCACCTCAAGTTTACATTCTCATGCTTGATGTCAAAGGTTTGGATTTCATAGTTGCATTTCTATAAATACTTAGATGGTTAGTTTGTGCCTATTTTGGATTACTAGTTGTTATAAGTAATTGAAATCTGCTTTGAGTTCGTTCTATGTTGTTGGAAAGTACATTTCTATGAAATCTAGGTATTTGGTGAATTCTGTTATTTGGATTATCATTCCCTAGGTATTGAAATTTCTTGCTATAACATTTCTCTATTATGCTTTAATATATGAAACGATCTATTTTGGGATAAATGTTGATCTGAGTGTATGTCCTTAGTATGGTTTTTTGGGAGCTTTTTATGGTAGTACAATGTTGTTAACTTATCCGTCCACTATTATCGACATTTCTATAACCCTAACATTCTCTTAACATAAACTCCAAACCCTAAGTGAGCATAATTGTGTCAACAACTTGCTAAGTTGACAAGGAACTAGCCTACTCTGGAGGTTGGATTGGAAACCCCTATTTTGGTCCATCCAATATTGAGTGTTGAGCTGCAACTATCGGGTGCAAGCCTAGATAGAAAGTAGGAAGATAGACAACCACAGTATCGAGTGAAAACTTGGTGCAATTTAGTGCCCAACACTTCTATTATTTGTATCTCTCTGACCTCATGCTTTTATTATTTTCTTCTAACAATATCAGAGTAAAAATGAATCAAACAAAATACAAAACTTCTACATGACTATAAAATGTACAAACAAAAAAATCTAAGCCTGTGTCTCTGGCAGATCTGTAGAAACTCTATTTTATTCTTCATCCTATTTCTAAGCTTCTTATTCAATATTATTTTCTTGCTCTTGCTCAACATATTCTTCAGATGAACTTTACTCTTTATTTTCATCTTCAACATTCTTTCCAAACAACTGGAACATCAACTTCAAAGTTTGTAGGGCCTATTTCCAAACTGTTTTAGAATGGTTTGAAGTTTCTTTGAGTTGTTTGTGAATGTACTCTAGTTAATAAATATCTTCATAATTTGTAGCACTTCCTTTATTTACTAGATCCTCCATAAGATATCTGAGTCTAGTAAAATCAATAATCATTTGTGAAATCTGCTCTTGAAAAATTGGTTCCTCTAGAGCATCAATATTAGAAACATCTTAAAGACTCTTGGAAACACTCTTCTTAATATGTTCTACTGACAACAAAGAATTATCTTCCATCCATAGCCCTCTAAAACCATTTTGAATCATTTTTTTATTATTTCCACTACATCCCGAATCATATTCTCAACCTTATAAAATGATATCCAAGCCTTTTGGAGGGCTCTATGCTTCTTCACTATGACTTTGGAAGCAATTATAGTAGTATTTCTTTCTTTTTTAGGAATAGGTTTGGAAGAGTCACTGAGCTTGCTATTTGCCAACTTATAAATTTTCTCAGCTAGAATTACCATGGGTTGTATCTCTCTAGTGAAGCTATCCAAATATTCTTGAATATTCTAAAGTAGGTGACTGGCATCATCCATGTAATCAATAATGGACTATAACTCTGAGCATTTTTCCAAAACCTTAGACAACATTTCTTTTCTTACTCTCTTCAGCCCAAATTTAGAGAAACCTAAAAACTTAGACTTTACAATTCGAAGCTGCTACTTCAAGCTCTATATTTCTTTGGCTTGTTCTTTGTTTTTCTTATTTTGTTTCTCTATATGCTCCTTGAGCTTATTGGATTATTGAAATTTATACTGCTAGTTATTAGCCTCCTTTTCGAGAGCTTTATCTATTTTTTTTTTGTTGGTGATTATTTTTTCAAGCTTTTCAATTGTTTGCTCCAGCTTGTCTATTTTATCTTTGTATATATCACCCTTGGCATAGAAAGTGTCCAAGTGAGCCTTAGTTATCACCAACTCATATTTAGTAGATAGATACTCAATATCTTATGTGTATTCTTCTAAACAGTATTATTAAGTAATCATTTTAGTCTAAGGATTGATTACTAGAGGAATGATGGATTTGGATGTCCTCTACCTGGAAACTAGATCAAAAAATATGCTTCTTGAAGAACACAAGCTTATATTGAGAGCGGGTGAATAGTATAAGACCACTTTTTACATTTATTTTCAATTCAATATTATGCAGTATCTATATAACAGTATCAATAGCAGTAAAAAAAGCAATGCACAAAACACCATCCAAAAAAGTGACACAACAATTTACATGGTTCACCCAATGTGGGCTACTCCACGGAGAAAATATTTTACTAAAAATTTCTCAATCAAACTCTTGGGAATCCTTCCCAATTACAATGTTTATGGACTTCTGTCCAAAGGAGATGTTGATCCCCTAAATCTCAAGTTCATGAATCTCTTCCATAGGGAACTCTTTCCACTTATGATCTGACTAGTGATCTTCTAGAAGACTTTGTCTCTCTACTGCACTGACTGGTGGATCTCTCTCCACTTGAAGACTCCTCATTCAGATCTGTCTTCAATAGTCCTAGCTACTGGATCTCTATCCACCAAGACTCTATCCTCTGTACTCTATCACCTCCAAAGATTTGTCAATAGGTTCACTCAGAACCTCCTCAAATCGTCTTAATAGGCTCACTCAGAACTTGCTCAAATATGCTCAATAGGCTCACTCAAAAACTACTCAAATCTACTCAATAGGCTCACTCAAAACCTTCTCAAATATTATCAATAGGCTCACTCAAAACCTACTCAAATTTTCTCAATAGGATCACTCAAAACCTGCTCAAATATTCTCAATAGGCTCACTCAGAACCTACTCAAATATTCTCAATAGGCTCACTCAAAACCTACTAAAATTTTCTCAATAGGCTCACTCAAAACCTGCTCAAATCTGCTCAATAGGATCACTCAAAAACTGCTCGAATCTACTCAATAGGCTCACTCATAATTTCTCCCAATATGCTCAATAATTCCTCTATAGGACTTGCTCAAATCTGCATAGCAAGCTTTCACAAAAGCTTACACAAAAATAGTCCACAAACCTTCTCAAAGACTTACCTCAAATCAACTCAACAAAATCTCAAATCAATATCATAGAAGCATAAAGAGAATTGTTAGAGACTCAATATATTCTATACTCAAATCTCAATCTCAATTCAAATAAACCTCAACTAAGCTCAATATTATAGAAGCATAAAGAGAATTGTCAGAGACTCAATATGTGCTATACTCAAATCCGAATCTCAACTCAAAGCAATCTCAACTCAACTCAATATTATAGAAGCATAAAGAGAATTGTTAGAGACTCAATATGTTATATACTCAAATCCCTATCTCAACTCAGATCAATATTAACTCAATCTCATAGAAGCATAAAGGTAATTGTATTCAATATGTTCTATTCTCAAGGCTCAATCTCAACTCAATCAGAATATAGAATAGTTTGTTTCATGGAACTTGAAAAACCACTTCATGCAACCACTTGACTAGGCTCAATCAACTCTACTCAACCAATCACTTCAAGAAACAACTCTTTCTCACAAACCCTAGTCCAAGCATGAATCAACTAACTCAAAATATTTGTGTCAATGCTCAACAACAAATCTTACATAACAATGATACTCATGTTCTTTCTAACTCAAGTTCAAGTTCTTTGCATCACCCATTCGCTTAAACAACAATGCTAATAAGAAAAGGTTTTAATCACAACTCTCAATTCAAAAAACCTTGAAGCATAAACTCAAAGTACTTCACTCAACCAATGGTCTAAACAACAATTCTTATCAAATAAGGTTTAATTACAACTCACAATCCAAAAAACCTTGAAGCATTAACTCAACCACTTTTGAAAAGTAAACCACAATCAATCCTTTTCACTCCAATGATATTTCAAAAATCAACCACCCAAATAAAATCAATGGAGAGTATTACTCATACCTTTTTGATGCCTTATGAGTTGTCCACTAAATCTGACACACTCAACACACTTTCTTTTTCAACTCTTAACAAGGGTTAGATATCTTGAGTAATAACACAACAATAATATCTAAATAACACCTTATTACTCCTACTTTATTTTAACATCCACCAAAGTTCTTTTTAAAAGAAACCCTTACTCAAAATAACTTTCACTAAAAATAATTTTATAAAAAACCCTTATTACTCCTAACAATTTCAAAAATCACAATTAAAAATAATTCACAACTCAAATAGCCACCATGACCTTATTCCCTAAGGTTACTCTAAAATCAACTAATGAATCACCTTTACCCCTTATCACTCCACCTTAGGCAATCCAAACAAAATATTAATAAAAACCTTAATACCTGCCTCGAGGGGAATTGAACCATCGTCTTTCCCCAACGCGAATGCCCTAGCTGTGACCAAGCTACCACACGAGTTGTGGGCTTGTTGGTGAAAAATAAGCACCACTTGCTTCTTATCCTTCACCCTCTTCTACCAAGCAAAAATTATGTGCCTTGGGCGCCTCAACAGAACAAAGCCAAAAATGATGCTTGCAGGAATCGAACGTACAACCTCCTTGTCACTGATACCTTTGCACAATCCATGTTGCCACTAGGCCATGATACCCAATGAGTTTTGGAAAGCGGTCATTGTCTCCATGTAATGTTCACTGCATCACTTAAATGAAAAACACGAGCTCTTTTTCTTCGCAAATACCAAGCGCAAATATCAACAAGCAAGGATGAATGAATTAAAAAATTCAATGACATATTTATATGCCTTCCATTTTCTTGGAAACGTTGGACTTTTTGAAACTTCCTTCATGACGTCGATAGATAAACTTTTAATTTTAATTTTAAAATTTAAATTTAAAGTTTAAATAAATTAAAATTTAAACTAAATGTTTAAAATTAAATAATTCCATCACCTAGGCACCTTTTTCGATGAAACAAAAAGCCAACTTGGGTTTTAAGAAAAACCCATTTCAAATCTGCTATCCATGGTTTTAAATAAAAACATTTTGCAAAGCTTCCCTTGAAGCTCCTTTTGGAACCACATGCCATGCATCCCTTCTTAAACCTTTGATCAAAAACCTCTGCTTCTCATGAAGCTCTTTGTGAAACACAAACACAGTGCTTAATTACATAGATCCTTTTGACATCAATGACAAATCTTAGCTTAGGGACTCAAAATGTCCAACACTTATCTTCTTCATGGCCATCCTCTTGGAAGGTTTGGACAGCTTCTCTGCCAAAAAATCTTGATTTTTTTGTGAAGCTTCCTTCTCCTTTTGCAAAATTACTAATGTAGGGTAACTCACAAGAGGAGGAGAAGAGGCTATAAGGTATGAGAGAGCGGAATCAACAATTGACAATGGCTTGGTAGAAGTGACTACAATGGAATCTATGACCATTGCTACTATTGCAATTGGCAAACTCATGGAAACTGAAGCAAAACTCACAAAAGGGTGAGTGGGCGTGCTTAAAATAGTTTGTTCCTTAGATAATGGGTGGTTGCAATGGAAAATATGGAATTATAGGAGATGATGAAGAAAGAATTTTAGATGATAAAAAAGGAATTTGAGGTGACCTTGGAGGAGATGGGTTGGTTTACCCCTCAGTATTGGTTGATGAAATAGGTGGTGAACTACAAGGGGAGAAGGTACATTTGTTACAATCTATTGCTCAAAAGGGGAGGGAAGATTTCTTTGGGGAATTTGAAGGAGGAGGAGGAGAAAAGGGGATAGAAACCATACCTTCATCTACAAATGTAGGGTGTTCTAGGTTTGCCTCTATGCTCTGTTTTTGCATTGATTATACTTTTTTTGCAGTTAAAATAAGGGTTTCTTTAACAATTTTCTCCTTATCCATTAGAAATATTCTTCTTAGCTCTTTCCAGTGCCCTTTCGACCTTTCTCTTAAAGACTTGCAAGGATGCTGATTTCTCATTTTCTCTATCTTCCCTAGAATTTCCTTCTTGCAATGGTTCCTTCTACAATGTTTCTTCAACAATAGGATTTAATTCCACTATTGCTACAGTGGTGAAACTTACCGGTGTGAACATGAAATTCTCATTCTTCTTATTCTAGTTTATCTCTGTATCTGGGGGTTGTCCACCAGGCTAGGTGCTTGGGCCTACTTGCTATTTGAATGACTGGTGTGCTAATAGCCCTCTCATCAGAATAGTTCATCTTACTCATTAATTGAACCTCTTTTGGAAAATTCTCTATTTGTTCAATTGAAGGTGAAAATATCTTCAGAACTTCAACAACAATTAATGGAGTATCAACTCCTTCTTGAGATTCTTCTTGCAAATGTGGGGATGGAAAATATGACCTTATTTGTGGCTTCTTATATATTAGCACTATATTCATTTGGGTCTTTTGCTTTCCAAGTTGTGATATTCTTGTCATATTTATCAAAAAATTCATTTTCAATTACCAATCCAAACATGGATTTATCTTTACCAATTTCAACTCGCATCCTCCACTAGTCTGCTATCTTGGCTTCATTCTATTTCTTTTTACTTTCAACATCTCTAATGATAGAATCTTACAATTGATTTTCTTCTTTCTTATCTATTTTATTCTTAACTTATCTGATGGTAGTCTCCTACAACTGATGTTTTTCATTATTGTCTGGATCAAAATCAACTATTTGTTCATATAAATCTAACCATGGAGGTAATTGTTCCATCTTGGCAATATTCCACTCCAAAGGAGTATTTTCCTTGTTAATTTTTCCCTGTTCAAAATGAGGCCTAGATTTTTTCTCAAATTTATAGGCTTTTTCTCCATTCAGGGCTATATTCCTCTTGTGGAATACATCATCCAAGTCATATCCCCATATTTGGGGAATGTAAAACAAGCCCAACCTATCAAGATATTGGTCAATTTTTTCACCTTGTTGCTTCTTGGTAATGGTTATATCATCAACATTATGGTAGGTCAATGAACACCTTCTCTTCCTTCCAGAGCCATAGTTCATATTAATGAACTCTGCTTGCCTCAAATATTCTAGGGCAAATAATTTATCTATAACAAAATGAGGTAATAGAAAAGGCTTACTAGTGAAGCCATACAATCTAATGACTGTGCTTTCTATAAGGATGCACCGATATCCTTTGGCAATTTTTTTCTTAGCAATTTCTTGGCCAGTGGTGGTAGCCTAGGGCATTTCCCATACATTATCTTCAATGCTGGCCCTAAAAATTCCAAGTTAAATTTATAAAAGGACTTCGTGCTCCTTAGATGAGAAGTCCAATAGTAAACAAGAATAGGGTCTCCCTAGTCATTCTTTTCCTTAACCAAAATCAAGGGCATCATTTGCCTCACAGTAACAAAGAACATACAAACCAGGCTTGAGCACTGCTAGAAAGAGGGTGCGTCAAAACTCATCTTCATTCTCACTAATTGCTCATGCATTCTTTGAGTGAGGAAAGCTAGCCAGTCAAAGTAGATAACCCTAACACCCTTATTTTTTGCATCTTCCTCATACATTATCTTGTTGAAAATGCAGTATGCAGTTTTTATTTTCCAATCTATCACAAGTCGGTTAGAATCCAAACCCTTTATACAAGCTAACATGGAATAGAGATCTGGATGGACAAACTGCTCAATGGAAATTGAGGTTTTGGGCAATCCTTTCTTGGGTTTAATGTCTTTGAATTGATTATGGACCCATTTTATAAAAGGCTCACCATCATGAGCTCGCTTCTGTAAAGAGTAATACCCATATTGGTCGATCATTTTGAATTATTTTGGCCGTACAGGTGGTTTTATTCCTAGGACAAAAAGCTTGTGATAGGCCTCGGTAGTGATACTAAATAGGGTTTTTCCACTAGTGATTTTTACTACTTTTATGCTTGGGTAGTAAAATTTGACAATGGTTGTTATCAACTCTGGATAAGGATGAAATGAATCATAGATATAAAAATATAAGGATAGAATGACACATTTACCTTAGGGTGACAAAGCTACTCCTCTCTTGAATCTGTTGTTGATGTTCCTTTTGAGCTTTGTTCTCTCTATAAGGACCAGCTCGATTTCGACCATGAATTTCGCTTTGTCATTGTAATACTACACTTCCTCTTTTTCTGAGGTTTGAGCTTCTTGAGTGTCTTCGAAGGCCATTTTTGCAAGTAATTTTTGAAATATTTTCTCTCGAATTTATAGATAATGCTTGGCTATTGTTCTATTCTTTCCACTTGGTAAATGCTGCTCTTTGTCGAATGAATGCATTATATGTTTTTAGAACTTTTAATTTCCCATGCATGCACACCCTATACCATTAATGCAACCATTGCATGAACTACCCATTGGCATGCTTTTCAAATTAAACTAATTTATTTTAGTAGCTTGGAGATGTTATGCTAATTTTTGATTGGCTGTAATTCAAACACCTTCCATGCACTCGTGGGATTGCTTGTCATTTTATTTTCCTTTGAAGCGGTGCAAGAATCAGTTTTTTCTCAAAAATAGTCATGCACCTTGGTGGATTGGAAAATTTGTGATTTCGCTTCAACTTAGTATGTTTAATCATGGAATAGAATGCATGTGTCATTCCATTGGCACTTTAGTTCACTTGAGTATGGATTTGAACTCATTCATCTTTCTGCTTCTTTCTTAGTACATTTGAGTGCAAAATGGGAACTCGCTGCTTTTTTAGTGACAGTTAGCTTATTTTACGATTTTTCTTTCTCTTTTATTTATTTATTTATTTTTTATGTATAACATTTTATCAAAACAAAACTTGATATAAAATACAGAAATAATATGATACAAAGAGCTATATTTCAATCAAAATAGAGTTTAAGGTAAAAATCATTGATCAGAATTGGTTGCACGTTTCCCTCAAGATTTTCAAGCTAGAAAACATTGGTCTCTTTAACTTCTACTATCTTGAAAGGGCCATCATAGGAGTCAAAATTCTGATGATGTCTTGGCTTAGCTCTTTCAACATTCCACCTGAGTATAGAATATTCAACCTGGAATTTCTTGAACCTTAATTTTTTGTCAAACCATGCCTTGATGTCAACTGAATGCTTTTGGAAATCCTCATATGCATGAGTCCTCTTTTCTTCTAACTGTAGCAGGTGTGTCAACCTTATTTCTTATGGATTTTATTTGGATTCCTATTTAGTGTTTATCAGCTTGAGTGTTGGAATATCCAAATGAATAGGTAGAGTACTACCTCCTTACCATATACTATGGCATCGGGGGAGGTCTTGATGGATTTTTTAATAGTGATTCTATCTACCTATAGAGATTGCTCCAGCAATAGGTGCTAACTCCTTTTATTACCCTTCAATGACATCCTCAAAATCCTTAATATATTCTTGTTAGTTGATTCTGCAAGTCCATTTCCTTGGGAAGAGTTTGAAGTATTCTTTATGGTAATGCCATACTTATTGGAAAACTCAATATATTTGGCTCCTATGAATGTTGGGCCATTATCGCTCCCCAAGTCTTTTAGAACACCAAACCTTAAAATTAAGCTTTCCATAAAATTAATCACCACTTATTGGTCTGATTTCTTTGTAGGAATAGCTTCTACCCATATAGTAAGGTAGTATGTAGTAGTCAGAATGTATTTATGCTCATTTGAGGAATGTGGATTAATAACACCAATAAAATCCAACCCCTATTTCTAAAAGGGTTCTTCCACTTGAATTGGCTTAAGGGAAAATGATGTATTCCTTGTTCTTCCCACATGTCGCTGGAATTTATCATAGGCTCTAGTGACTTTGAAGGTGTCTACAAATATGGTAGGCCAGTAATAGCCTACTTTGATAATATTCAAAGTTGTTACTCTTCCTAAGAAGTGTCCTTTGGATAGTCCTCCATGGAACTCCTCTATGACCTTTTGTTGTTGATCATATTTTAAGCACCTAAGAAGAACTCCATCAAGGTTTGTTTTGTACAGACCCTATGGAAGTAAGATATACTTCAAATCCTATAGTCTATACCTTCTTCTCTACGATGCATTAAGATTAGGAGGGCAATATAATCTACGTAGTCTAATTCACATGATTGTAATTCTTCAGTTTGATCATCTGCTATTGCTTGACAAGCTATCATTCTTGCTCTTCTGTCAGACCTTGGCATCGAGATATACCTCTTACCAGCTTGGTAGGATGGATTTCCACATTATATTATTAGATTTTAGTAATTGAACCAAATATCTTATCTCCTAATTCTACTTTTATAATAAAATTTCTTACATCTAAATGAACAACATAAACCAGGGTCTTGCTTTGAACCAAGTACTATCTAGACTTTTTAAATTATTTTATTACAATAAATATTTGTTTCTCAATTTAATTATACTTAACCTAATATTCATGAAGATTCTAGCTCCAAAATAAAATATGGTGCTCCTCTCCTTGATCATTCTTCTGGGTGAGCACTGATGCATAACTTTCATTGGCTCCATAAGTATAAAGAATGAAGTTTTTCCTAAAGTCTGGATTGACTAGCACTAGAGCTATAGTAATGGATTTCTTGATAATTTCAAAGGCTTGCTTTCTTACCTTAGTCTATTTGAAATCTCCATATTTCTTTAGTAGTTTAGATATAAGTCTCAAATTCTAAGCACAGTCAGAGATGAATTTCTTGACAAAGTTTATATGACCAAAGAAATACTGCAAGGCTTTTTTATTCACAGGAAGTGGATGAGCAAGAATGGATTTGATTCTATCTAGATTAATGGCCATACCTTCCTATTGGATATATCTTATAATTTGTAGAGGAATTATTGTAAAACATGCCCCTACTTTGGCGATCCCACAAAATTTTTGGACCCCCTTTTTTTTTGGATATATTATCAGATCTATTTTTAGAGGCGTTGGTGGGATTCTCGTGATTAGTGGGTATGGATGGTTTTAGCCCATGGTATTGTGCCCATGATATTCTAATACCATATTGTGGTTTAGGATTATAAAATTTCCTTTATATTGATTGTAATGTCCCATTATAGGCAAGGTGAATAATAATAGAAAAGGAGGTGTGGCTCTTGTTTGTTGGACGTAGCCCAAATTGGATCAACCAGGATAAATATATTGTATTCTATGTGCATGTATTGTGTGAGTTGTTATTTTATTCTAAGTTATTTATTTTTGCATTATTATTTTGGAATAATTCTAGGTATATCTCTTCATATGGTATCAGAGCCATATTGTTAGCCATAGAGGGATGCCTTTATTGCTAGGGTTTTAGTTCATTGAAGAGGATCTAGGGTTTCTAGGAGTTATAGAAAACCTATTATGGAGTGGAAGTTTTACACAGAAGGAGATTAAAGTAAAATTACATAAAATCATTCAAGGATAGAGATAGAGAAATTTGATGGAATTTTTTTTGAGTTATGGAAATTAAATATAGAGGATTTGCTCATGGATAAAGATCAGTGGTCTATTATTTCCAAACAGAAACCTGTTAATACATCTGATGAAGATTGGAAAAAGTTGAATAAAAAAGCAAGAAGTCTAATTCAACTGTGCCTTGTAGATTTAGTCTTAATCAATATTTTTGGAGAAGCTATTGCAAATAATATCTAGGAGAAGTTAGGGGCTATGTATGAATCTAAGTCCCTAGTGAACAAATTATTCCTTCAAAAGAAATTGTATAATCTAAGGATGAATTAAGGGGATTTAGTAGTAGATCATCTTAATGCATTCAATACAGTGGTAAGTCAACTTACATCTATTAAAATTAAGTTGAGTGAGAAAGATAAATGTATTACTTTGCTATGCTCTTTACCAGATTTGTAGGATAACCTAGTTGTAGCAATTGGTAGTACAACTTCATCCACATTTAAGTTTGAAGATATTGTGGCATATCTATTATTAGAGGATATGAGAAGAAAAGCCATGGAGGGCACATCAAGGGATGCCCTAATAGTGAGAGGGCATGCCAAGGAAAAATATAAAATGAGATCCGGTGATAGATCTAAGTCAAGAGGGAGATCCAAGTCTCGAGGAAGGTTTGAGAGAAAATATTAGAAATGTGGTAAGCTTGGACACATGAAGAAGTATTGTAGATCAAATAATGTTGATTCTAGAAAGAGATATGACAAATCCACTTCCACGAAGATAAATAAATCCACTGATTAAGGAGGGGATGTATGTTTGGCATCTTGCTCCACACGTTCAGATAGTAAATATTGGTTGATTGATACTGGTGTTTATTTTCATATGACTCCTCATAGGGGGTGGTTCAGTGAATATGAAATATATCATGGAGGGGAGGTACTTTTGGGAGATGATTCACCACTTATAATCATTTGTCGTGGAAGAGTGAAAATACTATTGCAATATGGCAGGGTTAAAACCCTCCCAGGTGTGATGAATATTCCTAGCCTTGCTAGAAATTTAATTTCTATAAGGAAAATGGCTGATGCAGTAGTGAACATCAGTTTCAGTAAGGATTCATTCAAAATGGTTCATGGATATATGGTGTTAGCAAGAGGAGTTTAGATTGGAACCTTGTATAAGCTAATGGGAAGCACTATAACAAATGAGTGCAATAGCTCAACTATTCCTGAGGCTGAATCAGATAAAATTTCAATTCTTTTGCATAAAAGAATGGGATATATTAGAGAAAAGGGATTGCATACCCTGTAAACGAAAGGTACGATTCAAGGTATCCCTAATTGCTCAATGGTTTTTGATTTTTGTGAACATTGTATTTATGGCAAGTAGAATTGTGTGAGTTTCCCATCTGGTGTTGCAAGATCAAAAGGAATATTAGATCTAATTCACAGTGATATATTTGGTCCTGTCCCCATTCCATCCCTTGGATAATAATGGTACTATGCTTATTTCATTGATGATTTTTCAAGATATGCATGGATTTATAAGGTCCTAAAAATCAAACTGGGAAAATATTAAGGTGTTGAGGTCTGATAATGGAGGAGAGTATTGTTCAAATAAATTTGAGAATTTTTGTAAGCAATGTGGTATTGCAAGACAGAAGACTACACCATATACACATCAAAAAAATGGATTTGCTAAGAGGTTGAACATATCACTGATGGAAAAGGCTAGAAATATGCTTAGTGGTGTTGGTCTAGCATAGGAATTCTGGGCAGAGGCATTAAATATGACATGTTACTTGTGAAATCGATCTCCTACATTATAATTACCTGATCAAACTCTGTTTAAAGCATGGTTTGGTCAGAAACCCTCTCTTTCACATCTTAGAGTTTTTTATTGTGATGCATACATGCATATTCCAAAGAAGAAAATAAGTAAGCTTGATAATAAGGCTATTAAATGTATCTTTATTTGTTATAAATATGGTGGTAAAGTATATAAAATTTGGAATCCAAAAACTAAGAGTACAATTTACAATAAAGATGTGGTGTTTATATAAATGAAAAGTGATCATAGAAATGAAGTAATAGAAGAAGAACCTAAAAATGTGCAATTTGATCTCATGGAAGAAGAATCCTACTCATCAGAAGAGGATGAACTAGAGGTTCATACACTTGTGGTAAGGAGATCAACACAGGAAAGAAGACAACTAAAAGGTATAGTCCATCTGCTTTTTATTCTTCCTTTGTTTTATCTGTAACTAATGAATATACTAGAATATTTGGATAAGATATTAATTTTGAAGAGGTAAACCTTTGGGAAGGAGCCATGAATGAGGAAATAATGGCCCTAAAAAATAACCATACATGTGATCTAGTAAAATTACATGGTGGAAGAAAAGTAATAGGTTGCAAATGAATTTTCAAGAAGAAGCAAAATGTTGAAGGTAAAGTGGAGAAGTCTAAAGCTCTCCTGGTTGCTAAAAGCTACTCTCAAGTAGAGGGAATTGATTATGGTGAAGTATTTTCCCCTGTTGCAAAGCTTACCTCAATAAGATTTCTTTTATTTGTGGCTATTGTATTTGATCTTGAAATAGATAAAATGGATGTAAAAACTGCATTCCTTCATGGAAATTTGGAGGAAGAAATCTATATGAGACAACTTGAAGGTTTCATTATTGAAGGAAAGGAGTATTTTTTATGTAAGTTAAATAAATCTCTGTACAAACTAAAATAGTCACCTAGAATGTGGTATAAAAAATTTAATACTTACATTTTAGGACTTGATTTTTTTCGTAGCAATGTTGTTCATTGTGTATACTCAAAGAAAATTGGTAATAAAATTGTCATTATAGTTTTGTATGTTGATGACATGTTATTAATTGGAAAAATTAAGGAAATGATCAGGGAAGTGAAGTCTCACTTAGCATCACAGTTTGACATGAAAGATCTTGGCCTTGCAAATTTTATTTTGGATATGCAAATAAATAGAGATCGTTCAAATAGAAACTTGTGGCTGAATAAAAAAAAGTATGTTGAGAAAATATTGAAGAGATTTAGTATGCAGTATTGCAAACCAATGAAGGTACCTATTCCATTGGGTGAAATATTATCTATTGAAA
Organism: Wollemia nobilis; assembly: GCA_028583015.1. Taxonomy (NCBI): domain Eukaryota; kingdom Viridiplantae; phylum Streptophyta; class Pinopsida; order Araucariales; family Araucariaceae; genus Wollemia; species Wollemia nobilis. The sequence goes on from JAQPPZ010010853.1 coordinate 631,326, forward strand.
AATGTCCAAAAATAGAAGAAGAGGTAGAAGAAATATCCCATGTTCCTTATGCAAATGTTGTAGGGAGTTTAATGTATGTCATGGTGTGTACTAGACCAGATATTGCCCATGCAGTGGGATTTTTGAGCAGATATATGTGTAGAACATGAACTTATACTGAGAGGGGGAAAGTGAACAGTATAAGACTTAACCATTTAATAATTTTAAATTTAGATAGCAGTGGCATCAACATGACATTAAACAAGATAGAAAACATCACACATATAAGACTCATTTTAACGTGGTTCACCCAGAAAGGCTGGGCTACGTCCATAAAACTTTTCTCTAAAAGTTTATTTCAAAATATTTGGGAAACCTTCCCAATTACAATGTTTATGAGCCTCTGCTCAAAGGAGATACCTTCCCCTAACTCTGCTCTGGCTGGTGATCCTCTATAAGACCTCCGTCTCTTCTGCCCTTAGCAAGTGGAACTCTATCCACAGAAGACACCTGTCTTCCTTGATCTGGCTAGAGACCTTTGTCCTCAACTCTATCACCTCAAAGCTGGTCCTCGAATTTGCACCAAAACACAGTCCTTCGATTTGGTACAAATTGTCCTCTTCCTCTATTTTGCAAGACATAGTCCTTCGCTCTTATTATGCAATTACAGCTGCACTCGATTGAACACCGACCTTTGCACCTCTGTGAAAACATAGCAACATACAACACTCTACGATAAAACTTCTCACAGTGCACATCAACTTGCCACTTTTGTGCTAATTACGCTGTTATGGCTGCATCTCGCACACTTCACACAAATCGACTCGACTCAACTCACTCTCTTGCGCACAACAAAATTCACTTGCTCAAAAATGATATTCACATTCGATACTTGAAACTCGAAAATAGTCCTCCTTTTATAGCATAAATTCTAAGATCAAAACACTCAATCTTAGTCGGCTATAACCCTAGAATCCGTCGGCTACAAAACCCTATGCTGTGTTGACCTAGATTTAACTCTGTCGACTCAAAGTTAACTCTGTCCTTCAACCACTTCTGGAACTCACCTGTAGCTTCTGCCACAAAACTACAACATGTCGTGATATCGTGACATTTTTGCAATCATACACTACCTTATGGATTTTGTCATGATATCGTGACACTTTTGCTGTTGCCTGTATTGACAACGTCCTTGTCATGAAATTGTGACCCTTCTATCTTTTGCTGACGTCATCTTCACTCATGTCATGAAATCACAACACTTTAGTCTTCATGGCCTTCCTCTCAGCTTTTGTCATGAAATCGTGACACTTCTGCTGCCTTGCACTTCTTTCTGCCTTACACCCGTGAAACTAGAACATGTCACAAAATCGTGACACTTTTGTCTACAAAGCCTTCCTCTCTACTTCTATCATGAAATCGTGACACTTCTCCTATAGAAGACCTGCTTCCAATTTTTGTCATGAAATTGTGACACTTTCTCCAACTAAACACTGCCAACTCAACCTGTCGTGAAATCGTGACACTTTCTGCAACTTACTACTACCATCTCAACCTATCACAAAATCGTGACACTTTTTGCATCCGTACAACTCCTTTGTAGCCTGTCGTGAAATTGTGACACTTTTTGTTTCAGACTCTTCCTTTTGTTGCATGTCATGAAATCGCAACAGTTCTTTCTTCAAGCTTTTTAGCATGTCGTGAAATTGTGACAGTCCTTACTTTAATTTTTGTAGCTTGTCACGAAGTTGCAATAGTCCTCACTTTGTCTTCTGTAGCATGTCGTGAAATCATGACACTTTTCCTTTCGGAATCTCTCTCCTGCAACATGTCATGAAATCATGACACTTTCTTGTCCGAACAACTTTCCTGGCAATGTGTCGCGAAATCACGACACTTTTCTTTCTTTTCCTTCCTACACTTTTCGAGTCGCGAAAATGCGACATGTCATGAAATCGTGACACTTTCCAAATTGCTCTCCTTCTCTGCCAACATGTCGTGAAATCGTGACAGTTTTTCCCAAACTTTCTCTCTCCTCAAACATGTCACGAAATCACGACAGTTTTGCTAGCACTTTCTCTCTCCTAAAACATGTCGCGAAATCGTGATAGTTTTTCCAGCCGCTTGCATACTTTTTCTTACTTGTCTTTTTCTTGATCTTTTGCAACTGGGCTACTTTGATCTACTTGGAAACTCACTGTCCAAACTGAAACGTTCATCAAAACACATTCTTTGACATCAAACCAAAATGCTTCAAGACCTTCTTGACATTAATGACAACATATATACTTAGAGCAAAGGCAATGTACCCAAGGTACCCAAAATTGCCAACAATCTCCCCCTTTGTCATTGATGGCAACCCTTAACTGAAAACATATCTCAAGAGCCAAAACTGAACCCTACTGATCCAACAACTAAGAATCTGTAATTGAAGTTTTTGCTCCCCCTGAATTGAAGCTTTCTTCTTCACTTGAAGCTCTCCCCTTTACTCATATCTCTCCCCCTTTGTCATCAATGGCAAAGGGCCACCTTTGGGACTCGGGACTAAGAAAGAGCCTCTTGTCTTGGTCCCTCCCCCACCTCCTAATGAGGTGATTAATTTTGAGGTGAGAGTACAACTCCCAATTTCTCCCTTAGATACTCAAATGTATCTCTTGGAAGAGGTTTGGTGAAGATATCTGCAATCTGCTCTTTAGTAGGCACACACTCTAGCTTGACCTGCTTCTCTTGCACTTTCTCCCTTAGAAAATGATATTTGATGGAAATGTGCTTCATCCTTGAGTGCATTACCAAATTTTTAGAAATACTTATGGCACTTGTATTATCATAGAGAATGGAGATGGGTTGTTCATGCTTGACTTTGAAATCCTCCAAGGTGGTTTTCATCCATAAAACCTGTGTGCACCTAGCCACTGCTGCTATGTATTCAGCTTCTGCTGTAGATAAGGAAACTAAAGGTTGTTTCTTACTTAACCAAGAAACCAGACTCTTTCCCAGAAAGAATGCTCCACCACTAGTGCTTTTCCTATCATCAATACTGCCTGCCCAATCTGCATCTGTATATGTTGTGAGGGTGAAATCATCACCTTTGGGATACCAAAGCCCAAAGTCCATAGTGCCCTTCAAATATTTGAATATCCTCTTGACTGCTATAACATGAGATTCTTTTGGAGCTGCCTAAAATCTTGCAACTAATCCAATGACCTACATGATATCCGGTCTGGTAGCTATACTGTATAGCAAACTGCCAATCATAGATCTATACAACTTTTGATCTACCACTAGAGATTCATCATCTTTACTCATATTGCACCCTGTAATCATAGGAGTACACATGGGTTTGCTGTCCATCATCCCGAATTTCTTCAATATTTCTTTGCTATACTTTTCCTGAGAGATAAATATATCATATTTTGATTGCGTAATCTGAAGCCCTAAAAATAATTATAGCTCTCCAATCATAGACATCTCGAATTCCTTCTACATGGTGTTGGCAAAAAATTTGCACATCTGAGTATTATTTCCCCCAAAAATAATATCATCAACATAGACAACTATGATCAACATATCATCACCTTCATTCTTAATATACAAGTTGCTATCTGCCATGCCTTTCCTGAAACCTTGTTCATGAAGATACCCGTCAAGTCTTGAGTACCAAGCCTTGGGTGCTTGCTTTAACCCGTACAAGGCATTTTTCAGTTTACATACATAGTTTGGCTGTTCTGAGAGAGACACTCCTTCTGGCTATTCTATGTAGACGTCTTCATTCAACACCCCATATAGAAAGGCTGATTTTACATCCATTTGAAATACCTTGAAATATTTGAAACCAGAAAGGGCCAAAAACATTCTGATAGCTTCAAGACGAGCAACAGGCACAAACGTCTCCTCGAAATCAACACCTTCTACTTGAGAATAACCTTTACAAACTAACCTAGATTTGTTTCTGACAATATTTTTGTCCTCATTGAGTTTATTTCTGAATATCCATTTTGTGCTAATCACATTCTTGTCCTTAGGTCTAGGAACCAAATCCCAAGTTTCACTTTTCTCTATTTGATTTAGCTCTTCATCCATTGCTTTTATCCAAAATTTATCTGCACATGCTTCAATGAAATCTTTTGGCTCAATCTGAGACAATAAAGCAACATTCGTAGAATCATGTGAAGGAATGAATCTTCTTCTTGTTTGCCTACTATTTGGATCACCAATGATCAAGTCTTTGGGATGATGTTTATGAACATACCGTGAAGGATTTTTGGGAAGAAGTTGTTGTCTTTCTTCTTCTTCATCTGAAGCCTCTCTGAATTCTTCTTGACAGATTTCATCACCCAGTTCCTTGACTGGTTCTTTTATCCCTGTCTTTTCATCTACTGTTACATTTATACTTTCTACAATAGTATGAGTTCTTTTGTTGAAACATCTGTAGGCCTTGCTTCTGCTAGAATATCCAAGATAAATTCCCTCATCACACCTAGGATCAAATTTTCCCAAATTCTGATCTTCCCTTCTGATGAAGCACTTACTCCCGAACACTTTGAAGTGTTTTACTGTAGCTGGTCTTCCTTTCCACAACTCATAGGGAGTTTTATGATGATTGAATCTGAGTTGAGCCCTGGTGATGATGTAAACTACTGTAATGACTGCTTCTTTCCAAAATCCATATGAAAGTTTTGACTCATTTAACATAACTCTAGCCATATTTTCAACAGTTCTATTTTTCCTTTCAACTACTCCATTTTGTTGAGGAGTTCTTACTGTTGAATATTCTCTTTTGATTCCGTGTTGCTCATAGTATTCCACAAATTCATTTGAAGTGAACTCTCCTCCTCTATCTAATATTAAGCATTTGATTCTCTTGTCAGTATCATTTTCAATCATTTCTTTAAAAGCTTTAAATTTTTCAAAAGCTTCAAAATTTTCTTTGAGAAAAGTAACCCAAGTCATTCTAGAATAATCATCTATAAAAAGCATGAAGTAGCTCTCTCCCTGAATGCTCTAAGTTCTGGTGGGGCCACACAAATCAGTATGAATAATATCCAATGGTTTGGAAGAAGTATACCCTTTTGATTTGAAACTGGTTCTGGTCTGTTTACCATGTTGACAAGGACCGCAAATGATATTATGGGGCCTTTTTATTTTAGGCAAGTCTCTTACTGCTTCCTTGTTACTAATACTGACAAGATTATCAAAAATCAAATGTACCAATCTTTTATGCCATAACCAACTCTCATCTTCTTGAGTTATAAAACACTTTTCCCTTTTTATCTCACTTAGCATGTAAAGATTGTTTGGAGTCCTTGTAGCACTAGCAATGAGTGTTCCATTTTTTTCTTTACTTATCTCACATCTATCTGAAAAGAAATATACTATGTGCCCTTGATCACTAAGTTGACTCACACTAAGAAGATTATGTCTTAGGCCTTCTACATAGAGCACATTCTCTGTTTTGGATTTCCCATCCAAACTAAGAGTCCCTTTACCACAAATTTTTGCGGACCTATTATCTCCAAAACTGACTGTTCCTCTATTTGTTTCTTTGAAAACAAAAACTTTTCTTTTTCACCAGTCATATGTTTTGAACAACCACTATCAAGATACCATTTTTCTACTTTGTATTGAGCATGAAAAGCAGTTTGAACTATCATTGACTTAGATTTGATCTCATTCCTCTTTTTAGTGAACTCAAAGCTAAATCTATTCAAACTACACATCCTTGCTATATGCCCAAAATTCTTGCACTTGTAACACATGATATTTTTGTTCATAAGAGGTGCAAATGAGTTAACATTTTCCTTAATATGGCTATTCAAATATTTATTGCAATGCATAGCTATGTGACCAAATTTCTTACAAGAAAAAAAATAGCCATGGAAGGTATTATGTAACCTGTTTTGATGCCTTGGAAGATTGTTCTTCTTGTGATCAACTGGAATCCACTGTTCTTCAGGATGAAGATTGATCTTGCTCGAAGACCCTGTTTCATGAATGGTGATACCATCCTTCTTTTCACATGGAGTATTATGTCTGAGAGTCAAATGTTCCAAATTTACTCTAAGAGACATAATTTCTTCTTCTAGTTTCTCACAATTAGCTTCCTTTCCTTTTAGATCCTCTGTTAGAACCTGTTCAACCTTCTTCCCTTCTTCAGCTAGAATTTTGAAATCTATAACACTTTGAGACAATTCTGATCTTGCTATCTCTTCTTTTTGACATTTATGCTTGAGAACAAAATTCTCTTCTCTATGTTTCTCAAGCTTTCTCAAGGCCAAGAAGAATTCACTTTTGAGATCGAACTCAACCTCTTCATTTCTTTCTGAATTTATATGTTCCTATGATAGATCCTTCTCCAAGCTGTTAGGCTCTTTCTAGAGTGACCCGCTCTGATACCAATTGTAGAACATGAACTTATACTGAGAGGGGGGGGTGAACAGTATGACTTAACCATTTAATAATTTTAAATTCAGATAGCAGTGGCATCAACATGACATTAAACAAGACAAAAAGCATCACACATATAAGACTCATTTTAACGTGGTTCACCCAGAAAGGCTGGGCTAAGTCCACAAAAATTTTCTCTAAAAGTTTATTTCTTCTGCCCTTAGCAAGTGGAACTCTATCCACGGAAGACACCTATCTTCCTTGCTTTGGCTGGGACCTCTGTCCTCAACTCTGTCACATCAAAGATGGTCCTCAAATTTACACCAAAACATAATCCTTCGATCTGGTACAAATTGTCCTCTTCCTCTGTTCTGCAAGACACAATCCTTCGCTCTTATTATGCAATTACAGTTGCACTTGATCGAACATTGACCTTTGCACCTCTGCACAAACATAGCAGCATACAACACTCTACGATCAAACTTCTCATAGTGCGCATCAACTCGCCACTTCTATGCTAATTACGTTGTTATGGCTACATCTCGCACACTTTGCACAAATCGACTCGACTCGACTCACTCTCTTGCACACAACATAATTCACTTGCGCAAAAATGATATTCACATTCGATACTTGAAACTCAAAAATAGTCCTCCTTTTATAGCATAAATTCTAAGATTAAAACACTCAATCTTAGTCGACTGTAACCCTAGAATCCGTCGGCTACAAAACCCTATGCTGCATCGGCCCATTTAACTCTGTCGACTCAAAGTTAACTCTGTCCTTCAACCGCCTCTGGAACTCACCTGTAGCTTCTGCCATGAAACTACAACATGTCGTGATATCGTGACATTTTTGCAACCATACACTACCTTATGGCTTTTGTCGCGATATCATGACACTTTTGCTGTTGCCTGCCTTGACAACGTCCTTGTCGTGAAATCGTGACCCTTCTGTCTTTTGCTAACGTCATCTTCACTTTTGTCGTGAAATCGCGACACTTTAGTCTTCATGGCCTTCCTCTCAGCTTTTGTCATGAAATCGTGACACTTCTGCTGCCTTGCGCTTCTTTCTGCCTTACACCCACAAAACTGGAACATGTCACAAAATCATGATTCTTTTGTCTACAAAGCCTTCCTCTCTGCTTTTGTCACAAAATCGTGACACTTCTCCGATAGAAGACCTGCTTCCAGTTTTTGTCACAAAATCATGACACTTTCTCCAACTAAACGCTGCCAACTCAACCTGTCACGAAATCGTGACACTTTCTGCAACTTACTGCTGCCATCTCAACCTGTCGCGAAATCGTGACACTTTCTGCATCTGTACAACTCCTTTGTAGCCTGTCGTGAAATCATGACACTTTTTGTTTTAGACTCTTCTTTATGTTGCATGTCGCGAAATCGTGACAGTTCTTTCTTCAAGATTTTTAGCATGTCACAAAATTGTGACAGTCTTTACTTTAATTTTTGTAGCTTTTCACGAAGTCACAACAATCCTCACTTTGTCTTCTGCAGCATGTGTCGAAATCGTGACACTTTTCACTTTAGACTCTCTCTCCTGCAACATGTCACGAAATCATGACACTTTCTCATCCGAACAACTTTCTTGGCAATGTGTTGCAAAATTGTGACACTTTTCTTTCTCTGCCTTCCTACACTTTTCGAGTCACAAAAATGCGACATGTCGCGAAATCGTGACACTTTACAACTTGCTCTCCTTCTCTACCAACATGTTGCAAAATCGTGAAAGTTTTTCCTGAACTTTCTCTCTCCTCAAACATGTCGTGAAATCGCGACAGTTTTGCCAACACTTTCTCTCTCCTAAAACATGTCACAAAATCGTGACAGTTTTTCCAGCCGCCTGCATTCTTTTTCTTACTTGTCTTTTTTTTGATCTTTTGCAACTGGGCTACTCTGATCTACTTGGAAACTCACTATCCAAACTGAAACCTTCATCAAAACACATTCTTTGACATCAAACCAAAAGGCTTCAAGACCTTCTTGACATCAATGACAACATCTACACTTAGAGAAAAGGCAATGTACCCAAGGTACCCAAAATTGCCAACAATATGTTTAAATCTGGTAAAGACCATTGGAATGCTGTAAAAAGGATTTTCAGATATTTGTGTGGTACATCTGATTTTTAAATATGTTATGAAGGTACAAGAAACAAAAATAAATCCTTGCATATAGAAGGTTTTGTTGGTGCATATTGGGCTGGAGATATTGACAATAGAAGATCTACTAGTGCATATGTATTCAACTTATTTGGAGGGGCTATTAGTTGAATGAGCAAAAGGTAAACTGTTGTTGCTCTTTCAACCACTAACGCTAAGTACATGGTAGCCACTGATGCAAGTAAGGAAGCAATATGGCTACAAAGACTATGTGTTGAAATTGGGTTCTTTCAAGGAGTTGTGAAGATAAATTGTGATAGCCAAAATGCTATATTTTTGGTAAAGAAACCTGCTTACCATTCGAGAACAAAGAACATTGATACAAAGTACCACTTCCGTAGGGACATGATTGAAAAAAAGAAAGTGTTGCTGGAAAAAGTGGATACCAAGGAAAATGTTGTAGATGCTTTAACCAAGGTAGTTAGCATAAAAAAGTTAATGTTTTGTACAGTTGAAATGGGTCTGGCAAGATTGGATGTTGGAACTAACATTGATTACAATATTTATGTAAAGTATTCAACAAGTGGGAGAATGTTGGATATGTCTTATCCTTTGCAGAGGAAGTATTGTACGGTAGGCCCTTGCTTCAACGACCACCTTTTTTTGGAGATATTATCAAAGCTATTTTCGGAGGCATTGGTGGGATTCCTATTATTAGTGGGTATGGGTGGTTTTAGCCCATGGTATTGTGCCCAAAGTATTCTAATACCACGTTGTGGTTTAGGGTTGTAAAAGTTTCCTTTATATTGATTATAATGTTCCATTATAGACAAGGTGAATAATAATATAAAAGGAGGTGTGGCTATTGTTTGTTCCCAAATTGGGTGAACCAAGATAAATCTCTTGTGTTCTATGTGCATGTATTATGTGAGTTGTTATTTTCTTCTAAGTTATGTATTTCTACATTATTATTCTAGAATAAGTCTGGGTATATCTCTTCACTTCCTTGGAGACCACATGACCTAGAAATTTACCTTTATGAACTACAAAAAACAACTTCTTAGGATTAAGGGAGATGTCAAATTCTCTATACTTTTGGAAGACTTATTCTAGGTGTGCCAAGTGGTCTTGCTTGTTATGGTAAAACATAGTCATGTCATCTAAATAGATCAGAATGACCTTATTAATCAATTTTCCAAAATTATAGTCTATTGTTCTTTGGAATGTGGCCCCTGCATTAGATAAAACAAAAGGCATTCTTTGATATGCAAAGGTTCCCTATTTTATGTTGAATGCTGTCTTAAATTGATCTTCATTCTTAACCCAAATTTGGTTATATTCAGAGAAATCATCTAACAATGAGAACCTTTCTAATATTGCCACAATCTACAAGATTTGATCAATCTATGGGAGAGGGTAGTGGTCCTTAAGTGATGCTTGATTGAGATTTCTGAAATCTACACATAGGTGGATGTCACCATTCTTCTTTCTTATAGGTACCAAGTTGGCTACCTAGGTTAAATGTTTTATTGGATAAATGATCTTAGCCTTTAACAACTTCAATAGTTCTTATCTCATTATGGCTTTGATCCTAGGATTCACAGGCCTCTATTTTTTCTTGAATGGTTTTACATTAGGTTCTAGTTGAATGGTGTGTTGGATAACCTTCTTGTCATATACTTTGAGGTCCTCATATGACCAAGCTATAATGTCTTGGTAATTCTGGTATAAATCTTTGATATCCTCCTCTTCCTCTAGAGAACATCAGATTCCAACCTTGAGCTTCTTTTATTTTTCTATTTCAACTTCTTTATAGATTTTCTCATTGAATTCCATGGATCTGATCTTTTTTTTGTCTTCATTGTCAAACAGGCTCTCTAGAGTAACCAAACCTCTAGGTATGTGATTTTTCTTAATTTGGATGACATCCTGTTGACCAATATCCTCTATATTTTCCTCTTGAATAGTGGATAAACAGGCTTCTCTCACCCAAAAATCAATGATTTGTTCATCACTTTCAAATACCTGCCAAAAAAATTACTTATCTGGCACTATATGCCTAAAAATCATTTTGATCCATTTGTCCTTCTTAAATCCTATATCTGTAGAAGGGTTGAAGTTAGCTCTGCTTACTACTAAGGAATCTACCAAGTTATTCTTTCCTCTGGGAAAAAAATTAATGTTTAGGGTGTGAAAGGATTCCATCAAATCTCATACCCTATTTCTATATGCTTTAAGGCAATGGTGCTTATTGTTGCACATTTTCCTTACCTGATTTACAATCAATTCATATTCACCATATATATTTAAGATATTAATTCCCATGCTTTCAGATTGCATCAGTCTAAGGCATAGAGACTCATATTCTATAGCATTGTTAGTGCATGACCATGTTAGCCTATAGGTGAAAATATTTGTCCCTTATTATTAGGATTGTAATACCACATCAACACCATCACCATTTATACATCTAGCACCATCAAAGTGCATGGTCCATACTTTTATTTCTATCAAAGACTATTTATATAGGAACCTTTTTCTCTATCTCTATAAAAATACTATATGTGCCCATACCCATCTCAAACTGGCTATAATCCTCCCTAAAAGGTAGTTCATATTCAATTTCCAACTCCTCAAACTTATCCACAAATTAAAATTCCTGTATAGGAGTGATATTACACATGTCCCCTTCAATTTTTTCAATGTGGTAAGACACAGGCTTCTTAGGTATTGAAAGGAATGACCATGTTAGAATAGTCCATATACATGCATGCACCCAACTTTATAGTGAACTCTCTTGAAATACATAAGCTAAAATAAGGCTCTAGATCCGCCATTGCTATTTCTTGTACTATAGTTACCTCAGGTGCTCTATGTAGCCTCATCAAGACATATTTTATCACTTCCACTATCTTCACAGGTGTCCCATCCAATTGTAGAACTCTAGGGTAGGATCTGGTATATTCCATACCCATTTCTTTGTAAACTACTTTAGGCATGACTGTAGTAGATGCTCCTGAGTCAATATTACAATTGCAGACCACCCAACCTTCCATGCTTAGAGAGATATAGAAATGAGAGGCTTTATTATTTAAAACAACACGGGACATTTCTTTATTTTTATATAGTATATTGGGGATAGTGATGGCCTTATTTTCTTGTGGATACTTGTTCAAGGAAGCTTTTAGTAGGTATATTTGGCCAAAAATTTAAAGGGTATCATATAGGCTAGCTTTTGATGGTATCTTCTTCATTTCATCTATAATATTGTACTCAGATGTGATAGAGGTGGGTATCTTAGGCCTTCTATCTGGCTCACCATATTCTATTATATTATTAAGTGGCCTCGATTCTCTGTCTTTTGGTAATGGAAGGGAACCTAAGCCTCTCTTGGGCTTCATATTTGGACCACATTCTATCTCCCTCAATTTCTTTCTCAAATATTTTGGGAAAATTGATTACCTTTTCTTGGCGCTTAGGAACCATATCTCTTTTTTCATTGGCTTGGGGGATTGGGAATGTATTACTGCCTTGGGCAGGTGGATCATTCTTTTTCTGAGAAGGGACCTAAAATCAACCCAAATTCTATGGATCAACCTGTAGTGTTTTATTGTCTGACCTTGTCATGACAACAATAGGTCCATCCTCATCAAGATCTTTTCCAACCATGATCTAGTCATGTTGCCAAAGCATATTCACTCTTCCTTTATAATTTCTTTTTGCTTGATCCATATATTTTGTACATGGTGTTGGTACATAACACAATATTGTGAATAATGAGGATAATTACATACCAAACACCATACATTTACCGAACTTATCTTTAAATAACACTCATGCTCTTCATGTATTGCATTTACTCTGACCCCAATATTATTGCTAGGACCAGGTATTTGATATTTATTTACATAAGGAAATATCCTTTGTTGATACCTCTCCATATCTCTCTTATCCATTGAATTTATTTTATTGCTAAGAGTTTTTAACATATTCTGGATATCAAGGAGGACAGAGGAATCTTGGGAAATCTTGGAAGGAAGTGGAGGGAAAGTAACTATAGCATATGGTGCTTTTGGCTGAGGAATGGGAGTCATCAGTGGGAAAAGGAATGACAAGGGAGGAGGATCCATATAAGATGAAGTAGTATCTTGCCTTTGGACATTAGTGGTTTCCAAATTGTAAGGCAACACAACTTTTGGAGGTAATATTCCCACATTAATAAAGATATTTTTTGCGTGAACTACATTATAAACCTATGGAAAGGTCTCGACCCTAAATTTTTGGGTTTGTATACCTAGATATAATCCAATAACTCTAATGTAATACATGTAAGAAAGGCTTGCAGCTGGTCTAGCTACAGGGATAATTATCTTCTAGGTTCTACTGAACCTCAAGTTGAAGTCTTAAATAGTTTCCTGCTGATGTTTCTGAATAGATGTGAACTTATTAAGAAGGGAAAAATGATCAGTAGATTCATTAAATTAATCCAAAAAGAGCTCAACCAATGCTTCCCATGAAGTAATGGTATTGTATTCAAGGGTTATAAACCAATGTAGAATCTTTCCTCTAAAATATATGGCTAGGATTCTGACAATAACATCTTCATTTTTTATATTGTGTATTGCTACCAAATTTAGAATATCTTGGTAGTGCTCATATGCAGCTTTTCTAGATATATCATAGGTGGGAATAGCCTTAAACATAGCTTGAGGGATGTCATGCATATGGGCTAGTCTAAGGGGGCTAGTTGTGTTCCAGCTAGGGTACTTTTGCAAGGGTTGATTTGGAACTGCATTTTATGCCATGTTTCTAGGTGTAGCTAATGCTAGAGTGGGTGTTGGATTAATTACAAGATTTTCCTTAGGAGGATTTTCTTCAGAATGAAAATATTGATTAAATTTCTTATAATAGTAGACTCTCTGTAAGGTAGCTCATAGTAGAAAAAGGATTCTAGGTTATTCCTCTTGAATGACTTGGTATACATGAAAAAATATGGTCCTAAGGGATAAATTTTTTTTTGGGTTAATAGACTAGGGAGTCACCAGGTAAATTTTCTAATATCCACTTAGCAAGGTCAAGACAATTCACCAAATCTTGATTCCTTAGGTAGAGATAAAAAATAAATCATATGATGGGTTTTAGTGTTTCTTGAAAACAGGTCCCATCGAGCATGCCAAAAACTATTGGGAACTGAATTGACATCAAGTTTTACTTGATATTGCAACTGTCTATCTTCCAATTCTTTGTCTAGGCTTGCACTCGATAGTCACAACTCAACACTCAACATTGGATGGACCAAAGGTAACTTCAATCCAACCTCTAGAGTAGGCTAATTCCTTGTCAACTTAGTAAGGTGTTGACTCAATTAAGCTCAATAAGAGTTTGAGGAATAGGGTTAGAAAAAGTTATAGGGTTAGAGAAATATGCATTAGTAGTGGACGGATAGGCTAACAACATAAGCATCTATAGCAGAAGCCTTCAAATAAACTATTTTCAATGTCCCATTACTCAATATTAGCATCACCCAAAACCATGAAATCTCCATACGTTAAAGCATAAACATAGATTTGTTGCAAGAAGCAATTCCGATATTCAATATATTGATAATCCAATTTAGCAGGATAGACCAATAATTAGATTTAGAAGAAATAAAATTCTTATCAACATAGATCTAACTATGAATAGATTTCAACCACCTTCACAGCTAGCAATTCAACAGAAATGGAATGAACTAACCATTAAAACATTGACAGAAATGCAATTCACAGCTTTGAGCCTCTTAATCAAAAGATAGCAAAGATACATGTCTTGAGTAAAAAATTAGAGTAATTCTCCTTTCATTAGTTTGCAGAGATATTTACACAGTAGGACAAGCAAACACACTAGATATGACCTTGAAAATCGAGGGTTTGACCTCTATATATAGTTTACCAGTGAAATAATTGAAGGAAATATTATAAGAATTTAATATTTGACAGCTCAACAGATAGATTTGTTAGCCCTATCTTATTTGTTGGTGGAGTCTAAGAAATCTACTGGAAGCAATACGCCATGGTAACTTGGCTCTACAACCTGCTGGTCCAGTAATGACAGTTGAGCTTTAGGCCGTTGGAAACATAATCTAGACCACTCATAATTCTTGAAAGCTCTATTCTATTGCAAATCTTCAATCACTCTAGTTATTGTTCTTGAAAACCATCAGATGCTTTGCCTTCCCACTTTGTACTAATTATTCTCTGATTCGACAAGAATTCACCTTTGTATGCTTTGAATAATGTTAGAAAAATCTATGTCCTTGATATTTTTATGGATGGCTACAATTTAACATTAAAAAATGCTCTGCAAACTGGTGGGGAGGGAATAAAATACCATTTCATACTTTTTAAATGCTAATGCCAGATTTGGAAGCTTCAACCAGCAGAATTGAGTTTTGATGTAAAATGAACTAAGTTGTGAGCAAAATGGAATCTATCACTAATCCACTCTTTTAGCCTTCAAATTGGCTAACTTCCTTCTCACATCCATGGAAGAAAGTAAAAATCGCAATCCACTCAAAAAATATGTTGACATCATCAAAGCTCATGTTTGACTATGGAACCTCCAATCTGCACTAAAATTAGTGTAAAACTATCATTAAGCTATTTCACTACCTTTACTTCCTTTCAAGAGCTTTTTGAATTTCTTACCAAGCTATGGGGAAGTCATCTCCATTCCACTCACAATTGGTCTTGGAACCAACAAAATCAAGCTTCTCAATACTTAGTTGCTGGAGTGCGCAAAATGAAGTAGCAGTCCCCATTTTTTATCGTGCTAACATCATCAAAGCTCAAATTTTTTGTGGATTGGGAACTTTATCAGAATATTCTACCAAATACACTATGCATCAGGTAGAATAGAAACTTTGCCTATGTTTATGAAAAATGACTAAGTGTTGAGCGGATTGGAGTACCCTTTGCACGGTTCTGCTCCAAAATACTCTATATCCTCAACGGAATAGAGATTTCATGCCTTAGAATAAAATTTTCAAAGTTTTTCTAAGGATGTGGCCATTTTGGTCCTACATCTATATTTTAGTAGCTTCTACTATATTCACTAGTATCCACTAGTGCTATGTGAGATGTCTCAATCTATTTGTCTCCTCTTAGACCAATAGTATTTAAAAACTATTTTGACCTTCTTGATGCTTGCTACTTCCAATTTGTCTATGCTCAATAACTATTCTTCATAGCCTTAGTAATTTTTATATCACCTAATTTCTTTTGACATCTTCATATTTTGTTAGATGTCTTCAAATCTTGTGCCTTTGATGGCACTTAAAAATCTACGTTCTCTTGGAATATAGCTTGTAGTCCCTTATGCTCTAGGCTGAATATAATTGTATATTCTCCAACTGAGATGGCTCCTTTGATCTCCCTTTTATTTTTTTGATTGCAAATATAAAATATTATCAAGGTAATAGAATATCCAAAATTTGACCTACATTTTTTTCATGTGGCTCTCTATAATTTAATCTTTAATTTTTAAATTCACACAAAATATTTTTTCTTTGATGCTAACTATTGGGGGCTAGATGTGACCTCTACATCTCCTCAAACACCACAACCCTCATGGTTGTAGCCTTAGATCTTAAACATATTTTTAGCAGGTGCATCCAATACCTTATACCTCATGTATGGGGTGATAGTCCTAGGAAGTCTAGGGAAGAGTGGGACATAGCTCCCACCTAATGACCTTTGGGGTTTTTTACCCAAGGTTGACTCATTGCTTCTAGATTTGATCTTTGGTGCTTGTATTATTAGTGCTACACTAACCTACTCTAATTTATTACTTTCAATAAAAAGAGGGAAAGGAAAGAAAACATGAAATATTATAGAATGTAAGTTACAAAAAGTAAATCTGACCATCCTATCTAAGGGTGGAAATGCACCAAATAAGAGAATAAAATATCCATATTATAGCCTAGTGGGATGTTTAAATACATGAACTAAGCAAGACAATTAATTGAACATAAATTTGCTCATACAATTAGGCAATATAACCGCATGTTGTAGGTGATTTGGAGAGGGTAGGGTGATCCTCTAAGGGATGTCCCTGGTTTGAATCTCCATCCTACCAAATGCATATTGGATGCCCAAAATTCCCAAGTGATTTTGATGGTGTAGAACCCTTGGTTGTGGTTTCTTAGACCAAGTTGGCCCTACAAAGGTTTTTTCACTAAAAAGAACCCAGGTGTTGTAGTTGAGTTGGAGAGGAGAGGAAAATCCTCCAAGGGAGGTCCCAGGTTTGAATCTCCACCCTACAAAAAAGTTGAATTGGGTACCCAAATCCAATTGATAATGTTGGTGTGGGCAGGGTCAGACACGAATCTCGGGTGAATTTAACAATGTAGAACCTCCTGGTTGTGGTCTCTCAGACCAAGGCAGCCCTGCAAGGTGTTTTTTGCTTAAAAAACATTAGGCCATATTTATAAACAAAAGAGGCTTGATGGCATGTACATGTAGCTGACCCGAGGCTTGAGTCCAAACTAAGAAATAAAGGAAGAGAGAAGATACATAGGTCAAATTATTGACACAATAACAAATCCAATCTCTTTGCAATGAAAAAAATATTAATATTTATAGACATGAGTGAGGGGAAATTTCTCTTTTAAATTCAAAATTTCTCCCTCCTTTTCAAAATTCTTGCTCAGGCCATAATTAATGTTGTTAGGTTTGTGGTAATTTCTTGGTGGGCTTAATTATGATGTTTTTAATGCATCAACAAACTCATTGGACATGTACCTTTTGGATGACTAGGATTGTAAACCTTGACATAGTAGGTGGGATACAAGGTAATGGTATTCTATGCTATGGTTTAAGGGTAGGATCCCACAAGGCAAATTTTCGTTTTCTAAAATATCAAGGTTTTGGTGGGATCATATTGATCAAGATATGGGTGACAACTATCCCATTACCCTTTGTTCAAACTCCTAGTTTTTGGGCTCTCACACATTCTTGATCTAGTTTATACTTCTTATGGTTGATTTTTCATTTTCTTTGGTTTGAAGTCCTACTATTACCATCATACTAGATATTAAATTGGATAGTGTGTTCAAATTTCTTTCCTCTTTTAGTTATAGCTACTTTGCATACATTTCTACTTTAGGATTTTATTAGGACTTCAATTTAGTTTCCCTACTATTAATTTGAATAAAAATTCCAATCATTGGTTCTATAATTGTCCCTATTTCCTCATCAAGGACCCCTTTTGTGGATCCTCAAGATGTTTTAGATTGTCTCTATGGTTGTTGTATTATAGATAATTATTTTGTTAGGTGGATGGTGACCTCATTGTCACTCACTCTCTTAATTTATTGTTGATGTTTTGGGACTTCTTTATCAGAGCTTCTAGGATTCTATGCATCTTGGGTTCTTTTGTTATTTGGTTTAGCTTTTACATATTTTTTTTTCCTTCTACCATGAATTTCAGGTGGGAGATCATATGTGGTTAGGTAATCCTTGACAAGAATTCTAAGATTAACGTTGTATATGCTATCCCCATTATTTGGTTTCTCTATGGTTCTTGGGTTCACTTCCTAGGTCTATTATTGGAGGCTCCTTTTGTTAGCCTAGGACCCCCATTCTTTTGAATCCCAATTTTCCATAGAGGTCAATTTAGATTTTGGACCCCTCATTTTGGCCTAGGAATGGATCTGAGATCACAAATAAGGTAGAACCCCATTTGATAGCTAAGTCCCAATAATTATCACCAAAAAGGATTCAATATATTTATTTGCATCAGACTTGGTTTAGTTATTATAGAGAAGGCTAAATTTATTTTCTTTCTTTCTCTAGGTGATCAAATTTGCCTTGTGGTGTGGGGAGTTTTAAGATTATTGATAGATTTTGGCACAAGTGCCTACTTGCTTGTATTCTTATCTCCTTATTGGGATAAACTATGCAATGTGTAGACAAAAAATTTAGGCCCCTTATTTATTTGACAATTAGAAGTAACCTTAGCCTAATATTATAACCTTGGTGGGGCTTGCCTAATGTAGTGGGGACTCATTATAGTTTGGTGACTCATTAGGGGATCCTACTAGCAGGAGATGAGGAACCCAAAGTTTGAATCCTTATATTTTGGGTGTGGAGTCTAGAGAAATAATCCTAAGGAGCTTTTTGTGTAAGAGGGAAAATTCCTAAAGGATAACCAAGAGCTAGGGCTTGGGAATTTCACTAGGGGAGGCCATACCCTTTTATATAGTTTTATAGTCATGAAGTTATTTTCCTTGTGATGTTCCTTAGTAGATGGATAGGACCTAATATTATCAATATGTTGGACCATCAAAGGCATTATTTTTAGTTATTCTATTTCATTTTTAGTCTTGGTAACTATCATTCCTTAGATTACTATGCTACATATAGTTCTCTTAGTTCATGAAACTTTCCTCATATGTGCATATGATGGCATACTTTCCAAACTTGCATTCATGACACTTTACTTAGATGTGCATGTGATGGCATAATTTCCTTAGATGTGGATGTGATGACATGATTTTTAGTTATTCTCTTTTATTTTTAATCTTGGTAACTATCATTCCTTAGATTACTATGCTACATCTAGTCCTCTTAGTTCTTGACACTTTCCTCAGATGTGTATGTGATGGCATACTTTCGCATGAGCCCTCATCTTGAATTCTCCCTCCATATGTGTTGTTTTCTTAATTATTGACCTTGAAACACTCGACTACAACCTATTTTATTCTAAATGTCATGTATTTATATTATAATACATGATGTCAAAATGTTTTGTATGCCAAGATTTTTAGATGAGGCCCCCTCATCAAAACCTACGATGTATAAACCATATTATCCTAAACTTTAACCACTCGATCTGGTAGTTACTTTAAATATACGACTTGATGCAGTATTAAGCTAGCATCTTTTAAAATTTGGAAAATGGCTAGTCCCTAGATTAATGGAATATTTTGCACCACAATTGGTTAATGTGAAACCACCATGTAGTTATTATTTTATTATCAACTTGTCCCAATGTCCTAGCTCATGCTTGACTATCCAAGGAAGAAAAGTATGAATATTGTTTACTAGGCTAGTACAAGGCCCCTATATTTTCTCCTGTTGGCTAAAGTGTCCCATTCTAGGTTAGACGTCCCTTTTCCAAATATGGATCTCTTTGAAGGGTGGCCCCATGGAAAATATTTCTAGTGGAAGGGTTGGTTCAACGCATCCTATTTCAACACTTTAGGGGGATATAGGAACTTGAGTGGTGCTACTAAAGGGTGCTCATTTATTTCTATAGTACATCCCTAGGTATTTTATTTCAAGGGTCTTTTGGATCTATGAGAGATCTTAAATAGAGCACTCAAGCTTACCTAAGAGTGTTCTAGTAATGTTGGCTAATTATAGTGGTATTTTCCACCCTTGAATAGGTTATATGGTGAATTTTTGATGTGATTCAACTTTTCCTTTTAATATTCTAGTGGAAATATTAGGTTGGATTCATGCTTCATCATTATCTTGGATATTCATCTCATCAAATCCAATGTGGATTTTCACTAGTAGCATCTATTTTGGTAGTCTACTATTGAGGCTCAAGGTAACTCTTAAGGTTGAGTTTAGAGAAATTAGTTGTAGGATAGTAGGGGATATTGTATGGGTAGGGAATGTGGAAGGGGGTGATTAGTCCAAGGACAAAGGGTGGTGTAGGGGTGAAATTATGGGGAAGCAGGGGATGGAGGGGGTGGGGGCATCCGTCCAATTTGGATAAGGTATTTCTCGGCTTGGGAGGCCATTTGGTAAGCTTCTAGTAGAGTGTTCCCTCCTTTGGATTCTATTATCATAACAATGTTAGGAGTAAATGCTCTTATGTAATAAATAAAATCCATATTAGGAAGGGATATATACTTATCATAGATGCTACACTAGGTCGTATGGAATCTAATGTTGAAGTCATCCAAAACTTCCATGGGCTCTTTTTTTATGGTAGTTAGTTGCTCTAAGGGAAAGATCCTTTTCATACCTCTTTCAAATTAATTTTTAAAAGTTTGATGAACTGGTCCCAATTGCTGATATATTAAGGGTGAAGGGTAATACACTAGTTTTTTCCTTTCCTACCATAGAAACTATGGGCAACCTAAGTGCTATGTGTGGTTGATAAATGTTGTGTAGAGCACATACATTATCAAGGCACTTGAGATGTTCTTCTAGGATTATTGTATCCTCCTTTATGAACCTTGGGAGAGACCTTATCACCAAAATTGAAATATTTTTCCATGTCATAGGCAATATTGGAAACCAAACTAAACACCCACTAGTAAATGCTGGTAGTCTCCTTCAGTTCAAAATGTTGGTAGCTACCATATTTATCACTATTTTTTTAGTCAATTATCAAGATTTAGAGAAGAGAGGAGAAACTAAGGATTTACTCTTATCACTGATCTGGTGGTAGATCTTGTGCTTATGTAACAATGGAATTGCATTTAGCTACCTTGCCCAAGTCTTATTTTATTCTTTGTCCAATGAAGTTGCTAGGTGGGAGATTCTATTGGCTAGGAAAAGGTTCCCACCACAAAATCAATCTAGAGATGATGACTTCTTTTGGGTCCTTTTTTAGTAGAGTCACCAAGTGAATTCCTTGAGAGCTTCAAAAATCTAATGACTATGGCCTTCATCAAAACCAGGACATGACTTCTAAATAAAGGGATGAATGTTTTCAAAATTTTATCCCATTGAGTATACCCATTTGAAATTATGGGGGCTAGATGTGACCTCTATGCCTCCCTAGGTGTCACAACCCCCCATGATTGTGGCCTCATATCTTTAGCCTCTTTTAATTGGATGTGTCTATTACCCTACATCTTGTGTGGGGGGTGCCAATCCTAGGAAATCTAGGGAAGTGTGGGACGTAGCTCCCACTAGATGATCTCTAGGGTTTTTTACTGAAGACTAGCTACTTGATTTTGGATGTGATATTTGGTGCTTTTCTAACTAGTGCTACATTAATATACTCTAATTAGATCCTTTCAAGGAAAAGGGAAAAATGAAATAAAATATAAAATATTGCAAAAATTAAAATCTACCTATCCTATCTAAGGGCAATGATGTGCCAAAGAAGAGAATACAATTTCCACCTTACAAACTAGTGGGATGAATGAACACATGAACTAGGAAATATAATTAATTAAACATATATTTACTCTTTCAATTAGGAAATATGTATAATAAAAAGAGGCTCAACGACCTATACATGAAGCTGGTCCAAGGGTCAAGTCTAGACTTAGAAATAAAGTGAAAAAGAGAGAGAAGATGTCAGAGGTTAGATGCTTGAAACAATAACAAATTCAAAATCCTTACAATAAAAAAGATCAATATTTATAGATAATAATGAGAGAAAATTTCCCTTACAAAATTTCTCTTCTTCTCCTTTTTTAAAATCTTGCTCAAGCCACAATTAATGTTGTTAGGTTTATGGTCATTTCTTGGTGGGCTTACTGATGATGTCTTCAATGTGTCAATGACATCATTGGAAATGTTACACATATCATATGATTGGGATTTTACACATCTACATAGTAGGTGGGATCTAGGGTAATAGTCTTCCATGTTGTGGTTCAAGGGCAATGTCCCCTGAGGTAAATTTTGATTTCCTAATATGTCAGGACTTGGGTAGCATCATATTGACCAGGATTCAAGTGAGAACTCTCCTTTAACCTTTGGTTAGACTCCTAGTTTTTGGGCTTTCACACATTCTTGATCTAGTTGACACTTCTTGTGGTTGATTTTTCATTTTCTTTGGTTTAGTGCCTCGATATTATCATCATACCAGATATTAAATTGGATGGGTGTATTCAAATTTCTTTCCTCTTTTGGTTATAACTACTTTGCATACATTTTTGCTTTAATCTTTTATCAGGGCTTTGATTTAGTCTCCCTACTATAAATTTAGATTATAAATTTTTTTCATTAGTTCTATACTTGTCCCTATTTTACTTCTAAATTATAAATAGCTCACCTCCCCATTAGGGCCCTCTTTCATGGATCCTTGAGGTGTTTGTTATCATTTAGATTGGCTTTATGGTTGCTATATTATATATGATTCTTTTATTAGATGTATGGTGACTTCATCATTGCTCACTCCCTTAATTGATTGCTAATATATTAGGGTTACTTCTTCATCAAATATTTTAGGCTTCTATGCATCTTGGGTTATTTTTTTATTTGGTTTAGCTTCTACATCCTCTTTTTTCCCTTTTGCCATGAATTTTAGGGGGTAGATCATATATGGATAGGAAATATTTAACAAGTATGCTAAACTTAACCTTGTATATACTATATCCCTTATTTACTTCCTCTCTAGTTCTTGCATTCTAATTCCTAGGTTTGTTATTGGTGTCTCCTTATTGTTAGCCTAGGTCCCCCATTATTTTGAATCCCAATTTTCTAGAGAGGTTGCTTTGGTTTTTGGATCCCTCGTTCTAGTTGAGGAGTGGATCTGAGACCAAAAAGAAGCTAGAACCCTCTTTGATAGTTGAGTCCCACCAATTATCACCAAAAAGGCTTTGGTATCTTTATTTACATTGGGACTTGATTCAGTTATCACTAGGAAGGCTAAATTTCTTTACTTGCTTTGTACAAGTGATCAAATTTACCTTGTCACATAGGGAGTTTTAATACTTTTAATTTATTTTAGTACAAGATCCTCCTTGTTGGTATTCTTATCTCCTTCTTCGCATAATCTGTGCAGTGTGTAGATGAAAACTCTAGGCCCCACATTTATTTGATGATGAGAAGTAATCTTAGCCTAAGATTACTCCTTGGTGGATCTTGCTTGATGTAGTGGGGACTCACTACACTAAATTCTATATTGAACCTTTTTTCTTAATTAAATTTACACCAAAATCCTTCTCCAATGCTAACTTCTAAAATATGACTCCAACAAGATGGACATGGTGTGGTAGCTTTTCTACCATTGTTGTATGTTTAGCTAGATTATCACAAGTCCTAATGTCAGAATCAAATATATAATTAGTATTTGAGCACTCAATATGTATGGCCAATTATAAACCAACATAAAATTCATATAAAATAACAATAATATGAAGTAAAATAGCCAATGTCATTCATGAAATAACATGAAGAAAACTTACAATAGAATTGCTCAAACTATATACAAGCTTCAATATTATAATTGCTTGAATGAATTCTTTGATATACAACATGGAGCTTTGTCTCCATAATATAACCTTATAAAGGTGACTCTTGGAATCTTTGTCTATTTCTCTCCTCACATATTTAGGAGATGCATATTTTCCTATTCCATGCATAATATAATTCTCTCATATCTTTTGGCTTCTCATATTGCCACTTGTATACATGACTCTTGACTCTCTATTTACTCTTGTACACTTTATTACATATTGCACACTCCTACATATATACACATGCACACTTTATTACATGACACTTGTGCACATTCTCACTCTTCACACTTGCATACATAGTTACATGACACTTATGCACATCCTACACATGAACACATACATAAAGGGGAAACATAATTCACACTCCTAAACTATAGACACACACCTGAATATATTACATATTTATATTTATACCATTAAGGAACTATCGAGCTACATTAGCATGTACCAAATAATGTAATATTCTCCAATATTTTAAGCTTAGGCGGTGGAAATATTTTAAGAATATCTTCATATGTCGATTGAGGCATCATATTCCTAAGTTTTGGACCACCCATAGATTTAGTAAACATATGTATTGGAGCTCCATCTATCTCTAATTCATGGGAGGTATCTTGGAAAACTACATTGCAAACCCTATTTCTTGCAACATTTTTATTAGGGGTTTTAGGTTTCAAGGATTTTTAGCCTTCCTTATTTTCCTAATGTTCAAATATTTTAACAAAATGAATAACTTTGTCAAGCTAAGGTAAACCACAAGGGTTATGTTCCTATATTTTTTCTTGAAGAGAGGATCTAAGCTTATTTATAAACATCATATTTGTAGTCTCCTTATTTAAATTAATATTTGTATGACATTTGAGTCTTTTCCACCTTTTATGGAAATCAATACAAGTTTATTAAGGTCTTTTTTTGTTTTCACAAAGTATTCATTACTTACATTATACTAACATCATCTTCAAATTCTTGTTTTAATATCTTAACAAAAGTATCTAGGGAGTCACTAGACTATTTAGCCAATAAAGAGCATTTCCTACCAAATCCCTAGTCATTTATTCTAGTAGAGCTTTCTCATTATGAATCCAATTCCTATAATATATCATAAACTTGTCAATAAACATTTTGGACTCATTAGTACCATCATAAAAGAAGCTATATACATACCTAAATAGGTCTATAACTTCCATATCAAAGGCAAGAGATTAAATTTTATCCTCAAGGTTGGATCAATTGATGCAAGTAGAGCCCCCCTAAGGTTAATTAGAGGAGGAGGAGGAGGAGGAGGAGTATTGAAGTTTATGATTGAAGAATAAATAAATTGTACTATAGGGTTTCTATTAACACTCAATATTTGAGCTATATTGGTTGTTAAATCTTGTATTTTATTGGTTGTTTCCTTTAAATATTTGTTAGTATCATGCCTATGACTATCTAGTTGGTAATCCAAAGATTTCCTAAGGGTCATTATGTATGCAATTTATTTTTTATCATTAGGTTTAGAATGAGTGTTAGATTTTGAGGATTGACATGTGTCCTACATCATTTGTACATGCAATTGTCTCACCATAATCACCATATTTTTGAGCAATCATAATCATGTCATGACTACCTCATTAGAGGGTGTTTTGGTATATCATCATGGTCATATTTTCTACCTAATGCTAAAGTTCCTATATATTTTTGAGGTCATACAATAGATATATATGGTTCATAAAAGTCAATATTAGGGTTCTTTTCTTCTTTTAAATTATAATCCCTATCATTCCAATCCTTAATTCAAATTTCATCATCATAGGAAGCAAAAAAGAATAGTTGATGTAATTTGGAATAGTAATAGAAGGGAAAATATCCTCTTCTATTTTTAATTATTTTATACTATGCTTCTTAGATCTAGTAGTCATTCCAATACCCTTAGAAAATTATGGGGAGCTATAATCGTAAGAAGAAAACCCACTCAAGAGGAGATATGGTCTTATTAAAATGTTCCACCCTTAAGAAAGTAAACTAGAAAAACCCTTAAAAAAATAAAATTAAATTTTTGGGAAAGCCCTAAGACAAAGAGGAAAACTACAATAATTGTTTTTAGCATGTAGCACAAAGTGGCAAGTAAAAAAAAAACTATGACAACTAACCTACTAAAACCTAGGGGCTAAAATATGGAAAGAAATACCTCAAAAGGTAGTTTCACATAAAGTTCACCAAAATGTTTATGGGAAAAGGGATATCTCATACAATTAATAAAATTAGTACAAGGCTAACCAAAATACTTAAACTAAGATAAAAGTTTAGTATATTAACAGTAAATACTAAAAGTTATCCTAATTCAAGCACAAATGCAATGGAGCATTCAAGAATAAGTTGAACTAAATAAAATTATCCATAAAAATGCTAATAATCTAGGACTAATCCTAATGTAATGATAATAATTACTTAACACCTAGGGCATCAAGGAATATCCTATTTAGAAATTAAATGTACAAAAGAGCTCATTATAACAATATCTTACTTGCAACATCACCACAATAAATAAAATCATATTGAAAATAAATGTAGAGGTTTTGACCTACCTTGGGAACCAGTCCTTGAAAGGAAATAATTGAATTTTGGCTACAAATCTTGGTAGAGCATATTTTCCTTCTCTATGGAAGGTAATGAACCAATTTTCATTGGCTTTGTTTGTAATTATAAGGATAAGAGAGATAAAGAGATCAAAAGAAGGTGCATGAAGCAATAACAATAAAGGCAAAGAGCATGAAAGAAGTATTAGTAGTAATAATCATCAACAAGTGGATGTTTAGTTTTTGATAGCTAAATGAATTATGGTGAGAAAATGAGGTAATGAAGGAGGTATTTACAATAGATAACTCTTCATTTGGAGCTTACAACTTATTTTATCCCTTTTTGATGTTATAAAATCATAACCATTGGTCTAAATGATGTGTCATTCAGTCCCTAGGTGTACAAACATGCTAGAATTGTGACTATGTATAAAAAACCCTAAACTTGATTATAGGACCAATATTCCAACTTAAGGTGGTGGTATTCACACTATCAATTTTTAGGATGAATGCTTTTGGAGGACACATGTCAAAACATTCGTTAATCATGACTCTATTATTATATTTGGGTTTTGGAAAAGTTATAGGCAAAAAAATCATGAAATATGGTGGAAAAGATATAACTAGATGAAGAAAGAGAACCAAAAGCATTGTAAAACATGGATCACTACCATGCTACCCAGGGAATAACAAATTTTATCCATCCTCATCCTATAAATAGGAGGATGGGCTCTCTGCCACCTTCAAAGTTAATTGTTAACACTCTTTTTACAAATATAGTTACCTACATTTTTTCATATGAATCATTTAATTTTTGAGTTTATCTTAAGTAGGGTTATGCATAGTGGCAAATATTCACAAATTGGGTGAATATTACGATTTTTAAAAAAATGAGGACCCTCGACGTTGGCCCATTCGCCTAAAATTTTTAGGATCAATTTATTTTTAGGGTCAATTCACCACAATATATATCCAAACATAGGCATATTTGTACTCGCTGGAAAGCTATTTAAAAATCTGATCTAATGGTGGTATTTTTATGAAGTTATAATATGATTTAATATGTAAAAGGTAGCCCCAAATATGACCTTGCATTTTAGGGATTCAAATACCCCAAATTTTAGTGTGAAGATGCTCGATTTGATTTGCTTAGGATTCTCCATGATTCACCTTGATTTTGATTAGGATTCACCATTTTTTACAAGTATATTTTGAGTCCAACCCCATTTCTTACTATATAAAACAAGAATAAGTTTTGCTTGCTCATTGCTCACATTTTTCTTTTGTATCCCGCTTATACTTATTAATTCTTGCTTGTGCCTTGACCTCTATTAACCTCAATATTATCAATATGGATGCAAATGATTTAATATGTTACGTTATATTACATAATATTGAGTGGTTCATTTACAATAATGGATTTTTTTTTACTTTTTTTTTTAACATGGTGGAATCGATAGCCGCCACGAATCCGGGTAGGCTGTCCAACTTTTATGGCCACCATAGTATTCTGCGATGTCCGCCCCAAAAGCCACCACATAGATCTTCACGTAGTATGCCCCTATAACTGCCATGCCATAATAATTTTAACCTTTTATGCCATTGAAAGCACCAAGAAAGGGACAAGCATTTAGTCCGGCACGGCCCGAGATTTGAACCTTGGACCTCCACCCCTCTTATGGGGTTTGTATGAACCAATTGGTCTACACCTTGGACCTTACAATAATGGAATTTTGGATAATAAAATACATAAATTACCTTACAAAATAGAGAAAATTGGTGGACATCCTACTAACCACATGAATAATTATTTCCTATCTAGAAGAGACAAGTGAGAACGATAGATCGAGAGAAAATAGAAGTTAGAGACCTCTATAAGTTTATTATAAATATGGGTTATTCCAAAGTAGATTATAGACATCCCATAAATTATGGGTAATTATGTTAACAAAGTGGGTTCATAGATTCAGGCAACAAAGTGGCAGAATTCATCCAATCAAACAATGGCTCTAAAAAGTGGAAATATCTCAACATCATGTCAACTGATGGGAAAATAACCAATGTTGTGAGAAGTTTGTCCCACATGCTAAACACAACAATGATCTTTATGGACAGAATAAACAACCATCCCATATGGAAAGAAACTGACAATGGGATGTTCTTTGTCAAAACTTTCCATCAACTCCTTCTCAACCCCTAGCAATTTTTCTATTCTGTTCAATCTAGTCTAGATCAAACACATCATTCCTAAATTTAGGACCTTTTCTTGGATAGCCATACTTAAAAAAATCCTATCCACTGATAATATCATCAAGAGAGGGATGATGGTTCCTAACAGATGTCACTTGTGCACCAAATCTTGGAAATCTATCAATCATTTGTTCACTGAGTGTGAGTTATCCAACTTTATTCTGATCCAAGTTCTATCCTCCTTTCACATAAAGTGGGTCCAAACGAATTCCCTAATCAATTTTTTCACTCAGTGGCCCAAACCTTTCAAAAAATTTTACCTCTATGCCCTATGGAAAATATACCTTCATAATTTCTTGTGGCAAGTCTGGTTTGAAAGGAATAGTATGGTTTTATCTAATTTCTCCAAGGACCCCATAACCATTGCCAATAAAACCATTAGTTTTACTTTAGAGAATTCCCATATCTTCCCCTACCTCAAACCCCCTGATACGAGAATATAGCAATTTTTTTTTGTTAGCCTCAACATCCCTTGGGAAAGAAATTAATCCCCTCTCATTCCCCATCCTAGATAGTCTGCTTCTTGGAAACCTCCTCTTGAAGGTTGGATCAAGCTCAACTATGATGGCACATGTAAAGGAAATCTAAGAATGGTAGGTGCTTTAGGTCTTTTTAGAAATCACATGGTAAAATTTTTGTTTCCTTCACTAAAAACTTAGGAATTCAATCAAACCATGTTGCTAAATATCATGCATTATGGAGAGGACTTAACATCATCCAAACGTATAATCGTAAAATTAAAATTGAAGGGGACTCCCTCAATGTTACTAAATACATCAACAGTAGCAAAATATCTTCATGGAGCATCAGGAATACCATCCAAGAGATCAAAATTTTGATCCAAAGTCAACTCAGCATCACCTATCACCACATGTACTAGGAAGCCAACAAGATGATTGACCTTATTGCCAATAGAGGAGTTCATAAAAATTCTCTGATTATCTGGGATGGGAATATTCATCAAGATGTCAATAAAGCAAAAAAGGATTGGTCGAGTCACGGGCACATCTGATATTTGCCCCCCCCCAATCCCATTGGGCCACCTCACCTTTCCTTCTATATTGTCCAATCATTTTTCTTCAACTCTTATCCATTTCAATGGGTTTTTGTTTCATTTCCTCCCTTCTTTCAAAGATATATAGTATTAAGACGTTGTTGGGTCAGTATTGGAAATATTCATCTTTAGTTATATTACATTACATGCTCCCGTAATTCATAAATCATTTTATTTTTCTTCGTAGGTGCTCTGACTATTTCTAATGATGGTGGGGTTCAAGAAGGCTCACCTCCCATTACCATCCCCAATTAGAATCATTTTTCCTCCTCCAACAAACCAATAGTGAAATTTGTGAATGGGATTTTTCAAGATGGGTCTGAAGGATCAACTCAAGTAGGTGGATCCACACGAGCAAGGTTCATTATTTCTAAATTAAGTATGATCTCATCACTTAGATTACAAATGATGATGGACCTTCCAAAAGAAGCTTTACCCAATGCACCAATGCCAACTGTATGGTCTTCTGGGTCTTCAGCCTCTATAAAGCTCCTTCCAAAATATTTTAAAATAGTTTCTCTCTCAATGGGCTCATGTCTTATGTTTATTAAATCCTTACCGCTCAGCTCCCCATACCAATCCTTGTTATATTCCCAGTTAGGCTCCTCCCAATGGCATTGTTAGAATGCACTAAGTTCCAAATTGACCCCTTGACCCTATCGTTATTTGAAGCCTAGGGATTCATCCCTTTATTTAAAATTAAAAGGGGCCGAGGCAGACATTACCAGTGACTTCATGAGATCATGGAATAATGATAATGTGAAGGTTCAAAACCTTCTATTTCATGTGACAATGGAGTTGCTAGTAGAAGTGATGGAGCTACCAGTGGTTGGTCATATCATTTGTAGGGACAAGCACAACTGGGATCTGAATATTTAAGGTTTTCCCAACCACTCCAAGATTTTCAAATGGAAAGTTATAGCTCTTTAACGTGACTCCCTCTATTTCCCCTAGTCTTCTCTATTAATTCCTATCTTGTAGTATGTTACAATTGATGATCCATCCAAGTCCCTCCTAAGTTTTCACCTTGCTCTGGTAAACCACTTAAGAGGATTCAAATCCATCAACATCCTTGACTTACTCTTTCGTGCGATCAGGCTATCCATTCACAATGCCCACAAGAGGAAGTCCCTGAACACCCCCATCCACCAGGGTCTATTTACCATTTTGTACTACCATGCCCTAGCCAAACCCTTACCCATCACCATTCCTCCCCTCTAATTGAATTTATCTCAGTCTCCCTCCACTCAAAGCCCCTCCCACTCTCTCCCTTATGACCCAATAGAGTTAGAAGTGTCCCCTGAGTTTCAAATCCTAACCAAAAGTAGGTTCTCATCAGCTGTCTTCCCAAAGTACCTACCTTCTAAAAGGAAATTTAAATTGGAGGAAAGTATTACCCAGACTCATATATTGGACCGTATCAAAAAATTCAAGAAAGAAATGAGTAAAAATTTCCTGGAGCACATTTTTGATGATCACAATGACAACTCACATCACAGCTCAAACATCAACCACAAATTTACTACCATCATCATTAGAAACATCATCAAAAACTTGGAGACCATTAGCTGGAACCTGAAGCAGCTAATCAAGAACACTATTGAGAGTAACTCAGCAAAGGAGGACTTAACTAATGCATGATGGAAGGGATTGCGTGGGTGGTTTTGTTTTTTGTAATGGTATCTTATGTGGTCTTCAAATGTATTTCATCCCCTGTGTAGGGATTTAGAGATATGCTCATGTTTTCCCTGGTTGGTATTAATGGTGTCCACTCTTAGCAGTAGTTCTATTTTTTCCAAGCACTGGCTAGTCTTTCTTTTTTATATGAAGTTGCAGTCAATTTTGGCAGGATTTTTTGTAACATTTAAATGCATGGAGTTGTAATACAAGGATATTTAGGTTTCATCCCAATATATGGATTCCCTAATGGTATAGTAGTTCAAGATTTCTAACTCATGCTAATTAAAATTGATGTATATGGTTTTGGGATCCAGTAAAAACCCACATAATACAAATACCCTAATTACCAAAAAAAGTGGGTTCATAGATTCAATAGTACCTTCAGTTGAGGTTAAGATCAATTACTAGTATCAAGGAAATGATGAGCTATAATAATAGTAAGGTATACCAAAGAGGTAAAATATTAAATACAAAATGAATATATAGGATGGTTAGACAAATAATACTTAATCTTATCAATATTTGATGGACTTTAGTCATTGTTGAACTATCTACAAGAAATGAAAAATGCTCTACCATACACATTCCTTAAAATATAAGCCCTAAATTATACTATTGCTAAGACTCCTACCCAATAATAGAGGGCCTTTAAACTATTAGTAAAAAATTAGGAAGAAATTGAACAAACAATTGTGTAAGATTCATGATGCTAATCGATGAAATAACCATTTATAAAAATAAGGGTAGAAACAACCCTTTCATCCATTTAAAACTCATATCCATATGGAAAAACACCAAGATTATTGATTCCAAATTAGGGATATAGAGGTTTTACTATATTTTGGTACAATTTCAAAAGTATGACACATGAATTATAAATTGCACATGGCATGTGAATCTAAAATTGCACATGGAAACTAAGAAGTGTGAAGATATGGATCACAATTTTATCCATAAACTTTAATTTTATAGTTTAAATCCATAAAATAAGGTGCATCATAGGTCATCAAAGAGTTCTATTTCATGGATGATGCCACTTTCCATAAGAATTTTATATGAAAATAAGATAAGGAGAAATAGAAATAAAAATTCAAGGATAAAGCATGGCTTCCCTAGAAAGGATATATCCATAGTCATAATCTAGAAAATAACCTAAACAAAAATAATTGCATAGGAAAATGATTTCCAAAAAATATGGATGCAAAAAAATAAGGGAGAGATAAATAATACTAGAAATTCAAATGCATTATTTAAATATTACCATAAAATAATTAAGAATAAGCATATTAATATATCATCATAAGGGCACCTACTATGGCTAGGATTGCTAATCATTTTGATGAGGAATAAGTCAATAAGATAGTTGAGTTGATGATAGAATATTAGGATATAGAAACTATAGAAAACTTACCATTTGCATTAATGATTAAAAATGGGTTACATATCTGTCCTTTTTACAAAACTGCCCCATGGGCTACAATATGGGTCTTTTTATGGAGAGACCCTATTTTCACTGAAATGATGATGGTATTCTAGGTCTTCTATGAGCACCTCAAGGGGGAGTGGGTGTACTACACATGGGCCACTACTGGTTGTAGAAGTCCTCTAAACCTACACAATCTAATAAAAATGGTTAATATGATTTAAGAGCCTATCTCAATCAGCCCCTTGTGATGAAAGATAAAAGACCAAAGAAAACTAGCCTAATGCATTATAAAAGTATTGAGAATATTTACAAAATTGGTGAGGATAGTGATATTTACCTATTTGGAGTATTTTTGGCATATAACTTATTGGAATAGGTCTCTGAAGGGAGTCACACCCTTGGTTGTGACCGTTATGATCTTACCTCTCCCTAAGACCATATTTGTGTCATATAGGTAAAAATATGCCTTGCTAGGAGGGTCCTTCTAATGTTGTTGGAGCTCTTATCTAAATCATATAGTCTTATATACCTGCAACTAAGAGTATTTTACAAAAAAAAGGAGATGTCGATAAATACATGTTATCATCTATGGTGGTTGATGACAAGTGAGGGCTTGAGTGCAAAGACCTTTAGAGTGATTTTTGTAGAGTTTGGGTATGCAAGTATATGGCTCCTTTGAATGAAAGAAAATACATCATGTTTATAGAATTTTCTAAGGTTAGGAGGGTGAGGTGTCCTATGAGGTGTCCCTTGAGGTGGCATGGTGTGCCATGCCTCATAAATGGGTTTGGGTGAGAGAAGTCCTCACCCATCCATATGCAATAAATGGGTATGGGTGAGCCATGCCTCATAAATACATGGGAAATAAAAGTTTTTACCTATTTATGGCATGGTAGATGATGATTAATCCAAGACTTCAATGACTTGAATCAGGGTTATGCATAAGGGGTTGGACTTGAAATGTACTTGTAAAAAAATGGTGAATCCTAATTGAAATCAAGGTGAATCCTAAGAAAATCAAATCAATCATCTTCACACCAAAATTTGGGGTATTTGAAGCCCTAAAAAGTAAGGTAATATTTAAGGGAAATTTTGACCTATTAAATCACCTTGTAACTTCATAAAAACAACACCATTAGATCAGGCTCAAAAAGAGCTTTCCAATGTGTACAAATATACCTATGTTTGGATATATATTATGGAAAATTGACCCTAAGAAAAAATTGGTCCTAAAAATTTTAGGTGAATGGGCCGATGTCGAGGGTCCTCATATTCGCCAATTTTCAATTTTGGAAATCCTAATATTCACCCAATTTGTGAATATTTGCCACTGTGCATAACCCTGACTTGAATGCCCTAAATGTAAAAAGTCTTCAAATATCATTTATGACATTGAATGGGTATATGAATGTGTGGGGATAAAGGGTAAGGTTAACCATGGTTAGGTTGACCATGGGTTTAGGGTTGACCAAGGTGAGGTGGAAGCTAGGGTGAAGTTGACCATGGGTTTAAGTTTGACTATGATGTGGAGTTTGACCAAGGTTAGGAGTTAACCATGGTTAGGCTAGGGTGAGCTAGGCTTAGGTGGAAGGTAGACTAGTCAAAGGGTAGACTAGGATGAGGTGTCCCTAAGTTAGGCTAAAGGGGTGGTCATATGGTGACTAGGGGCTAAGCATAGGAAAGGGCTTAAGTGGATGAATAGAAAAATTATAGAAATTTTGTGGGGTTTTAAATACTAATCTATGGTTAGCATGGAATGAGGTATAATGTAAGATTTATAGGTGTTTGCATTTTCCCCTTTTTATATTGTGTTGTGTGAAAAAATGATGCAGCGCAAAAAATTATGACACCAAATTAGTAGGTGATTGTGAGAAATGAATTGATGATGGGTGATTGTGATTGACCTATGATTGATTGTGAGAGAAATGAATTGATGATGGGTGGTTGTGATTGACCTATGATTTATTGTGAGAGAAATGAATTGATGATGGGTGGTTATGGTTGATTATAGGTTTTGGTATGCCATAATGATTGTTTGAGAGGGGATACAATATTATCTAACTTCATGATCAATGTAATACGCCCAATTGTGGAAGGGATTATTATCCTTGAAACTTTACCTTTGATAAATTATTGAGCTTGATTTGATTTACCAAACTAACTAGCCATTGGTAGGTATTCTCATGATGCTTCAATTGATTGTAAGTGGTCTTTTGCCACCTCGATGAAGTGAGTACATGAGTAACCATACATTTAGTGGCACAAAGTATACCAAATATTTATTTTGAACTAGATTTTTTATTGAGAAGATAAATTTTACTTTTTTTTACCCTAGCAAAAGAGCACTTGAGATAGTCTTAGGAAAATTTTCTTGGACAAACATAGATTCCAATATTGAGTGTTTGATATTGATCATGTGCAAGGGAATATTAATGGGTAATATCTATCCCCTCAAGTGGCGAGTTGATGAGTGGAGAAATAGATCAAAGTGATGAAGTGGACCAAAGGACATTATGCCATAATGGTTGACATGATGATAATGCAATGGGTGCCAAAATATGATGCCATGGATAGATGATATCATGATGTATATATTTGATAGGATATTTGCAAATTGCCAGGGTTTTTAATGTTTTTGATTTGTTAATTATTTTGATGTTTTGAAGGAAAAGTGCTTTTTGGAGCAAAAGCTATGCTAAGAGCAAGAAATGTAAATTGCTATCTAAAGCAATATATGCTATGAGCATGAAAAGTAAATTGTTATTTGAAGAAATATCTATGCTATGCAAGGAATAGAAGATTATTATTTGAAGCAATATCTATGCTATGAGAATGAAAAGTAAATTGCTATATAAATCAATATCTATTCTATGATCATGAAAGGTAAATTTCTATTTGAAGCATTATCCATGCTAAGCAAGAATGGAAAATTGTTGTGTAAAGCACTATCTATGCTATGAGTATGGAAAGTAAATTGTTGTTTGAAGCAATATCTATACTAAGCAAGAAAAGTAAATTGTTATTTGAAGCAATATATATGCTAAGAAAGAGAAGTAAATTACTATATGAAGCAATACCTATAATAAGAAAACAATATAAAAGTGCTATTTGAAGCAATATTTATCAATGTTTTTGGATTTTTTTATTGAAATTTTGTTGATTGTGATTGATTTTTTATTTTGGATGGATACATGTGATTAGATAGGCATGCTATGTTGGATGATATGGATGCACTAATATTATGTTAAGGATGATAAATTATCTATTGATTTGCATGGTTGAGATTCATATGTGTTTGTTTAATCAATTTGTGGATGTGAATCTCACAATAAAAAATGGTGTGATTAATCAATGACAAGTTAGTAGTCATACAAACATATTAACAAAACATGAGGTATGCAAACATGAAATTTATAAGAATAATGAAAATCCAACAATGGAAATAGGTAGGCTATGAAAAATATGGTTTGCACATGAATCTAATGACTATGCATAATGAACGTAAAAATATAGCAATTAAACAATAGACTAATGATGTAAATATAACACTATTATTTTTTAGTAGCTGTGATGTTATTCGTTCCTTATTCCCAAGGTTTTTGGACAGTAGAAGAATTTATAGATATCCAAACACTATAGTTTGTGCAATCAAACTCATATATTAGTCAGTAAATATCCTACAAAAATAATTGACCATCTTGAATGAGGTTAAATGCATCATGAATTATTATGTGTGTAATGATGTTTATTTATCTATTTAGAGTGAGGTCGAACTAAAAAATTGTAAAATTAGTTGATTAAAAATAGTTCATCCACAAGCATACAATATTCTATACAAAAGAAGGTTTCTAATGTGACATACATGCCACCACTCAGAAGGCATGCTCCACTACTAGACAAGCATCTATAGCCCCATTGGATATTAGCCCCATGATTTGTCGATGTTTCTCCACTACAAGCCAAGTGTCTATAGCCATGGTAGAGACATATAAAGTACATGAGGATACCGAGAATTCAAGCTATTTGGTAGTGCTCTTTTTATTTTTTATTGCTTTTTGATTTTGCTTTTGTAGCTTTGGTGCTCTTTTTGCTTTGTTTTTTTTTCTCTTTTTTTATAGCTTGTCCTTTTTTGGATCCTAAGGGTTGGATCATGTGAATGATAGGATGAGTGAGGTAACATTCACTTTGGTGGCCAATATACTCAAGGTGTTGTCTTACCTATGCTTAAAAATTCTTTTAATGTATGAGTTGTGATTGGTTCAAGATATAACTCAAGTCAGTTAGGGAAAGTCTAAAATTGCATTAGAACTTGATGAACTTCAATAAAGGTTGATTGGATCAACTAAAATATATTGAATAACAAAAAAATATTCCATTACCAAGCAACCTAAAAACTGAATTGAGATAAGTCATCATGATAGTTGCACTAACTAGTGTGTTTGTGTTTTTTGGACTAGTGTGTCTACAAGACGAGTGGTGCATATATGCAAGTGAATGATAACATGACTAGGGACATGAAAAAAAATAAGATGCATGATAAAGTGACACTATAAAATGCATCTAGTTGGAAATAAACATGTGTGACAAACATGTCATTGATAAGTAAACCAAGTAAGATTGGTTAATGCATATTCATGTACCCAAAAGTTGATCAAGTTAGCATATTAGGAGCCTTATTTTATTTATGTGACTGTAAGGAATGAATTGAATGCAAATGTTTGGTAAAATCAATATGAAAGAGTAATAATTGAGAAGAAAAAATGTTTGCATGGAAAGAATATAGATAAAAGAGAATTATAGAATGAGGAAAATAAGTATGGAAATAAGAGAGGAGATAGAGAGAGGGAAGAAAGGAACCAATAAAATGTATGTAGCCACTCGTGCATGACTGTACAAAATTGACGTAGATCCATGTGAGAAGGATTTTGAGAAAAATAAAGTAGGAGAAAGAGAGGAAGATATATGATGGTGAGGCAAAGGGCGTAACATTAAAACCTGGTAATTGATTGTGATTGAGTAATTCAATGGCATTAGTAGTAACTATGCTAAGGGTATGGAAAGGTAGATCGCTTCTTATAAGGAGAAATATCTACTCTAAGGGCATCAAAAGTTAGATTTTTTCTTGGAGGGAGCAATATATATGCTAAGGGCATGGAAAGATAGATTTCTTCTTGAAGGGAGTAATATCTATGCTAAGGGTATGAACAAAAAATTGCTTCTTGAAGGGAGAAATATCTATGCTTAATAGAATGTGAAGGATAAATTACTTCTTGAAGGAAGTAATATATATGCTAAGGGCATGAACAAAAAATCACTTTTTGAAGGGAGCAATATCTATGCTTAAGAGCATGGGAGAATAAATTACTTCTTGAAGGGAGCAATATCTAAAGGAATTTGGTGCCTCTTGTAAGGGATATTTTTTATGGTAAGGTAAAGAGCACAACCTTTAACCTAGAAATTAAGTTTTTGGAGTGTGAGGTAAAGGGCACTACCTTTGAACCTATTAGTTGATTTGTGAAGGTGAGGTAAAGGGTGAAACCTTTAACAAAGGACACAATGTTTGAACCTAGACATTAATTTGTTTGATATGTGTGACAAGTGACTTGTGATTGCGATGTTGGGTGACACCATCATGAGTAGATGAGAGGTTATAGAATTGAATATGGAGGGAGGATCAACACCTCTCCCCGATGCAAAATCAGTTGGAAGGAGTTCCAAATCCTCTAGATAGAAATGTGGTTTAGAAGACGATGAAATCTTTTAGTTGAGAAAGATTATTTGAAAGGAAGTGCATTCCCCTAGTCATAAAATTGGTTGGAAGGGGATGAAATACCCTAGTCATGAGAAATTGGTTGAAAGGGATGAAATCCCATAGTCACTAAATTGAAGTGAAGAAGATGAAGAATTGATGATGAAGAAAGGTGAATAGAGGAAAGAAGGAAGAGAATAGAAAAATAAGGTTACATTATAGAAGGAGGAATGAGAAGAGAAGGAAAGAGAAGAGGAAAATGACTAGTCATAGGTACATAACAACTCATGCATAATCGTACAACAATGATATAGAACTTAGGAAAGAAAGAGAGTGGGACGAGGTTTGAGAAGGATGGAAGGAGGAACTAGAGTAGAGTCAAAAATAATATAGATGATGCCTAGATGGGGTGAAAAGGATTAGGTTGATGGGGTATATCATCATGGAGGTCATGTATTGTTAGTAGGAAGGTTGAGGTGATTGACCCCACTTTGATAAGAGGTGCAACTATTAACACGATGAACTTGTTGGGAGGTAGTTGAAGATGCTATAGTTTAGGATCATGGTTGTGGTCCAGGTTGAGAATATGGATTTTTAAATATGCCCAAGCTTGTATTGGAAGAGGAAATAGGATTATTCAATTGAATTTCATATTGATCAATCATATTGTAGACCTCGTGCTTGAAGAACTAATAATCGTTTATGTCATGCCCTTGTTGACAATGGTAGACACAAAAATAGTGCTCATTGTACTATTTATATCTTGGCCCATTGGGATTATTTTGTGGAGCCTCAGGTAAGGTATTTGTCATGCTTCATGCAACTTCCAAAAAATATTTACTAATATTTCAGAGAGGGATTCTTGGTATGAAGTGGATGACAAGGATGTTGAGGTTGGATAGGTGTTTTTTGGATGACTACTTAACTAGGTTGTGGATAACCTCACCATTGAGGGTGAAGAACCTATTGGGGTGGAGTTATTATAGTACTTCTCATGGGAAATAATGGTGGGGTTATGACACCTACAATTGTGCAACCACAGCTCGAGATGATTGAGATACTCTAAGATGTGTTGCATATCCATTGAAGGAGGTGTTGGTGTTATCATGACTAGGTTGACATAGATATTGGGTGTGGTAGGTATTTAATGATATGGGTAAGGATGTGGGTTTGTATATGGTGAAGGAGGTGTAAAAGAGGGACAAGGGGGCTATAAAATTCCAACCGATTGGGGTGTTTGGGATGAAAAATAGGGTGACAAATTAAGACATGGAGAACATGTCCCTTGATGGGGAGAGGGATGTTGGGGGGTGGATCAGTATAAGGAGAAGAGAGTGGTTTTCTCATGAGGAATCATGGGAGTAGTAGTATGGTTAGCCTGACATCTTAGATAATTATCATAGGGTAAAATCATATTGTATAACATGCTAGACGAGTATGAGCTATGCAAAGAAATAGAAGGATTTTGAGAATGGGTGGAAGTGATGTCCTCTAAGTGTCCTGATGAAATTGTTAGAGAAGGAAGGATCATATGAGAAAAATCCATAGATATTTGTGCTTTATCTTAATATTAAACTTTTTTAGGGACTATGATTGAAGGGCAAAATATTATAAAACCAAATTGTAGCTAATTTTAGATGATGAGGGTTGTTGTTTGAAGGTTTTTATGTTTTTTAAAGCTATATATGCAATAATAAATTTAGTCATACCTATCCTTAGGAAAAAAATGGTCATACCTATCTACATGACCTTGTGAAGAGTAGTTGACAGAGGTAACAAGGTGATATAATAGAAATATAAATATTTTGTTCTATGTATAAGC
This sequence comes from Wollemia nobilis, assembly GCA_028583015.1. NCBI lineage: Eukaryota > Viridiplantae > Streptophyta > Pinopsida > Araucariales > Araucariaceae > Wollemia > Wollemia nobilis. The sequence goes on from JAQPPZ010010853.1 coordinate 671,549, forward strand.
CTGTGTCTTGGGTTCTATTATAGTTTTTTAGCAAAAATCCAACTAATCAAAGAATTTAAATAAGTAAGAAACAATTGTGTTAGTAGGTGTTCTAGAGTGTGTTTGTGGGCGCTACTATATTTTTAGTTTTGACTAGCTATGTAGTTGTAAAACAATGTTTGTTGTTAAATTTGTGAGATTTTATGGTGTTTTTTATTTTTTTTAGTTTTTATGATTTTTAAAAATCCTAAGACAAAAGAAAAAAGGGAGATGAATATGATCTATGAACGTATATTCATGGAAAATTTCCTACTATACTAAAGGTACATAAGGAATAAATATACACAAAAAATAAAATAACCTCTAATGATGGTAATGGATTGGGGTAACAAAAAGGGGATAATATGAAACCTCTTATGAAAGAGGTAGCTCTATATAAGACCTACGCAGATCAACCAACTTCTTCTTCACCCTCAATCGGGCTTAGTCAATAGAAATAGTTGCACACTCATAAATTATGTATAGCTTGATGAGCAAGGGCTTCTATCCTAATCTATCCCAAGGAGCTCTGAGGGTAGGGAGCTTTCTAGTGATGAAGTCCAAAAAAATACCCATGGGGGTTACTATAGTGGCTTTGGGGTGAGCCAATGGTTGGGTATGAAAGCCAATATCATTGGGCTTGATTGGGGGTTGGTGATGAAGTCCAACCTTACTAATGTGTGAAAGATATACATGTGTGTGAGTTTCTTTTACTTTGGAATCTAACATGCAAGAAAGAAATTATGCTAAGTAAGAAAGAAATAAAATGTGTTTTAATTTTTGTAAAATAAAGTGCCTTTTAGAAATAAAATGTATATTAAGAAAACGAGAAGATTTGAGTTTCGACAAGCAAAATTATATGCTAAGGGAAGACAAGGAAAGATCACCTGATTTCAATGAAAGCTATTCTAAGATTTGCTTGAGCATAAACCTGTCTACATTGGCTAAGATATAGTTATTAAGGCTATGAACAGATGTATTGCAAGAGCTTTATGTATGGGATAGATTGTAATTTGTTCTCAGCTCAACCAGATAAATAAATTTAGAGGCTTTCTTTGTGCCTTATGCAAATGCTTTATGCTAAATTAATGAAAAGACAAATGCATAAACACCTATGAACTAATACTTATGAAAGAGACTTTTAAAAGCTTCTAAACAAGTGACCAAAGTGATTTTGGTGCATTTTTTAAAGCATTAAAGCAAAAGAGATGCATTTTGTAAAAATGCCCAAAGCAATTTGGGGATTTTGTAAAACAAAAATGCAAAAATTGATAGCAAATATTTGATTTTGGAAAAGAAAATTTGTAATTTTAACTAAAGACATAGGGTTTTACAGTGTTTACCTATGGTCTCTAACCTTTGGAATGTTGTTTGGATGGTTTTTAGGTTCTAAATTGTGTCTCAAATTTGGTCGCACCCATATTTGTGATTGATTTTATTGTACCTATCCTTGCAACCAAAATTAGGGTAGAGTTTTTTAAAGATTTTGCACTTGTTGGCTATTTTTCTACTATAGGAGATGGTTTTTGTACAATTACCTACAAGAATAGAGAGAAAAATATTAGATTTTCTTAATAAATTCTTGTTTAAAGGAAATAAAATCTAACTATCAAATGTGAATCGTAAGATGGTAGGAAACCGTGTTTTGCAAAAAACTAAAAATAAGGAAAGGTGAACAATTACACCTTGGGGATGCCATTTTTACCAAGCGATTTGGCCTAGGAAGACAATATGGCAAGTGATATAGCAACCTATATGGGGAAATCCACCCCCCAACTTACTTGCAATAGTGTATTTATTGTGGGTTGTGTAGAAATTGATACCTACCTTGTATGGGCCTAGTTTCTTGAGTGTTTGATTCAATCGTAGGGACCCTTGTGACTATTTTGATCGTACTCCCCCATACAATATTGGCTTGTAGACTAGAAAAGATTTTTCCTTGGACTTGAGTTATTGTTTTAGGTTTTTTATGGGTTATGTGCTAGTTTTGTGGCACTTGTAACATAGAAAGATGACAAAAAAGTTAATTAGTTAGCTAAAAAGCTGATGAAAACATGAAAAGTGGGTTTGGATCCCACAGTGATTACCATAATGAAACTATATAAAACTTTTCATTTGCATTAATGATTAAAAATGGGTTACATATTTGTATTTTTTATAAAATTGCCTCATGGGCTACAATATGGGTCTTTTGATGGAGAGACACTTTTTTCACTGAAACAATAATGGTATTCTGGGTTTTCTATAAGCACCTCAAGGGGGAGTGGGCTTACTACACATGGGCCACTATTGGTTGTAGAAGTATTCTAAATGTACACAACCTAATAAAATATTTAATATGATTTATGGGTCTATATTAATCAGAACCCTTGTGATGAAAGATAAAAGACCAAAGAAAACTAGCCTAATGCATTACAAAAGTGTTGAGAATATTCAAAAAATTGGTTAGAACAATGATATTTACCTACTTGGAGGAATTTTTGACCTATAACTTGCTAGAAAAAGTCCCTGAAGGGAGTCACACCCCTATATATGATTGTTATGATCATACCTCTCCCTACAACCACCTTTGTGTTGTCCAGGTAGAAAGTTGCCTTGTTTAGAGGGTCCCTCTGATGCTACTCGAGCTCATGTTTGAGTTGGGTAGTCTTCTATACCTATAACTAATATGAGTTTACAAACAAAAAGGGGATGTCAATAAACACATGTTAGCATCCATGGTGTTTTATGGCAAGTGAGGTCTTAAGTGCAAAGGCCTCTAGAGTGATTTTTGTAGAGTTTGGGTATGTAAGTGTGTGAATCCTTTGAATTAAGGAAATGACATCCTATTTATAGGATTTGCTAAGGTTAGGGGAATTGAGGTGTCTCCTAATGTGGAATGGTGTGCCATGCTTCATAAATGGGTTTGAGTGAGAGAATTCCTCACCTATTTACATGCAATAAATTGGTATGGGTGAGCCATACCCCATAAATGCATGGGAAATAAAAGTCTTCACCCATTTATGGAATGGTGGATGATGGTTCATCCAAACCTTGAATACCTTGAATGCAAAAAGTTTTCAAATGTCACTTATGGTATTGAATGGGCATATGAATGTGTTAGGATCAAGGGTTAAGGTTAACCATGGGTTTAGAGTTTATAAAGGTGAGGTGGAAGCTAGGTTTAGATGGAAGCTACACTAGGGTGAGGTTGACCATGTTTTTAAGTTTGACTATGATGTGGATTTTGACCAAGGTTAAGAGTTAAATAATATTATAAATTCAAAGACATTATTTAAATATTAACATATAATAATCAATAATAAGCACATTAATATATCATTATAATAGCACCTAAGATGGCTGGGATTACTGATCATTTTGAGGAGGAAGAAGTCAATAATATAGTTGAGTTGATGATAGAATATTATGATCTACTGCCTAGTGATTATATTGAGATGAGAGGAATAAAATAAGAGTAACATTATGCATATGAAAATAAATAAGGATTCAAAACATATCAAGCTAAGGTCATATTGACTAAACCCTAATATAAATTAAAAGTCATATCTTAATTGGATAAAATTTTGGTTTCAAGGGTAATATCTACTAACCATAAGACTCAGTGGATTAACCCCATGGTAATGTTAAGTGTAATCTAACTTATAGCCAGGGCCAATATTATATGATGTAATTTTGAATAGGCCTACATGCAATCATTATACAAATGTATGTAATTTATTTTTATTATGTAAGCCCTAAGGGTCATAGTTAACATTATTATGGTTAACCCTACCTTATAACTTGTAATTAACCTTAATCCTTCTTGTTATGTCACATTAGGTTAACATTATTTATGTAATTGGAGTTTTGGTATTGTGATAAATACCTCCACCATTCCATCCAATGTATTAGAGTGTTGTGATTCTTATATGCAAATAATACAATAATTCTTTATGGTGCCTACGGGTGCCCCCAAATATTTGTGTCTCTTTTCCTTTATTTCATCCTTTTATAGTTTCTATATAAGATTTGAGTGGATGGATTACTTCTATTCATTTTTATAAAATATTAGACGGGTGTCCCTGACTGAGCTAAGACCCACACTCTCGGGACTGGAATTGTTGTGTCCCTTCATGCAAGGCATGATCTACCTCATATTCCTAGTCTACACCACATTTTAAGGCCAAGATAACAATAACTAGAAGATATACTAACATTTCTATCTAGTGGACAATATAACAAACTTAGACAAGTTATTTAGAAAATATTATTAGTGAAATACATAATATACCTACTAATATACGAACACCCATAAAAAAAGAAAAAATATTGAAATATTAAGAAGAGTGACATTACCCTACCAAAGGTAGGATATACTTAGGGAAGCGAACAAAGGGGTGGTTCCTAAAATCATTTTGTTGGAGATATTACCACCAATAGCTATTAGGTGTAGGGATATGGTGGCCATAACTATTCAAATATGATCATAAATTCATAAAAGGATTCCATGCATGACAAAGAGTGGAAAATCCCAATAAAAAGATGAAATTCCATTATATACAACACTCATACTATGAGTGTTTAATAAATAGATCATTAATTTTATAGGACCAAAATATCCATTATAACTAGAAGGTCTGGTGCTAGATTTATCATAACTCAAATTAATACCTAACAAAATGGATAGAAACCATATCAAAACTGAAATATATTACTCAAATAGTTACCAAAGTATTATATGAACTTAAAATCACCTGATTTGAATATCCAAAAGTAATTGCAAGTAATAAAAGCAAGCATTTTGTTAATGACACAACAATACAACTCCAAAGAAAAAATATGATACAAACTAAAAAAATATTTGTCTATCACCTTTAGGTCATTGATGCATTTAATAAGATGTTGGGGATAATGGTAACCAATGTTTGTAATGTGGGAAGAATACATTGGGATGAAGGGATATCAATGCTACTATGGGTATACATGACTTCCTATAAAAAGTTAAACAAGATGATGTCATTCTAGTTTATATATGGATTACCATTTTAGTGATCTATGTATTCCTCAATCTAATATTTGTTATGGTAAAAAGAATTGATGACCTTGATTCCTTATAGGAAATATTTATGGATATATTTAGATTATATGAAACAAGAAGAAAACCCAAATTTTATATAAACAGAAAACGAAAAGTATGGTGTAAAAAATGTAAAAACAAAAGTATTACAATCTATCAAATTAAACATCTGATGGATGATGCTATAACAAGTGGTGAGAATTTATAAGAATGGATTAGTGAAGTTGAAAGTTCTAGATGAATATCCATTCAAGGATTTAGTAAATGGGAGTAGACTAAAACTTGATCAACCTAAAGAATAATCAAAGGTTGAAAAGAAATAAAAACACCATCATAGAAGGATGATGCCAAAAAAAATAAAAATGGCTAGTAAGCCAAAATAAAGACGCCTTCCTAGAAATCAAGTGACATTAGCTCAACTGGTTATATTCCTCAACATTTCAAGGAGACCCAAGTTTGAATCTTGCCAAAAAATACATAGATAATATCCAAGATTTGTTGTACTACCACTATGTGGTGATGATGTAATACGAGTGGGCCCATTTAAATCCCATATAAACCATTTAAAAAATATGCCTTCGTAGAAATTACATCAATGGGGTGGCCACCCAAAAATAATTTATTAAGAAAAATAGATATATGAAATACCAAATAAATATCAAAAAGCTAAAAATAAAATTATGACTCCATCAACAAATAATATAAAGGTTTAAGCCATATTAAATAAGTAGTATTATGAGCTATATGTAAAAAGAAAATGTGGTGTCAAAAAAGAAGATAGAGGTCAAGAATAAGATGAAATAAGTAAAATAATTATAAATAAAGAACTAACATTGATATAAATAAAAGGGTAAAATATATGGGTGCATACTTTTATTTGCCAAGTATCTCCTATAGAAATAAGAGAGGGTTACATTAGACATGCCAAAGGGAGGTGGGGATGAACTTGTATAATTTGAAGTAGATAGATCAAATGCATAGTGAGGTCACACCAAGAGGTTGGAGTGGAGGGACAAAGAGGGTCACATGGATACAATAATAGGTAGAAAATACTTTTTGGTAGGAGAAAGCATGAATGCACTAGATGATGACTAGAGGGTAGTGTCAAAACCTAGGCATGAGAAAAAATACAAAGGTAGGAAGATCACATTTGGGAGAAAAGGCTTGTATAAATATTACCTTATAATATCATAGGATGAGGTAAGATATGAATTTAAGTTAGAGGAAAGTTAAAATATTAGAACTAACATCATATAAATTTAGCACCATAGGAAGGGTTGTGTTATAAAAAGGTTGAAACCTTAAAAATTAGTGTTAAAACAAGGTTGAAGCCACAATATAGGGGTGCATAAGAAGGAAAAACATGACATATAAAGTATATTATGAGGAGGCTGAAAATATAATGAAAACAAAAAAACGAGTTGACACTAGAAGCAAGATGGTATTAGACCCAAAGTTAACATTAAACAAAGAGACATTGAGGTGTCATATAATAATATAAGATTTAAAAATTCTTATATCTAAAATTAATTGAGATAAATAAATTGAGATTAGTTAATAATTTTTAGACTTTTTCCTAAACCTTAATGTAGATACCACACAGTGAAAGAGAAAATGATATAGTTAATGCAGGTCCAACAACATCCAATCCAAGGTACAGAAAAAATACTAAGTTAAATAGAAAATATGAATAAATAGTTAAAATATATTTGAGTTTAAATTAACATGCTAACACCAATAGAGTTAAGAAGATATAAGATAAGGAAGTAAGGGAAGTGTTTAGTTCATAATATATGATCCATAGCTACAAAGAGTCATTCAAGAAAATTCTAAAGGTATAAGATTCAATATTGGAAAACATGTGGTAATATCTAGCCATGCCATAAAAATATAAGAGGGAGTGAAAGTTCAAGGATACATATAAAACCCCATGCTTGTTGTAGTAGATCGAGGACCAAATTACAAGAGAATAAATCTCATTGTTATCAATGAAACTACTTGGAGCAACTTTTGTAATGTAATGTTTTAGAATAGATGATATGAACTATGTCCAAAAGGGCATAGAATATTATGCATGTCTTAATGGGGAAATATCCCATGAATTTATATATCATGAATTAGTTTAAATAATAAATATAGATGGGTATTATATTGATAGGATATGCTATTTACTATATTTATGTAGCTTATGGCTCGGGCCAAAACCCTCAACTTTCACCTCTTCTCAAACATCACAATGTTACCTTTAAGTTGCTTCCATAATTATAATTTATGGTTAGATAACTTCCTCCTAATCAATGGATAGGTGGATAAAATGGTATTAGGGCTATGCAACCATGAAATAGAACCAAAGGTGTATCATTATAAAGGTGTGATAAAAATAAATAAAGCCTATAAATTGTTATAAACTAAATCCTTGGCATAGACAAATTGATGGCTAATGTCTAGATGGACAAGGTCTTATTTGTTACCAAGTTGTTGGCGTAAAGGTGTTTTATAAGTGTCATTGGAACTTCATTATAATTATAATGAGTAAGAACATATATGATATGAAATAAAAGTGAAGGCCACATGATTACACAAGGTATTTATTACAAGTTTTTAGATAAACATCAAGGACATCTAAAATATAAATGATATATGGGTGTTTAATTATAACATCATGATTGTTATTTCCATGTTATTAATAGAGACAAGGCTAATTAGGAAAGTATGCTTACCATACATAGCCATATGTAGGAGCATGAGTGAACTAACATTTCATGGATAACCTTGGGTCATGCTTAAATGAGAATTTAATAATGTGTTAGTGTGGATTTCAAGCCTAGTGTAAGGGAACTAGATATTTTTCCCTTGTAGCATTTTAGGAATTCATTATGTATCAAAGGTGAATTTTGAACACTTGTGACATAATAACTATCAGATCTATAAAATGGAAAAATTTAGTTGTTTAATATTAATTATATCTATTTTAAGCTTTATTATAACATCATCCATACCTTCACCCAATAAGTCAATCCCTTAGGGGATGTGGTTGATGAAAAGGAGTTAAATAAAAAATAAATGATTGGATCCAATGGATTATTATATTCTACCCAGTAATTTAGTAAGTGAAATAAGAGGAAGGTGAATGAAGTGTAACCAAGGAGGAATCCATGATGCTTGAGAAAACCCTTATGAAGTAGAGGTCCACTAGGACAATCATGGTGATGATGCACCCTATTGCAACTATGTATTTCCTTGTTATTGAGCTAAAAAAAAAAGATCAAATAAATATAGACCGTAGGGAGTAGGGAAAGACACACTTATTCACCAAAAAATTGGCCATGTTAAAGATGCCCCTATATATATCTTTTTTAGTAGCTAAAATCTAAGAATTAAAAGACCAAGGAATTAAAGCACAAGAATATGAATCAAAAATTGAGAAAAAATGTTCTTATAGATCCCCTCTTTTATCACCCAATGATATCCAAGGTACCATATCATTTTTATAATTGAGTGGTATTCCTATTCCATGGATGTCTACAATAGGATCTATGACCCTACTATAATTTATGATACCCTAGATAAGGATTCTAGTAGTGACATAGTAGCTAATCCCTATGACTCAATATTAGCTAGGTAGATATCTGTTGAATATTCTATAGTAGAATAACTTAATTCTAATCTCCTAGTAAATGTTAGAAACATCATTACCAAGAAATATACTAAACCCTTTTCTCTAAATCCAATTAGCATCTCCTCATGCAAGACCAAGTATGCTATCAAAGATGTCATTTTACACAATAGAAAATAAGAAGAAACCCAAAAAGAAGAGTAAAATTTTGGAAACCAAACTTGTATCCAAGTCAATAAAGATAATAACAATAATATTTTATTGAGTTGGTGCTAATATCCATAGTAACAACTACTAGTCTAATAGGATGAATAAATAATATTGCTATAGCAACCACATTGGAGAAATTAATGCTATCAGTTGGTGCCACTCAAGGGCTTACCTATGAGGGATCATTAAAAATGGAGATGAAGAAGCAAACATATCAATCGAGATCATGGCTATTTCTACCTAGGAGTATTTGATGACCTATTCTTAGATTATCATAATAGAGATAGGAGCTAAGGCCAGGCCATCCTTTGGGTGTTCATTATAGTGACAATGTTGGTGGTGTTAGATATTGAAATTATTATCTACTTCATGGCCAAAAGCCAATATTATGCAATATATTACATGGGCCTAAGGGTATTTCATTCTACAATATATATATATATATATATATATATATATATATATATATATATATATATATATATATATATATATATATATATATATAAATGTAAGCCCATTTGGCCATGGTTAACCTTGTTATGGTTAAACCCTATTTATTATTTTTAATTAACCTAAATCCCACTTATTATGTTGGTTTAGGTTAAACTTTATGATGTAATTAGGGTTTTAGTATTTCTATAAATACCCCTCACACTCATTTCTTATTAGAGTTTTGTGCAATATTATCTATGGATAGTGATTATTTATGGTACCTAAGGGTGCCCCCAATATTTATGTCTCTTCTTTCTCTTTCATTATTTCTTTATACTTTCTATATAATATTTGAGTGGATGAATCACTTTTGTTCATTTTTGTAAAGCATTTTGAATTTTAACATGGTATTAAAATGGGTATGGAGCTACTTCATTTGGTCATGCAAAAGCATTCTTTAGAACCTCTAGGATGAAGAGGTAAAAAAAAGACTATTCTTATTTTCATCTATTTCAAGATCTTTGAAGAGAAATTATATATTTTTCCAAATATTATGAATGATAAGCTAAAAGGATGTAGGGGGCTTGACTACTGCACCTTCAAGATCAGTCTTATAGTGACCTAAGAAAGACCAAATGTTGACCATATTTTCTAGAGATTTTGTGAATCTATTTTATAGATTTGAAGCTGTGGGATATTTTGAATGCAAGATAAGGCGTATATCAAACATTGTATTAGATAAGTGCCCTAAAGTAAAGTTGTTAGATTATGTGTTGTTTGTTTTGGTTATTTCTATTCACAACCTAGGTTATAAATAAAAAAGAAAAAATATTTTAGTGCTTTCTAGGCATTTAAAAGAAAAGGGTATATAATTTTGCGTCTAGAATTTTGTCTTATTTGTGCATTCCCTTGGCCCCTTGATCAAAGGAAAGGATTTTATTTCTTGCAACCTAGAGTTAGATATCATTGAATCAAATAATCATATTAGGGTTAGTCATTGTCTTCTTGCATATTATGTGTTTTACATTGTTCTTTAATTTCCATAGTTTATATTAGAAAGGCCAAACATAAGGATTTGCTTAAATCACACATTAGACATTTCCACCTCATACTTGGAGAAAGTCCTAAAATAGTTCTTGGTGAACCTATTTTCTTTGTTCTAAGTGTAGAGATATAACACACCCCCATTATCACCTCGGCTCTTAGCGGATCCAACCAAGAATAATATGTGACAGGGCAACTTTCCCCCTCTACATATTTGGTAAAATTCGATGTGAACACACATCTTAGTGGCCAAGACTAGAGACCTCTTTCCTTATTTTTCTATTAAAAAACCTTAAATAAGACCACTATTTTTTTTTGCTTAGAAATAGAAAAGTATTTTTAAATATATTAAGAATATTCTTATATGTCTTTCCTTATTTTTTTCCTTTATCATTTTGTTTATGCTAATGGCTTTATTCCTTAGGAATCAATGAAGGTGTTTGGAATCCAATTAAATTCCTTGAGAAGATGATTATATTTATAGGGAGAATCCTAACCTTGATGCATAAAAGCAAGAACATGTGGAAATTGATACTAACTATTATCCCTATGAGGGGCCTAATGGTGGCTTCACTTTTACATCATTTGAACATGTTTGGGGTTTCATGAAACACCATAAGGCAACTTTGCTCAAAGCTATGGAAGAGGAAGCTCAACTCAAAAGAGGTGAGACTTCTCCTCCTCCAACCATCTCTCCTAGGATGCTTCATTAAAACCATTTTTTTAAATATTTACATCATGATAATCCGTTACATAAACCAACATACACTACTTCTATAACCACCAATGTTGGAAAGGTTTTGCAAGTCCCTAAAAGTAGTAGTACATATCAATATTATGTTCAATTTCCTCCTCATTTTGCTAATCTCAATGTTCATGCTTTTGTTCCACCAAATTTAAGTTACCCTCCATAGCAAGATACCCCATATCATAACCCATACCATAATAGTATTAATATCTCCAACATTTTCCAAGTTCTCTTTCAACAACCTACCTATACCCCTCCCTTAAGGAACCTAGGGGTATTGCGCAATAACAATATTGACATGCACAATTTAACAAATATGGTGAACAATTGGTTTCAAGAATGGATATGATTCAACCTCCTAGTTTCACCTACAACTATAGAGAAATGTGCAATAAGCCCTTAGACCCTATCATTGCCTCTAGGCCCTACCCTAAGCATTTTTCAATGCTAGTTTTGCCTATCTATAAGGAAATAAAAGATCCAATTGAGCATTTAAGAATGTTTAGGACAACATGCCATGATATCATATATGATGAAATATTGTTGCTAAAGAAATTCCCTAAGAGCCTTGGTGGTATGGCATTAGAGTGGTATTATCAACTGCCTAATCATTATTTGAGAAAATTTGAAGAGACAACATAAATATTTTTTCAATAGTTCAGAGCTTATGTTGAAAATAATGTGACTGTGGAAGATGTTTATATGTTAAAATATGGTAAAGGTGTAAGTTTTTCAGAGTTTTTATCTTTATGGAGGAGTTTAGTTGGATGCTTGAGATATACCTTACCTCCTTGAGACATGATTGAGATATTTATTGAAAATTTACAAGAGAAAATATCTTATGAATTAGAAACAATAACTATCACATATTTTGATCAAGCAAAATATCTAGCAAGAAGGGTAGAGCAAGCCCTTATCCAAAGAGGTCAGATTAATATGAAATAAGATAGGACCATGAAAGCATAGTATAAGAACAAAAATATAGTTGGTGATGGGGTAATAGATAGTAGGCATATTAATATTGTTGTTTACACCCTACAAAATATGGTGATACACCATCCTCAAAAACCCCTACAAAGAAATTTCATAAGACTCAAAATGCCTCTAAATGTGGTCCAATAACAACTTTCGAAAGCTAACAAGATTGAGTTACCTCCCATAAGGCAACTAGATACCACAACTGATTGGTATAAACTTGGTCAACATTGTGAATACCATATAGTAGAGGGACACGTGAAAAATGGATGTAAGAGGCTAAAACATGTAGTTCAAGACCTTGTTGATGAATGATGCCTTGTTATAGAAGGTTCTAAACCCAATCCTCCAACAAAAAATCAACCTCCTACTCAACATATACCCACAACTAATCAAGACATGGAGATCTTCCAAGATACCCTCTCTAAGGATGTTCAACAAACAACTAATCAAGTGTTATATCACAACATGCCACCTCCCTATGATAATATGGTTGGTATGATAGCAATAACTACAAGGAAACAAGATCAAACACAATAGAATCAATGATATCAATAGGAGATGAGCTCTACCTCCAATCAACCTTCAAAATAGCCCTTTATTTTAAATAATACCCAAAAAAGGAGCACGAGAGTAGAAAACCCACATTTATTGTTGAAACCTAAATTATCCTTTGATATTCAACAACAACTAGCTAGTACCCCAGCCAAGATATCTCTTAGAAATTTTACAAAATTCTCATATTCATAGGGAAGCCTTGTTGAAGCTTCTAAAACAACAATTTGTTCCTCAAGAAATTTTACTTAGTGCTATATCTAATGTTGTAAGTTATCTTAGGATACATCAGATCATATTTTTGGATGACGATGTTCCTTCCTCAAACCCATGAGGGGATTCTTCCCTCTACATCACTGGATTTATTAGGGAAAATTTTCTCAAGTGAATATTGATTTATAATGATTCTTCCCTCAATCTATGCACTTACCAATTTTTCCAAAATTTTAGATTAAAAGAGGAAGATTTAACTAGATTTGATGTCATCATAAAAGCTTTCAACAATGAGTCCCAAGAGGCTTGGTGTGTTATATATCTCCCCCTTAGGGTTAGACCTAATATATTATAAACCTTGTTATATATGGTGTCTTGCCCTACATTTTAATATTCTTATTAAACACCCTTGGATCCATGCAAAGAGGGTTATCCCTTCTAATTTTCATCAATGTATGAAATTCGAATTTAAGAATCGCCTTATCACCATTTCTGGTGATCCTAACCCATTTGAATATTGTTCAATGGTTGAGTAAGCTCAATATGATATCCATTTATGTCTTGCAGTCTCTCTTTCTTATCCTTATTCTTATTTAAGTTCCTAATCTCAAATAACTAAGCAACTTGAAAATTTATGAGTGAGGAACCACTCATCAATGTGTCATCGTGGGATCAAGTTAATCATTTTATTTCAAAACCTCTTATAGATATTTACAATCTACCACATTCACCATATACTATGTATTTACCCTATAAGAAGGGTGAAGTTATACACATTGACATTTGTACCTTTATATTTGCAGGGGTTTCCATCAAATAAAAGATTCATGGTAGCAACCCTCTTCCCATAGATATTTCTTTTGCCCATTGTTACCTATCCAATGATTACCCACTTCCCAAGAAAATACTATCTAGTATGGGATATATATATAAAGGTTTGGGGCCATGATAAAAAGGTATTCAAGAGCCTTTGGAAGTTGATATTTTGTCTAAGATATGTGGCATAGGATACATACCCAATAAAAACCAACCTTTACCCTTTGATAATGATGTTCACCTTGTTATTTATGGTAAATATTTGGATCATCAAGGCTTGTAGTAAAGTGATGAGTATGAGGGACCCATTTATCCCTCAAACATTCTATTTTGCAATGTGGTAAATTTGGTGCATACTGAGTTAGTTGCAACCCTAGAGGAGTATGTTGAAGAGGATATCCTTTGTGATAGGAATCATGAGGATATACTTCAAAATAGTTTCTTCTTTGATGGGTTAGTCCATTATGTTGTGCATACTGAATATTCTAGTTCTCAAGGGGACCTTATTCCTTTGTCTCATACAGGCCTTAAAAATTTGGAAGTCTCTCCCCCTTTTATTAAGAAGGATGACATAGTTAGAGTTTAAAATGAATTTCATGCAGTAGCTCCCAAAGATTATTCTATGTATGATCCTCTTTGTGATAGGAGTCATGAAGGTATACTCCATAATAACCCTTTATTTGATGGGTCAGTTCCTTGCACTACCATGCTTTTCATTAAAATAGGCGACACAATCAAAATTTGTGTGACTTTAAGAACTTAAAGAACCAATGAATGTAATACATCCAAATATATATAATAAGAAAAAAATAAAAATATCATGTATTTTCATCTACTTAGTTTGTATATTACATCTGGTTTTCTTGATTCATACTACATGACTGCCTATCATATTTTGCATGTTTTTCTAACATTCTATTCCACTTTAATTTTGCTTTTCATACAATTGCATTGCTTCTTGTTCATGCTTGCATGCCTACTTGATCATATATTATTCGGGAGTTCATAAAAATGGTAAATGATGACACCTAGTTAGGTCATAGCTCACATGCATTGCACTCACACTAGGGATGTAATGCCTAGAGAATCCCCAACCTAGGGCCCACCTCTATGAATTTTCATCATTGCATTTACCCATCCCATTTTCTCTTCTTTCTTCTTCTCTTATATCCCTTGACCTTGAAAGTTTTCATTGCTTGAAAGTCAAGGGATATAGTTATTCTCTTGTATATCCTTGTCCTTTGCAATATTTCCTTTCTTTATTTTGTCAAGACAAGGATATACGTTCTTCTTCTATCTACTCATTCTTGCTCTCACACTTCTTCATTTTTTGATTTTGATGATTAAGCGGTCCTCATGGAATAGGGTATATACCACATGAATATCATTTTATGGTGTTCATACGACGACTAAATATCTTACGTACACCTCTTAACTATTGAAACTTCAAGATGGATACATACACCCACTATTATTTGTTCCCTATTCCTTGATTTATTCATCTACTTTTTTCTTCTAGCACATGCACACACTCACCTCTTATTTTACTCCATTTTATTTTATCCACACACCTTCTTACACACACCACACCCCTATCGGGTAGCACTCGCTAACACATCACTTAATTCTTCTGACCATACAAGATAGATTCATGGCCACATATGAGGGGTAGCCTCCATATAGATCATTTGCAAGCATACATATTACCAAGAATCTTCTTTTCTATGACCATATTAGTGAGCACTACACCCATAGTGGGTAATAACTCCATATTTTTTCATCTTTTTATGAGCATAACACCTTTATAGGATAGCTTCATGGCCACATGTGAAGGGTAGCCTCCATCTTGGTCATTTGTGAGTATATATCCTTATAGGGTTCCATCCCTTTTCCTTTTCTTTTGATTTTCTCTTATTGGTATTTTGGAGCTCTATTTTCATCTCTTTATTCTTCCTCATTGTTTGTTTTTTATTCTTTCCCTCCTTTATTTTTTTCATTCATTTATCCATGCACTTCATGTTGCATTTCATTTAGGTTTACATTTAGATGGTTTGCATTTAGTTATATTGTTATTCATTCATTAGTTGTATTTATTATGTTTTTCACACTGATTCCAACCCTATCTCTATGAGCCTGTCTCATTTGCTTTATCTGCTAGTGGTGGTCCTTGTAGGGGTATGTTCATAGACTACATAGTTATCCATGATCAGGTCACGATTGACTCTATGATTGAATGGAGACTGGTGGAATTACCCTCTAATCCACTAACATCACTTGGAAGTACAAATCCTGGTAAAAAGTCTCCCTCTATACTGCTATATCTTACCTCTCCTCTGCCCTCTACAACTTCTCTTGTAAAAGTTAGATCCCCTCACCTGTCTAGTTTCTCATTGCAATAGCCATCCCCTTAGCCCATGTTAGTTTGATGTTGTATCGACCTTACCCCTCACAACTACTGATCGATGTGTGGGAATAGTCATTCTCATTTTCTCTCTAAAGCCCTCTTTGGTTTTCTTATGTAGTGAAAATGAGTTGGGGTTTTCACCCATTTTGCTTTGTATTCCTTCTTTTTTATTTCTCTCTCCTCATTTTGAGCATTTATTTATCATTTGCTACTCTCTTTTATTTTGAGTCCACCATTTTAATTTTCCTTGGGAATTTTACATTCCTTTTGAAACTCAAGAGGGCATCCTATCCTAAGAGGCATTAATGTCCCTAATGCCTTGATTTGCATGTAAAATATTTTAAGTAACCATAATGACACCATTTTTGGACCACCCCTTTCTTCTAAATCAACCACCTATTTTTTCCTTATTTTTTTCCATATTTTTTTCTCATAGGAGTCTACATCCTTCTTTGACACATTTAATAGGCCTTAAATACATCAAAGAGGGGAAAAATGTATACACAAAAAAATTATCCACCCATATGAGTCATTTTTTCTTAGGTTCTTTTGAAAGGTTCTCAAACTTTATAGGAGCAATTTTTATCCCTTTTTCTTGTGTTTTGCCTTGCTTTTCTTAACCTTGAATGAATCCATGCTCAATAAATTACAAGGTGCGAATTCGAAAAATTTAGGGTTTTTTTAAAAAACCTAAATTTTTTAGCCAACCCTTTTAGGGAACACACCAAAAATAGAGCATAAAAGCACCAAGATCATACAAATATTGCATAAGAAGCCAAAAGAACTATTATTTCACATGAAATTTTATAGATTGCTAGATTTATTGTCATTAGTAATTGGGGAGAAAAGGGAGATCCAATCTTCGTAAACTTGGAGCAAGTCCTAAAACCATTCTTGGTGAACCCATTTTCTTGATTTTGAGTGTAGAGATATAATACACCCTTGTGGTCACCTTGAATCCCAATGAATCCAACTGAGAATTATACATGGTAGGGAATTTCCCCCTCTACACCACCCAATAATGAAAAGGATGAAAGAGAAGGTGTCCTGTCTATATAAAGAGGACCACAATCTGCTCAAATATTGTAAGTTTCTCAATGGGGACTTCTACCTTGGCAAATCTAAAATATTAATTTGACATTTTGGATTCTTTGTGATGCTATTTGAGCTACTTATTTTATGACTAACTACTTATTCAATCACGATCCCATGTAGTAATTATACTATACAAATTTATAACACTTCAAAGGCTAGAAGACGTCCACATTTTATACAACTAATAAGTAGATAATGACAATCATACCCAAGCTCAAAGGATTGTACCTAATTATTGATGAAAATCTAAAGGAAATAGGATTAATTTCTCTAAATAATTTATGGTCATATAATTTAAAGGGGTGTTTCAAGAAAGAGCTAAAAGATAAGGAGATCAACATGTTCTATGTCCATGAATGAAAATATAGGGTTGAGTCCTTAGGTTTTCATTAGGAGACCCAAATTCAAAACCAATATGAGGGGACTAAGAACATTCATAAAAATTTGTGTAAAATCAATTTTTAAGATTTGACAAGGACAATGTATTAGTTAAGGCTTTGGCCTATCTTTTGGGAGGTCTAAGGTTTAAACCATGATGTACCCAAAAAGGTATATATTTGATGGTAGTGCCAAGTGTTTGTCAAATTGATGCTCCATTTTGATGCCTTGGAGGGTTAGGGGTCCCATTGAATTTTTCTAAGCTAGTGGGCTAGGGTTTATAGTGGTAGAAACCAATGGTGTTATTGATTCCCAAGGTTGAGAAATAGGTCAATTTAACCAAATAACTAGCACTCACCAAGCTAGCACTGGCCCATGCATTTGGATATGAAATCTAATAATGTTATGATCACCATCTAGAGTATTACACATTCTATGTTGTTGCAAAGAAAAATAACTTTGACCCCTAACCACAGGATAAACCACTAGACAACAATTTCCTTATAAAAGCATGGATATAAATAGAGAAAAATGCTTACTTAGTGAAATATGAGGTATAATATATGGGATTTAAAATTTATTGTACACAATGGATCATTTGATGATAAAATTTTAGATATTTGGGATCAAAGATATATTAAGACAACAAAGGGAGCAAGGACAGTTAATATCTGATTGATATAGAAATAACTGTATTAATTGCTTCATTTATACTAGTAGTGGTTAGTCATATAGTTCAATAAGATACTAGGAAACACATGGAGAAAGGGTAGAAATATATACATGGATTTGTTTTTCAAAAATATGACAACAATAGAAGATTCACTAGTTGAGGATGTAAGAGAAGGTACAATGGCATTTGAGCAAGCAAAAATTCTATCAAAAGGTGCTCCTATCAAATTGTGAATCTTTAAGGGATAATAAAGGGAAAATTATGCCATTATTGCTAGTATAAGGGACACAAAGCTCAAGGTACATGATAATGATTTCCAAAACAAAACATATGTGTATAAAGTTATTATAGAGGCCTCCTATGATGCCCACAAGGAAAAGGAGTGCATTGATAGGGATGTAAGAGGAGATACAATAGCTATAATTAATTATTACCTTCTCTCTTTCCATCCATATGAATAATCTACAATTTCTATTTCTTCTCCTCCCACTTCTATTTTCTTACCCACTTCTTCCATTCCTATCTCTTTAATTTCCTACTTCTTTTTGTACACTCTATTCCCTTTATACAAGTGTAGCCATTGTTTCTCTACTATGCACACCACCTACCATCTATGGTCAAATATTCAAAATATCCACTACATGCATAAAATTATTTCCATTTCTACTATCAAAGCCATCACAACTCACCAATTGGTTTCATATTCCAATAGTCCATCTTATTTTTTGTGGAAAACATCCCAGAAGGGATGCCACTTTTGGGTAAGACCCAAGGAGGCAGGGGTATCTCTTCCACCAAAATCACCTAGGGCTCGCACTTGGCCTACCACCTTTGACATACTCAAGGAGAAAACCTGAAACAACAAAAAACAAGAACACACAAACACAAACACACAAAAATATTAAAAAAAACATGCTCCTTGAGTGTGTCAAAAATAAAAAGCGCAACCAAACACACACACAATAAGATTAAAAAAACACAACACGAACCACATAGAAAAAACACAAGAACAACATAACAAAACACAAACATAACAAAAAACAATAGAATGCTACAAAGACACAACCAACAAAAACATGAAAAACAAAAACAACCAAAACCTAAAAAATAAAAATAAAACAAAAAAACAACCAACAACAGACAACAAACAAAAACAAAAACATAGAAAACACTCACACACCAAAACACAAAAACACCAATTAACACAAACATACAGAAACACAAGAGCAAGAACAACAACAAAAAAAAACAAAACAACAAAAACACAAGAACAACAAAAAACACAAAAACAAAACAAAACAAAAAAACACACACACACCTCAAAAAACTAAAAAAGAAAAAAAAAAAAATAGAACACAACAATGACCTTTCTAGACCAAAAGACTTTTAAGGCAAGAATCAACAGAGGAAACAAAAGAAATATTAGTTTGAGCTAGGGAACTAAAATACCCTGACCGAACCAAAGAGAAGCAAAATTTAAGCAAGAAGAAACTAGGTACCTCTAGAACTAGAGCCATCCAAAGAAATGATAGAAAGAAGAGCTTCCCTTATTTGCGAAGCCCACCATCTAGGAGGGTGGTCGTAGCAAGTAAGATCACCTTTGTCCAAAGCCCAATTAGCTAAAGCATCAACACTCTTGTTCTGATTTCTGACCACATGATTGTAATCAACTTTCAAAAATCCCATCTGGATTAACTGAATCTTCTCAATAATTATTTTTATTCTCCAATCAACCTTATGATTCTTAGGAGTCTTCAAAATATTAATCATGAGTTGAGAGTCAGACTCAACTAGCACCTTTTCCCATCCAACCTTAGTAGCCTCTTGAAGGCCTCTAAGGATACCATACCCCTCAACAAGGTTATTGGATAGAATACCCAAATTCTTAGAAAAAGTAAAAACCAGGGAGCCATCTGAAAGTCTACCAATTCCTCTCGCACTAGCTTTTCCAGGGTTCCCTCTAGAGGCTCCATCAATATTGAATTTTCCAAAATCCTTAGGAGGAGGTTGCCAATTCCTTGTTCTATCCATATTGCAATTACTCACATTCCCTTTAAGTTGGTTGCCCTTAGAAGAGTTAATCTTCAATATTTGCATCACTTGATCCCATCTTTGGTGGGAGTTTTGGGGGTGATTAAGGAGTTGTTGGACTGATTCAACTAAGTTGGCAATGGTATTTTGCCAGATATAGTGAATATCCTTCCTTTCTTGATTAAAAATTTGGTTGTTCCTTTCATTCCAGATATTCCAAAGAAGAATGGTAGAACCCATCCAAACTAACTACCTAATAAAATGATCAACACCCTCTTGTTTAGGCCAATCCCTCCAAAGTTGTTCAAAAGTAAAAAAATTGGACCATTGTAAGCCAAGTAAAGTGGCCATTCTCCTCCATAGCTCAGAGGCTAAAGTACACTCAATAAAAATATGGCTGAGAGTTTCCACATTCTCTTCACACATTTCACATCTAAAAGGGCCATGAAAACCATGCTTCATAAGATGCTCCCTAGTAAGCACCCTACGATGCAATAAAATCCAAGTAAAGAACCTCACCTTAGGCCAGAGATTTTGAGCCCACAACTGAGAAAATATGTCAGATGATTGGTTGGGATTATTATGGCATAAGGTCAAATAACCTTGAGCAACTGAATACTCACCCTTAGTAGTGTTGTTCCATCCAAAACAATATTTATCATGGGACCAAGAGAGAGATCTCATATGAAGGATGCATTGGATATCTTGTCTTTGCCTTTCTGGGATTTGAATAGGCCAGTCCTCAATAGGGATCCAATATCTACCAACCTCTGAATTACCAGTATGGTACCGATAGTAATTAGCCACCTTTATCCAATTAGCTCGGTGAAGCTCCTCCATCCAAGGCCTCCAATCGGGAAACTGAGTTATCAAAGGCTTGTGACCATCCCAAGAATCTATCCAAAAATTTACCTGTTGACCATTATGAATGATCCAAAATAAATTTTTCTTTATCAAATCCTCACCAGTCTTAAGAACTGCTAAAATGGGAGAACCTTTGGTAGGCAATTGATAGTGAACAAGGTCTTCAGGACTTTTGTTCTCAGCATATTTAGCATGGAGATTTTTGGCCCAAAGAGCATTGGGGTTATGCAAAATCCTCCAATATAATTTAGCAGCTAAAGCTTTGTTGTTATTAATAGAAGATTGGAATCCTAACCCCCCTTCATTCTTAGGAAGACATAAAGTGTCCCATTTCACCAAGGCCCATTTTCTTTTCTCCTTAGTACCACTCTAGAGGAACCGATGATTGATTTGATCTAGTTCTCGAAGAACAACCTTTGGGATATTCAACATGGTAGAAACATAAATAGGAATAGCTTGAAGGACTGATTTTACCAAGGTGATTCTACCCCAGAAGAAAGCCACCTATTGGTCCACTTTCCAATTTTCTTCTTGACTTTGTCCAACAACCAATTCCAATATTTTTTTCTATCTTTGAATATTGATGGGAATACCTAAATAAGTGATCGGAAGGGAGGTCTTATTATATATTAATTTATCCAAGACCATGGATTCCTGTCTGGAAGAGTAGTGAAAGAAAATGACTTTAGATTTATCTTCATTGATCAATTGCTTGGTAGCCTTAGAAAAATAGCTAATGATTTGCTTAATATTAGAAGCTTCCTTAACTATAGCTTTACCTAAAAGAGTAGAGTCATCAAAAAATTGAAGATGAGAGATAGGTCTAGCTCCATGAGCAATGGTAACTCCCTCAAGGGTTTTGTTTTCTCTCTTTTTGGTTATAGTCCTACCTAAGCATTCAACAAGAATGATGAATAAATAAGGGGATAGGGGGTCACCTTGCCTAATACCTCTGGAAGCTGGGAACAACTGAGAAGGCCTACCATTGATAAGAACTAAGTAGGAAACTGAAGAGATACATCCCATAATCCAATCCATCCAATCTTGAGAGAAACCAAATTGCCTCAAAACTTTGATAAGGAAGTGCCAATCCACTCTATCATAAGCTTTGGATAAGTCTAACCGAATGAACATGGAAGGAGATTTTTGCATATCCATGGAATGGATGGCTTCCTGAGCAAGAACTATCTCATCCACTATTTGATGCCCTTCCACATAACCCCCTTGTTCAGGGGAAATAATCTTATGCAAAAGAGGCTTCAACCTTTTTGCCATGATCTTAGTAATGATTTTGAGAAGAACATTACATAAAGCAATAGGTCTAAAAGTTGAGATATGATCAACCTCTTGAGCTTTTGGAACAAGAGTAATATAAGTTTTATTGATAACCTTCAAAATTTCTTTGGCTTTCCTGGCTTCTTCCACCACCTCTAATAAATCAGCATGAAGGATATCCCAGAACTCTTGGTAGAACTCAATGGGAAAACCATCAAGACCTAGGGTTTTCCCTTTTTGCATTTTAAAAACTACCTATTGAAGCTCATTGATAGTAACAGGAGAAGTCAAAATAGAGTTATCCTCAGAAGTGATAAGAGAAGGGATTGTTTGAAGAACATTTTGTTGAGAAGTTGAGTCAAGAGGAGTAGCAACAAAAATATTGGAAAAGTAATTGACAACAATAGAGTTCATGCCATCCCAAGTGTAGACAACATCTCCAGAATATGATTTTAGGGAAGAAATAAAGTTGTGAGATCTTCGAGCTAGAAGATATTTGTGGAAGAAATTTGTGTTTCGATCTCCTTCTTTGAGCCATTGAATTCTAGATTTTTGCTTCCATAAGAGTTCTCTTTTTTCCCATTCCTCTAACTGAGTTGTGAGATTAATTTCATCTGCACTTCTACTCTCTATGAGGCCATCTAAATAGATTTTCTTATTCAAATTTTCAAGTTGAGCAATAACTTCATGTTTTTTTATGAACATCCCCAAACTCCTTCCAGTTCCAAGTCTTGATTTTGGATTTAATATATTGTAATATTTTGGAAAAATAGAACATCTTAGTCCCATACCTAGGTTTACCTTCCTTCCACCATTGTTGCACTTGAGGTCTAAAGGAACTGTCTCTAAGCCACATTAACTAAAATTAAAAAGGAGAGAAACTCACATTGGTTTTCCACATTTCCACCATGACTGGCCAGTGATCCGAACCAACATTGTTAAGAGTCTTCACTTTAGGAATGTGACCATGGATTAAGAAATTGTCAGAGAGCAAGAACCTATCCAATCTCTCCATTATACAAGCTAAGCCTTACCTTCTATTAGACCAAGTCATAAGGCCATTATCTGGTTGGATGTCCACAAGATGGAGGTTTGCAATATATTCGCTCATGAGGTCAGTGCTCTTATCCAAATTTCTATTTCCTCCCATTTTCTCATCCAGAGAGAGGATGGTATTGAAATCTCCTCTGATCAAGATCCAAGATTCAGGAAAATGAGAGATAATATAAGTTATATCCTTCCACTATCTTCTTTTTTCCTCCAAAGTAGTTGGAGCATAAATAGTAATGCAGAGCATAATTTGGTTGGAATGTCTACTTTGAATAGCTATAGCCAAAAGACCCCAAATGCCAACCATATGGTGAATAACTACCTCTTTTGGGTCCCAAAGGCAAGCAATGCCACCAGAAGTCCCCTAGGAACTGAGGGAAACCACTTTTCCAGTTGGCCAAATTTTACTAGCAATTGATTCCATTTCCTCTATTGACATCTTCATTTCTTGAAGGAAAACAAGATGTGGATGATTTATCTGAATCATTCTTCTAATTTCATTTTGTTTTGAAAGACTCCCTTTGAGTCCTCTAATATTCCAAGTGATGATCTTCATTAATACTAGGGCTAAAAAATTTGGGAAGGGTATTAATATTACCTTCCTCTACAAGCTTTTCACCTTCTTTTACCATATGATGTTGATTGGTCTTGCGACCTGCCTTTTGATTAGAATCCATCTTCAATTTTTTTTCCTATTTCTTGACTTACTCCAATTGAATCTGAGATGGCTTCTAACCTTGAAGAATGCATGTACACAACCAAAGTGTTACTAGAAGGTTCAACAGAGTCTATATTGGAACCTGTATTATTTGAAGTTTTAACATTTAAAAGATTGTTTTTCTTGTGTATATTTTCTCCCTTTTTTCTATTGAAAACCTTTGATTTGTTGGTTTATCTCTGAGTTCTTCCCTTCATATTTAAATTGTGTTTCTAAGATTTTTTTTCCATTATTTCCTCTTCCTCACTTGGGACATCATTTGTGGAAAGAATTTCAAACATATTAGCAGATAACTTAGATTGATCCTTCATAACTAGTTTTTTTGAGTGTTCTTCTTCTTAGGCATTTGGAAACCTATTGAGTTTATATCTTCTTTCTTTTGATCTAGAATTTTATTTGGGAAAACACTAGCCAAATGACCATATTCATGGCAAATTCTACAATGAAAAGGAATGTTCTCATAGTCCACTACTTGCTCCCAAGTGTCCTCCCCAAATTGTAATGTGATATTTTTAGGTAGGGGTTTGTCAAAATCCATTAAAACACAAATTCGAGCATAAATAATATGTTCAAATTTTTGAGTACAATCAACAATCATCATAAAAGTTCCTAAAGAGTTTCCAATTGAAGAAAAAATAGTTGGATTCCAGAATTCAATTGGGAGGCCAAAGAGTCTAACCCACATGGGACCTGTAGAAGGCATCTCTTCTTCGACTTTAAATTTAGTATGCCAGGGCTTCATGAAAAGCCCTGCCCTTCCAAAGAACCAGGGACCCCCTTGAAATGTTTTCTCTCTATCTTCATTATTAGAAAATAAAATAAGAAAATAACCATTTGGATAAATAGAGATTTGTAACTCACCTTTAGTTTTCCAGATTTTTGCAGCCCAGACTTTGAAAGCAGATAGGCTCAGATGAAAACCCATGAAATGACAAATTAGTCCTCTTTTTTCCAGATCTTCAATGCCAGTCTGAATGTTACCCATATCAAGCTTAACAATAGGAGTTCCATCAATTGCTTTAAGACATCCTGACTCCATTTTCCTAGGATCCATATTAGGCATTCTTAGAGGTTTACGGGAAGCCCTAAGATTAATATTAGCATTAGGTTGAGGTTGTCCACCATGGAGGGCATCCCTAAAATTCATTTTTAGGGCTGAGTCTTGGAAATTCTTACCCTTGATAGGGGTTTCCATAGTGGATTTATTTTGTGGGTGCACCTTAGCACTAGATTCACTTGAGATCTGAGCCATTTTTTGATCAACTGCTTGAAACTTGTTTCATGATCTCTTTAATCCATGCCCTAGACATTGTGGAAAGGTATGATTTTCACTTTTATTTTGTGCAACAAATTGGAAGTCATTGTCAATCAAGTTCACATCATGAAGATCTATTGAAAGATAGATTTCTAACCCATATTGGATCCCCTACAACATATCCTGCTAAAATATTGAGTAGAAACCACAAAAATATTGGTCGCTAGGGCTCGAAGGCCCCGAAAACCAACCTCTAGAGCTGCTTGCACTCAACCCAGATGAAACCCTCACATAGTCACTTACCAAAAATCTCGTTCACACATAGGGATGCGCTAGGATCTGTGTTGCTCCAAATGATCTAAAAATTGGTGGAGATATTCTAGGGTTTCTCAGGCATCTACCCTCAAAATTTCAGCTCAATCCGAGTTCGGATGAGTGAAATATGGCCAAAACAAGTTCGGTATTTTGGGTAGTCCTGCAAAAAATGTCCCCCTCTAGAATCTTGCATTCAACTTCCAATAGTCCATCTTCATCTCCACTTGTATCACCTCTCTTTATTAAATTGATACAAATTTATGAATTATCATTATCCACGTTCACATTTCCCTCAATATCCATCTAATTTTCTTTAGAAACCATTTCATATTGCCCATCTCATCCATCAAGTGTCTCAACCCAATATCCCTTGAGGAATGATGATGCTGCCAACATATGCTCTTATAATTGAGTTTATTTGTACTACCTAGGATTAATAGCCTAGACCTAGCCAAACATTTTTATGGCAAATCACTTATACATTGGGGGTTAAATACACCAAGGAGAGATTCAATTGGATGAAGCAAGAGTAGTGTTAGTTATAAATTCTAAATAAGGAAAAATGAACACCTAGGGAACTGATGGCCCTATGGTCACAAATAACAAAGGGTGGTAATTATTAGCTTTTGAGGCTTATTACTTAAGATAATCAAACTTACAAAAATGAAATAAAGTACCAAACTAATATATATGATAATGGAAATATTATGTAAGTATAAAATATTGTAATAACTCAAATAACTACTCCTAAATATGCCATAAAGAAAGGCTCACAAAAATGGAGCCATAGCACTGAAAGAACCAAGTAATGTTATTACAATTGTATCTCTTACATCTCCACATTACCATGTATATATAATGTAATGTGACTCTTCATATGAAGCACTCTTGGCCTTCCCACTTCTAGACTATTCAACTTCCTATTCTATGGACTCATGTACACATGGACAAATGTGCACATTTACATTATTAAATATTATGCACCCATGTGCATTTATTACAACACATAAAGTAAATCCTAATCTAAGACATGTACCAAATAATGTAATATACTCCAACACCCCCCGTATTACATTATTTGGTTATTGAAGACTTGTCTTCAATATGGGTCCTCAATTTGATTCTCTAGTCTGTACTTGATTTTTGAGTCTTCATGAAATGAT